>JAXDDW010000041.1:32500-700000 GCA_034670385.1 Hoplostethus mediterraneus
ACACACACACGTCAGTCCCCCACAGTGACCTGAGCAATTTGACATCACCTGACCTACTATCTCATCTGTTTCATCCCAATGGTGTCCCTCCCTCCCTCTCTCTCCCCCTCCCTCCCTCCCTCTCTCCCCCTCCCTCTCTCTCTGCAGCGGCTGGTTATGGAGACTCTGTATATCGTCTGTGTGATTACATGTGTCTGGACAGCTCCGGTCAGTCCCAGGCAGACACATACAAACTGGTCTTCGATGATCAGCCAGACTCCAGGGTGAGACCACTGTGTGTGTGTGTGTGTGTGTGAGTGTGAGTGTGAGTGTGTGTGTGTGTGTGTGTGTGTGTGTGTGTGTGTGTGTGTGTGTGTGTGTGTGTGTGTGTGTGTGTGTGAAGGGTTCAGATGACTGAGTGTGGCTGACCCACAGCACAGGAAGTCACGACAGGCGACAACCAGCTGTGAATCACTCAGCCAAGCTTGGGGTTGTGTTCTGGGGTTGTGGGATATTTGATATTGTTATTGAAAGTAAAGCACCTGAACGCACCACGGTTCAACTACTGCCTTGAGTTTGTTTACAACAGTTGATGACTGTATGAAGATAATAACCTCTGATGTTGTCAGAAAGAGCAATCAAATCTTTAAGTCCTTCACTCACAGTCTGCGTTCTTCATGGACTGTCTCTTCTGCGAGGGTTTGGAAATGACTTTGATCATCCTGCTCTGGAACGAGCCCACTTCCTGTCCGTTGCCCAGGAAAAGTTGGAGCAGCAGGCGGAAATGCTTCCTCTTGTCCTGGTCGGAGATGTACAGGGATTTGGCACAGGCAAACATCTGTGGTGGAGAGAGAGACAGGCAGTGAGACAGGGAGAGACAGATAGACAGATATGCTTTTCACACTACACTTAAGGACGCATTTAACCCCGGGCTAAGCAGCGTTTCACACTTGCATTTTTGAAAGAGGGTTAACACCGCTTTTAACCCTGGGTTAACGCTTTTGTGGTGCTATCCCCGAAATGCGGTGCTAAGAACAATAGTGTGAAACGTTGTGGGGTTAGAATGTAACAGGGGTTAGAATGTAACAGGTTAGAATGTAACAGGGGTTAGAATGTAACAGGGTTAGAATGTAACAGGGTTAGAATGTAACAGGGGTTAGAATGTAACAGGGTTAGAATGTAACAGGGGTTAGAATGTAACAGGGTTAGAATGTAACAGGGGTTAGAATGTAACAGGGTTAGAATGTAACAGGAGTTAGAATGTAACAGGGTTAGAATGTAACAGGAGTTAGAATGTAACAGGGTTAGAATGTAACAGGAGTTAGAATGTAACGGGTTAGAATGTAACAGCGAGTTAAACATTAGCATTAACCCGGGGCCTACAATCTTACAGTGTAAAATCCGGAACACTGAATACCCGGGGTCAATTGTTAGCCCAGGTTTAAAGAAAACTAGTGTGAAATGTGAGATAAGTTAACCCAGGGCTATTATAACCCAGGGTTAAAGTTAACCCTGGGCTAACATATTCAAGTGTGAAAAGCCTAAGAGAGAGAGAAAGACAGAAAACCAACTAGACTGAAATTAGAAATCAGAACTTCAGAGACTTTTCAGAAATATTGTGCCGATGCCGCCCCACCGCTGCTCCAGCCCAGAGAAGAGTTTTGGAAAACTATTAAAAAAAAAAAGCGATTCTAATTGTAATTTGTTTACTTTAAAAATCAGAGGCGAGCTGGGAACAAGTTTCAAGATTGGTGGCATGCTCTGAAAACTGTGCTGGAGGTAGAGAAGGAAAAAGGGGAGCTAAACTAGGACATACTAAAAGAAAAACTAGTTTTGTTTGGCAGACAGGTTTCTTCTGATGTCTCGACCATCTGAGAGATGGCGGTCTCGTGGTGATGTCGCTGTAGGGGCGGGGCTTATGTTCTCCCTCAGTATGTTAATAAGGGAGGTGTTTACAGCGGCGTAGTGCGTCTGTCAGATGTGGCTGTTTGTGGAGTCAACAGTCTGTCATAAAGAGCTGTACGCCTCATCTGGGTAAACACACACACACACACACACACACACACACACACACACACAGTGGTCTCACCCTGGAGTCTGGCTGATCATCGAAGACCAGTTTGTATGTGTCTGCCTGGGACTGACCGGAGCTGTCCAGACACATGTAACCACACAGACGATATACAGAATCTCCATAACCAGCCGCTGCAGAGAGAGAGGGAGGGGGAGAGAGAGGGAGGGAGGGAGGGGGAGAGAGAGAGAGGGATGACATAATGAAAGAGAGCAGAGATGGGGGGGAAAAAAGAAGGAAAATCAATAAAGGGATGGAGAGGAGATAGAAGTAGAGAGGGATGAAGGAACGGAGGCAGGGAGAAAGGAGAGGAAATGAGAGAGAGAAAGGAAGTAGTGGAGGGAGCTTGAGAGGAGAGTGAATGAGCGAGTAAAGGAGCGAGGGAGTTTTTCTTCCTCCATTTGGCTCCTCACCCTTCAGATGGTCCTGCATGACTCTCCATCCACGACCGCTGATGTAGACACAGGGGGGAGGGCAGAAGAACCTGTGGGTGAGGATTACAGTCACACCATTGGATAGAGCAGGCGGTGCCCTGACACTGAGCCGTTAGTCCAGACAAGATTATGTTGATTTGAGTTTCTTGTTTATTAGTTTGGTGAAGATGTCGGTCCCAGAATGAGTTTGGCTCTAGAGAAGCAGCATCACACCTTTTCTCATTGCCATAAGACTTCTGAGCGACCTTAGCATGCAGGATGGTGACGATCTGGTCTGGGTGCGCCTCTCTTCCTGGTTCCCTGGTAACCCCTGGCAACCAACAGCCGTGGAACACGGGGTCCAGTCTCCTGATTGGATGAAAAGCTGTCAGTCACAAACAACCAGGAAGTTTACAGTCGGGGCTGTGTGTAGGACGGGAGTTACAGACCTCAAACAATCAAATCCAAATCACTTAGTTTGAACATCACTTTCATATTTCAATCAGAAAAACCTTTCCTGTATTTATGCTCTGGCACTGGACTGTACATTTGTAAATCTGGTAAAAGTGCAAAAGAAAAGAAAAGAAAAGAAAAGAAAAGACTTTCATTCTTTCTGGCATCCACCTATTCAACAAGTCATTGCTCAATTGGTTTGCTCATTCATTTAACAAGTTATTGCTCCTTCATTTGCTCACTTATTTCACTCCAATACATGAAACGCTCTCCAGATTCTCATTCCTTGTCATTAAATTTCAGACGTTTTGCTTTTTGACGAATCAAGTTGAAAGGACCAGAAGCCGCCTCGAGCCGTGGCAACAACAGTTCAGGAACAATTTAGATTTTTCCAACAATATGTTTAGCTTTTGCTGGTTTTCATGCAGTGGATTTATTTTATGTAAAACAGTGAAATGAGGCATTCATCCATCTGTCAGTTTGTCTGTTTCTCTTTCTTTCATTAATTTGTGCATTTGTGATTTCATTCAAAATCCTTTCATTAATTGTTGTTATATTTGAGATGTTTTGCTTCCTTACAATGACAAACTGAAGAGCAGATCAAAGACTGATGCTGTCACTGGAGTAATATTACATTTTCTACCCATGCATGTGTCTGGTATTTACTAGTTTGAATGCAGGAGATTTTTTTGCCTCCAACAAGGGAACAAGTCAATTACTTTACCATTGCTCTTTCATTTTTTTCATTTCATTCAAACAAAAAAAAAAAAGGCCTGTAAACTCTCATTCCTTGTGATGTTCAGTGGAACAGCAGGTAAGTCACTGAGCGGCCCTGAGTAGCTCTGCTAACAATAGCAGCTGTCACATTAGCAGTGTTTTCTCTCTCCAATAATGTTGTAATGAGTAGCCAGACACACAGTTATTACCCCAGGGCCCGGGCTCTGGAATGCTACTCATAATGAAGACTGTTGACACGTGAGGAAGGGAGGGAGGAAGGGAGGAAGGGAGGAAGGGAAGGAGGGAGGAAGACAGAGGTGGAGGGGAATTGTGTGTGGCCATAAATGACCTCTACGCCCCACAATCTGAATCTCTATTGTATTGTATTCTAGTCAAGTCAACTTATTTTAGTCAACTTTATTTATATCGCGCTGAGAACACCAACTCTGGTTAAGATGTAAGGAAATAAGAGGATGGTTAAAAGCACAAATATTCTATTCTATTCTATTCAAGTGCTCCCATTAACTACCTTCCTTTCTCCGTAAAGTTAACATGGTCCCTCATGTGAGGAGCCCAGCAAAGCCATTCAAACCCTTTGGAAAATACAATTATAGCCACACTTTTTCATTCAACAGCATCAAATGGTTTTGGTGAATTACATGTTCAGTTATTATATATTAGGAAATGATATGAGGAAAAGTACTGCTACGCTTGACGAACAAGTGAGGAGGAGGAGACTTATAAACCAATGTGTTTCTACTATTGCAGTGATGTCCTCTTCTGTACATGGTCCCTCATGTGACACATGGAACAAGGAACCCAGTCAAAATGCATTTTATAACTTAGAACTTAGAACTTTAAAAACACAAATTGGAAATTCTTAATTGCAGACAAGTTGACTTCATGAAGATAATTTTTTCAATCAACAGCATAGAATATAATTTTACTTTATATTTTACTTCATTTATTTTAGCTTGCATGTCATAGCCTGACGGGATGACAGCAGAAACAGGATCATTTTTCCAATAAAACTGTGTGTCTGAGTGACAGAGAGAGAAGAGCGTGACTAGTCTTTAAAGCAGCAGGGTGCCGGCTTTAACAAGGACAAGCCAATAACACCGCGGTCACACCGTCTGGCTGCTGGTCCAGCCACAACACACACAGGTGCCACTAGATGCACATGGAGGGGCAGCAACAACGCAACCCAAATCGGAAAATGTCTTTTTTAGATTATCGGGGAGTAGAATGAAACTCAGCGGGCCTTAACTGATGTCAGAGCTCCGTCTTTTTAGGTCTCACTTGATAGAGTTTTGGTTAAACAAATCTGTTCAGTATCCCTGGTGGTCTGTCACAGTATCTGGCTGCTGCTGTCAAAAGACATCAAGGTGGTGAGAATGAATAACTTCCCACTGCCAGCAGACATAAAGAGACTAGTTGGCTGTGCCCTTCAAGTACCTGTATCTGTGGGTTTCTTATATAAGACGTTCTGGCAGCAAGGGGAATACACTTATGTTTTGGCAAATAAGCTCTTTGATCAACTATTGTTACCGCCATATGTCCAGTATTTTTATGCAGTGGGGCTTTGAGATGATGCAGTTATAGTTGTAGTTATGAAAAGTGATGCACTGTTCTTTCGTATGATACTCAAACACGAATCGAGTGAAACAGGAGGCGGAGCTCAAACAGGCAGTAGTGTGACATTGAAGGTAAGGGTGTGGAGGTCTGGAGGTGGTGGAGGTCGGGGGGGCGAAGCCTTTCCTCCGATTCCAACGTTCAAACACCAACATGTGCATTTTGAACCTTAACTGTTGCTGGCCATGCATAGGTACAGTACACATCACTGCTTAGCTACAGTACCAATTCATGTAAACGTACAGTATCAATCAATGTATAGGTACTAGTAATAGGTAACAATAATCATCTACGTTACTTGGCTGCTTACCTGAAAAAGTAGCTAGTTAAGTTACAAAGTTACTCTTCATTAAAAGTAACTTGTTAAAGTACTTTAACAAGTATACATGGCTGTATGGCTTGTGCTGCCAAGTGTGTGGTCAATCGTTGTTTTGAAGTGCTCTGTTTCTGAAGCAGTATCTCTACCAGACTTAGGTTGGGTTCCTTCAGTTAGCAGCACGTCTGCAAGATGTCGCCGCATTTTCTTTTTTCCACTTGATGTCCACTAGTTTAAAACATTTTGCCACGGTGGCTCACAGGTTAGTACTGTCACAGGTTCCATACAGATCTGACATAGATGTCCCATTTAAAAAGTCTCCTCATCCCTCCTCCCATATAAGGGCCTTTATATCCAGAGGGAGGCAGGCTGCCTGGTTGGCTGGTATACTGGCTGTTCTATTCATATGAGGGGATCCCACTGACCCACTGAGCCTCTCTCCACAGTTCAGGGTTCACAGTTCACAGTTGACTGGCTGTGTGTGTGTGTGTGTGTGTGTGTGTGTGTGTGTGTGTGTGTGTGTGTGTGTATGTGTGTGTGTGTGTGTGTATGTGTGTGTGTGTGTGTGTGTGTGTGTGTGTGTGTGTGTGTGTGTGTGGTCAGTCACCAGGGTGCCAGCAGAAGTCTAAATTAGACCTTCCCCTCTCCAAAGGTCAAGGGTCAGTGTGTCAGGAGATCAGAGCCTCTGGTATTTCACACCGGGAACACAGAACAGACTGGGAGAGCGAGGGGGGGGGCGGGGGGGCGGGGGTTGGGGGGGGTGGACAGGAATACACTTTCACCTCTAAGAGTTCAGTTTCTGGGATTGAAGTTGCTCTTGTAATTACTAACCTGCAGAAAGAAACAAATGCCTTTGTCAGCATTTATTTCTTTGTCTGCTGCTGTGCATTAAAAAAAGTATTTTTTTAACATATTTTGTGAGTGTGGACATTCCTCTTTTTTATTCAGTGCAGTAATATTATATATATAATATAATATATAATATGTATTGACAATAGGGAAGCTGTTTAGATCAGAAGAGACAGCCTCAGACCCAAACTGAGGAAATGTAGTCCCAGCCTGCATCCCAGGCTCTTGATAACAGTGATAATAGTTTTCAACCTAAACTCCCTTCATAAAATCCATCTGCTGCTCTCAACACCCGGTGTCAGGTAGGTCTTTCCTGGGAGAAATCCTCTGGAGACAGGAAGTGATGCTTTTTATGCTTCCGGTTTGTTTGGAATCAACAGAAGAAGAACTGGGTAGTTAGCATGAGCAGTGATAGCCACCGTGGCTGAACAGACAAAGAAAAGAGCGCCACCTACAGGAACTCAAACTCCATCAACAAGAAATCCAAGGAGAAAGACGTCACAGTACTGGACACACTGTTTGATTGACAGGTGATCTCTGGGGAGAGCAGTGAACCAGCAGCTACTCGTCCTGGTTCTGCTTCATGTTGAGAATCGATGGTCTGGATAAATGCACTGTGTAAAATCTTCCGCTAAACAGATCACTCATGAGCTTAGTCAAGAACATCACTAGAGGAAGGCCAAATCTGAGAAAGAAGTACCCAGCACATCGTGTGAATGTATTGCAAATACTTCAAATACTTCAAAACACAACCAACATGCTTGGTTTACTTGGTTTAAATGATCTGGCAAGAGAAATATCCACTGAGGACGATCGTGTCAGACAAGATCAATCAAGCCTTCCAAGTTGAAATACTGTACATGATTTGAAACCATCTAAATGTGTTTTGCCGGGTTGTGCTGGGCTCCTCTAGGCTATTGGGTCAATGGCATCTCACCAACACTCTTAAACTCTCACTGCATAACATGTGACATGTCATTTGTTGGATAATTCTTATACACCCATTACCCCATTATAGGCCTACAGGGTGACTGCAAGACCTTTGTAATGACAATTTAATTAAGAGTTAATACCAATTTCACCCCCCAAAATAATCATAATAAAATAATCATCCAAATATAATAGTTATATAATAATAATAGTAATTAGTAATTAATAAGCAACATTTTAGGACTTCTCTAACAGTATTTAAGACATCGAAAACATTTTAAAGCTTTGGATTTAGATGATTCAAATTTAAAACATAAAAACAAAAACGTTTTAAGGACGCAAAGCCAAGCCCTGCCCCGCCACCTCTCCAGGCTGCTGACACACGTTGAGTTTGTCGCTCCCCGCTGTTCGGGGTGGGGGTGGGGGGAGGTGGGGTCTCTGCCTTCCCCAAACCTCTCCTCCTGACATTTTAATACCTACACACCATTCCTCCGCAGCCTCATTCCACCAGTGAATAAACCGAGGAAGGGTCACGGATCGAGAACGTGGAGAACGATCTCACAACCTTTACGCATTTTCACGTCCAAGCGCTCATTCCTCACGGCGCGGTGAGCGGGTTTGGGATAACCTACAGCAAACCGTGACCTCACCTTTCCTCAGACTAGTGCGGGACGTAGGAACGGTGCGTCTGTTGCTGAGGTCGAATATCCAGCTTGTTATCCCGCCTTACCTGTCCCATCCGGCGGCCCTCGGTGCGTCGTGTCCGGCCAGCAGCGTCCCCAGGTGAGTCAGCTGGATGACCGGGTCGGGAGACGGGACAGGAGGGGTCTGTAGGGGAGCCGTATCCGCCTGGGGTTCTCCTGGCTGGTGCACTGCTGATGCTGGCAGGACGAGATGAGGGGGAAACTAATCAATCGGTTTGAAAAGTCTGTATTGTGATGAACAAGAAATGGGTCGGGGTGGGGGTTTGCTGATTTAGATCAATTGTGCGGGTTTATGATGGACTAAATGAATTACATTTAAAAAAAAAAATAATGATGCACTGCCCTTTCTACGTCGTTTCTGTCTTGCAAACTTTGTTTTAAAAAAGTGCTATAAAGTATTAATATTATTATTAAAGTAAAACAACGAATGTAACGGGAAATAAAATAAAAGCTGTTAAGTAGCGTTAAAAGTTGTTAAGGACCATTTCAAGGGATGTTTAGCTGAAATCAAAGATGGGACGGCCACAGTGCATCAGGATGATGAAGTTGACTCAGGGTGCAAATGGTTTGGCTGCCAAATAACGAAGGGGACATGCAGGGCCACAGCTCTGGGGCCCTAGGTTCCCTTCTGAGCATCCTTTTTTCAATTTCGAGTGTTTTCTGAAATTAGTCTGTTAATAATTGTTATTGTTGATATTGAGCTTTGCTGGATTGTTTGAGGAAAAAAAATATTCATCTTGTTTTTTTATTACTCTGAATAGTCTAGGCATGTGCTAAAGAGAGGTTTTTTCCTGAAGAATTTAAGTTAAAGATGAAATGAAACAATGTGGGTTTAATGAGGGGAAACAAAACATTTCACTAACATGTTCTTTCATCTCAATGAGTCGTCTAACAATCACCAAATAATCAGCAAAGTGCTTGTATGCTTGTATTCTCAGGCTTGTCTAAAAATAAGTGTGTGTGTGTGTGTGTGTGTGTGTGTGTGTGTGTGTGTGTGTGTGTGTGTGTGTGTGTGAGAGAGAGAGAGAGAGAGAGAGAGAGTGAGAGTAAGGCAAGGCAGCGCTGGGTTCACACTGGTTGCCTGGAGGTGACGCTCTGTGCAGTCAGGAAGAAAGACAGATAAGCAAGGAGGCAGCCAGACAGCCAGAGGCAGACAGGCAGAGCAGAGAGACAGGTAGGCAAGGCTAAGTAGACACACAGTCACATAGTCAAGCAGGTAGACAGTCATAGAGATAGACAGGTAGGCATGAAGACATAAAGGCAAGGAGACAGGCAGCAAGGCCGACAGTGATAGAGGCAGGCAGGTAGACATAAAGGCAGTGAGACAGGCAGTAAGGCAGGCAGACAATAAGTCAGACAGATGGAGAAACAGACAGGCAGGCAGTCAGGCTGACAGGAAAGGAGATAGTCAGTAAGACAGTTAGCTAGGCAGGTAGACAGTCAGGCAGGCAGGCAGTTAGGCAGACAGTCAGTCATACTGTACTACAGGCAGGTAGGCAGACAGTCAAACACACAGGCAGACAGGTAGACAGACGGTGAGACAGGCAGGTGGACAGTCATACAGGCAGACAATCAGACAGTCAGTCAGTGAGACAGACAGGCAGACAGGCAGTCAAACACAGGCAGACAGGTAGACAGTCAGTGAGACAGGCAGGTAGACAGGCAGTCAGTGAGATAGACAGGCAGACAGGCAGTCAGTGAAAGTGCTAACAGTAGCAGAGTCAACATCTGGTTCCAATCTCCAGCTACTAACAAGAAGTACTGTGTCTTCCTCTCAGTGTGGCTCCAGCCGTCACTCAGAACCAACCGCAGTGAGACAGACAGCCGACGCTCTGCCTGTCTCACTGCCTCCATCTAGGTCTCTCCTCTCTCGCTCTTCATTGGTGTTCGTCACGTCATGTTGGCTTTCTCGCCTCCCCCGCTACTTTCTACATTGTCAAACTATATATACTTCTATCAACGTGTTCTTATGCAATCGGATATTTAACAAATAAGTTAAAAGTATGCACCATTGATTCGTACTATAACTGCATTTTCATAACTTTTTCATAACCTAAAGTACAAATTTGATACATGAGAGCAGGCTAATACACATGTGGTCTCTGTCTGTCTCCCTCTTTGTAATCTCCCAACCGCTGAGCTAATATATTTTCACCTCAGCATGGCTCCAGGCTGCCACTCAAACTTACACCAGCGTACACCGATCAGCTATAACATTAAAACCACCTGCCTAATATTGTCTCGGTCCCCCTCGTGCTGCCAGACCAGCTCTGACTTCTGACCTCTGAAGGTGTCCTGTGGTCTCTGGCACCAAGACGTTAGCAGCAGATCCTTTAAGTCCTGTAAATTGTGAGGTGGGGCCTCCATGGATTGGACTTGTTTTTCCAGCACATCCCACAGATGCTCCATCGGACTGCGATCTGGGGAATTTGGAGGCCGAGTCAACACCTTGAACTCTTTGTCATGTTCCTCAAACCATTCCTGAACATTTTTGCAGTGTGGCAGAAAGAGGCCACTGCCATCAGGGAATACCGTTGCCATGAAGGGGTGTACTTGGTCTGCAACAATGTTGAGGTAGGTGGTACGTGTCAAAGTAACATCCACATGAATGCCAGGACCCAAGGTGTCCCAGAGAACATTGTCCAGAGCATCACACTGCCTCCTCCAGCTTCCCTTCTTCCCAGAGTGCATCCTGGTGCCATCTCTTCCACAGGTAAACGACTCACACGCACCCGGCCGTCCACATGATGTAAAAGAAAACGTGATTCATCAGACCAGGCCACCTTCTTCCATTGCTCCATGTTCCAGTTCTGATGTTCACATGCCCATTGTAGGCTCCTTCAGCGGTGGACAGGGGTCAGCATGGGCCCTCTGACCCGTCTGAGGCTACACAGCAAGCTGCGATGTACTGTGTGTTCTGACACCTTTCTATCATAGTTAGCATTAACTTTTACAGCAATTTGTGCTACAGTAGCTCTTCTGTGGGATCTGACCAGACGGGCTAGCCTTCGTTCCCCACACACATCAATGAGCCTTGGGCGTCCATGACCCTGTCGGCGGTTCACCGGTTGTCCTTCCTTGGACCACTTTTGGTAGGTACTGTACTAACCACTGCATACTGGGAACACCCCACAAGACCTGCCGTTCTGGAGAAGCTCTGACCCAGTCGTCTAGCCATCACAATTTGGCCCTTGTCAAAGTCGCTCAGATCCTTACACTTGCCCATTTTTCCTGCTTCCAACACATCAACTTCAAGAACTGTTATCAACGTTATTCACTTCACCTGTCAGTGGTTTTAATGTTGTGGCTGATCGGTGTATATTTCTTGACCTATGTGTCCCGCCCCCTTTCCCCTCATCTCACTCTTACATCTCTCAAGCTCTCCTGTTACTTCAATCTCAGTGTTTTCCTTCTATTCAGAATGAAACGCATAACTCATGCAGAGTCAGCGCCATCTGTTTTTTAAATTTGAATCACAATAGATGAAGCTAACCATCAACATGAAAACCTTTAGTAGACTAACAAATTGAACTGTAGAAACTTTCCCACAAGACGAGTCAACAACAGGGTCAAATGTCTGGCGTCTCCTGGCACCTGTCACCGGTTCTCAACGGCAGGGTCATGACCCCGCCGGGGAGTCACAGGATGGTCACGAGGGAGATGATTTAAAGAAAGTGAAAAAAGTGAATTAGATAAAGTTATAATTATATTTAATTATCATTTTTGTGGCCATTTGATGCTTGATTTATTTTGGGGTGCAACTGCTGCAAGTTCAAGCAACACATGAGTCTGTTGTCTGCACGATTGCGACGTCAGCTTTCACCCACCTTTCCTGCCGTCCTCCACGACGTCCGTCTCATCCATGATGGGCGTGGTCACGGCTGATATTAGGAGGGGGTTGTCTTCAGGAGCATAGTCAGTCCCAGGACATGTTTTCACAGCTCCTTTAAAATGGTTTCAAATTGTTTCAAATAATTTGAAGTTAGCCTCAGGAGAGTACTTCATATATTGAAGGGGCGTGCAACAGTTTCAGTTAGGTGCCCTTTGTTGAAAGGATTGAGTTTGTTTCTGACAATATTCCTGGTGATAAAAACACAGCTTGTTTAACGATATTCAGATATTTTCTGAATGAATGAAATGAAAGCTTTAAATGAATGTGTCCAGTAAGTCTGAAAGCTCTATATTACGTCAAGTTGGCTTCACATTACATCTTGATGGTCTGTTGAAATCAGATGGACTTTCCTCTGCTGTTGGATCCACTACCTTTTCCAGGATCAACAGAAAACACTACAGACCAAACAACGGTGTGTCTTTGAAGGGCTGTGAATGTTAGCGGAAGACCATGAAAATCTGAAAATGCACCAGAATTTGAGTTACAAGGTTTCCATGACTGAACATTATTTTCAAATTTGATTTCAAGTTCAAAATTTGATTTCAAGCTCAATTGCAGCAATTAATAATCATAATGTTTTCTGATGTTTTCTCTTTCGGAGCTGACCTGAAGCCAAGTTGTCCTCCTGCAGGTTTCCGGTTTAAGTTCCCCTTGTTATTCTTCTCATTCTGGTTCAGAGTGAAAACTATATTGCGCAGCAGGTTCTTCAGCTACTTCCCATGCAGAGGCTCCATATGCGACGTACAGTCCCCCCACAGACAGCTCTTCCTACCTCATCTGGTTAGTATTAGCTTGGTCAATCAATCAATCCATCAGCCAATCAATCAACTTTGCCAGAGAGCACATTCTACCTGATGCATTCCCTGTGCCTCAGAGTGACTCTACAGCAATCCCATCTGTCCCGGATCTCTTATCTGACCACTGGTGTGTGTGTGTGTGTGTGTGTGTGTGTGTGTGTGTGTGTGTGCGTGTGTGCACAGTGCAATGCGTACAATACTGTAGCTCTATCTGGGTTTGTGTGGCTAAGGAGATAATCACCTGTTACTGGAGTGCAGGTTTCTCACACACACCTTTCTGTTTGGCAAACACTGCAGATAAGTGGAAGCCCTGCGCTTTTATTTAACATCTATGCATTTAGTTTCAATCAGGCAATCTGATTGGTCAAAGACGCGATCCAACCGCGCTGCCACGTTAGTGATCTTTCTGGTTTTCTCTTGTTTTTATTGTTATGTGTGTAAACTCCATCCTATAAAACCGTTCAGGCAGGACACGGTATAAAAGCCATAACAGCTTTATTACAAGGCACAGCTGAGTGGTATCCACAGTACCTCAACCTCTCTGGTATTACTGCTGTAACGGATCCTAAAGATTCCTGAAACTTTAAAACGTTGAGAATCGACCCATGCAGATGCAGAGGAAGTCCAGCTTCTTAGTGTGAACCTGCTGAACTACTGGTACACTCTGCACTCTGCGTGTACTGCTGAATTGTTAGGGGGGGAAAAACAACTTTTGTCAGCGGTGCTCTGGTGACAAGCCTAGAATTTGGTTTACAATATATTCATTTGGTTCCACTGTTTAACATTTAATAAAGAAACGTCTGCAGTATTACGCTAGATAGAGGCCGGATGAATGCAGGAAAGGAAACTTCTACTGTGGCTAGACACGTGATGCAGTCGAAGGGTGTTGAATTGAGTTTTGACGTGTAAGCAGCACATGCAGCCAGTAGTGAAGTGGTATTTGAGGAAGCAGGAATACTGTAATAACATACTACATATTTCACAGGTAACTAGGCCGACAGGTTGGTATACTCTAACACACAGAGAAACAACAATCTGTGTAAAAACTGCATGCAACTCAGATTATACTGACCAAAAGTCAAACTGATTACAGCCTATATGTCTGCATACCCCTGACTACACTGAGCTGAATGCAATTCAAATCCATTTATTTCGAGTGTTCTTGTGTCATTTTTCAAATACATGTTTTCTGCATTTTCTTTTTATTGTAGCTAATGCTTAACTAGCCCAAGTTAACCCTTATCTCCCATGCTGACGTGCACCGCGGCCTCCTTGCATGTCCCTGTGTTGTAGAGTCAGCGACAGAGGCTGCTCAGCACATTACAGCCTGGGGTGGTTTGTGTCTGCAGAAAACAAACAGCAGGGTTCAACAAGACACCTGTGATTGCTATCAGACAGGAGGCAGAATAAAGCCAAATACCAGCCATGGTGATGCTTCAAAAAGTACACATACAGCTGACATTACTCATAGCTAGCTGTGACGCTGTTTAGCATCTCTGTCAAATGTCTTCGGTTTGCTTGAGCCAGCGCGTCACATCGGTCAAACTCAATGGAACGAAGATGTAAAGAGTTAGGAAGGGACTGATCCAAGCCCAGTTGGAAAACAGGCTGAGTTTGATATGTGGCGTCCCTGGACTTCCTCCTTGGCCCTGCACACACATGAGCATGGCAAGCTAGGTTTAAACCTCCTGATTTATTATTTTTGTGTCCTCTGAGATTTGCTCATTAACTGCATGACTATTTGAATTTTGCAATTATGAATCATGAAATTCTGATGTTAAAATGGGGATGAAGAGAAGCTAATGGGGCTGGATCCAGGGAACAGGATTTCCAATTCAGTCTGAATGACTTGTACAAATACAGTCTGTAGGTTTTGGTTGCATTATTAGCATAGCGTCATGATGTTTAACATTACATGTGTGAGAAAGAGAGAAACAGGTTAATGAATGAACTTTAATCATCACATACACATACACACCCCTGACTAGATATACACACCACACACGGGGCACTTCAGCAGTGCTGATGGGCACTGTAGCTGTGACACCAGTCTTTTTTTTTTTTTAAATCACCAGCTCACAGCTGGAATACACCCTCCTGGTGGTGTCGGGGATTGAACCAACAACCCTCCAGTGATGGGTCGGCCTCTCTAACCGCTAGGCCAACCTGCCGCCAATCAGTTCAATCATTTTTTTATTTTATTAAACTTTACTTCCCTCGGATTGCAAAATGAAGGCTAGCTGCACTAGGCAACATTTCACGTTGACGGCTCCAAAGGTCAGTGAGAGGTAACTGCTTGAAAACTTCAATAACCAGAAATCCTGTATCGTCACTCAACTGCACACAGCACGCGTTCATGTTTACTTGTGTTCTTCTGTCTGTAATCACTTTATACCAAAGGATAGGGGACGAGAGAGGAGAAGATCTACCGTTGGTGAGTCCAGCTTCCTCTAGACGGAGCCTCAATGTGGTTCAGGAGACAGTTTGGATTTCACTCTGAAGTTTTGATTCATCACTTCCTGTGTTCATACCTGAGAATTTAATTTGGCCGAATGGAGTGAATCTACGGCGTCTCAGTTAGAGGGGATGGGATGCTCTTTAGACCGATAACACTGGGTGTATTTTACATGAAACTCTTGCCTGCTGCAGCTTTAACTGACCACACAGTAATGCTTTCTGCAGAAGCCACAGAGTGACGTTGGGGTCAGGGGAAGAGCTCCTCCAGTCCACCAGGTGTAGTTTCAGCGGACATCAGGGGCCGATGTAAAGGAAACCTGCTGAATGCATTAACATCTCTTTCTCCCTAGGGGGCAGTATTCACGTGACGCAGTTGTTCAAGTGGTTGCTTCTGGAGAAAATGTAGAGATTGTAAACAGCAAGGATACACTTCCTGTTTTTCTTTCCTTCCTTCATCTCTCCCCTGCTTTCTTCACTTCTTTCATCTCCTCTTCTCTAATGAAATGATCACTGATCTATTGGGCTTTGTTTTCTTGAAGCCAGACCAGTACAGCTGTTACACTTCACTTAAGAACGTGACACAAGAGCGCATCCAAGAAGTCTTTAAAAAGCTCAAACTCAGAGTGAAAGTCCGGGACAGACGTCTTGAGCTGGACCCAGGGCTTCATGTTATCTTCCAGACGTTCCCCAACACACTGAGTTGATTGTGCTTTGCACCGTGGAAAGTTTTCATCCTGCCTCAGCAACTTTGGGTTTCTATAGAAGAGGTTGTCTGAGAGCATGAAATCCAGCGGTTTATGTTTCATTCTTGGACTTGAATAGACCTTTTGAGGAAGAGCTGCTGTTTAATGTGTCATAGAAATCTCTCATTCATGCCAACGTCAACAGCTATGGCCGCTCCTTCCCTCCATCTCAACAAGTCGCTATGTAAACTGTGTGGTTGGTTGGCACTCCAGTATGTTGCATCAAACTACGATAACTCACTATGATGTGTATTTGTATTCACTGCGGTATTGAAAGACATTTACTTTCAGTCAGTGGGAATCACTTTGTTCATTCAGTGAATTACTGTATAGATGTTTTATTATTATTATTTTAAGCTTTTTTGGTGAATATATTTACAGAGCTAACTTATTGTACTTTTACCTCAGCACTAGTTATGCTCTTAGTTGCTTGTTTAGGAAGGAAATGCACTTACGATTTCTGGTGACTAGTAGTTCTCTACCTACCTATGTTGAATACACTTATTGTAAGTCTCTTTGGATAAAAGCGTCTGCTAAATGACTGGAATGTAATGTAATGTAATCTCTAAATCTTTTTTTGACATTAATTGCAACAGTCGTCTAAATCACCTCAGTGAAGAGACAAATGGGATCTAAATAACTTTATTTACACCTCAGCTAAGTAAGAAGCCAGTCGCCTGAAACCAGCCGACCACCATCCAGTCAATGAAATGTTAACAAGAAACTATTAAGACGGAGCTGAATGTTTCTTTTACTGGATAATTATATAACATATGTTGGTCTGTGAACCGGGGTGCAGGGGAGCAATGATGTGTGTGTGTGTGTGTGTGTGTGTGTGTGTGTGTGTGTGTGTGTGTGTGTGTGTGTGTGTGTGTGTGTGTGTGTGTGTGTGTGTGTGGTATGGCTGCAGTAGATTGGGGTATGGTATATGGTTGCAGAGGACTGGACTGTGAGGGAGACAGGAAAGGGGTCGGGGGGGTTGGCGGCTGCCATTTGGGTAGAGAGGCATACTGAGGAGTCTTTGTGCCCCAAACACACACACACACACACACACACACACACACACACACACACACACACACACACACACACACTGGTCGCATGGTCCAGTATGGCAGGAGGTTAGTGAAACAGCTTGTGGCTCCAGGCTGGTTGGTCTCCAGCTGATAGACTTGACAGTCTTCCCTTTCTGGGTTCACAAACATTTTTCTTCCAGTTCATTTTCTGAACAGTGTGTGTGTGTGTGTGTGTGCGCGCCATCCTGAATCTGTTATCTCGTTATTGCTGCTGTGTGTTTGCGTGTACGGTTCCACTGATATGGATGTTTGACACCGATATGTTTAGACTGAAGTCACTGATAGATAATATTTTGTGCCGATATTCATTATCTTTAAATTTGTCCATTTTCATTCCACAAAATGACAAATATTCAGTGTTTCCCCGCAGAATCTCATCAGGGTGGGAAAGCATTTAGACAAGCATGGACACTAAAACTCTCCACTGAAACCAGACTGCTCTTTAAGGCAGGGAGACCCACCAGTCAATGGAAGGGAAACTCTGGGACACATTAGGCCTTTAAATGCTTTACAAAAACATTATTGAATTATTAAATTAATAAATAAACTCATTCATTGCAGGTTTTACAGACTTTGCTATGGTCACAGAGGAATCGGCAGTGGATGACAGCTATTCAATAAAAGACCAATATACTATACACTATATGGGTTCTCTGATGACCATATTTGCTTGTGCTTCTCTTCACTTCCACTCTCTTGCTTTTCTCTTTCATTATGTGTGAAACAGGTGAATTTGTTTCCTCGCCACTTCCACACTCTCTCTCTTCATCTGTAGCCTGGTCTCAGCTGGACTCGCCTCCCCCGTCTGTCCTCCCACTCCTTCCCCTGTCTCTTGAACCTGACATCAGACATGCTGCTGGTGATACCGTCTATCTGGTGTGTGTCTGCCGGCGGTGTGCAGGAGGCGGTGTGTGTCCTTGTGAGAACCAGGTTGAGTTTTGCTGAGGGCATTTTTGCAAAGTGAGGTAATTTCCTCACTTCTTCAAGGGGCTAGTTTAGGTTAGGATGTGGGTTTAGGGTTAGGGTTAGGTTCATAGCCCTACTGTGTGGGGACTTCATGTAGTTAATGAATGTTACAATGTTACAAAAAGTTTTCCATTTCCTGATTTAGCAAACTAAAACCTCCACCTATAGAGTCCACTACAGCCTTAATACCTCATGACAGGAGGAAGATGGAATTCACACATCTAGAATAAGAAGAAAAATAAATTGTGTACCAAAAAACAAATTATGGCTGAAATTACTGACGTGTCAGATTCACTCAGGATTAAAATGATCAGTTCTTCCAAAAGCACCAGACTTCCCCTGGTATTGTTATTCCTTTAGCTTATGATAAAATAAGGGTTAAGGTTGGTTTAGGTTAGCTTAGGATTTGGGTTTAATAGATAGAATGATGACGTGTGTGTGTGTGTGTGTGTGTGTGTGTGTGTGTGTGTGTGTGTGTGAGAAAGACACAACAGAGACAGGGACAGGAAGAGACAGAAGTAGGCGAGGAGAGAGAACTGGAGACCCAAAGAGAGAAAAGAGCCGTTGTGCTGATCTCCCAGGTGTTGACTCACAGCTCAGGCCCAAGCCAGGACGACCACAGGGCCTGGCCACCTGTCACACGGCCATAAACCCCTGCAGGACCCTTGAGGGACCCCTGAAGGACCCCTGATGAAGGACCCCCTGATGAAGGACCCCTGAAGGACCCCTGATGAAGGACCCCTGAAGGACCCCTGAAGGGGAGGAGAGCTGCCTGTTTGAATTGCCTGCGTGCCCTGAACAGAC
Organism: Hoplostethus mediterraneus; assembly: GCA_034670385.1. Classification (NCBI taxonomy): domain Eukaryota; kingdom Metazoa; phylum Chordata; class Actinopteri; order Trachichthyiformes; family Trachichthyidae; genus Hoplostethus; species Hoplostethus mediterraneus. The sequence goes on from JAXDDW010000041.1 coordinate 51,300, forward strand.
GTTATCATTATCTTCCTCCTGCTGCTGTTAGAACTGAACCTATGGGGAGACTGTCCAGGCAGATAGGGATAGGTGTGTGTGTCTGGGTATGCGTCTGTGTGTGTGTGTGTGTGTGTGTGTGTGTGTGTGTGTGTGTAGCCCTCTATTAGCAGGAATTGCTGCGTTCCCATGCCAGGTGTTTGCAGCTGAGTGTTTTACGACGGGGAAGGACAGGAATGTCCCACTCCCGACAACATCATCATCATCACGTTGTGGGCTTGAATTACAAGCTGCAGTTCTGAGATATTGAGCGTCAAAGTTTTGAAATCCCAGCTGGCAAAGATGTAGTGAAGTCTGTCGTTTAGCTCAACGAGGCCTGCACCCCCGTGGCACTTATAAAATATAAATATCCTACGTAGAAATTGAACTTTGAAGAGGGTCCAAAAGAGATAGAGCCTTATAATAGTGTAATGTCAATCTGGGTTTGGCTCCATCTGACTGGTTACTATGAGGCAATCCCAGTTTCAATGGGAAACTGGATGAAAATGATTTAATGGTAAAATTGAATTATGAAATCACGGTGGTACCATTCAGTGTTTCGCTAAAGGACACTTCAGCAGGGTGAGGGTTGAACCTACGCCACCCTGCTAGCCTGCTAGCTTGTTGTTTAAACACCCTGTCATGTTATCACTAATAACCCCATCTGTCTGTCTGTCTGTCTACCTCCCTCACCCCTCCTCTCCCCTCACAGGTTGATCCAGTTCCAACCCAGTCCAGTCCAGCTGTGAGCGACCCGTCTCCCAGATCAGTACCATCAGGATGAAGATGAGACATCTCAGCGTAGTGTGTGTGTTCGTCCTGATGACCCTGGCCGTCCTCGCCACTGCCAGGCCAAAAGCAGGTCAGCCATAAAAACTGTGAGAAATAAGAGGAAAGAGAATAATATCCTGTTCACTGTTTTAATCAATTTCCTCCCAAATTGGTGTTTCCGTAACACAGGACACAATAAACGTTTACATTTGAACATTTGCAGTAGGTCTGTAACTTAAGTTTTACCTGATTTATATTGGCAGACAACCAAAGACACAAAAAAGTAGATGCATTACTTTTACTATTACTGCAGTATAATAAAGATCAAGCATCGCTCATGTTTTTCCTAGAACGTCTGGATAAAAGTGTTTTTCATGACAATTCCCCATGCATATATATATATATTTTTTTGACTTTTTTTGTTCTATTACGGCATAAATCCAAAGTCTCCAATCCAACTCATAAAGCCACGCCACAAACACAGGCTCTATTCATACCTCATCCATGACTGCTTTTGAACTGAGATGATGTTACAAAGTACATTCACAGAGATGTAGAGAAAATAAAGACAAAAACAGGTACCTTGTGGCTACTGTTTAGCAGCCGAAGTCATGGAGATGTGCGGTTAGGTTGTAAATAATGTGGAGGTGGTATTAGTTCAATAATAAGGCATTGTTTCTCTGCCATTTCATCATCAGACAAATGTAAAAAAAAAAAAAACTAGTGAGAACCAGACAGGATCAACTGGCTAAACACCTCCACATTTCATTCATTCCCTTATTTTGTTTTTCCCTTATGTGTCATCTCCTTCATCCTCTCCTCTCTCAGAAACCAAGAAGAAAAACACATTTTGTAGCTCAAACTTTCTGCCAGGAGAGCTGACATCTCCTTTAACCGCTTGTTGTCATTTCCATTTCCATCATTCCCATGCCTCCATCCTATCTGTCATCCAACCATGACTCCACCCTCCTCACCTCATCCCAGGTCCTGACCAGAAATGCAAGTCTGGTCCAGTGGATCTGGTCTTCATCATCGACAGCTCTCGCAGCGTTCGGCCTCACGAGTTTGAGACCATGAGGAAGTTCATGATCGACATCCTCAACACCCTGGACATCGGAGCCAACGCCACCAGAGTGGGAGTGGTTCAGTACTCCAGCCAGGTACACAGCATCTCCTCTCCTGATCCATTTTGTCTTCTTTCTTCTCCACAAGGTCACAGTTTCTCTTCGTCCTCTTCCTTATCATTCTCTCCCTCCTCTTCTTCTTCTTTATCCTCCACTTCTTCATTTACATCTTTTATCCTCTCATCCTTCCTCTACTTTCCTTTGATTCAATACGTGTAATGATAATAATGACTATAATCCTTATTCCTCTTCCGTTTCTCTCCTCTCCAGGTCTTGTCTGAGTTCTCTCTGAAGTCCCATAGCAAGATAGAGGACATGGTGAAGGGCATCAACCAGATCATTCCCCTGGCTCAGGGCACCATGACCGGGCTGGCCATCAAATATGCCATGAATGTAGCCTTCAGCCATGAGGAGGGAGACAGGCCAAAGGTACTGTCTACTGGCTGAAACAGTAAATTGTTACATTATTTAAGTCGACTTTGACAAGGTATGTCTCCTCCTACATAGTGCATTACTCTAAGTCTTGTAACCTGGTAAACACAAAGAACTATGGCTTTGAAATATATTTAGCTCATACTCTGGTTTTGACAACATACTCACTAAGAATAATTCAACCAGTTTTAAAGAGAAGTAGCATTTTTACATTAAATAGAGGTTGATACGATGGCCTGCATCAAAATTGAAACCTGTGAAAATTAAAGTTGAGACAACATCCACAGCTGTCCACGGCATCGTTTTGTGAAATTGGCAACTGTTTTCAAATGATATCAGAAAGATATTTTTAGATCACAAAGTTGTTTTAATATGAGGTTTTACTGTGCCATAATATCATATTGTGAAAATGTTGTGCTCCTTTGGGTTGCCAATGAACTTTGCACATTGCCATCCATCAAATGCTTGCTGGGTGTCGATGAGTGGTCTCTGAAAACCGTCTCCAGAGTGACTTACAATGACTGAACAGGTTGAAGGAAACTTCAACTGTTAACTGTCACATTGACTGCGATGGGGATTGAACCTGTGAACTTACAGTTACAGGCCGGTCTCTAAACACTTGGTGACCCTGCACCGATACAACATCCCTATGTCTCTAAACTAGCTCCTCCCCTGCAGGTCCCCAACGTGGCTGTGATCGTGACGGACGGACGTCCTCAGGACCGCGTGGCGGAGGTGGCAGCCGAGGCCAGGGAGAAGGGCATTGAGATCTATGCTGTGGGCGTGGCCAGAGCTGACATGACATCACTGAGAGCCATGGCCTCCCCGCCCTTCGAGGACCACGTCTTCCTGGTAGAGTCGTTTGATCTGATTCACCAGTTTGGACTGCAGTTCCAGGACAAGCTCTGTGGTAAGACTGCAGGGCAGGAAACAAATCCCAACATTCACCAGGCATTTTCATTACCTCACCAGCCAAGTAGATCTTCCAAACTTCCAAACTCTTCTAAATGATGTTATGTTGGAGAATGGTTGGGAACTGTGCTGCTGCGTTGCTTGAATCGATTCACCACTTTCATCTCCACTTCATGGGTCTGGCACCATATTTATGCAAATACTTTCTCATAAGAGCCTCCTTAAATCCATTAAGTGCATGATATTTCCTCATGCTGATGTTATCATTCTAGACTAGACTGTAAGGAAGTCTGAACTCAGAGGCAGAGGAAAAAGGAAGGGGAAGGCAGGCAGACAAATGAACAATAAGTATGATTTTTACTGCCCCATGGCTCAAAGTCACCTACAGCGTTGAGAGGGTTGTTGATCAATACCTCAATTACTCATCTACTTCGCCATGTGTGGAGATTTGTGGTTTCAAAACTCACTTCCCGGCCCATACTCTGTTCTGGGACAGAAACTTACTGCCCACTGCGTTTTCAAGTCACTTCCAATCGTGCTGATGATGGAGATAGCAATGATGATGATGACCATGCAGCTAATGATGATGGAGCTGATGTAGATGATGATGATGATGATGATGATGATGATGATGATGATGATGATGATGATGATGTCTTTGTTATAGGTGTGGATCTGTGCCTGGAGTCAGACCACGGCTGTGAGCACATCTGTGAGAGTTCCCCAGGCTCCTACCAGTGCCTGTGTCTGCCTGGATACACTCTGAACGACGACGAGAAAACATGCACAGGTAACGAGAGTGCAACATGTCCTCACAACGGTTGCACCCTTGATTCCTGTTGTACTACGCATGGCCAGCCGCATAACCTATCACTGTACGTCCACCATAATTTAATCAAAGTACTTTGAGGTCAGGCAACTAAAACAACTTTGGTTAACACTAGGTTTGGATTAAAGGACAATTCCGGAATTTTTTAACCTGGCCTCTTTATCCACAAAATCGCCTACTATACCGCAAAATAGGTCCAAGAAGTTTCAGAATTGCCCCGGTAGATCAGCTCAGTCGGCAGTCTTGCAACAAGTCAACCCTCTTGCTTTCATAGACCACCTTTGTCAGAGTTGAGAGTTGAGAGTTGTTGGAAATGTGACAAAGGTGGTCTATGAAAGCAAGAGGGTTGACTTGTTGCAAGAAGAGGATGGTGTAAACATAAAGGGCACAGTGCCAGTGGAGAGCGACTGATTGATCATATAGAGCAGTGGTCTTCAACCCTGGTCCTCGGGACCCACAGCCCTGCTGGTTTTCCTTGCTACCAGGTAGTTAATTAGATTCACCTGGTGTGCCACATGTTAATCAGCCCCTGATGAGACGGCTGGAGACGGCATTGAGAATAGGGAAAACTTCTTTAAGCAGTTTAGCAGGCAGAGGGTCTAGCATGCAGGTCGTGGGTTTTGAAGACAGAGTTAGCTTGGTGAGAGAGTCTAAGGAAACTAACTCAAACTGTGTGAAAAGAGATTCAGCCCAGGAAACACCAAGTGGACTTTTCAGGGGTGCGACGGCACCACCAGTAGAGAGTGTACTGGTGATCTCATCTCTAATCAGCGTGATTTTCGGACAAAAAAAAGACAATCACGCACTTTTAGTGGATGTACTTTGACTGCCCGGCTATGCCCCATCAGATTATGTTGCAGTCATTGAGCCTGTTTAGCGACTGCCGAGTGAGCCGATACCGGAGCAATTCTGAAACTTTTTGGACCTATTTTGCGGTATAATAGGCGATTTTGTGGATATAGAGGCCAGGTTTAAAAATCCCGTAATTGTCCTTTAAGATTATGATTAGGGGGGATTTTAGGAACTGCAACTTTGGTTAAGGTTGTGATCATGGTTAAATAAGAAAAACCCTCCATACCCCCCATCCTCTCCATCCTCTCCATCCCCTCCATATCCTCTACCCTCCATACCCTCCATCCCCTCCATATCCTCTATACCCTCCATACCCTCCATAACCCCCATCCTCTCCATCCATGGCCTCCGGCTCCTCAATTTGTATGATATCATACAGAAATATTGCTCATTATTTTCTTTGTAACTAAACTTGATATGAGTACAGATTGAATACAAATATTTTTTCCCCCACATTGACATCAGTTACTGTATATTAATGTTGCATTAAATTACTTAAGACGTTAATGACTTATTAATAATATTAAATAATAATAATTATTAATTGTTATAAATGGGAATGTGTGTGTGTTCAGCCATAGATCTGTGTGCTGAGGGAAAACATGACTGTGAACAGATCTGCATCAGCTCTCCTGGCTCCTTTACCTGCGACTGCAACAAAGGATACAAACTCAACGATGACAAGAAGACCTGCACAAGTTAGTCATACACACACAAAACACACGCGCACACACACACACACACACACACACACACACACACACACACACACACACACACATATACAAAACACACAATAAGCACTGATACTCTTGGCCTTAGACCCAGGCCCTTCAAAACCTGTTGTATTGCTTTTGGCTACAGCTTTTGTTGTGATGCAGAATTTAACCTTGGTAGAGAAAAAACACCTTGTTTTTTCCCCCCATCATATTTTGCTCCAAAGAGAATACAAAACAACTCCTGTCATGTTGTTTTTATTCAGTTCATATCATTAGTATGGGTATCATTAGACTTCTTAGTATTCATGTTTATTTGTATGGATAGTATTTCAGTCAGGATATGAAGAAAGGCCATATCTGGCAGAAATCTGATCTAACATAAGCTGCCTTGCACCGCCATAAAGACCCTTTGAAGATGCCATTGGCTGATTGAAGTAAAGGAAACTGTAGACTGAGATGGCTTTCAAACCAGGTTCCTGTGCAGAAGAGTCTTGTACGTCTCCTCCGGCCCACTGGTAGACTTTGCCATGTGAAACGCTCGGGTTCAAACCTGGGAAGGTTTCTCTGCAGGTCAACAGTGACTGTAGAGGAGAACAGAAACCCTGCATGACCCTGTGGTTGACCAGCAGAGGTTTGATTTGCTACATGTTAGATCCAGGTTCAAGTCTGGTCTGTTACACATCAATGGTTCATCAACTGACCCTCACGAGATGGTGATTCCTGTTTCTTTGCTGCTTCATGAAGCACGGAGGGTGGTTTCGCACTATGTTCCCCTGCGCCTGATTTTCCCTCAAAGAAAGGATTAGCTTGACTTTTCCTTGCACACAAAATTAAGTATTTCCTAAGATTTTGTAGTGGAGGGGTCTCTGCCTGTGGTGTTTAAGAGCCACTGATTGAACTCTGGCCAGAAGTGAAGAGTTTTATTCAAAAACAGTATATATGCCAATTTTGAATTAAAAAAAAAAAAATCATAATTTAATATCTGTTAAATACTGCGCATCCAAAGTGACCTAGTTACCTACTATTATTTTAGAAGTGCCAACATTTTGTAGTCATTTTGTGCTATCATGTTGAGAGTAGGTATCACTTTTTCAAATGGCATATATCTCATTTTGGACCAAAACTCTTCAACCCTAGTCCGGGGCTGTTGGTTAAGGGAAGGCGAGGGAACATAGATGCGATCCCAAGGGAAGGCGAGGGAACATAGATGCGATCCCATACGTTTCTGTGCCATTCGCCCTGCTGCTTATGGCCTCGCTGCTTTTCTCCCCCTCAGTGATCGACTACTGTTCGTTTGGGAACCACAGTTGTGATCATGAGTGTGTGAGCGTGCTCAATGGCTATCACTGCCGCTGTAACGAGGGATACAGGCTGCTGGAAGACGGCAAGACCTGCCAGCGTAAGTAGCGTATGCACGTCTAAGCACACACCACACACACAAACACAATTCAATCCAAATGAGCATGAGCATAGGTTTGGTATAGACCTCGGGCTGAAGATCTGACCCTCCTGGATATCTGATGGAGCCGTGAGTGCAGTTTAGGAAGCTGAAATGACAGAAACATGGAAGCAGCTGAGGGGAAACAAATAGAGGGAGATGGTTAGTGATTGGTTTCTGGAGAGATTGTACTTATCATGGGTTTCAATGGATAGTTTTAATGCCCCATGATGTCTAAATGTTGTTGCAGAGGCTTTTCATCCTGCATAGAATAATATTCTGGGCGAATCACTGAATTGTCATGAAAATGGTCACTATTATAGACACAGAATATTGGCACAAAATATCAGCTATTGGCAGCTTCAACACAAAAATATCAGAATCGGCCTTCATATCAGTTGAACCCTAATTTAAACACAATGACACAAGGACTAGACTAGACTAGACTAGACTAGACTAGAGCCACACACACACAGAGAATATGTGTGCACGGAAAAGTATATTTGTATGTACAGCCGAGTATGCAAGCATGCAGAAACATACAACTTCATACAGGTGCGTACACGCTTATAAGCAGTTACACACAAACACCTGCAGGAACAAAATATGGAATTTTGTAGACGATTTACAACCTCCAGATAAGCAACGGCTTGTTATTCCATTGAAGCCAAGACAAAGCTCCATACCACAGGTAACACCATGCAATTGAGCCGGCCATTTTACCCAAATACCACGACTGCTTTGTGTCACAAAAGCAGTTTGGAGGCGTGCATCGTTTAAATGCCTCACCTACACCTGGTTTACACCTTGGAATACAGGAGGCCATCTAGAAGTTACAAACTGTATATCACTGTAAAAAAATGGCTGTGAAATCCACAGTAATTTACTGTGCTTCGGCACAGCTAATTACTGTACAATAATAAAACGCAGTAATTAACTGGCAGCCATTGACAAGTAACCTACTGTATTTCATTTTACAGTTACAGAACTGTGATTCTATTTTACAGTAAGTTACTTGTCAATGGCTGCCAGTTAATTACTGTGAATTTCACAGTAAGTTTCTTACAGTGTACATATTGGTTCTAATGGTATTTATTATTGACCTGAGTGTTCTGTAGAGATTTTATACCACTGAATATTATAAAAGCAAATCCCAAGTTTTGCCTAAAAGTTTTAGATAAATGAATGATTATGTTGTTGCCATTGCTATTGCCAAGAATGAGGCAGCACAGTATTTGGCATTTGTCCTACCTACTGTGCCAGGTAAAGGAAGCTTTCCAAGGTGACAGAAATCATCTCAACTCAACCGAACACTAGGTCACTTTCGGGGAAAACTTCAGAAATCCAAGGAAACAGCAGATGGCAGATATATCTAGGAGAAGACTGATATTTTTACCAGAGCGTATTGATAAATGAAACAGGCCACACACCAACACTCAACTGACCATGACCAAGACACACACACACACACACACACACACACACATTAACCCAATGTGTGTGTTATTTAGCCATTGACCTGTGCGCTGAGGGGAAACATGACTGTGAACAAATCTGCGTCAGCGCGCCTGGCATCTTCACCTGCGACTGCAACGAAGGATACACACTCAACGCCGACAAGAAGACCTGCACACGTTAGTCAGGCCTTGACACAAATACACACACACACACACACACACACACACACAAGACACATATAGAGTGATAGTCACTGTATGAGTCATTCCTCATGCATCATGCATCTATTGGACATTCACACTGCAACAGCCAATGCAGCCTATTCTGTCTCAAATCCTATGAAAAAATGAATCGTTATTTTGCACAAAACCTCGGTCTCCTTGTGGTTTGATGGATGAAATTCTTTCAAAAGTAGGGACACAATTTGTATTATTATTATTATTATTATTATTATTATTATTATTATTATTATTAATATTCTTCTTTTTCTTTTTCTTATTATAATGAAAAGCAAAGCTGTATATTCTTAGACATTTTTAACTTAATTGCTGTATGCAGTAATACGTGGTGCTTCCACATCGACATACGCAGATACAACCACACACACACAAAGAGATATATATATAAATACACAGCAAGAGTCAGCAGACATGCACACACTGTTACACTGTTCACACACACTGGAAATAACCAACATGTGTGTGTTTGTGTATGTGTGTTATTTAGCCATAGACCTGTGTGCTGAGGGGAAGCATGACTGTGAACAAATCTGTGTCAGCGCGCCCGGCGTCTTCACCTGCGACTGCAATAAAGGATTCAAACTCAACAAGGACAAAAAGACCTGCACAAGTCAGTGGATTCCACTCAAAAAAATATTGTTTTCTTCCTCAGTTTGTCTTCTGTGTTGCCTCATTGGTTTTCCCTGGCTGTTCCTAATTGAAAATCTGCTTTGATTACAATAAATCGAATTCAAAGATATTTTCACATCATACAGGAAAGATAAACAGAAGAGGCAAACAGAAACATCAGCAGGCATTAACAACAGTATTGGTTCCATACTGGATATTCCTGCACAGATTCGTCACTGGTAGTAAAACTATAGCGGCTATAAACTATAAGCAAAACTATGAAGTTTGTCACTTTGACATATTTGCAGAGGAAATACTGTAAAATTCAAAAGACTGTGCATGAGAGAGAGAGAGAGAGAGAGAGAGCATACATTGTGTATGTCTCTGTGTGTAACCACCTGTCTGTTCATGTGTGTTATACTGTATCAGACAGGGACCTGTGTACTATTATGTATGTCCATGTATACTGCATATGTGACATCTTTTTGAGTGTGTGTATTAATTGAATTATTGTGTATTTCCAGACTTGGACCTGTGCAACACAGTGGAGCACGGCTGTGAGCACCAGTGTGTGAGCACCCCAGGGTCCTACTACTGTATCTGCCCTGAAGGGCAGCTGCTGCAGGAGAACGGCAAGAGCTGTGGCAGTATGTGTACTCTCTGATACCTTATATATGCAGCATTTACATAAAAACACTGCACACGGTCCTAATGTACCTCTGCTGAGTGAATGCCCACCGAGATTGCTTTGGAAAATGTCTTGATGTGATCCTCAGTGTCAGAGGCTTTTCTGCCCTACCAAGAATAAAATACTGGGGAGAAACACTGAATACTTGTTTTATGACATGAAAATGGTCCAATATAAATATATTGAATATCGGCCCAAAATATTGTCTTTCAAACTTTCAACTAAAAATATTGGTGTTGACTTCCAAAAAGGCGTTCAAACCCTCGTGCAGTGGTTCTCTGCCCTGGTCCTCCGGGCCCAGAGTCCTGCTGGTTCTCTGTACTGTATAAGATTATACATTACCGCTCTACATTACATTATTATTATCCACTCTCTCCTCCAGCCTGCAAGTCGGCCAACATTGACCTGGTGCTCCTGATTGACGGCTCCAAGAGTGTCCGCCCTCAAAACTTTGAGCTGGTCAAAAAGTTTGTCAACCAGGTGGGGCGTTTTCTCTTACATATGATGGTATATTTACGTTATTATACAGCTATGTTTCACATTGGTGGTGTTATTCTAATTGTGCCTAATTATTGGTCAGTATGATTGAGTATTTATTGTAATGTAAGTTCGGTTATAAATAAATACATAAATAAATAAATCAACAACTCTTTGTTAATATTGATGAGAAATGCCTGTTTGCATATTGTCCATTGTTTATCACAAATAAACACTGGATACACAATTTATTATTTTACAATGCTATTTTGTGAAAAAGGAAGCAGAATAATTCCCCTCTCTCTTGTGCCAGTATGGGATGAATAATCTCCTCCTGTGTGTCAGGTTGTGGACTCTCTGGACGTGTCTGCTCACGGTACCAGGGTTGGCCTAGTCCAGTACTCCAGCCGGGTCAGGACAGAGTTCCCTCTCAACATGTACCACACCGCTGACGAGATCAAAGCTGCCGTCATGAAGGTAGAGTTTGTTTGCATTTTGTCTTTTAACAACAGAAGTATCAACTTTTGGATTGAAAAAAGTATTTTCCTCACCCCCAACCATGATTGGCACAGGAGGTGACAATCACAACATTTGTGATGGAAGTGGGCCAATATGAAGCTTGAGAGAAATAGATTCACCTGAAGGGAAATAGAAATAGATAGATAGTCTCTTATTGATATACTTACTCCTGCTTTTGTCACATGGGCACCCAGCAGGAGCAGGTCCATGGTCCATCTAAAGCCTGAGTTTAAGAAATGCTCCATCCAGAATCACAGTTGCAGTAATGCTGATGTCAATTGGGACTTGGATTAACTTGGATTTTTCTTGCCTAGGTGGAATACATGGAGAAAGGTACTATGACAGGCCTGGCCCTAAAGCACATGCTGGAGAACAGCTTCGCGGAGGCCGAGGGCGCTCGCGCTCTTAGCCGTAACATCCCCCGCATCGGACTGGTCTTCACGGATGGACGTTCCCAGGACGACATCACAGAGTGGGCGAAGAAGGCCAAAGAAGCCGGTAAGCCACTCTGATGGGGCACAGCTAGTGTTAGGGTGTGATCACACCTACAGCTTGTTGCATTTTTGCATCTGGTTGGTTCAGTTTCACACTGACCGATCAATAAGACAGAGATTCAATAAAAGTAAAATAGCTTTTAAATAGTTGATCAACAGTCATGCTGTAACAATAACATGTTTTCTGTAACAATGTTGTAACACTACTTAATTTTCTCACACAAGCAACATTGTGTTCATGTTTGCATGTGTATGTGTCTATGTGCATGTACAGGTATCACCATGTACGCGGTTGGCGTTGGTAAAGCTGTGGAAGACGAGCTTCGTGAGATCGCCTCAGAGCCAACGGAGAAACACTTCTACTACACTACGGACTTCTCCGCCATTAGCACCATCGCTGAGAACCTCAAACTCAATGTCTGCCCAGGTACAATATTCCACTGGACTTGACAGTAGTGGGGAATATATGAAACAAAAATACCACACCTCTGGATTTTAAAGATACTGGATTTTATCATTGTTGTGTGACAATATATTAGCAATTTACAGGACCCAGATAAAGATTAAATATGCTACAACTGGTTTCACTCGGGCACAGTGGTGGAAACTAACTGTTTTGACTGCATCAGCCACTTTCATTATTTCATTTTTTTTTTTTTAGTAATTCCTCTCCCAGGCTTTAAATTAAATATGAGCATGGGGGGGGGGGGGGGGGGGGCACTATACATGGCTGTGATACCAGCCCTAACACTATCACTGGTAACAGCATACAACAACATATTACTTTATCAGACTGGCAGACCGCCACGTTTGCCTTATTCTACAGCTCCATCTAGTGTCACAAATCCAGAATACAACATTCAATGTGGAGTGATTGATTGATTTTCTCCCATCTGTTCCCTGTCTCCTTCCATCTCCCTACCCTCATACTCTTTGCCTCTGCCTTCCTCCTCCCTGCCTCCTCCTCCCTTCTCTCCTTACGTCTGCAGAGGAGAGCCAGGGGGAGATTGAGGTGAAGGACCCATGTGCCTGTGAGAGTCTGGTGGAGTTCCAGCAGGCCACCATGAGCAGCATGGAACAGCTCACACAGAAACATATCCTTTTTAAAAATCATCATTTAAACTGGGGGAACAATTCTTAAACTATAGACTAGTACCCAAAACAGGCTACTGACCTTTTTCCAGTTTGGTCTGGTTCTGGTTCCTTTTTGGATCCCCAGTAAGAATTTGGGAACCAGGGAATTCACATACAGATAAACGCTAGCTATCACTTTTTCAAGTGCGCTAGCTAAGGTGGTGGCATACACTATCTTTAAAGCTGTATTAGGCTTTAGATTTATGACAAAATACACCTGTCCTGTCAGCCTAAGTCATGAAGTGGGGCTGGTTTCCTTTGGTATGAAGCATCACAGACCGGCCGGGTCGGTAAATAGGAGTGTGTTTAGTTTACCAATGTCATCTTACAGGATTTCAGCGTATTTAAAGCTGCATTATGTAGAAATCAAAGCACCTTATCAGTCTAGGTGTTACCACCATGCACATTTAATTTGGATGGGCTTAAACATGGCTGCCATATCAAAGTAAATGTATCTACTTGTGTGTATGGGTGTGTGTGTGTATGTGTGTGTGCAAGACGGAGACCAGCTAGGTATAACTAATGCCATGATGCTCAGGGGTCCAAAGGGTACAAAGACCAAAAGAATGACCACATCTGTTCTCATCTTCATGACAGACTATCTATTCTCTTCAGTAGTTTCAACAGGCCCCTCAATAAGCCCCTGTTAACTCAAGCATAGCACAGCCACAATAGACCTTTCACTGATGCTGCAAAAACACAAGACTGACTCTCACTCTCTATAACTGAAGCGAATTCATCACTTGGCAAAATGGCCCCTTGTCTGCTAAGCGAGTTTAGAAACAGATGTGTGTGTGTATGTGTGTGTGTGTACTCATGGAAACAGATGTGTTTGAACTGAGTAAGACAAGTTCTCTTGTAGAGGTATTTTGAAGACCAGCTGTCTAGCAGGACTGAAGGAAGGCGAACACGCTGGCTCCTCGGAGACAGTGGAAGGATTTGTCTGTTACTGTGTTCACACCGCGACCAGCAACATCATCACGCCACTCCAGCTACACATCTGCTAGCTGTAGCATCAGTGAATGCCTGGCAAAAAAAGAACAAATAAATCATTTTGAACAAGTCAATCTTGAAACATACCAAGTCTGTACTGGTGTACTTGTACTGGTACAAGTAAATTGAACCTCCCACTCCGGGCTACAGTGAACCACAGAACCACTGTCAATGTACCTTTGTATCCATAAATACCTGTATTTCCTCATGCGTATGTATTCTTAACTCTCTCTCCACTGGCCGGGATGACGGCACGTCTGGAGGACCTGGAGAACCAGCTGCTCTCTAGGAAGTGATGCGGTTATCGCAGTGACCAAACAGGAAGTTACATAAGAAGAAGAATGAGGATGGATGAGGAGGAAGAGGGCACATCCTGGCTAGATCTTTAAAAGGGGAAATCATAAATCCTACCAATCAATGGACATATCAAAGACTCATTTCCCGAAGCGTTCAGTAGGTCTGTTTCATTCTGTGAAAAAAGAAAAAAGTACAATACTTTTTAACTCTATCTGACATAACTTCATATCTTTCCTAGAGTTGAAAATTATCTAATTTGTAAGTTTCATCGCATGCATGAGAGTTGTTATAGGAAGAAACAACTACAAACGCTTTGGGAAATCAGCCTGAGATGGAGATTCCATTTCCAGACCTAAAGTCATGGGATCCCCACGCCATCAGTTATACAACCTCATATCTGTGAATTTGAGTGCAGTTGCATTTGTTCACCTATATGCACATGTGCCAGTTAATGAACAGAATTATAGATATATTATGAATGGGTTGTATAACATGTGTTATTTACCTAACATATAATACATGTTATAGCACTCTTTGCAGTCAAATACACAACACTCTGTGTATGGACAGGTGCAGGGGACTCTGGGCCTGTTGGTTATATCTGTAATCAATGTGCTGTAGATATAAGCACAAAACATTATACAGTAAAGATATGACAGTGTCTCTGGTCACACAGTATTGTTTCTTAGTGACACACCATTCGTCTTTGGTCTTAGTGCCCTATTTATACTTGATCTGTTTTGTACGGTTTGTTAAATATGATGTATTTATAGCAGATTTTATACCAGCGGTAGTTATAGCAGAGAAAAAGGAGGAAAGGAAAATTAAGTGTTAATACCACTCTCAGTAAGGAACTGGCCGGGGTCACGACAAAACAAAAACATTTGCCTGTAAGTCAGAAACCTGCAGTGAGATAATGTAACAATTATAGATATTGGTTACTTGATGAATTGTACCAAACTGAATATCTAGTAGATTCGATCTGAACCAGAAATGGACCAAGTTATATCTGACACGCTTTTGCCTGTGTTGAACATTTGCTTCAGCCTGTTGGAGAGTGTAGCCGACCGATGACTCTCCAGTAGCCTTGTTAAATCCAAAATGAAAAAAAAAGAAAATGTAATATTTGTCAAGATCAAACCCAAACCTACTTACTATATAGGCCATGACTGAGTTATTGTCGTTGTAAATGTAGAAAGAGCTTTCAGTAGAATTAAATAAGAGATGAATCATTAGGCCTTAGAAACACATTCGATTGTATTGGTACTGGCTGGCTGTGCAGTAGCGAGTATAGCTGAATGGGATACTGATATAAGCCACTTAGTAGAAGTTTAAAAGGGAAGTTTAAAAGTGTGAAACCGTGAAGGTTGTGATGAAACAGTCCATGTTTATGAGGCAAGGCAATTTGTTTTTCTTTTTCACAAACACAATGTGCCATTCCCAGTACATGGTATATTACTCATTATAAATGTGGTGCCTTCTTCACTCTGTACTGCGTGGATTCATCGAAGTCTACAGTACTTTTAAAATGCCTGCGTACCAAAATCAGATTGGTTATTCCGCTGATGCATGTAAAACACTACCTTTTCACCAGTTATCCATCCCCATCCCAGTTGCTGAATGCACGGTTTAGCAATACGGGTTGTTATATGTTATATGTTTAACAAGTTCTATAGCAATTTACCCTCTCTAATATTACCTTAAAATAACGGGTATGAATGTCACAGTTTGTGCTAACAAGCCATACTCATTCATCTCACATCAAATCACCCCATCTATGTTTGCCTGTGTCACATCTTTGGCCTGGCTAGTTTGTCATACATTGTGTCACATTAGAGTGACAGAGTGAGACGCTATCACAGGGCATTTTATGTAAAATAACTATCGTCTCACTATCGTAGGTTGTCTTGCTGTTTTAGTCTTGTATGTAAAAGGTCACCGCAGAGTTAAAGCCCTTTATATTTGGTCACCTGTACTTTTTTGTATATTTTCTCATAATAACCATACCTTTTTGTATTTTCCTGAGGACTCTCTGTATCACAGCACAGAAGGCAATAAAGAGTGAACTTTTCTTTTCCGTGTGATGCGTTCTTTGTTTCCTACACAACATTTTAAAATTCCACACCTTTTCCAGGCCTCCTATTATTGGTTGGATCTGAAGATTTTGATGAATGTTCAATATGATTTATAGTGATAGTGGCTGGGTAAAATTACTGTAAACTAGTCCATATCACTATAGACGAAGAACATTCTTCATAACAAAAAAGACTTCCAGAATTTTTTATGGTTTCTATCAGTTTAGTTTTAGGTTGCTTTGCTTGATTAATATTGCAATACATTTATGAAATGGTATAAATTTGACAAATACTCCGACAAAGGTTTCTTGGTAAAAAGAAAACATTCATAGACAGAAGAGTAAACAAGCTTATGACAAGTATAGCCTATCAAATGAATAACAACCTTTTTCCTTGTGGATTAATCAAGTGAATTTAAAGAGCATCTCCATGGTGGTGAATTAATGTTTTTCAAACGCAGAACCTCATAATGAAAATGAACTTCAACACTTTGTCTCCATAGACAATGTGATGCAAGAGGAAAGAGCAGTTGACTCCAAGGCCTCATCGTTCATTCTTTTCAAATACAAAGCAACTTCTAGCAATAGCAACAGACCAGTCACTTTTTTTCTACATAGACTGTGATGCAAGAGAATGGAGGATGGCTTCTTGTTTATGTTCAAATACACAATGAGGTACATCAAAACATTTGTGAGAATGACGACATTCTCCAAAATGATAGAAAAGTTTATACAGAAATCCCTTCAACAGCACAAGGGTGAGTTTCAGAAGTGCTGCGATGGCAAGTTTCATTAAGCACTAAAAAGACAAGCTGATATAAGACAACATACATTATCAAAAGAGTGTAGCTTATTGATCAAGTGAGTTCAAAGTGTGTCTGAAATGATGTAATAAGATCTAGGGATATTCTCAACAACATTGGTATAACTTAGACAACTGACCTGGTGACAAAAGTTTCCTCTTGACGAGTAAAGAGTAAAAGTTTGTAAAAAGAAATGAGCAAACTAGTCTGACAAGTGAGCATAACTATCAAAGGAACAGAGCTCATGTCCTTGCGGATTACCAATTAATGTGTTCAAAGAGCATCTCCATAGAGAATAATTATTGTTTTCAAACACAGACCGTCTTAATGACAATGAACTTCAGCACTTTTTCTCCATAGACTGTGATGCAAGAGATTGGGGAAGTTTGCCACAAGTCTAATTTTCAAATACAAGCCCGCTGTCTAGAAATAGTTTTGACTAATGTAAGTTTATTTGAAATAAGGGGACACAAATATGAGAGTGAAAACTATTCAGTCATGGCAAAGGTCTCACTGAAAGGTAAAAGGAAAAAGAAGGAAAGGGCTAACACAATTACACATAATCCTAGCGTGTCCAAACCTCTCTGTTGATCAATAAAATATGAGATGATCTAATAAATCAGACAGACATTTTCAACAATACTGTTATAACTTAGACAACTGCCTTAATGACAAGTTTTTTCTCGATGGGTAAATGGCATGAAAAGAGTAGACAAGCCCACAACAAGTGAGCGTAACCCTGTCAAAGGAGCAAAGCTCCCGTCCTGGTGGAATAGTGATTTATGTGTTTAAAGAGCAGCTCCACAGGGATTAGTTATTGCTTTCAAACACAGAGCCTCTAACGATGGTGAACTTCAACACTTTTTCTCCATAGACTGTGATGCAACTTGGTCATAAGTGTCCAATACACACCCACTGCATGTGCACTGCATGCATGTATCATAACGAGCTGCCCCAGTGTATGTGACCTTTACTGCTAGTGCCTAATGAGGGCTGATGGGATAGATGCTCCTCCTGTGTCCTCCCACATATTTCACTTCCTGAATACACTGAGGATTATGGGAAATGTCAGGTTGTCCCTCAAGCCCTTGATGTAGCAGCAGATACAAGTAACATGCTGTCTTTACCTTAGAGGACAAACCAAAAGAAAGAAAGAAAAATTTTAGTTTTGACAACAAAGTCCTAATGAAGTTCACAAAGTGCAATATCGTGGGGAGATGGGGGTTGGGGGGTGAGGGTTAAAGAGAAGAAGCTGACAATTCTTATGCCTTAATAAAAGAAAATAAGTCAAAGAAAATAGTAGTTTGGAGTGATGCAATACCATGAAGAAAGAGAGACTCAAACTGAGAGAAAAGAGAAAGGGAAAAGAAAAGGACATCTCAGTGACAGAAGCAGAATCACAGTTTCCGTTCTAGCATTACAGGGCCAAGTCATTATAATCTGGGGAAGATAGTGAGTTGCATGACCAAACCTGCTGAGCACTTTGCCAGTGAAAAGACCACTTAGCTTAGCAAAGTAAATCATGCCCTCTCAAAATATTCAAATCTGATTCATGGTCTTGTTTTGATGTGGTCTGTTGATGTGTGGGTGTGCAGGGTGTTGTGAAGCATCTAGTGCAGTAATGCTAGTTAGAGGGAGGGTGCATGCCTACTTCCCACCTGCTTGCAACCATCTCGCTTACAGCTCGCTGCCGCTGGCTAGCCCTTGTGGTGAACGGGAAAGCAGCCTTGTGCGTAAGTCTTTTCCTGCCAGTACACAGCCTCTCCCTCACCAAGACTCCTGCCGGGCCTCCTCGTGGCCACACACGGTAACTGGGTGTCTCGCGACCCCAGGCAAATTCGGCAGGGGATCTCGGAGCTGCAGTGGACCCCAGAGTTAAGCAGTACAGGCCCACCAGCGTTGGCTGCCACCATCCACTGCCCCAATGCCTAATGGGTGCACCCACACGTACTATGGCTACGGGAGTAAACCCCTAACGAAAAATCTGCAGAGTAAACCAGCATCAGGCAGACACCAACAGACCGGTGTTCTGGCAGACTTCTGCAATTCTGTTCTGTTCAATTCTGGTCTGTTCCTCTTCAACCCGGGCAGCCTACCGCAGCTGCCGGGTCATCCCCCATGCGGTCGAAAACATGCAACAAAGAAGTCTCACATCAAACTCACCACTGCGACCTGGAATGTCTGAACTCTTCTGGATGTGCGTGATGATTCCTGTCGCCCCCGAAGAAGAACAGCGCTGGTTGCGCACGAGATAGAGATATAACCGACATTTGCCCTCAGCGAAACCTGCTTCCACGACGAGGACTCTCTTACAGAGACGGGAGAAGGCTACACTTTCTTCTGGAAGGGGCTTCCGGAAGGCTCCCGTTGCCTCCATGGTGTAGGTTTTGCTGTGAGGACAAGTCTACTTCAGAAGATCCCAGAATTCCCAGTCAGCATCAGTGAAAGACTGATGACCTGGCAGATTGCCCTCACGAACAACCGTTATGCCACCCTCATCAGCACATACGCCCCATCACTGGACGCTGACCCTGAGTGCAAGGAACTACTCTTCCCTGCACTCTTCCATAAATAAAACCGCATCCACCGACAAGCTCATTCTCTTAGGGGATTTTAACGCAAGAGCGGGCTCTGACAGTGGACTATGGCAGGGTGTGCTCAGACAGCATGGTGTTGGCTAGCTCAATGACAATGGTCTCCACCTCCTTACTCTCTGCTCTGAACATCACTTGGTCATCACAAACATCTTGTTCCAACTCAAGAACAAACACAAGACCTCCTGACAACATCCCCACTCTAAACACTGGCACCTCAATTAGAGGGCCCTGCCTCAGCCCCACTGGTAGACATTGTGCCAGAGCCTGAGGTGGTTGAGGCTAAACCAGAGCCTGAGCTAGAACCTGATAGGACAGTTGAACCCATACCTGGACCCAAACCCGAGCCTAAAGTGGTTGCAACAGAACCTGAGCCTGAACCCAAGGTCTTTCAATCCGGGTGGTCCAGTCAGGGGAATGGTGTTAGTGATGGCGAGTCAGAAACCCCTTCATCACTGCGTGGCCGCTCAGCTCGCCCTACAGGTCTGAGCTGAAGGGGAGGGTATATGGCAGACTGGGGCATCTGCCACAGAGAAATTGTGGGAAAGGACTACATTCCCCAGCAGACAACAGGCCATTGTCTGTCTTGCCCCAGGTGAATCAAATGTATTTGTACATCCCTTAATCACAGTTACAGTCTCAAAGGGCTTCACAGTGCCCACATTATGAAAACAATAAAACCTTTTAGGGAAAAAAAATGGAGGAAAACTTGGGAGGGACTACTCAGAGAAGGATCCCCCTACCAGGACCTTCAGGTGTGCATTAGGCGCCCAGTTTGGGCAAGCAGAGTATACAGAGTAAACAATAAAGACACTTGGTGGGACATCCAGATCTGGTGTGGGGCATCAACAGCAGGTCAGTCAGCGTCATCTTACGAATAGGGGACCACAGCAGGCCAACACTGCCCAGCCACAGCCACAAAAATCACAAGCGCAAAAATGCATCACATTGAGGTGTAAATGAAGTTCCAGACATCCAAACCACCTCCAGAGTAGATGACACAAGCATAACTCATAAGATAATCATAATCTTATTTTTCTCTCTTCAATACCTACTTCCGGCACACCAGGAGCATTGGCACACTGGGGGGAGGGTGGGGTGTAGCCCAGTAATAATGTAACTTGACCTCACACAAAGTTATCCTCTTTGACATACAAAAAGTCTTGTATGTCAAAGAGGGCAAAATCCTGAAATCTGGGAAATTCAAAATGGCCACCATCCACCCTATTGACAATAATTATTTCATATTTGAAAGAGTTACAATCATATACCACATTTCAGGGGTTTGCGTGGATGAGAAATCCAATTTGAGTTTATTTTGTAATTAATAGTGTGCATTTTTGGCTGGACGCAGCGACAGCTGGGCCAGCGTTATATCCTCGAATGTCTGAGTAACTGAGCGAGTCGCTGCTTGTTTTTGCCCGGGTGAGTAAATGTGCATGAGAATTATTTTTATACTGCTATTAACAGTAGCTTTGCATTGTTTAGTAACTGTTAGTGTATGGTGATAGCTAGCTAGCGTCGCTAAATACAAATCTCCCTATCTCCCGCATACAACGCTCTTTCCAAAATCAAATAGCGCTAGCAATCATATTAGTCTGCACATTATATTAGCTACAAATGTAATCTTCACCATGAACCTAAACTAATGTTTGTGTCAGGCGTAGCTGACAACGGCAGATTATAGGCACCTAGGAACTCATTAAAAGGCACAATGGTTCGCCCTGGGAGGGAGGAGCAGTGTGTAAAATACCAGAAATCAGAGACTGGAGCAAATTTAAGAAAAATACAATTTATCAAGTAGGCTAATTAAAATGATTAAAAATATTCAGCATTAAGGCTATTATCTAAATGGAGACATCAGTCTAATCCCGGTAGGGCAGGCACCGCCGCCGGAGCATTCCGGTCACGGCTTGGTCCTCTCCCGGTCAGCCGCTTCGCTCTTCTGGGGTCTGGGACTGAAACACAGGAGACAACTGGCCAGTGGCGATGGTAATGCAGACGGACGCTTAGTCCAATAATGTGAGCCGCTATCCTGTTCGCTGTAGCTCTGCCCACTACCCACAGTCAGCACTCTTCCCCAGGTACACCCACTACAACACAACCACCGGAGTAGGCTATTTGCTACAAACAATTTCCTACTCACGATTTGCCTGGGAGCAAGCGGCCGCTTACTACCCAGGTGTGTGTTGATCGGCCTTGTGGGTGCACGCCCGTGCTCTGTGTCAATCGGTAGTGGTGGGGTGGCCCAAGTTGCACTGCAGCTTCACCAATGTTCCTCCTTCTGTTGACTCCCGCAGATTGTTCACAGCTACCTATTTAATTGACACAGACCTCATTGTCCAACCCCCAGGCCACTCCCCATAGGTCCAACTGTCGTCATGTGATTGGTGTAGGAATCAAGGTGGGTCAAGGCGCAGGTGCAGATAATTATCAATTAAGGAAAGAACAACAAAATCACTGCAAACCAAAGGTCACTGCAAAGAAAAACAAATGCCACAGCAAAATGTCAAACAAAAACCACAAACCAAAATACAGCAAATCAATTCAAACAAAAGCAAACACACACTTGACAAATGAATAGAAAATCACAACCAAACCAATCAACACAATTAATTAAGTCCTTAAGTCCACGCCTGTGACATTTGCGTCCAGCTATATAGTAGTTTTCGACTTAGTCTTGATTCCATTTTCAGGAAATCACTTTCCAATTCCTTAAGTCCACGCCTGTGACATTTGCGTCCAGCTATATAGTAGTTTTCGACTTAGTCTTGTTTCCATTTTCAGGAAATGGAGGCATATGAACAGTGTGTCATTTGCAAGCAGTCTGTAGACGGAAGAGGGTCGTCAGTATCAACTCTTGGAGAGAACGGAACTTCATCTATCAACCAGGCCAGTAATACGAGGGGAGAAAACATTCACGCTGTACCTGGTGAGAAGGTACACAAAGACTGTCGCCACACATACTGTAACCCACAACAGATAGCCAAGGACACCAACAAGAGTCAAAACCAAGTACAAGTGAGACACTATACACTAACATCGACTAAAGGGAGGTTCTCTTTCAGTACTGATTGCCTCTTTTGTGGCACACCAGGTCAGATTGGAAGAAAGAGAAAGAAGCCAGATGTTCTCCAAGTCAAGACAATTGAATTCAAGGACACGCTTTTGGCAACATGTCGTGAATGAGGTGATGATTGGTCAGAGACTGTGAAGGCACGGATTCTGCATGTGCATGACCTACATGCAGCAGATGCAGTCTACCACCAGACTTGCAGTGTGAATCTTCGCACGAAGAAGCAGATACAAGTAGCGTATCAGACAAACACACAAGTCCAAGAGGGTGAAGATTGGTCGGCCTCAAGCTGATGAGAGGCAAGCAGCATTCTTGGAGGTTGCAAAGTATATCGAAGAAAATGATGACGAGCAGATCACCATAAATGACCATAATTGACCTCATGCAGCAGAAGCTTGCACACAGTGAACATGAAGCATATGGTTACACCCACATGAAGACAAGGCTGCAAGAACACTTCGGTGAGAAGATAATATACACCAAGAAACCAAATGGGAAACAGCCAGGGTGGTGCTGCAAGACTACTATAAGACACAGCAGCAACAAACAAACAGTGAAGAGAACCATGTTAAATAAAACTCCACTGAACAAAAATAAACAAACACAAATATTTCCGTTATAGGCCTATGGAGTGAACTATTTACAGTACCTAAGTGCTATGTCTTGTGGCTTTTCCCCGAGGGTGCCACAAGACACGCACGCACGCACACACACGCACACACACACACACACACACACTCTCTTCTACTATCCACAATCATGCATACACACATTCCTGCATGCTTGCCAACCCCAAAACATATAAAGCTATCCCATAGCTGAAGCCAAACTCTATTCTGTCATTTGTACTTTCTGGTCTGATTGCATTAACTAAGGTAAGTTCTACCTGTGTACATTCTCTACAGTCATATTGCCGCAAAATAATGTTACGCTGGAGTTGAATGAACCACTATATAATTAAAGTGAAAAATAACTTTTCAACAATTAATTCTTTCTGCCTTATCATAGTTCTGGATTGCATTCTGACTTGATTGACACTGTGTATCACCAGTTTGGTGATTAATACTTGATTAACCCTGTGTATCACCAGGCTGGTCTCTTCACCAGGTTGATCAACTTCATTACCTGAGGTGGGCCTATTTGTGCAGAATAAGATGGCAGCAAACATGCTGGTTATGGCTGTGATTTTTCTCTTTTCTCCTGTTGCAGGATAATTGGTATTTTTAAACAATTTCATCGTCAGTCATGAGGCACTTCCCTCATCCACATCCCCAGCACAGCATTCTGAAACTGTTGGATGAAATGTTAAGACACTTAAGCCTACAGAATGATTGATAGTGCACTTATGAAGCACTGGTCTTCACAGGGGGTCTTTAAAAAGATTGGGTTTATTTATTCTGCAAAGACATTCACAAAATTATTGTCAACTAATTACATATGAATAACAATGACCAGTATATTAACAAAACACAGGAAGTGAACTCACAGGCTACAAAAAAAACTTAAATTAAATTAGGTTAGCATGAATGAAAAAAGTAAAAGAAAGTCAACTCATTCACTGTTTTACAGCCTGAATGGAGGTAAATAGTGTCAGTGTCATGAATTGATTACAGTGTATCTTAATCCTATCTACGGTGCATCTTAATCCTATTTACAATGCAGTTTAATGACTGTGTAATGACCTGTATGATCAAACAATGCAACATCTTTATTCATGTGAACCCCTTACAGCCACAGTGCTATGGAACACATCCATATATACAACATTAAGTGAGATTAAAGTATAATGAAGATGGACTAAGGTCTAGCTTTAAATTTCCAACATGAATAAAGTTACAGTGCAGATTAGCAATGACATTTTTTCAGACTTGTACACATTTATGTACAATGGTGATTCATGTAATAGTCAGCCACACAGCCAAGAGTTCTTCCTCTGTTAAGTGTTATTACAATTGTATAACAATATCTATGCAATTGCAGTTAAGCCCAGTAGATAACTGAATATTACTTCCTCTTTCTTTTTTCAGACTTTAGCAACCTCATTCAACAGCATTCAAGAGATGAATGTGTCATCTACTAATGTAACAGTGGTTGTACACTATCGAGACTCCTTCTCCACAGCTTTGATCAAGAATTTGATTGTTGTGGCTCTCGGCATCTCCATCAACTACATCAATGCAAACCTGATCCACACCTTCCGCAAACACCAGGTTTGACATTTCTCTAACGTCATACAACCACTAACCACTAAAGATCAATGTTATGGGGAGATATGGTCAAAGTTAATATTTACATCACCACCACCTACCTCCGTTTGTTAGCTTAGCTTTGTGATATACTGTAGCTGCAATGAGAATGCAGAATTAGCAGCACTATCTTCAGGCTTTAAATACCCAATCCCAGATCGATAGATAGGAGTAGGATAGGAATGAAAAAGCATTTCCTATCGATGGAAAACTTAATGCTGCAGTTCTTGATAAAGAACTGGCATAATGCACTATATTTTGAAGCTGTACAACTGCAGCAATGACTCATAAGTCAAAATGAGAAAATTTACTACGATACTACTAAGATACTAAGGTGTACTATAGTTCTGCACCTGAGGGTCTTGATGCTTTTGGCTTTTGATGAATTTAATCCCATTAGTTAGTGTGTGTGTGTGTGTGTGTGTGTGTGTGTGTGAGTATGTGTATATGTGTGTGTGGGTGAGTGGAGTATGTATGTTATGGTAAATGTGGATATTTCCTGGTAAAATGTTCACATTTCCCAACTCCGTGGTAAATGTGAACATTTCCCGGTTAATGTGAGTGGAAAATAACTACATGAGGCCAATAACCTGTTAATAAGGCTCTGCTACAACGAATACTTTTCGGTCAATATCCTAATGGGATTAAATTCATCAAAAGACCCTCAGGTGCAGAACTATAGTGTGGGACAGTGGTACGACGTGCAACATGTTACAGAAATGCAGCCAGCAGGACACTGAAGGAGAGAGAGCCTTGCACTGGTTGTGACAGCATTTTCCACTCACATTAACCGGGAAATGTACACATTGTACCAGATTTACCTTGGGAAATGTCTGCATTTACCGCCCTGCTGGGAAATGTCCACCTTTACCATTTTCCCACATTTACTGTCATATGTATATGTCGATCCAATAGAAACACATAATAGCCATTATAGGGATCAATGTTCTGTGATGATCATTCTTTGAAGAAACTCCCCTCTTCTCTACACCTTTCTCCGCCTCCTGTGCTTTCCTCTCTAATCTTGCATTCTTCCCTCCTCTTCCACCCTCTGCTCCACATTCTTACTTCCTCTCCTTTCCTCTCATTTCCCCGGCACCCTCCTCCTCCCCTACCTTCCGTCTCCCCCCACTCCTTCCTCTTTATCCCGCCATCCAGGTCTTCAATATGAATCCTCGCTACATCCTTTTCATTCACCTAGTGGTCAACGACATGATCCAAATGACCCTCACCATCATCCTTTTTCTTCTCAGCTATATCCTCTACACAATCAATGTCTCCCTCTGTTGCCTTTTCATCCTGTTTGCTCTTTTCACCACTGAAAACACCCCTCTGAACCTGGCTTGCATGGTGGTAGAGTGCTACATTGCCATCTGCATCCCCCTTCGCCACGCACAGATCTGTACGGTCAAGAGAATGTACGTGCTGATTGGTCTGATCTGGGTGATGAGCATGCTCTCAGTCCTGCCTGATCTCTTCGTTGCCCTGGCCACAGAACCACTGGAGTTTTTTCATTCCAGAGTTTTCTGTCTCAGGGAAACTGTCTTCAGGAGTCCGCTCATTATCCAGAAGAGGGATGTCTACTATATAGTGTTTCTAGTCATAGTTTGGCTCACTATCTTCTACACTTACTTCAGGATCCTGTACACTGTCAAGGCGGCTAGCACAGATGCTAAGAAGGCCCGGAACACTATCCTCCTCCATGGGTTTCAGCTGCTGTTGTGCATGTCTACATACGTGGACCCCCTGTTAAAAAATGCTCTTAAGTACTGGTTCCCTAAATATTATGTGGATTCCCTCTTTGCTTGCTACATTATTATACAGATCCTGCCACGATTTATTAGTCCAATTGTCTATGGCCTGCGAGACAAGACGTTCAGGAGGTACCTGAAAAGGTATCTATTGTGTAAGTGAGCATACAGTAAGCACCCAATGCAATTAGGAGGTCTTTATAAAAAAAGTAACACTTCACATGAACTCTGACAGGCTTCGCCTCGCCAGCCTTCATTCTCCCCAAATTAACTTATGTCACCCTCCTCCTGCACTCACTCTCTCCACTCGCCACTGGCTCTACATATCTGCTTATGTCTTGAAAACCTACTAAGGAAGCTACATCCCCACCCCTATCCAGGTAGTCCAGGGGCCTCATTACAGAATAATTTCCTAACTGCTTATCCTATCTTAACTTAAGTTTCAAAGATAGGAAAAATCCTATCTTCCTATTACAGAAGCAATTCCTAAACTCATGGCTGTACTCATGGCTTAATTTAAGAAATCCTAACTAGAAGTGTAAACTCGATTCTGCAATTGGCACTCGTCCTGTCATGTCTGTATCTGTGTTTAGAATGTACACGAGACTGTCAGTAACCCTTATTATAATGTAATATCAACGGCTGTCTCACTTCAGCTGTCACTGGCTAGATATAATGGACAAGAAAAGATGGGTGTTCAATTCTAATATCGATGAGTCGGAGGCATTAATCGTGTCGGGGAGGAGAGAAAACCCCACCTTTTTGGGAAGTTTTCACCCCAATTATCGGCCCAGGATGAAGATTAAAATAATATAATAATATAAATATTATATAATAACAATAATAATAACAATAACAATAATAATATAATATTCTACATATTATTTATTAAACATACATCATATTTTAGTGTTCATGTTGTTCCCCATCTTCATTGACATTGCCATACAGACCTAACAACAGTGGTGCTGCCAATTTTGGCAGTTATTTTGAATTTAGGACAGGGTCTATGCCATCCTAACTTAGGATACCTAACTTAGGAAATTCTTCAGTTAGGACGGTGCTGTAATAGCTAAATTCCTATCCTAAAATAAGATAGGATTTTTTCCTAAATGCAGTTAGGAAACACCAAAAATCCTAAATGTCATCCTAAACTGAGATAAGATAGGATTTCAGACTTCTGTAATGAGGCCCCTGGTCTACATTCCAGCACTGACTGTTCTCCTGCTTGGCCCCCCTATGGTGGTATGACCTAACCACTGCAGTCAGGACTTTTGTTCTATAAATAAGCTTATTCTATTCTGTCAACTATAAAAGTATACAACTAGCGTATTCTGCTGCTGCACTCATTGTAAGGTGCTGTGGATGACAATGTCAGCTAAAAGTCTAACATGTAAATATATAGCAGCTGCATGTCCCATACAGTTGCGAGTTTGTGAACCCTTTGAATTTGCTGCATTCCTGCATATCCCGGGGATATGACAAATACACCACCAAACAACAAAATGGACCCAGAAATAGTGTTAACAAAGTGTTTTAGGGTAGATTTTTCCTTTAGCAAGCAAACAGTCACTTTACTTTTCTTTACTTTACTGTCTACTGCAATAATATGGACCAACACTGAGACCAAAATCAGACAATGGTAATATATATATTTTTTTACTATATTGAGAAAGCATATGTCACCCAGCTACCACAAAATGGTTTGATAATTTTGGAAAGCATGTTATATTGCAAAATTTCAATCGGGAAAACTTTCCCAGCTACTGCTAAAGTTTGAAAAATAAAAGAATTTCTATTGTATCCATAACTTGTATACAGGTCATAATTGGGGTTGGCATTTAATTAAGTAGTATTGGACTGCTCTGTTTAGTTTTAGCATTTCTATGCAGCGTGCAATTCCATAGGGACTGAATTCTGACTTTTACTCAACAAACATTACTCAACAAAAGTTTGGTTGTCATCTGATGTCATTCCTTCAGTCAACTCAAATAAGCAATTATCTGCAAGAGGCCACCGCTTTATTTCCAGGTATTGTTGGCTTTTATACTGTTATGGCTGTATCATCTCTTATGTGCTAGCATCTATCCAACATGTCCAACACTGTTTGCATGCATGATTACCTGCAATGTGTGAATGGCCGTCAACTTGTGAATCAAAGTTCTGTTGTAAACAGAAATGATGCACCTACAGTTCATCAAGACAGGTGTAGATAAAATGTGGGTACATTAAACCAACGGTTTTGTGAAAATGAAGGCAAACTTAACCTTTAATAATGTCACTTCACATCCATTCATCACAGTGTTGGTTTATGAAATTGGAGATAATAGAGATAATAGATAATTTTGTCTTTGCATAAACACCAAATTAAACCTGATGTAAAGATTTGATCCATCATGTACAGTTCTAAGAAAAAGTTTGTGAAACCTTTTAAATTACCTGCATTCCTGTATAATTGGCTCTAAAAATCCAAGTCATGAAAATAGATGAACATATTCAAACGTTAACAGGTTAGATTAGCAAAATGATGTGAACAATGAGATTCAGTAACTAGTGGAACCTATTGTTTAGCAACAATAACCTCAACCAAACGTTTCCTGTAGTTGCTGATCAGACCTGCACAATGTTTAGGCGGTATTTTGAACCATTCCTCCTTACAGTACTGTTTCAGTTCATTGATATTTTTGGGATGTCTTGGCCATTGGAAAATCTGAATTTTCCTCTGTTTAAAGGGGACCCATTATGGATAAGGGCTTATTCCTGGCCCTTATACATGTTCCACATGTTACCATTGACTTTAGTAGCCGAAAAAATTAGAAATCTGGAAGTCCGTTTTTCTGTCGTTTCATTTTTCAAAAAACGGTCCAAAAAAACAGGCCGTTTTGAAAAGTCCCCTGTTTAGACGTCATAACAGGCCACTGTTAGTATAAGCCAACCCCTCTCAGAGCATGGCCATGCCCAGGTGAATAACCACTCCCATTTACCTCGTCTCAAAATGCAGCGCCGCATGCCATTGCTTATGGACATGATGTGGAGTACATAGTAGACATAGTACCCCCACAAATGATCTTTGTTTCATCAGGGGGTAGCAAACCCCTATCCACTACATTACATTACATTACAGTCATTTAGCATACGCTTTTATCCAAAGCAACTTACAATAAGTGTATTCAACATAGGTAGGCAAGAAAACTACTAGTCACCAGAAATCGTAAGTGCATTTCCTTCCTAAACAAGCAACTAAGAGCATAACTAGTGTTAAGGTAAGAGTGCAATAAGTTAGCAACCTACTTTATCTTAAACAAATGAGACAAATAACAGAGAAGGGTAGTTGTATGGGAGAACTTGGGGCGGTTGAACACCAAACGAGCTGCAGCTTTCTGAACAAGCTCCAGATGTCATGTCCTCCTCCCCCGCCTACTAGTTTTCTCCCTGTTTGTCTATGTGTGTGTGTGTGTGTGTGTGTGTGTGTGTCGACGGGCGTGGCTCCGGTCTCCGGCTCCTCCCATCATCATCCACTCATCCAGATCACCTGCTCTACCCCACACACCTGCCTTCCATCAACCCTGCAGCTTAAGAACCCCGGCTTTCCATCCACTCATCGCCAGATCGTTGTTTGTACTGCCCCGTCAGTTGCGTTTTCTCGGCCCCTCTGTAGTTTATTCCTCAGAGTTCCTTTTGCCCTGCTAACCCTTGTTGTCTCCTCGCCAGATCCAGCCTCCTTCCCCTGGTCCCTTGCCTGTTACCCTGCCTGCCCGTCTGTCTCCTGGTCTCCTTGCCTGTTATCCTGCCTGCCTGCCTGTCTGTCTCCTGGCTCCCCGCTCATCATCCTGCCTGCCTGTCTCCCCATCCACGCCCGCACCAGTCTGTCTCCCCTGCTTGTTTGTTCGTACGTCACCAGTAAAACCAGTTCACCTCAACTCTCGTCTCTGTGTCCGGGTTTTTGCATCTGGGTCCGGAACTTGATCGTAACCCTAACAGTACGATCTGGCCAAAACATGGACCCAGCAGACCCGGAATCAGAGCCTGCTGCGCTTCGGAAAGCGATCGCCAGCCAGGGAGAATTTCTCGGACATCATGAGCAGGTCCTCCGGGGCCTATCTGAGAGCAGCCAGGCCATGAGCAGCCAGATCTCCCAGCTGGCACATCAGGTACAACTCCTAACCACTCACCTTATGCCACCAGCCCCTGCTCCAGTCTTTCCGAGCCCGCCTCCGATATCTCCTCCGTCCCGGGAGTCCTACGCTCTGGACCCAGAGCCCTTCTCTGGGGAGACCAGGAAGTGCCGAGGTTTTGTCCTGCAGTGCTCCTTGGTGTTTCTCCAGCGGCCACAGACGTTCCCCACCGATCCCTCTAAGGTACGCTACGTCATTGGCTTGCTGAGAGGCCGGGCCCTGGCATGGGCTGAGGCCGCCTACTCCCACATGATCAATGACTCCCTGTCTTTTAATACTTTTATCTCCGAGTTCAAGGATGTGTTCGATCACCCTGACCACTGGGGGGACGCCGATAGACGGTTGACTAACCTCCGCCAAGGAGGCCGTAGTGCAGCGGATTACTCCGTGGAGTTTAAGACCCTAGCAGCAGATGCTGGATGGGGGGATCGGGCACTACGGGGAACATTTTTAAACGGGTTGGCCGAACACCTCCAGAATGAGATCGCCGCCCGTGATGAACCGACCGATTTCCGGTCCCTGGTCTCCCTTTGCATTCAGCTGGACAACCGGCTACAGGGACGGCGCTCGCGAAGAGCGGCTTCCTCTCCTCCTCTTCGTCCGCCGTTGGGAGTCGCCGAACCTCACCCGGAACCCGAACCCATGCAGCTGGGCAGGGCTCGCCTAACCCCCAGGGAGCGGGCTCACCGGATTAGCGTGGGGGCATGCCTCTATTGTGG
This sequence comes from Hoplostethus mediterraneus, assembly GCA_034670385.1. Classification (NCBI taxonomy): domain Eukaryota; kingdom Metazoa; phylum Chordata; class Actinopteri; order Trachichthyiformes; family Trachichthyidae; genus Hoplostethus; species Hoplostethus mediterraneus. The sequence goes on from JAXDDW010000041.1 coordinate 82,741, forward strand.
TGAGATGGGACACCTTTTATCTGCATGTCCGCTCCGACCAGTAAAAGTGCCGGCTCGTCAGTAGGGAGAGAGATACTGGCGAGCCGGGCAGCAGGAGCTTCTCTCTCACGTCCCCAAGTCAAGACCACTCTAGTGTGGCGCGACCAGTCCCTGACCTACCCAGCCCTCATCGATTCTGGAGCGGATGAGAGCTTTTTAGACCGCGTTCTCGCTGAACAGTTGGGCATCAACACCGAGCCTCTGGAGTTTCCCCTGGAGGCTAAGGCCCTCAACGGGGCATCTATTGGCCGGATCACCCACCAGACTGTCCCTGTGGGGCTGCGGCTCTCCGGGAATCACCAGGAGACCATCAGATTCCACATCCTGAACGGCGCTCACTCCCCGCTGGTGCTGGGCTTTCCATGGCTCCGACGCCACAACCCAAACTTCGACTGGGTCACAGGTCAGATCTCCTCCTGGAGTGATTATTGCCTGTCTAATTGTTTGCTTTCTGCCCCTGCTCCAGCTCACGCCAGGACACCGTCCTGGCCGGAGCCTGCTGAACTGTCCTCTGTCCCAGAGGTTTACCATGACCTGGCTTCGGTTTTTAGCAAACAGCACGCAGTGTCCTTGCCGTCGCACCGGCCTTACGATTGTGCCATTGACCTCCTCCCGGGTGCCTCCCTTCCCAGTGGCCGCCTCTACAACCTTTCCAAACCTGAGCGCGAGGCTATGGAGGTCTACATCCGGGACTCCCTGGCCGCAGGCTTCATCCGTCCCTCCGTCTCTCCAGTCGGCGCAGGGTTCTTCTTCGTGGGGAAGAAGGGCGGGACCCTGCGGCCGTGTATTGATTTCCGGGGCATGAACAATATAACGGTTAAGAACAAGTATCCACTGCCGTTAATCAGCTCTGCTTTTATTCCCCTCCAGGGGGCCACTGTCTTCACTAAACTGGACTTGCGCAACGCCTACCACCTCGTCCGCATCCGGGAGGGAGACGAGTGGAAGACAGCGTTCAACACACCACTGGGGCACTTCGAGTACCAGGTGATGCCGTTCGGGCTGACCAACGCCCCTGCGGTCTTCCAGGCCTTGGTGAACGATGTGCTCCGGGATATGCTCAATCGGTTCGTGTTCGTGTACATAGACGACATCCTCATCTTCTCCCAGAACCCCACCGAGCATGAGCAACACGTCCGCCAGGTACTCCAGCGCCTTCTGGAGAATAGGCTCTTCGTAAAGGCTGAGAAGTGCGAATTCCACGTCCCCAGGGTGTCTTTCCTGGGCTACATTATCGCCCGAGACCAGGTCAGCATGGATCCGGCCAAGGTTTCCGCCGTGGCAGAGTGGCCGACGCCCACCAACCGGAGACAACTGCAGCGATTCCTGGGGTTCGCCAATTTCTATAGGAGGTTTATCAGGAACTATAGCCACGTCGCAGCCCCACTCACGGCCCTCACCTCTACCTCCATTCAGTTCCGCTGGACCCCGGAGGCGGAGACTGCTCTCGGAGAGCTTAAGCGCCGTTTCAGCTCTGCTCCTGTCCTCATCCAGCCTGATCCCACCTTACAGTTCATTGTGGAGGTGGATGCTTCGGAGACCGGGGCTGGGGCGGTGCTCTCACAGAGATCTCCGGCCGACAGCAAGCTGCATCCCTGTGCCTTCTTCTCCCGCAAGCTGTCACCCGCGGAGAGGAATTATGATGTGGGGAACCGGGAGCTCCTCGCCGTCGTCTGGGCCCTGGAGGAGTGGCGTCACTGGCTGGAGGGAGCTGCTCAGCCCTTCATAGTTTGGACTGACCACCGCAACCTCACCTACCTTCAGACGTCTGAACCCGCGCCAGTCCCGTTGGGCGCTATTCCTGGGGCGTTTTAACTTCACCTTATCCTACCGCCCAGGCTCTCGCAACCTCAAGCCCGACGCCCTGTCCCGTGTCTACGCTGCAGGGGAGGACAATGCGGATCCGGAGCCCATCCTACCACCCTCCTGTTTCATCGCCGCCGTTACCTGGGAGATCGAGGCTCGGATTAGACAGGCCCAGGCACTACAACCCGACCCAGGTAATGGTCCACCTAACCGGCTGTTTGTCCCTGATCCTGTCCGTTCCCACGTGCTCCAGTGGGCTCACTCCACCCGACTCACCTGTCATCCCGGCATCTCCCGGACGCTCGCCTTCCTCCGCCAGCACTTCTGGTGGCCATCTATAGACGCTGACACCCGGGACTTCGTCTCAGCATGTTCAGTCTGTGCCCGGAACAAGGTCTCCAATAAGCCTTGCACCGGGTTGCTCCGCCCCCTGCCTGTACCCACCCGTCCTTGGTCCCACATCGCCTTAGACTTCGTCACCGGCCTCCCTCCGTCCAAAGGTATGACCACCATCCTCACTATCATCGACCGTTTTTCTAAAGCCGCCCACTTCATCCCTCTCACCAAGCTGCCATCGGCCGGGGAGACCGCTGACCTCATGGTATACCACGTCTTCCGCCTCCACGGCATCCCCGCCGACATCGTCTCCGATCGGGGACCCCAGTTCACCTCCCAGGTATGGAAAGCATTCTGTAAGGCCCTGGGCGCCACCATCAGCCTGTCTTCGGGTTTCCATCCTCAGACTAACGGGCAATCGGAGCGTGCCAACCAGGAGATGGAGGCTGCAATCCGTTGCATCGCCTCCGCCAACCCATCCTCCTGGAGCTCCCAGCTTCCCTGGGTGGAATACGCGCACAACACCCTCGTCAACGCCTCCTCTGGGTTGTCCCCCTTCCTCTGCTCTCTTGGGTACCAGACCCCTCTGTTCCCTTCTCAGGAGGAGGAGATTGCGGTACCCTCGGTCCAGGCTCATATACGCAGATGCCGGAGGATTTGGAGGCGTGCCCGCACTGCCCTACTCCGGGCGTCGACCCGGTCCCAGACCCAGGCCAACCGCCACCGCATCCCAGCTCCCACCTACACCCCGGGGCAGCAAGTATGGCTTCGGGCTAAGGACTTACCACTGAAGGTGGACTCGAGGAAGCTGGCTCCCCGTTTCGTGGGGCCGTACGAAATAGAAGCCATCGTCAACCCCTGTGCTGTCCGTCTGAGACTCCCCCCCTCCCTTCGTGTTCACCCCACTTTTCATGTCTCCCAAATTAAACCTGTCTCCTCCAGTCCCCTGTCCCCCCCTACCCCTGCTCCCCCTCCTCCCAGAATGATTGACGACCACACCGTCCGGCGACTCCTGGACGTGCGCCGCCGTGGTCGGGGATACCAGTACCTGGTGGACTGGGAGGGTTATGGTCCGGAGGAGCGATCCTGGATCCCGCGGGCCCAGATCCTGGACCCGTCGCTCATCCGCGTTTTTAACCACCGGCATCCAGCGGGTCCCAGGCGTACGCCAGGTGGCGTCCGTAGAGGGGGGGGGTACTGTCATGTCCTCCTCCCCCGCCTACTAGTCTTCTCCCTGTTTGTCTGTGTGTGTGTGTGTGTGTCGACGGGCGTGGCTCCGGTCTCCGGCTCCTCCCATCATCATCCACTCATCCAGATCACCTGCTCTACCCCACACACCTGCCTTCCATCAACCCATCAACCCTGCAGCTTAAGAACCCCGGCTTTCCATCCACTCATCGCCAGATCGTTGTTTGTACTGCCCCGTCAGTTGCCTTTTCTCGGCCCCTCTGTAGTTTATTCCTCAGAGTTCCTTTTGCCCTGCTAACCCTTGTTGTCTCCTCGCCAGATCCAGCCTCCTTCCCCTGGTCCCTTGCCTGTTACCGTGCCTGCCCGTCTGTCTCCTGGTCTCCTTGCCTGTTATCCTGCCTGCCTGCATGTCTGTCTCCTGGCTCCCCGCTCGTCATCCTGCCTGCCTGTCTCCCCATCCACGCCCGCACCAGTCTGTCTCCCCTGCTTGTTTGTTCGTACGTCACCAGTAAAACCAGTTCACCTCAACTCTCGTCTCTGTGTCCGGGTTTTTGCATCTGGGTCCGGAACTTGATCGTAACCTTAACACCAGAGGTCTGATGGCAGACACCGGGGCACCAGCAAGGATGGAGTTGCAGTAGTCCAGGCAGGAGATGACAAGAGCCTGGATGAGCACCTGCGCCGTCAGTGAGGAAGGGGCGAATCCTCCTGATGTTGTAGAGGAGGAATCTGCAGGAGCGTGTCACTGACGCGATGTTTGCCGAGAACGACAGTTGGTCGTCCAGGGTCACACCCAGATTCCACCCAGAAGGTCTGGCCTGAGCGGGTGAGGGAGTTTGGGCCGATAATGAGTATTTCTGATTTATCGCAGTTGAGTTTGAGAAAGTTCTGTTGCATTCATGATTTTATATCAGTGAGACAGGTGGTGAGAGTGGAGTGGGTGACTGAGGTGATGGTCTCGGAGGAGAGGTAGAGTTGGGTGTCGTCAGCGTAACAGTGAAAATGGAGGCCATGTCGACGGATGATTTGTCCAAGGGGAAGGATGTAAATGATGAAGAGGAGGGGACCAAGCACGGAACCTTGGGGGACACCATGAGTGACTGAGGAGGTGGAGGATTTACAGTTGTTTAAGGCGATGAATTGATGTCGGTCTGAGAGATAGGAGAACCAGGAGAGGGCGGTGCCAGTTATGCCAAGGTAGTGCTGGAGACGTGAGAGGAGGATGGAGTGGTTGATGGTGTCGAAGGCGACGCTGAGGTCAAGGAGGATAAGGATGGTGAGGAAGCCAGAGTCAACAGAGAGAAGTATGTCATTTGTGATTTTCAGTAGGGCGGTTTCTGTGCTGTGTTTTGAACGGAAGCCAGTTCGGAAGGGTTCGTAGAGGTTATGGAGATCTAGGTAGGACTTGAGTTGTGAAGCAACAAGGAGGAGGGGAGGGTCATGTTGAAGGCTAGGGGGGGTGGTAGTGGAGGGGGAGGTGGCAGCCAGCTGGTTGTGTATGCGATGATTTTGTCGTGGAAGAAGTTGCATTTGCTGGTGGTGAAGGAGTTGGAGATGGTGTCCATGGGCTTGAGAAGTTTGTTGATGGTGGAGAGGATATCTTTATATTGTTGTTGTTGTTATATTATTGGAGTTTGAGGGCATCCAGGTGAACAGTGAGTCCGGTTTTATTAGCAAGACGTTCCAGTTGACGGCCCTGTACTTTGAGGTGGCGGAGTTGGTCAGTGTACCAGGGGGCGGAGTGTGTGAAGGAGACGGGTTTGGATTTTTTGGGGGCGAGGACGTCAAGACAGGAGGAGAGTGTATCATAGTAGTTGACCAGGGCAGTGGGGGAGGCAGTCAAAATGGGGGCAGAGGCAGAGACGGTGGCAGCCAAGGTGGAGGAGAGCGAGGGGAGGTTGATGGACTTGATGTTCCGGAATGTTATGGTGCGATTCTGCTTAACATGGGGGGTAGGGATGTCTATGTCCAGGATGATAGCCAAATGGTCAGAGATGGTGAGGTCGGTGCAGACCAGGTCAAGTGTGTGTCCTTTTTTATGGGTGGGAAAATCTATGTGTTGGGTGATGGAGGGGGCCGTGGTGGTTATTGCACTTGTAATGATGTTTTTGCGATAAATTGTGGCTATTCCACCACAACGCCCATGGTGGCGTGGTTTGTCCATATATGAGTATCCGGGGGGTGTGGTTTGGTTTAGTGAAAAGTATTCCTGTGGTTTTTGCCATGTTTCGGTTAAGCAGAGAAAGTCCAGATTTTTGTCAGTTATGAAATCATTGAGTATGAGGCCCTTGCTGTTCAGGGATTGGGTGTTAAACAGAGCAATTTTGAGATGTGGATGAATTTGGACAGGCTGGGGTGCTTTGGCAAGGGGGCGGAGGCAGGCAGATCGCACGTGTAGGTTGTTGTGGTGATGACGTGCAGGAGTTGCGGCAGTGCGCTCGGCTGACCAGAGGGAAGGGATGGAAAGAGTGGAGTGATCAGACCAGGAGTAAACAAACTTTCTGCAGGAGGCAGTCTATTTTCCAGCGTCGACCCAATTACCACATTTGCAAAACAGTACATCATGATCAACAGCAGCACCACTTGAATATCCTCCATGCTTGCAGTGTCGCACAAATAATGCCTGTCAGTCGTGTTATGTAGGATTTCTAGGAATAATAGAAACCGAGATCGGAGCTAACGTTGGAGCGTGCTCCATTTAATTAATAACAACACACACACAAAAGTAGATCCGGTCATGTCAACAGAACAATACGCATTAATAACATTGCACTGTTGCAGCAGTGCCAGATGTAACATTTCCTCCCCCCTCACAGAACCTAGGAGTGATACTCAGTTACAAAGTCACGCAGGTGCTCAGGCCTGCTGCGTGCCCGAACTGGGCGGGGCTTAGGTGCAGCAACAACCACTGGTGGTGGCCCCACGACCTCGGGCTGGGCCGGAGGGGCTGGAGCTGGTGCGGTATCGAACCGTGTGGCCGGCAGAGCTGTAGCAGTGGGCACACCCAGGCCTGGGCCGGGGGGGGCGTGCACCTTATGCAGGCGGCTAGCATGCCAGCGGGTGCTGTCAGCGAGCCTGAATGAGGCCGGGCCAAGCTGTTGGCTGACCTGGACAGGGTCTGACCAAAACGACTGGAGCTTGTTGTCATGGTGAGGTCGTCGGATCCTGACCCAGTCCGAGGCAGCAATGGCAGGTGGTCTAACATGCCGGGCCCTGTCGAAACGGTTTTTCATCAGATGCTGGCGCGTGGCGACTGCGGCTTGAACCGGGTGAGCTGAGGCCTGAGCCGGTGTAGGGCGGAGCCTATCCAGAGGCAGCTGAAGCTCCCGCCCCAGCATGAGGGAGGCTGGGGAGGCTCCTGTGGTAGTGTGTCGGGTGGCCCGGTAATGCAGCAGCGTCTGGAGGAGGCTGTGAGCGTGGACCCTGATGCCATTTTTTAGTGACTGATTCAGCCGTTCCACCCCCCCATTTGCAGCTGGGTTGTAGAACGCTGTACGGATGTGGCGGATCCCTTTCCCCTCCAGATAGGAGGACAGTTCATGGGAGACCATTTGGGGACCATTGTCGGTTGTGATCCTCTTGGGCAGGTCCCAACGCGCGAACAGGGAGTCCAGAATGTCGATCAACACCTTGGCCGTGACCGAACCCACAGGTGTTACCTCTGGCCACTTAGAGTGCAGGTCGTAGATCACGATGAGGAAACGCTGGTGATGCGGCGAGCTGCATGGGGTGCCGCATCACCAGCGTTTCCTCATCGTGATCTACGACCTGCGCTCTAAGATATCGAGTTGCAGGTGCTCCCAGGGCTGGGATGGCCAGTCCAATGGCTGCATGGGTGGGGGTGGAGCCGGGGCCCTGGTCTTGCCGCTAAGAAGGCAAGCAGTGCAGTCCTTGACGAGGGTCTCGATTTCCCTGTTGATGCCTGGCCACCACACCACATCGCGGCACCGCTGCTTGAGCCTGACTATGCCCAAGTGGCCCTCGTGCGGGGATTGAGCGTGACAGCAGGTCAGCCACCACGTTGTCCCGGCCTGGCGTGAACTGTAGGCGGAAGTTGTACTGCTGCAGGCGGTCGGCCCAACGGTGGAGACGGAGTGGTTTGTGGCCAGGAGGGCGGTGAGGGCCTGGTGGTCTGTCCTCAGTGTGAATGGCCGTCCATAGAGGTACATGTGCCAGCGCTCACATGCCCAGAGGCACGCTAGGGCTTCCCGCTCCCCCACTGAGTACCTCTGTTCTGTGGGGCTGAGAGCCCGTGAGGCGAAGGCGATCGGCCTCTCAACCCCCTCTTGCAGCTGGGACATCACAGCACCAATGGCCATGGCGGAGGCGTCGCATGTGACAAGGGTGGGGCTGGCCAGGTCGAGGTGCGCTAGGACTGGTAGTGAGGTGAGCTGGGCCTTCAGGAGGCACGCGGCGTCCGAGCAGGCAGGCGTCCAGAGCCAGGGCTCGTCATGTTTCAGCAGCTGGCGCAGTGGCGCAGTCGTGGCCGAGTACTGTGGCAGGAAGCGGAGGTAGAACGCCGTCATGCCCAGGAAGGAGGCCAACTGAGCAGCTGAGGTGGGCTCCGGGACACGGTGGATGGCCTCTGTGTTTGAGTGGAGTGGGTATATGCCGTCAGCCGAGAGGCGGAAACCCACAAACTCAATGGCCGGGGCGGCGAAGACACACTTCTCACCATTGAGTGTGAAGTGGTGCTCGGCCATTGCGCTGAACACACTGTGGAGGCGCTCGTCGTGGCTCTTGACGGTGGCCCCGTGAACCACAATGTTGTCAAGGTAGATGGCCACACCGGGGATCCCAGCAAAGATGGAGGCCATGATCTTTTGGAAGCAGCTGGGGGCAGAGCTTAGACCGAAAGCCATGCGTTTGTAGCGGAAGACCCCTTTGTGGGTGATAAACGCAGTGAGGTTGCGGCTCTCGGGGTGTAGTGGCACTTGGAGGTAGCCCTGGCGGAGGTCCAGTTTGGAGAAGACAGTGGACCCATGGAACTGGGCGGTGAGCTCCTCTGTCGTTGGCAAGGGATATTTGTCAGGGATGATGGCCTTGTTTACCACTCTCAAATCCACGCAGAGTCGCAGTCCCCCAGACTTCTTCTTTGCCACCACAATGTTGGAGATCCAGGGCGACACATTCACCTGCTCGATGATGTCGCCATCAAGCATGCTCTGTAGCTCAGAGGAGATATCATTGCGGAGGGCCAGGGGGGAGCGGCGGAGGGGCTGGATGACAGGCGCCACCTGCGGGTCTAACAGGGGCTGGTGGGCGAAGGTATCAAGGCAGACCACACCGCTGAACAGCACAGGCCACTGTTGCTGCCAGGGGATGGCAACGGTATGGATCTCAGAACAGTTTTAAACAGCCAAAAAAAGAGTAAAATATGTCCCCTTTAAGCCATTCTGTTGTAGATTTGCTTTTGTGTTTGGGTCATTGTCATGTTGCATGACCCAACGTCTGTTAAGCTTCAGATCATGGACCATTACCCTGATGTTCTCCTGGAGAAATTCCAGATAGAATTTATTCAATTATCTCCACTTGTATACAGTCTGACTGTAGACTGATGGAGGCCCAAGTCTTTGAAAAGCCTTATGAGCTTCAACAATTCCTCTCCGGAGGTCCTCTTTTGGCTGAGGCGTATTCCAAATCAACAGATCTGTTTGTTTGGAGAGCAGACTCTGTTGGCAACCAAATCTTTGTGGAGTTTTTATATCCATACAACATTACGGAAAGGATTGCTACAGAGATAGACCTTTTTTTAATCAGAAACAGAAGTCTCGCTCAAGGAGAAGTCTCGCTCTGAAATCTGAAAGATGAGGTGAGTTGTTGCATGAAGAGGTTAAACAAAGGTTTCTGGTTAAACAAAGTTCTATCTCTGTAGTGATCCTTTCCGTAATGTTGTCAGAAACTTCCAATAACAATCTGAGCCTGTCAGTGGCAAAAACAAGCACTTTGAGCGGACATACTTTGATCGGCGCACTTGCCCCTGCGGATTATGATGCAGCCATAGCAGCCCGTTTCGTGACTGCCGACTGAGGTGATCTACCGGAGCAATTCCAAAACCTTTTGTACCTATTTTGCGGTATAAATGACGAATTTGTACAAATAGAGCCCAGGTTTAAAAATACCGGAATTCCCTTTTAAATATCCATTCCTGCCTTACTCTTTGTCTGTGGTGGCCACGGTTGTTGCGAGCTTGCTACAGTGGTGCCTAAACAGGGATACGACAGACAGGGAAGAGGCCGTGGTTCTCAAGGGGGCGAACAGCACCGTCATCCACCACCACATACAGCGAAATACAGAAATAAATAAATAGGGAAAGGAATACGGAAATGCTTTTATATGGAAATAGATAATAAGAGACATTTGTAAATGTCACAAATGAGTAAATTGGGAAATAAATATAAACAGAAATAAATTAATGAGACAATAAATAAATAAGACCAAAAATACAGAAATATACACTTATACCAGATTCCATCTATTTATTTATTTGTTTATTACTGTGTGCATTCATGCATTGTTTTATTTATTTACAGTTACAGTTAAGTCAGTTCAGTTAAGTCCTCCATACAATAGAGATACTAAGATCTTAATTGAATCTGTATGAATGAATGAATTTCCAGGCCTCACGTGTCACCCTACTGTATATGAGGTCTTCTCTTGCAATGTCAGCCATCTCGAGTCAGATCAGCCTACACATGCGACTGCATTGCCTCAGGTAAATATTGAATTGTGTGCTTCAAATACTTTTTTGCAGTGCATTTAAAAATTAAACCAAATTAAAATAAACTGAAATAAACACATGATGAATATTTTCTGTAATGTTTGGTGTTTAATGTATATTGAGTCATTCTGCACACTGATTGTAGAGGTATGAATTTGAAGTATGCACAGAAATGCTAATTGTTTGTCTTGTCCCTTTTCCTAGAGATTTGTTATTTCTTAATTTCTACATTAAGAGGAAAATACGTTTTTAGACTTATTTGGAGCAAATGCTTTTAATTACTGTATTTGCTGAATACACATGTGCCAGTTTAAATTAATGTTTGTTAGCAGATTTTAGAGGACATTAATGTAAATGATCACAGAAATGTTTTTCTTTCTATTTTGAAATAATTAGGATCCTGACATCTGACATGGATTTCTCATCTGGGGGCAGTAATGTAACAAAGGCTGTGAACTACCGGGACACATTCAGGATGGCTGTCAGCAAGAATATCATTGTTGTTGTCCTTGGCATCTCCATCAACTACATCAATGCTACCATGGTCCACACGTTCAACAAACAGCAAGTGGGTACTCTGGTAAATCCATTGATCTATCTGCAAAAGGGAAAATTAGTTGGGGAAGTAAGGATGTGAAACAAAATAATGTTTTTAAAGTTGCAAATTCCTCTGCTCTTCTTCTGCCAAACATTTGATTAAAGTCAACTTATATAGGAAATATGAATTCATGATGACTATTGTCAAATGTATAATAATAATTATGATCAGCACTATGTCGTATAGCCCCTGTAAACTTCTTTCTGTTGGCATATTTCATTATTTTCCCTCCCTGCTGTTTTGCTGCCTTTTAGGTATAACTTAGAAATCTACTGTTTGTAAAGGCAACAATGAAAGAATCCTATGATTAACATCATTATTAACCTGAACTCCCACTACCCTGGGCTCTATCTTTGTGCCACTGCACCACGTCTAAAGTGCAAGTCAATCATGCAGTGCTATTTTTGTGGCTTTGTGCATGTGAACATACACCTATCCAAAATCCCACACACACGTTTTTTTTAAGGCTATATTTTGCCCCACAATGAGGTAAATCCTTCACCCATGGACTAACTGAATGTAATCTTTTTAATATGTTAAGCACAACTATTTAAGCTGTAGGAACTGAATCAATGTGTGAATCAGAGGCAGTCAAGCCGCATCAATTCATACGGGAAACATGATGACAGTGGTTGGAATATCTCAATACCAATGTAAGACAGGGAGAAGAAACACTTAAAATTCTGTAATATATCTCTTTTTTATTATCATCTTTCTGCCACTGGTCATATTGAAATTGTCTCTTCTTTGTTGGGTCAGCCTATAGGAGATATGGAGTATGTGATTGTGTGATGCAGAAGGTGATACCAGGAGCACATTTACAGCTGGCGGATCTGTTATATTACGTTGTCTGAGGAGGAGTGCTGTGCAGTGCACTCCTTGTGCAGTGTAGGTGAAGCTACTCTTTAATTCAAGCTACTCTTTAATTCATGTTGTGCACATATAAATGGCAAATATATATTTGAGGGGCCATAAATGCGACTCTGCACCTCCTGGATAAGAATATCAGTTTCTTCTTGGGTGAAGCTTTTATTGTTAGGGATAACATGCATAAACTTATCGAATTACTGCAAGTACAGTTGAGCAATATACTGCAGTACCTCTAATTCTATTCTATTCTATTCAGATCTTAAAGTTGAACCCTCGCTATATCCTTTTCATCCACCTGGTGACCAACGACATGATCCAACTGACAGTCAGCATTTCCCTCTTCATCTCCACCTATGTCTTCTATACCATCAATGTCTCCCTCTGTTGCCTCTTCATCCTGCCTGCCATTTTCACCACGCAAAACACCCCTCTGAACCTAGCTTGTATGGCAGTAGAGTGCTACATTGCTGTCTGCTATCCCCTCCGCCATGCCCACCTATGTACAGTCAAAAGAACACGTGTTGTGATTGGTTTGATCTGGGCAATGAGTGTGCTGTCTATCCTACCAGATTTCTTTATCCTCCTGGCCACTGAACCTTTGCAGTTCTTCCATTCCAGAGTGTTCTGTAACAGGGATTACGTGTTCAGGAGCACCTTCAGCGTCATGAAGAGAGATGCATCTCACATAATCTTAATGGTGCTGGTTTGGCTCGTTCTGTTCTACACTTACATTATGATTTTGTTTGCTGCCAAAGCAGCTAATGCAGATGCTAGAAAGGCAAGGAATACTATTATCCTTCATGGCTTTCAAGTGCTGTTGTGTATGCTCAGCTATGTACAGCCTATGTTAATTGAAGTCCTGACGTACTTCTTCCCTACACGGGTAGCAGCCCTAAACTTTGCTACCTTTGTTATGAACCAATTACTCCCACGGTTTGCCAGTCCTATTGTCTATGGGTTACGAGACATGACTTTCAGGAAGTACTTCAAAAGGTATCTCCTATGTACAGTAAACATAAACACCAATAAAAGACGTCAATGAATGTGCTCATAAGATAATGTTTTACCTGATTCTTTTGATATTTGGTTTGATTAGTCTTTTGCTTAATCCAGATTAATGAATTTTGAGTTAACAAAAATAATATGCCAGTTGTTTGCATAAACAAGCAGTGCTATAACTGTAAGTGCTATATACTGTAAAAATCCCTCACAAATAGACACCTCACTAATAGGTCCTCCAATTCCTGAAACCAGTTCATAGCAGGGACAGCCTCAAAAGTGCCAACAGAAACATCCTATTTGATGAGTAACATGTGGTAACAGACTTAACCCTTAAGAGATCCTAGGGACATTTTGTGCCATTCAGTTTTTTATTTTCAAGCCATTTTGGCTGTGTTGAATGAATATAGCTCAAATGTGCCAGAGGATATTCATTTTCAAAAAGTTTTAGAATTGTCGTCTCAGTTCCTTAAATTAGCCTAAAATGGCAAAGCTACACAAAAACCGACACATTTGTTCCTAATGACAAAAAATGTCCAATTGAAAACCATTGAAAATGCCATTTTTGATCCCACATTTATCTTAACACAAACTAATGCATTCCTTTATGTTAAGATTTCATTTTGGACTACTATCTTTCAATTTTTCATTTTTATATTTGTCCACCAGATGGCGCTACTTTTAACCCTTCAAAGCATGCAGCAAAATTTCACACTTTTTACTGTTTTCTGCAAGGGTGCCTTGCTACTGAAATGATAAGTGTGTGTCGCTATTGATGTTGGATAATGTGTGTGTGTAATGTTGTGTGTAAAAAAAAAAAAAGGGTGTGTGTGTGTCCAACTGCAAATGTCTTTTCTCTTAGAAGGCCACACTCTGCGTTATAAACTAATTCAATAATAAAAACAATGAGTAGTGAGAACCAAAACAAAATTGGACTTTGTTTTGGTTCTCGCTCAGGTTGTTTATGCAGGTGCACTGCAGCCATGGTTATAAGTATGAGCAGTAGTGCAGGAGTAGTCATTTTGGAGATGGCAAGACATTACAGCACACAGGAGGCTCTGGAAATGATCATGCACTCTCATCCTCCTCCGAGGACTCTGAGGCTGACATGGAGGAGGCCTCAGAGGTAGAAACAGACCAGCTGGAGTCCAACTCCGACTCATCTGAAGATGAGAGCGGAGGGGAGATGGATGAAGCAGCGGCGGGATAGACTTCAAAAAATGGAAAAACACAAACACTGAGACGCTCTGCTACGTCCCAGCAGCCACAGGTTTGATCCCGGGACCTACACACTATGCCGCCGCCCGAATCAGTGACCCGACGTCCAGCTTTGCACTGCTGCTGACAGATGAAATCCTGCAGCATATTGTGGCCATGACAAACCTGCATGGGAGACGCTCAATCGCAGACTGGCGAGATGTGGACACAGAGGAACTGCAGGCTCACGTGGGGCTGCTCATTTTGACCGGTGTTTACAGGTCAAAAAATGAATCAACCCTCAGCCTCTGGAGTGGGAAATCAGGACGGAGCATTTTCCGGGCTACGATGTCCCACAAGAGGTTTCACCACATCAGCCGTCTGGGATATGTGGACGCATCGCCTGCCGATGCTGTTCAGCCCAGACAGAAAGAAATGCTGGTGACCCCACACATCAAGAAGAGAGGGCGCCTTCCCCGCTCATCAGCCGCTGCAGGAATAGTCGCAAATCTGCAGGGTGTTGCTGCAGGCCCCTCTCTCATCAGTAAATGTAAGGGCAGGAGGCAGTGTGACTTTTGCACAGACAGAAAGAGAAGAGTTGGCAGCACCTGCTGCAAATGTGGGAAGTTCACATGCAAGGACCACAGTCTATCCATTTGCAGCCTCTGCTCCACCTGAGCTGGACTCTCACACCCAGACACATACGCTCTCTCTTTCTCTGTCTCTCTCACCCTCTCTCTCTTTTGCCCTCTCCCCATCCCCAACAACATACCTAAATGTTCCATGTTTCTCTTTCAATGTTCATCTTTCTCAAATAAATGTTTTTCTGGTTCAAACTGATCTTGTATTTTTAATTTATTTTTAGAACACAACAGGGTAATAAGCATTTAGTGGGGAAAAAACATTTTACTTGTAGTAGGAGAAGGCCTAGTGAAAATCATCATATATCATTATAGGCTAAGATTATTAACTTTAATCTGCCACTGCAGAAATAATAATGATGCATCAAAATCAATGTTGCTGCTAATCATTGACCCATCTCAGGCCCTGATAATAATAATAATGAAATACTCCTTGAATTGTATTTTATGTATTTTATTTGAGTTTTTATGATTTTGTTCAATTAAAAACTGTGGAGTTGTGTAAACATACTGGCCTTTAAAGGGTCAAAATCCCCAAAATATAATTAATATTTGATATGTATATTTCAGGCTGAAGTAGTTTTAAAAGATTGACTCGTTTAAAGTGGAAAAAAATATTAATATATAATATTTTTACAGCAGTTTTTGGGAAGGTGACATTTTTTGTCGTTAGGACCTCGAGTGTGAGTTTTTTTTAAAATCTGACACTGCAAAAAAAATAACAATGCATCTAAATCAATGTTGCTGCCAATCATTGACCCATCTCAGGGCCTAATAATAATAATAATCAAATACTCCTTGAAATGTATTTTATGGAAATTATTTTTGTTTTTTTGAATAAAAAAATAGTGGAGCTATGTAAACATATTGGCCTTTAAAGGGTTAAAATCCCCAAAATATAATTAATATTTGATATGTATATTTCAGGCTGAAGTAGTTTTAAAAGATTGACTCGTTTAAAGTGGGAAGAAATATTCATATATAATATTTTTACAGCACAAACAAATTGTATTATTATTAGTAGTAGTATTGTTATTGTTTGTTATTATTATTTATTAATATTATTGTTGTTGTTACTAACTGACATATTCCTTGTTCTCTGTGGGTGTTTTCATTTTTCTTTTGTTTACTCAATAGCTGCTTCTCTTTGGTGTGGCTGCCAGACATCACACATTAATACTAACAACACTGATACTTAAATTATCAGTCCCCAACTATGGTCACTCGAGAATTGACGCGTCATTATTAACTCATCATTATCCAATGAGGACTTCCTTATATTTATGTCCGAACAGATACCATGTTCGGAGCAACACTGAGGGAATTGTCACTTGAGCCTACACTGTCCCTCTCTAAATGTAGGCTGTCTAGTTTTCCTGAAGAGAAGGTGAGACTGTGGTTGTGGCAGACTGGGCCATTGGGGCGTCGAGTTGAACACGTTGAGTCCTTGAGTAGCCTTACATATGTAAATGATACACTGGTAGGTGGTTGGTATTCAAATTCAAACAAGACGATTAGGGACAGGCTGAAAGCAACCATGGTTAAGACCTACGCATTTGTCCCCATTTTACTTAGGGGGTGAACTTTTTTCTCTCTGGCAGAATTGATAAGATAGCCTATTTGGTGGTCAAACGTTGCACATGCAACCATAGTATGCTGCATAACAGGATATACAAGCCTAGCAGTCTAGTATGCCAAACTATTGCCTATTTGTTTCAAATCTCTCGGATAATTATATTATTCAAAAACCTATTGCAATTAGTTTGAAGCAGCGATGGTGACAGTGAATTTAGTCGTGTGTGAGTCATGTGACAACATTGACCACATCCTTTACATTTTCTACCAGCCAGGTGAGGAGTCCAGGGTGAAGTTATGTCACAATGAGAAAATAAAATTGGTAGGTTAGGCTACGCAGCCGCAAGATCGTTATTGTATTCTACCTGATTAAAAAAAGGTTGACACTGGACTATACGGAGTAGACCTGAAGCATGCACTGAATATAAAATAGGCTATGAATAGCCTGGTTATAATGCTATCAAAATATATTAGGCTACTGGAGGTTGTGTGTCTTTCTCTCCCCATTTCAATGCTCAGATTAGTTCAACTGTATTTTACGAAATTCCACGGCAACGTTACAAACATTTACTCAACGTCACTATCGATGGCCGGAAGTGACGTAATACCACACAACCAGCCAATGGGAACATCTAAAAGTCCACACAGAGGCCGTTTGTTTCCCAAAAGAAGACGCTGTCTTATTCAAAGATTATCGCCCAGATTTCCTAATAGATTTTTGTTCAAGAGATTTTGCAATGGCTCTTCATAGTCCTTTCACCACCCCGACATCGGTTCAGTCAGCTGATGCCACACCGATTCGCCCTAGTAGCTTGGGGCATCTAGATGCAAATTTGGTCATGGCTGCCATTGGAAGAGTTGGACGGACTTTGAGTGACCTGTGACCAAGTAGGAAAAACCAATGGACGACTTGATGGAGGAAGACCACGGCTACCTATATAACACCCATAGTGTCATGGTCCCAGCCCTACCCCCGGAGTTTCCCCTTGTTTTTACCTCCCCTGTTTGTCTCTGTCTGTCTCTGTGTGGTTGTGTGTTTGTCCTGGGCGTGGCTTCCTCGCCCAGCCCTACCTCTCCTCCACACCTGTCGCTCATCAACCCATCAACCCTGCAGCATAAGAACCCCGGCTTCCCATCTACTCATCGCCAGATTGTTCTGCAAACTACCGTGGTAGACACCTTCTCGGCCTCTACTGGAAAACCAATTTCCTTGTGAAAGTATATGTTTAACGTTGTGTTTCTGTCCCCAGTGTTCCCTTGTGTGCCTCCTTCCTCGTGTCTCCTCGTCTGCCTGCTCCAGCCCCAGTCTGCTCCCTGGCTCCTTGTCCTCCCTCCGGTCTCTCCTGTCCCTCCATCTCCAGCTGCCTCACCTGCCTGCTCCCTCTCTGCCTCCTCCGCCCCGGCCTCGTCGCTACCCCGGTTCCCCCAGCCTGGCCCCTGCTCCCTTCACCTCTCCACCACCTGCTGCCTCACTAATAAATCCCCTTTTTTCCCATACCTCCTGTCTGTCTCATACCTGTGGTCTGCATTTTGGGTCCAGATCGTACCTCAGCGTAACATAACAATCTGGCCTAAAATGGACCCAGCGGACTGCGAGGCCCTGAGACAAGCCCTCTCCCACCAGGGTCAATGCCTGGGCCAGCACGAGCAGGCGCTGCAACGCATCATGGAACAACTCCAGGAGATCTCCTTCTCGCTGACTCCTCTCCGCTCGGGATCCAGTGGCGTCCCGGATCCCTCACCACCCCTGGTGACTACTCCCCCGGATCCTCCTACCTCCTCCACCTCTGAGCCGCACGTTCCTCACCCTGCCAAGTATTCTGGCAATCCGGACACCTGCCGTGAGTTTTTAACCCAGTGCCGTCTTACTTTTAACGCTCAACCGTCCCGCTACGGCAGCAAAGCGGCCAAAATTGCTTTTATTGTGAATTTGTTAGATGGCTCCCCTCTTAGTGTGTACAACGCCCTCTAGGAGCAGGGTTCCCCCTTGGCCCAGTCATTTTCGGCTTTTGCCACAGAGCTTAAACGGTTATATGATTTTCCCATTAGGGGCCCGCAAGCGGGGCAACATTTGTTGCAACTAAAGCAAGAAAAACTCACCATCCGAGAATACGTGGGGAAGTTTCGCTGGTCCGGCTGGAACGATGCCGCCCTCCTCTCCGCGTTCCAGAGCGGCCTCAACCGGGACGTGAGGTGAGAGATGGCACTCCGGGGGGACGTGGGAACCTTAGACGAGGCTGTCCAGCTCGCGGTCAAGGTGTCCGATCTGGCGGTGCAGTCCTGCCTTCCCCGGGGTCTGGTTTGCGTTTCTGGAGGAAATAGCGCTGCCAGTCCTGCCTCCACCTCGGACCCAGAGCCCATGCAGCTGGGCCGGACTCGTCTCTCTCCATTGGAATGCCGCTGGAGAATGGACTCGGGAGCCTGCCTCTACTGCGGCTAGGAGGGCCATTTCCTCTCCGTATGTCCTCTCCGGCCAAAAGGGGAGGCTCGTCGGTGACTGCGGGGTCCCTGACGAGCCAAGTCACAGCCTGTTCCCCCGCCCCGCAGTCCTGCGTTCACCTCGATGCCTCACTCCTCTGGTCCCGTGAGAAGCTCCCGGTGCGAGCGCTGGTGGACTCCGGCGCTGACGCCAGCTTCATAGATGCCGCTTTGGTTTCCCAGGCCGGGATCCCCACCGCGCCACTCCCTTCCCCGCTTACGGTGAACGCGCTGGACGGAAAACTCCTGGCCCGTGTCACCCATCATTCGGCGCCCCTCACCTTGGTGTCGTCGGGGAACCACCGGGAGACTATCCGGCTCCACATAATCTCTTCCCCCCACGCTCCGGTGGTATTGGGTCGGCCCTGGTTGGCGCTCCACAACCCCCATATAGACTGGTCCTCCGGCTCCGTGGCGAGCTGGAGTGTCTTCTGCCACTCCCACTGCCTCCTGTCGGCCCCTGCCCCGAGGGAGTCCACCACCGTTCCTGTTGCCGAGCCTCCCGACCTTTCCTCCGTTCCCCCTGTTTATCACGACATCGCCGAGGTTTTTAGCAAGCATCGTGCCCTCTCCCTGCCTCCTCACCGACCCTATGATTGCACCATTGACCTGCTCCTTGGAGCTCCACTGCCCACCAGCCGCCTTTACAACTTGTCTCGTCTGGAGAGGGAGGTGATGGAAACTTATATCCACGACTCCCTGGTGGCGGGGCTGATCCGACCCTCCTCTTCTCCTGTTGGCGCTGGTTTTTTCTTCGTGGAAAAGAAGGATCGCGCCCTGCGCCCTTGTATCGATTTCCGAGGTTTGAACAATATAACTACTAAAAATAAGAATCCCCTGCCGCTGATAGATCCAGCCTTTGAGCCTCTCTGACATGCCACTGTCTTCTCGAAACTGGACCTCCGCAACGCCTATCACCTGATCCGGATCCGCGAAGGCGACGAGTGGAAGACTGCGTTCAACACCGACCTGGGCCATTTCGAGTATTTGGTCATGCCCTTCGGCCTCACCAACGCACCAGCAGTCTTCCAGGCGCTCATCAACGATGTCCTCTGGGACATGCTCAACCGGTTTGTCTTTGTGTACCTGGATGACATTTTAATTTTCTCCCGGGATCTGAACGAACACACCCAGCATGTCAGGTTAGTGCTCCGTCGGTTACTGGAGAATAAATTGTTCGTTAAAGCCGAGAAATGTGACTTCCATGTGCATGTCCAAGCTTCTTGGGTTATGTCATCGAGCAGGTGAAGACCGACTTGGCCAAGGTCCAGGCCGTGGCGGACTGGCCGACACCTACCTCCCGGAAGCAGCTCCAGCAGTTCCTGGGGTTTGCCAATTTTTACAGGCGCTTTATACGGGACTTCAGCCGGGTCGCGGCCCCGCTGACGCAACTCAACTCCACTCTCTCCCCGTTTGGCTGGACTCCGGAGGCGGATGCTGCCTTAATCCGCCTCAAGTGCCTCTTCACCTCCGCTCCAGTCCTGAAAAATCCTGACCCCACGAGACAGTTTGTGATGGAGGTGGATGCCTCGGATTCCGGCGTTGGGGCTGTCCTTTCCCAACGGTCCTCTGAGGACCAAAAACTGCATCCCTGTGCATTCTTCTCCTGGCGTCTCACCGGCGGAACGGAACTACGACGTGGGGAATCGAGAGCTCCTGGCTGTGGTCCTAGCCTTGGAGGAGTGGAGGCACTGGCTGGAGGGGGCGGAGTTACCGTTTGTGGTCTGGACAGACCACAAAAACCTCTCCTACCTCCGCTCTGCTAAAAGGCTCAACTCCCGGCAAGCACGATGGGCTCTCACCCTCACCTACTGCCCGGGGACCCGCAACGTCAAGCCAGACGCCCTCTCCCGCCAATGGACCCCGGAGAAGGCTGCTCCGGAGTCCGAAACCATCCTTCCCCCGTCTTGCGTGGTTGGCGCCGCAGTCTGGGAGGTCGAAAGCCTCGTCCGGGAGGCTCAACGGAACCACCCTGACCCAGGTAACGGCCCTACTGATTGTCTCTTTGTGCCCGACTCCGTCAGATCCCAGGTCCTTCTGTGGGGTCACGCCTCCAGGCTCTCTTGCCATCCCGGCGCCGCCCGCACCCTGGCCTTCATCCGGCAAAGTTTTTGGTGGCCATCCATGGCCCGTGACACCAAAGCTTTCGTGGCTGCCTGTTCCGTCTGCGCCCGCAGCAAATCCTCCCACCAGCCTCCTGCCGGCCTTCTCCTTCCTCTGTCCACTCCCAGCCGCCCATGGTCCCATATCGCTGTCGACTTTGTCACTGGACTTCCCCCCTCTGACGGTAACTCCACTATCCTCACAATTGTCGACCGATTTTCTAAGGCGGTACACTTCATTCCTCTCCCCAAGCTTCCCTCTGCCAAGGAGACTGCGGACCTCCTGGTACTCCATGTGTTCCGGCTCCACGGGATACCGTTAGACATCGTCTCTGACCGGGGTCCGCAGTTCTCCTCGCAGGTATGGAGGGCTTTCTGCCAGGCACTAGGCGCCACCGTCAGCCTCACTTCCGGCTACCACCCTCAGTCCAACGGGCAGACGGAACAGGCTAACCAGGACCTCGAGACGGCTCTCCGCTGCGTCACCACCACTCCTCCTGGAGCTATAGAATGCAAGCAATGGGTGTATCTTCAGCGGCCATGTGTTTGTTTTCTTGTGTTTGGGGTATGGTTTGCTTTGCATGTCAGGTTTGACACTCCCTGATTGCTTGATTGTCTCTGTTGCAGGTGTGCTGTGTTTTCTCCGTCCACATAAAAGCCGGGATGTGGCAAACCAAGGGAGGCTTTTCAGCAGAGGACACTCAAATTTGGTTTTAACTTATCACTTCTAATTGCAATCCGTCCAGTCAACTGGTAAGCAGCCTTTTTATTGAGGATGTCGCTGGGACTGTAACCAGAGCAGCTTTTAATCACAATTGCAGTAGTGAGGTAAAATGAAGTTACGTCTGATTACTGCTGTCCCAAAACCTATTTTAATCTACATGTACTTTTAGAAAAGAGATCTCTTTTAGTGACAGTCTGCAGACATGTTTGCACGTTTATTTATTCATTTATTTTTATTTCACTTACTTGGTTTCACTTTTGTTCTTTGCACTGTCACTTTTTTGTAAATCAATAAACCACTTTTATAGACATAATATTCATCTTAAGCTATATAATACTACTTTTTTGGGGTTGGGGGTACACTAATTATGTGCTGACAAGAGTTAATGTAATAAACAACTAATCATCTGATTTTAAAATGGCTATTTCAGAATGAATAGGTTACATTATGATAAAAGTAATCTATAACCTAGCCTATGGACATAAATTGGGAGGCGTTAAATTAGGCACAGAACCAATGAAACTTGTCATAGGACATATGAAGGGCCAGTACAATTCCATTTAACGTTATCAGTCTTACCTGCAATGAAATTAGCTATACTGCATGGTGCTCCCCACGTGGGTCTGGCATGTACTGTGATAGGGCACGCAGGTGTGAAAATTCCCATTGTTCTAAAAAGGTGAGCAACATGCCCACATAGAGATTGATGGCTGATTTTCCACTCCCGTGCCCAAACGGGGGTTTGTTTCCGCCTGTTTTGGAGCCACATGATTTTATATTTGCGGGTGCCCCATCAATCCAATAAGCAATGACCAAAGGACAGAGTCCTGCTACCTCATAATCATAGGTCGGCTAAGGGTAGCCCATAGGCCAGGTCTGGCCCACCCACCATGATAATCTGGCCCACCAATGACATTTGAAATATTTCCTTTTAAAAACATTCATCACAGTCTTCAAGCATTTTAAGCCATAACATTAAAACCACCTGCCTAATATTGTGTGTGCCAAAACAGCTCTGACCCGTTGAGGCATGGACTCCACAAGACCTCTGAAGGTGTTCTGTGGTATCTGGCACCAAGACATTAGCAGCAGATCCTTTAAGCCCTGTAAATTGCGAGGTGGGGCCTCCAAAGATTGGACTTGTTTTTGTCAGTGGTTTTAATGGTTTTAATGTTGTGGCTGATCGGTGTATAAAATATAACCATATTAATATAAATTCAATGACAATTGCCTCTAGTAGGCCTACTGGAGAAAGTTACGCAATTGATATTGTGCCTCCCGTGCCAAGCAAAACATCTTCACAGGTATAGGTTGAGCCAAACATAGTCAGCATTTAAAATGCCATGAGCGGATTCTGAACAAAGCAATAATGTCCTTGGGGACCTTGTAATCTTTGAATCTTGCGGAAAAGTTGATCAGCTGAATTTTCCATTATCACCGTGATGTCAGGACCCGGTTCTCCTGCTTGTCTCTTTCTCAGTGCGCTGAAGTGTAGGAGACTTCCTGTTAAGTCTGTTATGAACAGTTCAAGCGTCTTGCCGAAAGGCCTCCATTTTCTCCATCATGTCCACCTCTTTGTTGAAGTTCTCCATCCTTTTCCCCTGACGCTTTAGACACTCATCTGCTATGTCAGTTGCCTTATTCAGATGCACCCAGTAATAAACTGGTCTCTAATGGGCTCATGGGCTTTCATAAGTGCATGACGTGAATGAAAAGGTAACCTAAGTATTCAAACAAAACATAGACAGATAGGCTTAGGTAAATTCCCCCCAGCAAATTGTCAACCCCTGGCATATGCTGCTGAATATTTGGATGACATCATCATCTACAGTGACTGGCAGCAGCTTGCACATCCCAGGACTCATGTATCAACTTACTCCATATAAAGTTTTCAAATTGATTCAGACTCATAACATGTCTCAGTGCCTTAGTGCCTGATCTGAGGTAAGTATATCCTAATGTGCTATCACACTGTGAGTGCAGTATTTTAATGTGAAATAATAATAATAATAAAATGTGTAGTGTATAATAATTTATTACTTATAAACTGTGTATGAAACATTTGCCTCTGTAAAACTGAAAAGCCACCAAAGAGTAAAAAACATTGTTGATCTCTACTGAAATACACAAATTAACTTAGAATAATTCTGTATTTATGTATTGTTAAATAAGTTCATTTCATATCATATTTTAAAATACCCTTTACCGGAATTACCCTTTAATCTATTCAGCCATTCAACGATTTGATGATCTTATTATGAACTTGTGAAGATTTAAGATTTTAAATAACAGTGTGTTCAGAAAAGCTAATTTGTAATTCCACTTTACTATTTCACATGAATACACTTTATATTGATGTTGGTCTTGTTGAATTGATCACTTCTTTTGTAGTATGTGGATCAGGAAAAAGTTAATTTATTAAAATATTTGGAGGAGTTTGGGAAAGGGAAGGCTTTTTGGTGGGCATTGAGACAGTTTCATTCTAAAATTAGGTATACATTATTTGGAAAAAGTGATGCCTACTTTACGTAAATGATTGCTAACATGAACGTAAAGCATATTTTGTACTAGTTTCATCTTAAGACCTTACAAAACAATTTTGGTTTTGAGAATAGAATCATCTGTTTTGAAATGTTGATGAAGCAAAATGTTTCCAAAATGGATAGAATTTTGGAATGAAACTGTACGTAAGTGTGGATACGTTGGTGTTAACTTGTACAATTATCGTCTTGTCAGTACAGTATTTTGAATCAAAATGTTCCATACTAACTTTCACATAACATGTCGATATTCATGTCCTTTGTGACAGACTTGCAGCATCCTCAAACCGGCATCATGAATATTTCATCTCATGATAATGTGTCAATTACTCTGACTTATCGGGACAATTTCAGCACAGCTGTGATCAAAAATTTGATTGTTTTGGCTCTTGGCATCACCATCAACTACATCAATGGTACCCTGATCCACACCTTTAACAAACACCAGGTCAGAAGCCTTTTGTATTATGTGCACAAGTAAAAGGTGAAGATGTATGAAAGCAAACAAATATGCTCCTTTCCCTGTGACAGATTCCTCTCCTCTGCTTTCTTTTCCTCTCCTCCAGATATTTTATGTGAATCCTCGTTACATCCTGTTCATCCACCTGGTGGCAAATGATATGATACAGCTTACTGTGTCGATCACCCTGTTCATCTTAAGCTATATTTTCTACAAAATTAATGTCTCCCTCTGTTTCCTCCTTTCCACAATTGCTGGCTGTACCACCGCGAACACGCCATTAAATTTAGCTGGCATGGCAGTAGAGTGCTATATTGCTATTTGTTTACCACTCCGCTACGCTGAGCTCTGTACAGTCAAGAGAACATACATTCGGATTGGTTTCATCTGGGCCACAGGTGCAATGTCCATCCTACCAGATCTGTTTGTAATGTTAGCTACAGAACCTCGAGAATTATTCTATTCTAGAATCTTCTGTGTACCTAGTAACGTATTCCGAAATCCCATAATCATAAAGAAGAGGAATATCACCTACATAGTTTTCCTAGTTATAGTTTGGCTCACTCTCCTCTATACTTACTTCAATATCCTTTTTGTTGCTAAAGCAGCTGATGGAGATGCTAAGAAGGCCAGGAATACGATCCTGCTTCATGGCTTTCAGCTACTGTTGTGCATGCTAACCTATATAGCCCCTGTGTTAAAAAATGCTCTGTTGGAATGGTTCCCTAAAAATTATTCAGACTCACTCTTTGCTTGTTATATCATCATCCAAATCCTTCCAAGGTTTGTCAGTCCTATTGTCTACGGGCTACGAGACCAGACATTCAGGAGGTACTTGAAAAGGTACTTGCTTTGTACAGTGAGTACAAGCACCAATCCACAGACTACACTGAAAGGGCACACTTAAGACTGTATTTTGTTTGTGACTTTGATGCTGATTGTATGTATGATTATGTTGCTGTACTAGATAGATAACCTTATAAACACAAAAAAGTGAATCAAATATTGACAGTATTGATGTTTTTGTTGACGTATTATAAGATGTAGATTGCAAAAAGCCAAAGGCTTTTTTTAAATTGCTGTTATTTGGTTTCTTGTTAAAACGATGGAAAACACATTATTGATGTTGAGATTATTATCACTTCTATTTTGTATTTAATCTCTTATTATAACAATGCAATATACAAATACAGTAGAACATTGGATACAAGACACATATGTCCAACTTTATGTCATTAAAACAAAAGGAACATTTTGATTTGTGGTGTAATTTTTACAAACATCTCCCAACTGTGGATTATTAAAAAAAATAAATCAAAAAACATATTGTGGGAATCCTGGAAAGCGTTGTAAAATGGATATTAAATATCTCACTAGATAGTGTGTTTTAGAGAGATTAATAAATACAATATAACATAGTATAGCAGAGTCATTGCAGCATCACAGTCCTGTGCCTCCCACTGCTCCCTCTCATATGCGAGTTCAGACTGCACAATTGTAGCCCTGATTTTGGACTCGCCGACAAAAGCCCTAGATCAGAGGAAAATGGGCACCCTCTCCTGTGAGCGACGTTTGCTATGACGCAAACAGAGAGTCCATGGACCACATCACAGAGACCAGTTGGTTCACCTCACTGGATCTGTGCAGTGGGTACTGGTGGTGGAACTCGCCCGGAGGCCTGCCCCATCTACCAAGGGCTGTGGCAGGATGGATGACCTCCTCACCCACGCAGGAACTTCGAGGGGGCACTGGCCAGCCTGCACGATGTGTTTTGGGCCATTCGTCAAGCAGGCCTCTGCCTCCATCCGGGGAAGTGCCATCTGCTCAGACGAGAGACAGCATTCCTGGGTCACTTGGTCAGCGACGTGGGGGTGGCCACCAATCCAGCCAAACTGACGAATGAGCTGCAGAGTTTTCTGGGCCTGGCATCCTATTACCAGCGATTTGCCTCCATCCCACTGCACCATCTGACCCATAAGTAGCCGGTATCCCGGTGGGACAAACACCGCCTTTGACCGTCTACGGATGGCATTCACTGGGGCCCCTGTGTTGGCATACCCAGACCCTGGACAGCCGTTCATCATGGACACCGATGCCAGCAATGTGGGCCTCTGTGTGGGTGCAATGTGGCAATGTGGGTGCTGTCCCAAGAGGGGGAGCATGGAGAGCAAGTGGTACCATACTACAGTTGCCTTACGCCTTAGGAGGATGGGCTTTTCCATAGTTCCATACCCTGTGTGCGGTTATAAATTTTGGTAGACCTGGATACTTATTTGTCACACTTGCCTGAGTGCTGGGAGTACATCCCATCTTGCCAAGTTATATCTATTGTCATCCACTGTTATATTGCCTAGTGCTTAATGATACCAATAACTACAACAGGATATTGCTTTCATGCAGCTTCATCACGTCATATTTGATCGCTGTTTGGTATGGCTATAGTTTATATAACTGCACCGCTGACTGCCGATGCAAGGCTTGGGTCACGTGACCAGTCTCTGTCTGGATCTGTGCTTTACTTTCTCTTGTTATTATTGATCCTGCCCTTCCACCTAGCGGGTTTAAAGGGTATTGTTGTATTGTACTTTCCTAATCCTGTTTACTTCTGTATTTTCCAGGAACCACAAGCAACACACACACACACACACACACACACACGTAAACTATACTAACAATAACCCTCAAGTTCTGAAGACTTTGATGTATGTCCAGTTGTGAATAAACATACAAAGTGGAAATCAACAGAATCCAGCTGCATTTTCTCTAACCGGAAAATTAGGCCAGTTGCTTCACGACAAGAGTCATAAATCACACATTGTCTTTTACAAGTGGTCCTTCGAGCCGATCGTGTTGAAGCTGCTCCATGGCTACTTCTAGAGATTTCTACGATGGCGAGTCAGACTACAGTCCCCGTCTACTCCGAGTCCAGCAGGCTCCCAGACATCTGGAGGACTACATCGTCGGCTAGCCACTGAGCTAGCCGCGAACTCAACATGCAGCATTGGAATCATGCAGCCCACAACCAACAAGAGCACTGTCCCCAAGCTATCAGCCGAGCTACGTTGAAGCTGAACCGCTTAAGGACAGAAACGCAAACAACGACAGAGTGTATCGCATGGAGGCCTGCATCATGGAGGTTGCAAAGCATATGAAGGAGCTACAGACTGGCATGGAGAGCGTCAAGCGCAAGACATATCCCCCAAGCTATTCTGCCCAACTACGCTCCTTCCAGCGCATTTGACTGTCCATATCCTCCTCTATACTCCAGTCTCCCTATAATTTCTGGTAGGGAAGTAACATCGCCACCACGACCAGTTAATGTCAGTCTCCTACTGAGCAGAGTACTTACCCAGATCCAGGGCTCTGGGAATCTGACCCTGTGCAGCTGAACTTCTCTGATCCACAGCTGGCCTCCTCGCCAGCTCAGCATGCCAGACCGGTTTCATCACAGGAGCTGCCTGCAGCACTATATGCTCATTCCTCCCCTGCTGGACAACCACCTGCACCTCACCACCTAGACTCGGTTAGGCCAGAGCCAGGTCTATCTCCAGTCGTGAGCTACCAAACAGCTCCCTTGGTTAGTCTACAGCAAGGTCTAGCTCCAGCCGTGAGCTACCAACCTGCTCCCCTGGCTAGGCCACAACCAGTTTTTCCTCCGGCCCAGCAACAACCAGTCAATGCAACGCTTTCTGCTGGACGTACCAGCCCGCGCTGATAGCGAGGCCTCCACAGCGGATCTGCACATTTTTGGTGACGCCTCCGAAAAGGCCGTTGTAGGTGGTGGACAGTGGATACTCCATCTGGACTAAAACAGTGTAAGAGAGATACAAGCTTTTGCAAATCTATGGCCTTTACCACCATAGTACATGTCAGACATACTGTGATTTTATTTAGGTGTACATTTGTGCAAAAGGGGCACCACAGAGTGTTAATCCTGTGCTTGTGGTACCGGCTGTGGCTGTGCCAGGCTACATGTTAAGCGATGTGACCTATGAGGGGCCGTATAGGACATAATTCCAATTTACCTCTCATACATACTACTGAAAACATCCAACCTCTTACACTACTTAACACCTTTCACATACACTACTAAAATGTCTCAGATACACTACTGAACACCTCTCACAAACTCTACTGAACACCTCTCACATACAGTATTGTGAAAAATATGCTTTAAAAGATACAGCAAATATGCACTTATTGAAAACTAAAAGCTAAAATGTCATTAGAGTGAGTTTATTTCAATAGTGTGTCTGTGAGAACGTTTCACTGAAACAGAAGTCTTTTCACTGTAACAGAAGTTATTTGACTGTAACGGAAGTAATTTAAAAGCAGGCGGGAGCATGTGTGGCACAGAGTGTTTGAAAATAGCGGGCCCCCCCTAATTTTTTTAATTCAGTGAAAGCTAAGGTCTCAAAAACATCAATTACTTTGGCACTTACGTGTTGTTCAGTTATGAGTAGTCTTTACTGGGATATGTGGGTATTTTATCCCTGCTAAGCACAGCATGGTCAGAAGATGGCGATCTCGCTCGGCATATTACTAGGACATCAGTAGCTAACGCCAGTAGAACATAAGGAGGCGTCAGTACGTAATGAGTGAGTTCAAGTGTGCGCGTAACAAAGAGCACTTCTGACTTCAACTGTATCTTCATATTTCCAACAGGTAAACTGACTATAAACAGAACCCTGGTAATAGAGAATAGTAGTACACTTGAGTAAAGCCTTAGTTCATAACTGTAACATGCAGAGACATTGAATTTGATCGTAGCTGAAAATTTTTGTTGCCTAGCTTCTGTGATTAAAAATGCTTTTATCCAAAGCAACTTACAAAGGTGATAGTTAACACTATGTGGGGATCGAACCCACAACCCTGAGACAGAGTCTAATGCTCTACCACCTGAGCTGTCTGGGCCAGACATACTTCAAATGGTGTACTTGGGGTGACAAATTAGAAAGGCAGATCTAGATATTTAATTACTCAAACATAAGTTAGAGGTGGGTGCATGGTCACAGGTGAAATGTGTTGTTGGAACAATATAAAATACTAACTTTGTACTTTCAAATACTTGCTTTTGTAGGAAATAAAGAAGACCAAATGAAAGGTTTCTTTATTTGACTGCTCGGGTGGTGGTAGCGTAATCCGTGAAGTGTAAACGGCATATTATATCTCGGACAGCTCTTCCATCCTGGACATAGAACATCTAATCGGGGTCTCAAAATCCTCTCCCATCCATCCATCCATCCATCCATCCATCCATTATCTATCACCGCTTATCCTGTTCAGGGTCGCGGGGGGGCTGGAGCCTATCCCAGCCGCCATTTGGGCGAAAGGCGGGGTACACCCTGGACAGGTCGCCAGTCCATCACAGGGCCAACACATAGAGACAAACAACCCTTCACACTCACATTCATACCTACGGGCAATTTTAGGGTCACCAATTATCCTAAGCCGCATGTTTTTGGACTGTGGGAGGAAGCCGGAGAACCCGGAGGGAACCCACGCAGGCACAGGGAGAACATGCAAACTCCACACAGAAAGGCCCTGGAGATGGAATTGAACCCAGAACCTTCGTCTTGAATATCGATCGGGTTACCGAGGAAAGGACACGCCATGTCCGACAGCTGCTTCAAGTTCAGCAGAGGGAGGAGACAGGGAGAAAGTCAGGGTTTGTTCAAGAAAACCTGCCTCGCAGGTTAGGTTCACAGAGTCAGTTACCATGGTAACTGAATCAGAGTTTCCCTCATCTCAGGGTTACTCAGAATTTTCACTAAACCCGCTTCTTGGAACAGGCCCCTGGTGTTTCCATGTAAACAAAGGCTGTCTATTGCTTACCTGTCTATACCTGAAAGGAGAATAATTCTACAGCTAAACCATTACTTACCTGTAATCCCTGTAAAAGAAAGACATTTAATTGAGCACTTAGCTGTGAAAAGAGAATTCAGATTAGTATAGACAGTAATGTGGGTTTATGGTTGTATGAGTTGTCAATGACATTTAAATGTGTATTATTATTATTATTATTATTAGTTATATCTGGTTATGTTGTCAAAGAATAAGCCAGTAGAGCATAAGGAGGCGTCAGTATGTGATGAGTGAGTTCAAGTGTGCGCGTAACAAAGAGCGCTTCTGACTTCAACTGTATCTTCATATTTCCAACAGACATTAAATGTGTTGTACCAGAGTGAGCTTCGTGTCATTCTTGCCTGTGTAACACATGGCGACAGGTTGAGAAAAGGACCGTCTCACTCAAGCTGCAGAATTGATAAATAGTATGTTGGCATCTCCGAACGCATTGCAAAATATTGCTATGTCGACATCCGTTCAGCCACCTGTGACTGCCTGGCACGCTTCTGTAGAAGGATAAATAACCTCCGTATTTCGTCTCTTTACGAATGGAAACTACAGCAAAGCCACCTATGCTGTCGGCAATCAAGGCGTCTCAGATTACGCCAAAACTTTGGATCGTGGGCAGCAGGCAACAGGAGGTGAGCATACAAGCATGCAATGACTCTCAATAATATATGTTTTAGAAATACTGAGCCATTTGTATTGCATCTTTCCAATAGCCTATATTTAACTAGTTAATGTATTGCCGATAGAGTTTCACAATCACGTTTTATTCACGTGACTAAATGGTGTAAGATCTGTTAACCATATTGGCAGGCAGAAAGAGCTAGCTCTACAATTCTTTGTGCCCAATATCCTACATTTTTATAAACTCGGCAGCAAAACTCGATCAGCCTGGAGCCTGGAGTGTAGGCTGTTTAGCTACGTAGCCAGTTTGTGAGGCAGAGCGAGTTTCTCAAACGATAAAATGGCTTGTTAGTTGTGATAAATGCAACACATTGCAGTAATAAATAAAGCGTGCGCCAGCATGTCGTGATTGTTATGCTGAGGTTTTTTTTATCCGAGAATTGTGGTCATGTCGCAGGAGACACTGGGTCAGCATATTAGCAACCACCATTCCAAAAGAAGAAATATGCCCCAACTGTTAGTGAAATGACTCTGTGATCTGGTAATCTGGTATTGCCCTCTTTGGGCAATATTCTGATTTGCTTTTTAAAACAAAAGATGCCACATACAGTATGTTTAACAAAACCAGCACTGATCGCCTGGTATTATATGTACATCATACAACTTAATACTGTATTAAGTGTACCTGTCTCTTGTTTTTCAGACCCACTGCATTAGATTACCATGAGTGTTTTAGCAAAGACATCATATTGCTTCCCAGCCCCACTTGGGGGTTTGTTTGTACGCAGAAATCAAAACACTTTTTGCATGAGAATGGACACATCCCCAGTGCATTTGAATGCCAGAAATCATGGGACCAATTCTTCAACAAATTGAAGAAGAAGAAGAAGAAGAACAACAACAACAACTTTATTCGCAACATTGTTCACAACAACACATGTAGGGAGGAAGTGGCCGCACAACACACACACACATGCAGGTTAGGGTGTCCAAGTTGAATGCATTTTCTGCTCTTATCCCATCCCCGCCGATCTTCCTCAATGTCAGCCAGGGAGCAGAGGGCGCAGACGACGGCTGCACCCGGGGACCAATTCTAGGTGTTTATGTCGCCATCCTCGTCAGGGACAGTCGACTGGATATTGCATGTTTTTAGACAGGGTTCTGCGGGGAGAACATGCAAATACGAGAAATACGAGATGGGTTTGGATCCAGAATCCCAGAGGATGTCAGGTAATTCAGTAGCATATGATTAGATGTACAGGCTACAGAGTTATTTATCACACAGCCCCTGATGTGTCATGGTTATGTGTCATGTTCTTTTGCTTTAGATTGTCGTACCTGTTAGCATAGTGGAATACAAGTCCAAACATTTAGCAGTTCATAAACTATTTTGTTGTACTGTTTGGCACCCCTGCCCACGCTTTATCGATTCAGAGCGTAAAATATGCAGACTTTTGATATGTCTTGCTGGTTTTTATACACTATAGATAAGTCCAATTCTTGGACCAACACAATATTTTTTATGTGGCTGTTAGACACCAGAAACAAGAATTCAGCCCTCTGCTAAGGCCTTATAATCTCCCCAGTTAACTGTTACTTTGTGGCGATCGCCCAAATTGTGTTGACATATATAAAACTGTGTTGACATATATAATGGCAGATATGTTCCACTCACCTCCCACACACACACCCACTAGCCCTGCCAACCAGTGAAATGGTTTAAATTGCCCGCTTTCGAAAAGACCGGCCCCTTAATGTTCTTTGAGGTTGAGCCGCAAGATTGAGTATGGTGTCTGACGCTGGAGGAAAGAACAGGGAGAATTAGTTTGCCTACCTAGGCTTGTGCGCCGTGTTAAGTCCGCGTTTAAGGCCCGTGAACTTGGGACAAATCTCCTCATCTTCCTCAGAAAAGTCCGTCGAGGATCCGACAGTTGAACGGAGACTCGACAACCGGCTTTAATCGCCACGAAGTAACAGTGAGTCGGCGGTAGCCGAGTGACTATTTGTTTTTTTCTTTCCATTGACCAAAACTTTGTGGGTTTGTGGGTTTTTTGTTTTGGAATTAGCAGAACTGAACTGTGGTTACTTCCTTGTTTGGGGTTTTGTTTATGGGACAATCATGAAAACCCAGAGTGGATTATTTTTGTTAAACAGACTAACTTGAATGGATAACCGGGAAATCCCGAAGTGGAGTTTTTTGTTCCTTTCAAAACTGGACTGGATTGTACCGAACTGTCTACCCCTTTTTTGTTCTAATATATACCTTTTTGAAAATGAACTTGATAGTGTGGTTGAGCTTATTTAAATTGTGTTTCTTTCACTAAACTATCTTATAATTAATTTGTTTGTGTTGACAATAACCAGGGTTCATGTTTTATTTATTCATGTATCGTTTGTATTGGACTTTCGACTGGTTCTGGTTTAAACCGCTACATAAATAAATGGCGCCCGATGTCATAAGAACCCACATGAACTGAAACACACCGACTTAAAATTGTGGGAAAATATAAATAAAAAAATACAAAAGGAGTTACCGAAGACCGAAGGAGGAAACAAAGAAAAGCAGAACAAGTGATTGTGCTTTGGTGTATCTGTTTTATTGCAAATTGAATGAAAAATACTAACTGAAATTGTGTCTGGGGATGCAATGGCTTCGTCACTGCAGGACATCTTGGAGAATCCATCAAATGAACACAACAAAGGACCTAATGCAGAAAGTTCTGTGTTAGACACTGGAAGGAGGGAACTTCAACAAATCTCTGGTTCACCAAGAACAAATTATTCATTACTGGACATAAAGATACAGGAAAACATCCAGTCACTTGCAATGGAGTCTGGAGACTCAGACCTGACGTTGCCTCTGCTTGCTTTACCAAAAGGTGGTGTTGTTCCCCCCAATGCCAGGACTCCAGAACTCATGCAAGCAGCACAGGAAACTTTACATGTAAAGATA
This sequence comes from Hoplostethus mediterraneus, assembly GCA_034670385.1. Taxonomy (NCBI): domain Eukaryota; kingdom Metazoa; phylum Chordata; class Actinopteri; order Trachichthyiformes; family Trachichthyidae; genus Hoplostethus; species Hoplostethus mediterraneus. The sequence continues at coordinate 116,445 of JAXDDW010000041.1, forward strand.
CAGGAAAAAATCCAGTCACTTGCAATGGAACAGAGCAGCCACAAGGAGGAGCTCAAGCTTGCTTTAACTGGTTTTTCAAAAGGACATCACCGCATACTATGATGAGCAATTGCGACAGTTAAAGACAACAATGGATGAGCAATTCAACTACATGCATGATCAACTTACAGCTAATTTAAACTGGCGTTTGAAACACCATCATACAGAACTGCTGAAAGAGATGAAAATGGTCCTAAGTCCCATGGTTCAGAGTGTCGATCACCTGCAAACTGAAGTTGGGAAATGCTCCCAAAATCTAGAAGGCATGGTTAATGATATGTCTACTATGAAAAATCAAAGTCTCCGTATGTCTGCGCTGGCCAATGCCTCAGTTCAAACCTGTCCTATTAGTGATCAAATAACACTCCCCCAGCGGCAACGCTTGCAGTCAACAATTCATGCTGGGATGACAGAGAGTCCACTGTCTTCACCTGATGACTCTCCCATTTCAGGGGACTCGGGACGCAGATTCATGGGGAAATGTCCCATCAAGCTACAGTTCCCTACCTTTGGCAGGATGGAGGACAGCCCGGACCCGCTATTATACTTGGAGAAGTGCAAAGATTTTCTGTCTCTTAATCCACTGACTGATGAGGAGTTGATGGTAACCCTCAGGAACGTGCTGTATGGTAGGGCAAGGGATTGGTGGGACGTAACTCGTGGAAGTACATATTCCTGGACAGATTTCCAGTCCAATTTCCTCTCTGCTTTCCTGTCAGAAGATTATGAAGATGAGCTGGCAGAAAGGGTACGAACACGAGTCCAAGGTGAGGATGAGAGTATCATGGACTTTGCTTATATGTACCGTTCTTTGTGCCGTCGCTGGAAACCAGACATTACAGAGGAAGCTGTCATGAAACTCATCCTCAGGAACATCAACCCTCTTATGGCCAGCCAACTGCTAAGTAGGGTGAACACAGTGGAGGAGCTGGTCAGGTTGGGACAACAGCTGGAGAAGGACAAACTGAGTCAAACACAATATGACCAGCGAAAAAAACAACTAGGCAAACAAAAGGACAAAGGAGAATCAACTCAAACACTCTCTCAGCCATCACATCCCTTGACCTCAACACAACCCAGCACTTCTTCTCAAGTATTTTGCTGGAGGTGTAAAGGTAGCCATCCTCCTTATGCATGTCTGAATTTTAACCAGCAGAAAAAATACAAACCTCCCACCACAGCACAAGGCCAGCCACAGTCATGGAATGCAGAGAAGAGTCGACCATCTGCGAATGCTCTTGGGCCATCGGCGAATCAGTTATCGGCAACTCTTCATGTCCAATCCTTCACTCCTGCTTATGGACACAATGTCACCTCTGCCTTCGGCAGTCCACTACCACAGCAGTTGAAGGTGCCTCTCACAATCAGTTCCTGGAAAGGAACTTCCATCTTGGACACTGGTTCTTCCTATACATTACTTAATGAGCAACTATGGAACAGCATCAAACCATCAGAAGCCAAACTTAACCCGTGGACAGGCATCCCCTTATACCTGGCAAATGGGAAACCGGAGCACCCTCTGGGGTGGACTGATGTGGAGATATGCCTGCATGGGAGGACGTGGTCAATACCCATGGTTGTGCTGTCTCCTCAAGCACTAGCATTTTCTGTAGTGCTCGGACTGGACTTCGTGTTCTTCAGTGGGATGCAAATTGATGTTGCAGGGGGCTCTTACTGGTTTCGTGGGGAGATGGGGAGGTACTTTTTCCAGGCTTAGCAACCATGTTGCTCTCTTCCTGGCAAATGCGCCTTGGACCATACAACCTCCCTTACCAGAAGTGTCTGACCTCTTGGAAAAAGCAGCTCAGGACTCCCATCTGGAAGGAGAAATGAGAGAGAGGCTTATGGAGATGCTGCGATACAACGATGATGTCTGTACTACTCCTAGTGCGTCCTACTCCCAAAGTAGGACGCACTAGTTTGCTCAAACACCAAATATTTCTAACCTCCCTGACATTCCTTGGACATGTAGTGTCTTCAGACAGGGTTCAGGTGGACCCAGAGAAAACAGAGGCTGTCCAAAACTTCCCAGTGACCAACAACAGAAAGTCTCTGGAGCGGTTCCTGGGCATGGCTGGATGGTACCATCGGTTTGTGCCAAATTTTTCCCAAATTGCAGAGCCTCTCAATGCCCTGAAAAGAAAGGGGGTTAAGTTCTGTTGGTCACCTGAATGCCAAACTGCCTTCGACACTCTTAAAGAGCACTTGATGAGTCCTCCTGTCCTGGGACATCCCAACTTCAATCTCCCCTTCCTAGTTTACACGGATGCCAGTGAGGTAGGCCTTGGTGCCGTACTGGTTCAACAAACAGAACTAGGGAATGAAGAAATCCTGGCCTATGGCAGCCGTAGTCTCAACCCAGCTGAAAAAAACTACTCTGCTACAGAACTTGAATGTCTGGCTGTGGTTTGGGCTGTGGAGAAGTGGAGAGTTTACCTGGAGGGACGCCTTTTTACGGTGGTAACAGACCACTCCTCCCTCCTGTGGGTGTTCAAAACCACCAAACCCAGTAGCCGACTGATCAGGTGGGCACTCAGGCTCCAGGAGTTCACCTTCACTGTAGAGTACAGAAAGGGCAGATACAACACAGTTCCAGATGCCCTGTCTAGAGCTCCAAGTGACTGTAATGAGTCTACTCACGGTCCCATTTGTGCCACCATTGTGTCTGCCATGCCAGAGTCCTCAAAGGACCTATCCATCTCCATCGAAGCAGTGTGGAATGCCCAGCAGCACATACCTGAGAGCCTTCGATCACAGCTCCTGACATCATTCCATCAAGACCCTCTTGCTGGCCATCTGGGAAGATACAAAACCTACCGAAGGATGCAGTCTTGTTTACTGGCCAAAGCTGAGCTGGGATGTCAAGCAGTATGTGACAAATTGCCAAGTCTGACAACTTTACAAACCCGAAAGCCGCAAGCCTGCAGGAAAACTACAACAAACAGTGGTATGTCGCCCCTGGGAAATGCTGGGGATGGATTTAATGGGTCCCTTCCCCAGGAGCTCCAACAGAAACCTCTACCTACTTGTTTTCGTGGATTACTACTCCAGGTGGGTGGAGCTCTTCCCTTTAAGGAAAGCTACGGCTGAGTCCATTTCTCGCATCCTCACCCAGGAGATTTTCACCCGATGGGGAATTCCAGACTACGTCCTTTCTGACAGAGGCTCCCAATTTGTCTCCTCCATCTTCCAAGCCACCTGCAAATCATGGAATGTGTCACACAAACTAACGTCTGCCTACCACCCTCAGACCAATCTAACAGAATGAATAAACCGGACCTTGAAGACCATGATAGCCTCCTACGTTGGCTCCAGGCATAAACACTGGGATAAACATCTTCCCGAGGTCAGGTTTGCCTTGAACTCTGCGGTACAGCAGTCCACCGGAGTTACCCCGGCTGAACTCAACCTCCACCGGCCACTCAGGGGACCACTGGATGTATTGCTACAGCCCCGAGATGCTGTGCCTGATTCTCCAGCTTATCCAAAAATCTTACAGCTCGATGACCTTAAAGCTTTTGTCTCAAAGAACCTTTTTCTGGCCCGTAAGCGACAGAAAAGGAACTATGATAAGCATAGCAGAGAGATGAATTTGGAAGAGCAGGCCCGAGTCTGGCTACGTGCCCACCCGTTTTCCAAGGCTGAGAAGTCATTCACAGCGAAACTTGCTCCAAAATGGCAAGGCCCCTACCGTATTATTCAGCAGGTTGGGCCTCTAAACTATGAGGTGGTTCTGGAGGATAGTGGAGAAGACAGGCAGGTTGTACACATCTCCCGCCTCAAACCTTGCTACCCAACTGCACAGCAAGTGGAAGAGCAGCAACGCCAGCGGTTGAAGAAGATATTTGAGGAAGAGACTGTGGATGAGGACTTCTTTGGTTTTCCAGATGTGAACCCTGCTTCCCCATCCGGTTCCCCTGGGAAATGGAAAGCGCAAAGTAATGTTGATCACAGCTACAACCCATCGGCATATGAATCTGATTCTGTGGAGGAGAATAAAAGCCTAGACCTGCGAACGAAGTGAGGAAAACTACCTTCGCTTACCGCCCTTATCCCACAGTGTATTTCCCCCCCCAAAAGTTAAGCAGACATTGTAACCTCAGGTCTTCGAACAATGTTCAACTTCAGAGGCGCAACAAACTAGGTTTGTGTGGCTGCTATCATCACAATAACAATGGTCACAAGTTAATTTGGCAGTGGTGTTTTGAACCCGGAAGATAATAAACACATGTTTTAGGTTCGGAATAGACTACGTGTTTGACATCGCTAATTACCCTGGCAGTACAGTTCAGTGGTCTGGTACAGCGTAGTGTGATTTTTTCCTTTAGATTGTATATTTGGTTTCGAAACCCCGTTGTGTAGTTTTTATTTTGACGAAAATACAACAAAATATGGTTAAGAATGTTTCTTATCCCAGTTTCACTAAACTCCATAAAGCATCAATAATCTAAATGAAGACATGATGAGCGATATATTATTATAATCATTCAGGCATTCGCAAGGTCAGCTACGTTTCCTCTCCGTGGTTGGAACAGCTGCCGAAGCACCCGACGTTTATAAACAAAGGTAACCAGTTAACGTGGAAACCAGTAGATCTGTAACACCGGCCCCTTAATGTTCTTTGAGGTTGAGCCGCAAGATTGAGTATGGTGTCTGACGCCGGAGGAAAGAACAGGGAGAATTCGTTTGCCTACCTAGGCTTGTGCGCCGCGTTAAGTCCGCGTTTAAGGCCCGTGAACTTGGGACAAATCTCCTCATCTTCCTCAGAAAAGTCCGTCGAGGATCCGACAGTTAAACGGAGACTCGACAACCGGCTTTAATCGCCACGAAGTAACAGTGAGTCGGTGGTAGCCGAGTGACTATTTGTTTTTTTCTTTCCATTGACCAAAACTTTGTGGGTTTGTGGGTTTTTTGTTTTGGAATTAGCAGAACTGAACTGTGGTTACTTCCTTGTTTGGGGTTTTGTTTATGGGACAATCATGAAAACCCGGAGTGGATTATTTTTGTTAAACGGACTAACTTGAATGGATAACCGGGAAATCCCGAAGTGGAGTTTTTTGTTCCTTTCAAGACTGGACTGGATTGTACCGAACTGTCTACCCCTTTTTTGTTCTAATATATACCTTTTTGAAAATGAACTTGATGGTGTGGTTGAGCTTATTTAAATTGTGTGTTTCTTTCACTAAACTATCTTATAATTAATTTGTTTGTGTTGACAATAACCAGGGTTCATGTTTTATTTATTCATGTATCCTTTGTATGTTTGACTTGGACTTTTGACTGGTTCTGGTTTAAACCGCTACAACTTTCACAGTCAACATATACTGGGTAGATGACATACCAGTAGCATCCAGCTGCAGAACCACAGACAAGTCCCTGGCTGTAAATTAAGTTGTGACCCAAGTTACCTTCCTCTGCAGACAGTGGTGTCAATAATGTCCATTCCCAAAGTAAATTAATTGGTATTTAGGTATGCTTTCTTTTATTTTCTATTAAAAGGGTTGTTCATATTTAGGTCTGCTTTTATATATTTAATTATTTGGTAATTTCTGATCCATTTCAGCTAGATGTGAGTTTGAATTTGACGGTCGAAATCTGTCTAACATTTGTTTGATAAGCCAGGGGCTTCTTCCAGCCAGCCAGGGGCTATGTGCAGCCAGGGACCTGCCTGCGGTTCTCCAGCTTGATGGTACTTGACGCTACTTTGATGCTACTTGATGCTAGTTGATGATGATGATGTGCCTGATGGTGGCACTACAGGAAAGATCATGGGGTCACAAAAATCTATGTTTCTTCCTCTTGGGAGCATGACTATGCATAGCCTGGAGCCTATTCGCTTTTAAATGGGGTAGCAGATATCAGTAAATCCAGAAGGCAATAAGCAGTGTGTGACGTCCTTGGGTCACGGTTGGGACCGGATGGATGGAAACAGAGACCGTGGTAGGCGGAGACAAGCGGCTTTATTAACAAACACAAAACTGGCCAATGGGCCAAAACAAACAGTCACTTTTCAGTGCACTATGCCGTCCTCTGGCAGACCGGGCCGCTGTCTCGAGTACGTTTTCATCTGGACCCAGCTTCCCTGTGAGGGATTTTAAACACAGGTTAATTGCGGGACAATCAGCCTAACCTCTCACAGGTGCGTCTACCTCCACACTGAGCCTCTGCCCCTTCCCTCCGCCCACAGCTGCTGGCAGAACCACCCCCCCCCCCCCCCGCCACACAGTGAAACGTCAGCCAAATGTTATTCCTGTCTAGCATGGGACCTACGAGACTAAAGATTTTAGGTATGTTAAACGTTATGTCTGTATCCGTTTACCCCAGTTTTCCCACTAAAAGGCAACCAGGCGCTATGGAGTCTGGATCACCTGGTAGGCTAGAATGTGCACAGCAAATTTTTTGTCTGTAAGGACACAAAAGAGATATGCGATATGCATAGGAGATATGCTCATCTGAAATTTGACAGTTTTGCCCGATGGTGGCACTAGAGGAATGTGTTATATGTCACAAATGTCATATGGTCACCAAAATCAATATATGTTTTTCCTCATGGGCGCTTGAATGTGTAAAGCAAATTTCATGTCCATTACTTTTTGAGATGTCTTGGTCACCAAAGGTTGGCTGGATGGTGGTGCAAGAGCAAAGGTCATGGGGTCACCAGTAGTTTTTGAGATATGTTGGTCACAGACAGACAATGGACAGGAGCGAAAACATAACCTTGGCAGAGGTAAAAATGTATCTGGATTTTTAACAATATGATTCATCTAACAGTACAATGAATTGACAATGGAAAGTGTCATTAGGGCTATGTCATTAATTCACTAGCCTAGCAATTCTCTAGCCTACAGATTCTTATGGCCTGTGGAAACAAGCTTTTGACTCCCAACCTACGAGACGGTCACCGTTTCGATGGCCACATGGCCTCATTGTTTCCCTTTTACCTAGAAATAAGGTCAAGTGGAGTGGGTGGAGAGAGCAGAAATTTGTGTTGGTTAACTCCATTATCTTTCAGGGCAGCCAGTATTTGTAATTGTTAAGCTTAGCCCCGCCCTGACACCAGCTGAGTGGAAGTCTATGGAGACGCTATACGCACATGCTCGCAGCCAGACGCTGCCGGGGAGGAGGTGCGTAATGAGCGGAGACATCAGTGTCAAGAAGTTGCCGTTTAGGAGGATAGGGCACGTAGACTTGACGTTGAGGATTGTTCACACACCCCAAAGAATGAGGAGAGGAGACGCTAAGCACAGTGACTGCGCTCGTGGGCTCATAATCACCCAGAAAAAACGTGTGGAGGAAATCTCTCAGTGTTCGATAGTAGTGATGGGAAGACCGACTCTTAACTAACTTGATTCTTTCGAGACGTCCGATAGAAGTGAATCAATTCTGAATCGATTCATTATGATTCACCAACAAAAACATACCATCCCACTGTTTGGATGCAAATAGGTTGCATTCAATAATATATTGACTAACTAGCTCAACAAAATTGTCAATCCTAGCTTGTCTGCATGTTGTATTCAATAAGCTGGACATGAGCCATAAACAGACCAGCTACAGCAGAGAGTGTCGCTCACACACCCACATACATACACACAAACAAATGCACAAAAGTACAATATTACACAAATCAAATCACATTTATTTGTATAGCCCTTAATCACCGTTACAGTCCCTAAGGGCTTCACAATGCCCAGCATGTGAAAATAATAAATGATTAGTACACGACATCCCCCAGCCTTAGACCCTCACAGAGGACAAGGAAAAACTCCCACAAAAACCTTATTGGAAAAGTGGGAGAAACCTTGGGAGGGGCTACTCAGAGAGGGATCCCCCTACCAGGACGGTTGGGCGTGCAATAGATGCCGTGTTTGGGCAAGCAGAGTATACACAATATATGAAAGTTCATTTTGGTGGGACATCCACATCTGATGGGGCATCACAGCAACGGCAACTCAGTCGACGTCATCATAGGACTAGGGGACCATGCAGACGCCAACTCTGCCCAGATAGGAGAACGCAACGCCCGCTCAGTCAGCATCGTCCTAGGAGGCGGGACCACGCAGACGCCAACTCTGCCGGGCTGCAGCCTGGAATAGATCGGAGACTCACCCACACACACCCACACACACACACGCGCTCACACAGACAAACATGACCAGCATCAGTGGACAGCAGCAAGTAGACCAGAACAATAGGACATGCAGGCAGGATGCTAATATCCATCGGCAGGACCCTGAGCTAGGATAAGCTAACTGGTCTAGCCTTACTCTGAGAAGAGACTGAGCCTAGCCTTACTAGACTAGCCTTACTAGGCTAGCCTTACTCTGAGACGAGACTGGGCCACTCCCTCAGGGCTGGTCAAATGACAGAGAGAATAAATGGGTTTTTAGCCTTGACTTAAAGACGTCGATAGAGCCTGCCTCTCTGACTGAGGCAGGCAGACTGTTCCATAGATATGGAGCCCGGTAAGAAAAGGCTCTGTTACCTGCAGTTTTCTTTTTGACTGCTGGGATAGACAGGTAGCCAACGTCCTGAGATCTAAGGGCACGTGGCGGTTTGTATGGTATAATCAAATCGGATAAATAGGACGGTGCCATCCCATGTAATGATTTATATGCAAGTAAAAGCACCTTAAAGTCACATCTGGCTTGAATTGGTAGCCAGTGTAATGAGGATAGAATGGGAGTTATATGGTCGAATTTCCTAGTTTTGGTCAGGATTCTGGCAGCAGCATTCTGAACCAATTGTAATTTTTTAGTTCGCCCAGTAGGTAAGCCTGAAAAAAGGGCATTGCAATAATCGATTCTGGATGATACGAAGGCATGTACTAAAATTTCTGCGTCTGCCTCTGCTCTCGCTGTTTTCGCCGACCGGTGTTTTGCAAACAGCTCCGCTAAATTTCGCTCCATCTAAAACTTGAGATCACCGAATCCCACCAGACAACTACAGATTCGGTTTATTTTTATTTTTATTTTTGTTTCTTCTTATCTTTCAACCGACTGTGGCAATTTTCCACCAGCGTACTTTTTGGTCTCAGCCACCGGCTTCCCCGTATAACCCGACCTAGTCTCCCAACTATACCGGCAAGGTAAGCATGGCTTCTTGTTCTCCGTGCTCCTCGTGTGTGTTCGTTTTAGAGAGGTTGTCTCTGTTAGAGAGACGGGTCCGTGAGTTAGAGGCGGTTAGGCCGATTACCTTAGACGAGACGGGAACCCCAGACAGCCTAGATACGTGGCCATCTAGCCGGCTCACGAGCGCTAGCAGTAGCCCGAGCGTTAGCGAAGATAGCATAGCTCCATCGGCAGTGGGTGATGAGCTTGTCCCGGTTTCCGGACGTCGGAGAGCCCGCCGGTTCCAGCCGCCACTTGTGCGGTCCGATTCGCCACCGGTGCTACCGATGGCTAATCGTTTTGCTGTTCTTGCTAGTCCCTGTGGTCGGCCCGTCTCCCCAGCTCCCCGGACCCGCCGACTTTCTCGCACCCTAGTTATCGGCGACTCCATCACCCGTAATGTTAGACTTCAGTCGCCGGCTGAGGTTTTCTGTTTACCTGGGGCCAGAGCTACCGACATTGAGGCTAACTTAAGGGTGCTGGCGAGCAATAGGTTTAGCCACAAGGGTAAGAAAGAGGCAAACGGTCCACCCAGTGAGTATAGCAACATCATAGTACACGTCGGCGCCAACGACATCAGGATGAGGCAATCGGAGGTCACTAAGCTCAACATAGCCAGGACATGTGACCTCGCTAGGAAGATGTGTCGGCATCGATTAATTGTCTCTGGCCCCTTACCTTTCGCGAGGGGCAACGATGAGAGTTATAGCAGATTAGTCTCCCTCAACCTCTGGCTGGCGAAGTTCTGTGATGAAAAGGGATTAGTCTTCTTAGATAACTGGCCCTCCTTCTGGGGCAAACCCGGCTTGCTGAAAGCTGACGGCCTCCACCCTAATGGGGTAGGCGCTGCTTTATTATCTAGCAACATAGATAGATGTTTAAGGGAAAGCTGACATCTGTCCGTAGAGCTCGCCGGGATGCAGGTGATTAGAGAACCTGCTAGGCCTAGAAAGGGTGTGGAGTCTGCCAGGTTAGGGCTTACAGCAGAGCAGACTGAAACTGTGCCCCCCCCTAGCCTTTGGCAGTATTGCACGCCTCGCTGTGGGCTTCATCAATATAAGATCATTGTCAACAAAAGCGCTGCTGATCAATGATTTGATTACTGAACATAATTTAGATATGATGGGTCTCTGTGAAACCTGGCTAAAGCCAAATGAGTCTCTGCCTCTAATTGAAGCCTCTCCTCCAAACTTTCTTAGTTCTCAGGTTGCCCGGGAGACGAAAAAAGGAGGGGGTGTTGCCCTGATATTTAACCCTATCCTTAGTCTTACTCCCAACACGAGCAACACATTTACATCCTTTGAAGTCCTGACTTTGCACCATACAGCTACGAATCTCCCGTCATTCTACCTAGCAGTACTTTACCGCCCACCCGGGCCCTATTCGCTCTTCTTAGAAGAGTTCTCCAATTTCATTTCAGACTTAGTGACCCGAGCTGATAACATTCTCATTATCGGTGATTTTAACATTCATCTGAATAATCCCACCGACCCCCTCAGTAAGGCCTTCCTAGATCTTATTGATACTTGCGGCCTCACTCAATTTGTTAATGAACCAACCCACCATGGCGGCAACACCCTTGACCTGGTTCTGACCCACGGCATTCCTGTTTCTGCTTTAGTGGTCTCCTCTTATGTGCCCGCCCTATCTGATCACTATCTCATTAAATTTGAAATCGAATTGATCGTCCCACGCCAAAAGCGTGAAGATACTTATATTAGCCATCGTATTAATGCCACTACGGCCTCATTACTATCTGAAAAACTACCCAGTTTTCTCGCACCACTCTCTGGTCATGTTGGCTCGCTCGACAATTTCACCAACAAACTAAACGCTAGCCTTACCAACGCGCTTGACTCAATCGCCCCGTTAGTCACTAGAAAACACCACGCTAGGAGGTTTGCACCGTGGTTTACTAACGACACTCGAGCACTTAAACAAGCCTGTAGAAAACTAGAGCGTAAATGGCGATTGACCAAACTTGAAGTCTTCCGGCTTGCCTGGAATGATAGCCTGCTAAATTATAAATGTGCACTCTCGTCAGCCAAACCTGCACACCTCTCTAGGTTAATCAGTGCAAATAAAAACAACCCAAAGTTTCTATTCGACACTGTTACTAAACTAACACGGAATCCCTCCCCCTCTGATAGCGTTCTGTTTTCTCCAAATGATTTCATGTCCTTTTTTAGTCAGAAAATCACGCTGATTAGAGATGAGATCACCAGTACACTCTCTACTGGTGGTGCCGTCGCACCCCTGAGAAGTCCACTTGGTGTTTCCCAAACTGAATCTCTTTTCTCACAGTTTGAGTTAGTTTCCTTAGACTCTCTCACCAAGCTAACTCTGTCTTCAAAACCCACGACCTGCATGCTAGACCCTCTGCCTGCTAAACTGCTTAAAGAAGTTTTTCCTATCCTAGGACCCTCCATTCTTTATATGATCAATCAGTCGCTCTCCACTGGCACTGTGCCCTCTGCCTTTAAAGCGGCCGTGATCAAGCCACTACTGAAAAAACCGAACCTTGACCCCGCAGTACTCCAGAACTATAGACCAATCTCTAATCTGCCGTTCCTCTCCAAATTGCTTGAACGAACAGTAGCGAGTCAATTTACAGACTTTCTGTCAAAAAATAACCTACTTGATCCCTTCCAATCGGGTTTTAGATCCTTTCACTCGACCGAAACTGCACTTACGCGAGTGGTAAATGACCTTCTGTTAGCTATAGACTCCAACTCAACCTCAGCACTATTGCTACTTGACCTGAGCGCAGCCTTTGACACAATTGATCATACGATACTCTTGAACCGCCTTGAACATTATATTGGTATCCGGGGATCAGCCCTTTCTTGGTTTAGGTCTTACCTACTTGATAGATCACATCGCGTCTTTTACAACAACATGACCTCAGAGTGTTGCAATATGGACTTTGGTGTCCCGCAAGGCTCTGTCCTAGGACCACTGCTATTCTCTATCTATATGCTACCACTTGGTGGCATCATTCGCAAATTTGGAATTAACTTCCATTGCTACGCCGATGACACCCAAATTTACATACCAGTCAAACCAACCGATAACACCCAATTCCAAAAACTAGAGGCCTGCCTATCAGAGGTCAAATATTGGATGTCCCTAAACTTCCTACTTCTTAATGGCAACAAAACTGAGATGCTAATTGTGGGACCAGCTAGACATAGACACTTATTTGAGAATACTACTCTCAATTTTGATAGTTGTGTAATCTCCCAGAGCCCACACGTTAAAAATCTTGGGGTAAAATTCGACCCTACCCTCTCATTCGAGTTGCACATTAAGGAGATCACTAAAACAGCGTTTTATCATCTTCGTAATATTGCCAAAATTCGACCCATGCTAACAGAGGCAGACGCAGAAATTTTAGTACATGCCTTTGTATCATCCAGAATCGATTATTGCAATGCCCTTTTTTCAGGCTTACCTACTGGGCGAACTAAAAAATTACAATTGGTTCAGAATGCTGCTGCCAGAATCCTGACCAAAACTAGGAAATTCGACCATATAACTCCCATTCTATCCTCATTACACTGGCTACCAATTCAAGCCAGATGTGACTTTAAGGTGCTTTTACTTGCATATAAATCATTACATGGGATGGCACCGTCCTATTTATCCGATTTGATTATACCATACAAACCGCCACGTGCCCTTAGATCTCAGGACGTTGGCTACCTGTCTATCCCAGCAGTCAAAAAGAAAACTGCAGGTAACAGAGCCTTTTCTTACCGGGCTCCATATCTATGGAACAGTCTGCCTGCCTCAGTCAGAGAGGCAGGCTCTATCGACGTCTTTAAGTCAAGGCTAAAAACCCATTTATTCTCTCTGTCATTTGACCAGCCCTGAGGGAGTGGCCCAGTCTCGTCTCAGAGTAAGGCTAGCCTAGTAAGGCTAGTCTAGTAAGGCTAGGCTCAGTCTCTTCTCAGAGTAAGGCTAGACCAGTTAGCTTATCCTAGCTCAGGGTCCTGCCGATGGATATTAGCATCCTGCCTGCATGTCCTATTGTTCTGGTCTACTTGCTGCTGTCCACTGACGCTGGTCATGTTTGTCTGTGTGAGCGTGTGTGTGTGTATGGGTGTGTGTGGGTGAGTCTCCGATCTGTTCCAGGCTGCAGCCCGGCAGAGTTGGCGTCTGCGTGGTCCCGCCTCCTAGGACGATGCTGACTGAGCGGGCGTTGCGTTCTCCTATCTGGGCAGAGTTGGCGTCTGCATGGTCCCCTAGTCCTATGATGATGTCGACTGAGTTGCCGTTGCTGTGATGCCCCATCAGATGTGGATGTCCCACCAAAATGAACTTTCATATATTGTGTATACTCTGCTTGCCCAAACACGGCATCTATTGCACGCCCAACCGTCCTGGTAGGGGGATCCCTCTCTGAGTAGCCCCTCCCAAGGTTTCTCCCACTTTTCCAATAAGGTTTTTGTGGAAATTTTTCCTTGTCCTCCCGTGAGGGTTTAAGGCTGGGGGATGTCGTGTACTAATCATTTATTATTTTCACATGCTGGGCATGTGAAGCCCTTAGGGACTGTAACGGTGATTAAGGGGCTTACAAATAATGTGATTTGATTTGATTTGATTTGTAGCATGGGTCGAATTTTGGCACAATTATCCGAGATGATAGATCGCTGTTTTTAGTGATCTACCTTATGTCAACAATGAAGGTATAATTTTGCAAACCCCGATTTTAACGTGTAGGGCCCTCTGAGTGAAACACAACATCAAAATTGAGAGGGTTTCTAAGGCTAGTCTAGTGTCCCAATCATTAGTTTTTGCCATTGTAGGAAGTTTAGGACATCCAAGTATTTGACTTGATTAGGCAGGGTCTATTTTTGGAATTAGGGGTTATCGTGTTTAGTAGATTGGGTTCATGGCCTAGAATGGAAGTAATTCAAATCTTGCGAAGATCCACACAAAGTGGAGTAGTATTTTAAAATAAGTGTCTATGGACAGTGCCCACACCAAAGTCTCATTTTTGCCATCTAGAAGTAGTTGAGTTTAAGGACCCAATGTTTATCTATCGATAGGTAAGACCTCCATGAATGGGTGATCCGGTTAGTTTGTTCGGTTCAAAGTATCGTGTGTCAAACGGTGTAGAAGGGAAGTTAAGTCCAAGTTTTTCAATGTGCCGAGTGGTAGTCATATAGCTAAGAAGGCAGTGGTCACTAGGTACAGAGCACTTGCGGGATGAAAAGTCCCCGATTGGAAGCATCAGAGGTTTATTTTTGAAAAAGCAATTGTGATCTTCGTTAAGCCAATAAAGAAAGGGCTGATCTCGAGATTTCTATAAGTTTGGAACGGGGTTCAAGGTTCGTTATATTTTAATTGTGTCGAAGGCCGCTTTTAAGTCAGAGGCAATAGTGATGAGGCTGATTGGGGTCATAGTAAAGAAGGATTTAAGGTAAGGAAAACTTCCTCTTAAAGGATTTAAAGCGATTGGAAGCATCCAGGGAGGTTATTTTTTGAAGAACTAAGTTGACTCGCTATGTTAGTTCAAGCAATCTGGAGAAAGAGATTCAGTTTTTGGAACTAAGTGGACTTCTCGGGGTCGAAGGCTACTCACAGTAAAATGGCTTGATCCCGCCGCTTTAATCAGAGGGATTTTCTGGAACGGACATGAAATCATTTAGAAAAAGGAGTCTAGGATAGGGAAAAATCTTCTGTTAGCAGTTTACAGGTCTAGAAAGGGTTGCATGCAGGTCTGGGTTTTGAAAAAGAGTGTAGTTTTGGTGAGAGAGTCAATGAATACTAACTCAAATTGTTGATAAAGAAGATTCAGTTGGGAACCACCAGCTCGTTCACTTTCAGGGGTGCGGGCGCAAACAGTAGAGAGTTGTACTGGTGAGTCTCATGTTAATCAGCGTATTTTCTGCGTGAGCATTGTAACCTTTGGAGCAGAACGCCCCTTTTCAGAGCCGGCAGGGATTACCTGATCAGAACAATGTCATTACATACAACTTCAAGGCTGTTCTTTAAATGCACTGATTAAACCAACCACAGGGAGTGCGTTTTGGCTTTACGAAAGTGTCAAAAATTTATACACAACTAGTTATCCCGTTCAAAAAAATAAAGTGAGAACCACTCCAGCTGTTCTTCCCCTTCTAGTCGAGATGGGCAAACGTACGGTTTCTTCCAAGGTGTTTTGGGTTTTGGAATCAAGCACAAGCACAAGCAAAGTGCACTGGCAGCAGCTGATGATTACATTACAATGAGTCAATCATGTGGATTGAACCCCCCTGGGTAAGAGCTAAGAGTGTAGACATGAGTCAATGCTCTTTCCCAAATAACCTCGCCACCAATTCAAAAGGTGTCTTTACTTGGAGAAAATGAAAATGAAAGCAGATCCCCAAAAAGTGTTTTAGTTGCCTTCATTACAGGGAAGTGTCAACAAATAAATGTATGTAACAATAAAAATACTAAGGGTTGCTGTTGTATTTGTAGGAAATAAAGAAGACCAAATGAAAGGTGTCTATTTGACTGCTCGGGGTGGTGATAGCGTAATCCGTGAAGTGTAAACGGCATATTATATCTCGGACAGCTCTTCCATCCTGGACATAGAACATCTAATCGGTTCTCAAAATCCTCTCCCGACGTAAGGCTATGCGAATTACTTCCACTTGAATATCGATCGGGTTACTGAGGAAAGGACACGCCATGTCCGACAGGTGCTTCAGGTTGAGCAGACGGAGGAGACAGGGAGAAAGTCAGGGTTTGTTCAAGAAAACCTGCCAGCGAGCAGGTTAGGTTCACAGAGTCAGTAACCATGGTAACTGAATCAGAGTTTGAGTTACCTCTCTTTCTGGAACGGGAAAACCCAGAGTTTCCCTCATCTAGCAAGATGGCGCGGCCATGTCTAGACGCCGTCGTGGTAGCTTTTTTTTAGTTTTTGTGTTTGTTTTTAATATCCTTTTGTGCTCAAACACATCGGCACTAACAACATTAGGACGCAGCACACTTCTGTACTTAAACTTTTGCGCAAAACAAAGCTTTTTGTCCCCTTTTTCCATCGACCCAGCGTGGCCGGCAGAGATAGTAGGAGCGAGCCACAACAACAACAGTGGAGACGCATCTACGGGGAGACGAAGGAGGAAACATCGGGGAAAATGGAGCAGAATTCGGAACAGACTAAAAGCTCAAGCCCACCGTCCACCTTTGCCCAGCATCCTTCTTGCTAACGTCCAGTCTCTGGAAAATAATATGGATGATGTTAGAGTGAGGATTAGATTCCAACGGGACATGAGGGATTGTAACATCTTTTGTCTGATGGAAACTGACCCCGCTGGTGCCGGATCGAGCCATATGCCCAACCGAGTCCTTCTCTGTTTTCCGTGCGGATAGAACGGAAGAATCTGGACATTAAGGCCAAATCGCAATTCTCATTTTCACCCCTACGGCTTCGGCTTGGCCCTCAGAACAGAGTCACAAGGGGTAGTGGTAGAAATCTCTCCCTAAGAATTGGGACAACCCTTCAAGACCCTGATACGTCATCGATGACGTTTACATAAGCAGACGGGACGAGTTTGTTATCGGAGATTACTATGGCAATAATGGTATTATCACAGTGACATTTGCCGTTCATCTGATGGAGATAGAAAAGCATGGACGCTCGCGATTCGTTCACAATTTATACCTTTCACGCTACCAATCAATCAAACAAGTCATCAAATAAAAAAGACCACTGCTTCATTACCAGACCACTTCATGACAGAATAGCGTTAGCGGTGCTAGGTAGTCTAGCAAGCCGTGCTCCTCACGTTACCCTGCCAGTCTGCACTGATATTAGAGGAGCCGTAACAAGTGCAGCAACTTCGCTGCTGGACTTTAGTTATATTTCGGGCGTCATATGCCATCAAAGGGGGGAAATGCGACATATAAATATGTCAAATGCGGGACTGTCATGCACAAATCAGCCTAAAAACAATGTTGTAACGTAACTAACTAGCAAAGTACAGACATCGGCATATTAGCGATTTTTTGTTATGCTTGTTATAAAGAAACGGTCTATAATACATTGAAACGACATTAAACTAAGATAATACCACGGTTAGAATATTTTTAAAATCTTTATTAACGAAGAAAATACTACATCTGTGGTTCACTTTGATGGTAGTGTAGCGTTCCCCATGATCTTTCAGTTGATTCGCAGGTCATTCTGGGAGATTTCTCATAGCCCTCGGTTTGTAGTGTGCCCCTGAAAAATCCCCGTTTGGAGGGCCATGTAGCCCTCGCACTTGGCCCTACCCCTCGATCACAAGAGAATTGGGACACCCCTACCCCTTCACGTGAACGCACAAAATGGAGGGGAAGGGCTAAGGGGTGAATTGGGATTCGGCCTAAGACTCTTTCTCGTTCCTGCTCATCTAACCTGGAACATCTGACTATCTCATGCCGTCCATTCTATCTTCCCCGGGAGTTCAGCTCGGTCATCACCACAGCCGTCTACATACCACCACAAGCGGACACCGACGTAGCACTATTGGACCAACAGGATGTATTATGTCGGCATCAGAACAAGCATCCCGACACGGCTATGGTGGTGGCTGAGGACTTTAATAGGGCAAACCTTAAAAAAGTAATGCCGAACTTTCACCAGCACATCACGTGTGCTACCAGAGGGGAAAGAAAGTTGGACCACTGATACACGCCGTTCAAGAGAGGCTACAAGGCTGTCTCTCTCCCTCCGTTCGGCAAATCACCATGCTGCCATTTTCCTGCTACCGGAGTATAAACAAAGGATAGCACGGGAAGCGGTAGTGACGAGGGACGTAAACCGGTGGTCTGACCAATCAGAGGCTGAGCTACAAGACGCTCTGTGTGACGTCGACTGGGACATGTTCCAATCCAGTTCCAGGGACGTCAGCGAGTTTACGGAAGTAGTAACGAGCTTCATAGCAACGCTAGTGGACACCATCGTCCCCACGGTAAAAGTTAGGTCCTTTCCTAACCAAAAACCGTGGGTTGATAGATCCATCCGCGACGCTTTGAGCGCCCGCACTGCTGCCTACAACTCCGGTCTTGTATCCGGCAACATGGACGAGCACAAGGCAGCGTCCTATGGACTGAGAAGGGCGGTGAAGGAGGCCAAGAGGAGGTATAGGGACAGAGTGGAGTCGCAGATGGAGCAGCACAACACCAGACGCCTTTGGCAGGGGCTACGGACTATAACGGACTACCAGGGCAGACCCCCTGCAATTGTGAGTGCCGACGCATCCCTAGCGGACGACCTGAACACATTCTACGCACGGTTTGAGGCTAGCAACAACAGCGCTAGCTCGCCTGCTAACAACATCACTGTTAGCGCAGCCGGAGTGAGTTCTACCGCTGGGGATGAACACACACTCTCTGTGACCGAGCACAGTGTGAGGAGGGCTCTGATGAGGGTGAACACCAGGAAAGCTGCTGGTCCAGATGGCATATCTGGGCGAATACTGAAGACCTGTGCTAATCAGCTACCTCCCGTGTTCACCACTATATTCAACATCTCCCTGGCTGAGTCTGTGGTCCCCGCCTGCTTCAAGAGATCCACTATTGTCCCTGTGCCCAAGAATGCCTCTCTAGCATGTCTGAATGACTACCGACCGGTGGCCCTCACCTCGGTGGTCATGAAATGCTTCGAGAGGCTGATAAAGGATTACATCTGTGCCTTCCTCCCTTCCCCCATGGACCCGCTGCAGTTTGCCTATCGTCCAAACAGATCCACGGATGATGCTGTCTCCCAGGTACTGCACACCACACTCTCTCATCTGGACAGCCGGAAGGGGGGCTATGTGAGACTGCTGTTCATTGACTATAGTTCAGCTTTCAATACCATAGTCACCTCCAGACTGGCTTGAAAATTGATTGAGCTGGGACTGAACACCCCCCTGTGTGCCTGGATCCTGGACTTCCTGACCGCCAGGCCCCAGGTGGTCAGGGTGGGTAGACACACCTCCAACCCCCTCACCCTGAACACAGGATCCCCCCAGGGTTGCATCCTCAGCCCCCTACTGTACTCCCTGTACACACGACTGTGTGGCCAGGTTCAGCTCCAACTCCATCGTGAAGTTTGCTGATGACACAGTGGTGGTGGGCCTGATCTCGGACAACGACGAGAAAGTTGCCGATCTGACACTCTGGTGCCAGGACAATAGCCTCCTCCTGAATGTCAGCAAAACTAAGGAGCTGATTGTGGACTTTAGGAGGGCACAACATCTACAGAGGATGTACTCACCATTGGGGATTAATGGGACGACTGTGGAGAGGGTGAGCAGGTATAAATACCTGGGAGTCCACATCTCCGAGGATCTCACATGGACTACATACACTGACACTCCGGTGAGGAAGGCGAGGCAGCGCCTTTACCACCTCAGGCAACTGAGGAAATTCAAGGTCTCCCGGAGGATCCTTCTGTCCTTCTACTCTGGGGCTGTAGAGAGCATCCTGACTGGGAGCATCACTGCCTGGTTCGGCAACAGCTCCGCTCAGGACAGGAAGGACTTGTACACCAGGAGGTGCAGAACCAGAGCCTGCAGGATCATGAAGGATCCTCACCACCCCAACAACGGACTGTTTCAGCTGCTGCGGTCTGGCAAGCGCCTCCGTAGTCACGCTGCCAAAACAGAGAGACTAAGACGGAGTTTCTTTCCTCAGGCCATCAGGACTGTGAACTCCGACCTCACCAGGGCCCCTACCTAGACCTACACAGTGCCTCTCTTACACACACACACACACACTTAGGTTAACGAATTCACATAGTTCACAGCTCATTACATTCACACATTTCCATCTACCTCTTATTTTATATTTTACACTTTATATTTTATATTTTATTAAGTGCTCTTATTGTACATAGTGTGTTGCTTTATACAAGAGCTCTACTGTAATTACTGTAATTTTTATATTTCTTTCGCACTGTAAATATTGTGCTGGTTTTTTACTGTTAAATATTTTGTACTATGCCCTTTTGCACATTCCCGTGAGCATTGCCACTTTGCATTTCACTGCATGTATATGTATGTGACAAATAAAACTAAAACAAATAGCACCCATCAATCGGCTGCCCTGAAGAGGCCTTCATAATGTCCTGTTTTTGCTCTTTCAGTTTGTGACGACCACTTGGCTCCACTAGGTGTCCTTGTGTCCCTGTGTCCTTTGTTGCTGGTTCTTTGTTTTGCAGGATCCAAGTCAGGGCAGAGGGTCGTCATTTACTTCATGAGCCACATCTGGGCCCGGTGAGGTTTCTGATATAAAAGCTCGCCACCTTCTTAAGCTGGGCTCACACCACAAGTTTTAAAATCCTAACCAATTTTGAAATCGGTATCGGAATCGAGTATCGTGTCAGAGGGAGCATGAATGCACCGCCTCGCGTGATCTCATGGGGAAGTAGATGCAAACAAAATGTAGACTGACATGGTAAAACTGGTGCAACTTGCTTTACTAATGCTTTGCAGTGAGAAAGAATCACTGTATCTCCTCAAATGCCCCTATATTGCAACACGTAAGGTAAAAGACGTTTCATTCCCGCCCACATTAGGTAAAATAAAGCGGGAAGAATATTTACATTTGAATCCAATCAAAGAGGACAGAATCAAATGTGTACAGTGTACATTGCAGTGTACAACCAATAAAATAGTTTCAATGCTGTGATGTGTGTTACCTTGTTTACAGTGAGCCGTTAAACTAACCTTAACTATCAATATTGCAAATATGCTTCTCAAACATGTCAAAAGAACCACTGCATCAGAAAGGAAAATACAATCAAACAAAACTGAACTTCAACCTTAATAATGTTACATCCCTGACGTCCACAACTCCGTTGGAGCCCTTCAACCATAGGACCAGTGCAGCGGCAGCCAGAAGAACCCCAAAGCAGCAGCTCTGTGCCGCTGAGACTGTCAAACCGCCGGCAATGAACCAAAACAGGCTAGCGCTGGCTCTGACTGCATGGAGGGTTGTTGTCGGGACATAGAGATGGGTAAAGCTGCACAGCTAATTGTAGACAAAAAGGAGACCGCTAGATTGTTTGGCCAAAGAGAAAGGTACTTTAATGCAGATTGGTACAAAAATAGAGAGCGGTTAATTCTTTGCTGCTGTCAAACAGTTTGTAACTTTCTCCAAATGATGACGGCGTCCGCCAGCCTGTGGTGCAAGCAAGCTGCAGAAGTTTAGTGCGAGTTTCCGGTCTATCTACCTCTACACATACTATTTTTGGCCCCCGCACTTCTGAAATGAATCCGGCACCCGTGCTTAGAAGACATGTTATATAGGCAGTCGTGTTCTTGCCACATATCCACAAGCCTTTCTTCCACAACTGTACAACAGCTTGTTGTTGTTTCTTCATTCACTTCCGTGTCCTTGTAGATTGTCTCTCTCATTGACTATTGTGGTCCCGCTCGGGAAGTAGTGACGTAATCCCGATTTTAAATCCTAGATATCAAACATGTTTGATATTATCGGGGCTGCCCCGATGCGTCCCCGAGCAGATCTGGAGGTTTAAGATTGGATCTGTAAACCGCTCACATTACCAGATAATCGGTGCCGAACATCCGTGCCGAACAAGGTCCCGTCCAGATCACTCCGCCGATTGTCGGGAGGGGCGAATCGGGGATAAATCGGCCCAATTATCCTCTAGTCTGAGCCCGGCCTTAGTGGGCCAAGATAATCCATCCACCTGACAGGTGTGGCATATCAATATGATTAAACAGCATGATTATTGCACAGGTGTGCCTTGGGCTGGTCACAATAAAAGTGGTTGGGTCTCTATATAAAGATTGTATGCACCTAACGAATTGGTTATTAAAACCCAGCCTCTCTAGCACTCTATACAGAAAAGGCCAGCTGACTCTATGCCTTTTCTGCGTCGAGACTGACCATGAAGCAGCTTGACTGCCTATGATTTACACATTAATTCAGTTACCATAGGTGTAGAGCTTATAGTGAGTTGTGTGTGAGATTTTGGACAGTTGCATGTGTATGTGCGCAAAGCTCCAAAAATAGCACCACATGATTGACATGCACTTTCACTCCAAAACTGATATCGCGTCACCTGATGTCATCTATGAACCTATAAAAACTCATCACGTGGACATCACACCCATATCAGGTTGGAGATACCTGAGGTCTTGGGTAAGTAATATCTACATATGCTTACTGTTGTTATTGCATTATACTGCATTTGGCATGGTAACAGTATATGACTACATTATGTGCAACACTGAATTGTTTTCTTTTTACTTCTTTCTTAGATTTAGATTTATTATCTACAGTAATTGCTGCTTTGCCTTTGTCATATTGAGCAAAGTGGGCTCCAGTGTAATGGAGGAGCATGGTGTGTTTGCTGCATTGTTTAAGTATTTATCTTTTACCATTTCTACTCCACTATAGTGTAGCCCCATTTATGTAGATATTAGCATCGTAGTTTAATTTATTTTTCTGTATTCAGTAATCTGAAGGCCAATTAGGTACTTGCAATGTAAGGAAATTGTGTGCTCAGTGATGAGTGGCTTTCATTCAAACTGACCCAGTGACTGTGTTACAATCGTTCTTTTAGGACCCAAAAGCAGACCACGGCAACAGAGGCGAAGGTGAGGAAAACAAAAAGTTGAGGCTTGTTTGTTACTGGAGAACAAACAAGCAGGGGAGACAGACTGGTGCAGGCGTGGTGTGAGTGGGGCTGGAGACAGGCAGGCAGGATGACAAGCGGGGAACCAGGAGACAGACAGGCAGGCAGGGTAACAGGTAGGGAACCAGGGAAGGAGGCTGGATCTGGGTAGGAGAACAACAAGGTTTAGTAGACACAAAGGAACTCTGAGAATCTTCTACAGAGGGGCCGAGAAACGTAACTGATGGGGTAGTACAAACAACGATCTGGCGATGAGTGGATGGAAAGCCAGGGTTTTATACTGGTGCTGATGGATTGATGGATGGCAGGTGTGTGGGGTAGAGCAGGTGATCGGGATGAGTAGATGATGATGGGAGGAGCCGGAAACTGGAGTCACACCCGTCGACACACACACACACACACACACACACACACACACACACACACACTAGTAGGCAGGGGAGGAGGACATAACAGTACCCCCCCCCTCTACGGACGCCACCTGGCGTATGCCTGGGACCCGCTGGATGCAGGCGGTTGAAGTCATGGATGAGCGACGGGTCCAGGATCTGGGCCCGAGGGATCCAGGATCGCTCCTCTGGACCGTACCCCTCCCAGTCTACCAGGTACTGGTACCCCCGCCCACGGCGGCGCACGTCCAGGAGACGCCGGACAGTGTAGGCAGGGTGATCGTCAATCATTCTGGGAGGTGGGGGGGCAGGAGCCGGGGGGGACAGGGGGCTGGAGGAGACAGGCTTAATTTGGGAGACATGAAATGTGGGGTGAACACGAAGGGAGGGGGGGGAGTTTCAAGCGGACAGCACAGGGGTTAATGATGGCCTCAACCTCGTAGGGCCCAACAAAGCGAGGAGCCAGCTTCTTTGACTCCACCTTTAAAGGAAGGTCCTTGGCTAGGAGCCATACCTGTTGCCCCGGAGTGTAAATGGGGGCTGGGGCGTGGCGGCGGTTGGCCTGGGTCTGGGACCGGGTGGATGCCCTGAGTAGGGCAGTGCGGGCACGCCTCCAAACCCTCCGGCATCGGCACATGTGGGCTTCGACTGAGGGTACGGCGATCTCCTCCTCCTGAGAAGGGAATAGAGGGGGCTGGTACCCAAGGGAGCAGAGGAAGGGAGACAAACCTGAGGAGGCGTTAGTGAGGGTGTTGTGGGCGTATTCCACCCAGGAGAGTTGGGTTGAGCTCCAGGAGGAAGGGTTGGCGGAGGTGATGCACCGGATGGCAGCCTCCATCTCCTGATTCGCCCGCTCCAATTGCCCATTGGTCTGTGGGTGAAAACCAGAAGATAAGCTGGTGGTGGCGCCCAGGGCTTTACAAAAAGCCTTCCACACCTGGGAGGTGAACTGGGGTCCCCGATCAGAGACGATGTCGGCGGGGATGCCGTGGAGGCGGAAGACGTGGTCTACCATGAGGTCTGCGGTCTCCCCGGCCGATGGCAGCTTGACGAGAGGGATGAAGTGGGCAGCCTTTGAGAAACGGTCAATGACTGTGAGAATGGTGGTCATACCGTTGGACGGGGGGAGGCCGGTGACGAAGTCCAAGGCGATGTGTGACCAAGGACGGGTGGGGACAGGCAGGGGGCGGAGCAGCCTGGCGCGGGGCCTGTTGGAGGCCTTGCTCCGGGCACAGACCGAACATGCCGCAATGAAGTCCCGGGTGTCGATGTCCATGGACGGCCACCAGAAGTTTTGGCGGAGGAAGGCGAGGGTCTGGGAGATGCCGGGATGGCATGTGAGCCGGGTAGAGTGGGCCCACTGGAGCACCTGTGAGCGGCCCGAATCTGGTACAAACAGACGGTTAGGTGGGCCGTTACCTGGGTCGGGTTGCAGTTCCTGGGCCCGTCTGACCAGAGCCTCAATCTCCCAGGTAACAGCAGCGACAAAACAGGAGGGTGGCAGGATGGGAGTCGGCTCCGCGTTGTCCTCTCCCGCAGCGTAGACGCGGGACAGGGCATCGGGCTTGGCGTTGCGAGAGCCTGGGTGGTAGGACAAGGTAAACGCAAATCGACCAAAGAACAAGGCCCAACGAGCCTGACAGGAGTTGAGGCGCTTAGCTGACTGAAGGTATGCAAGGTTTTTGTGGTCTGTCCAGACCACAAAAGGAATTTCGGCCCCCTCCAGCCAATGTCTCCATTCCTCTAGCGCCAGCTTTACAGCCAGCAACTCACGGTTGCCAACATCATAGTTCCGTTCGGCGGGGGACAGACGTCGAGACAGGAAGGCGCAGGGATGAAGCTTCTGGTCCGAGCTGGACCGCTGGGAGAGAACCGCCCCGACCCCCGTGTCAGAGGCGTCCACCTCCACGACGAACTGGCGTGAAGGGTCAGGGTGGACCAGGATGGGTGCGGACGTAAAGCGCACCTTCAGCTCGGTGAAGGCTCGTTCCGCCTCGGGGGTCCAGGTGAAGGGGAGTGCCGGAGAGGTGAGCTTGGTCAATGGGATGGCAACACGACTGAAGTCCCGGATAAACCGGCGATAAAAATTGGCGAAGCCCAGGAAGCGCTGAAGTTGTTTCCGGGACATGGGTGTAGGCCACTCAACAACCACTTCAATCTTGCCTGGGTCCGGTCGCACCTGTCTGCCCTCGATAATAAAACCAAGGAAGCTCACCGAGCTGGCGTGGAACTCGCACTTCTCCGCTTTTACAAACAGTCTGTTCTCCAGCAGGCGCTGCAACACCTGGCGGACGTGCTGGACGTGTTCCTCGAGGCTGCGGGAGAAGATGAGAATGTCATCTAGGTACACAAACACGGAACGATTGAGGAAGTCCCGGAGGACGTCGTTGACCATGGCTTGGAAGACAGCCGGCGCATTGGTTAAACCGAAGGGCATGACAAGATACTCAAAGTGTCCCACCGGAGTGTTAAAAGCGGTTTTCCACTCATCCCCCTCCCGAATCCTCACCAAGTGGTAGGCGTTCCGAAGATCCAACTTTGAAAACACTGTGGCATTCTGAAGGGGCTCAAAAGCAGAGTTTATCAACGGAAGGGGATATTTATTTTTCACAGTGATACTGTTCAGGCCCCGGAAGTCAATGCAAGGGCAGAGAGTGTGGTCTTTCTTAGACACGAAAAAGAAACCTGCTCCTACCGGGGATGAGGAGGGCCTGATGATACCCGCAGCCAGAGAGTCCCTGATATAACCCTCCATGGTCTCCCTCTCCGGACGTGACAGGTTGTAGAGACGGCTGGAAGGTAGCATGGCTCCTGGGAGGAGATTGATGGCACAGTCATAGGGCCGATGAGGAGGCAGCGAAAGGGCTTGCTCCTTGCTGAAGACCTCCCCCAGGTCGTGGTAAACGGATGGGATGGTAGTCAAGTCCGGGGACTCGGACAGCGATGGAGCGGCTATGCCTTCTGCTGGGGACAGAGCAGACTGCATACATGTAGATAGGCAGAATGAACTCCAGCTGCTTACCTTGCCGGTGGCCCAGTCGAGGTGAGGGTTGTGTAGCTGGAGCCAGGGGTAACCGAGGATTATGGGAGCGTGGGGTGAGGAGATCACATGGAACCGGATCTGCTCGCGGTGGTTGCCGGAGAGGATGAGGAGTAGTGGCCTGGTCTGGTGGGTGACCCGAGCTAGGAGTCTGCCATCCAAGGCGTTGGCATTCAGGGGAGCTGCTAAGGGTTCTAAGGAGAGCCCGGCTTGTGAGACGAGGCTGGAGTCGATAAAATTCTCATCGGCCCCAGAGTCCACTAAGGCCACCAGGGGTAGGGTCTCCTGATCCCAGCACAGGGTGGCCTTCAACTGCATGCGGGGGATGGGCGAGGTGGAAGCTTGGCTCACCAGTCTCCTCGCAGCTACTGGTGAGCCCTGCCTTTTGGCCGGGACGGGCAGGTGGCCAAAAGGTGCCCGGGTTCCCCGCAGTACAGACACGCCCCCGACTGTATTCTGTGCTGCCGCTCGGCTGGAGTCAGGCGGGCTCTTCCCAGCTGCATTGCCTCCTCTTCTGGGGGAATCCAGGAGAACGGAGCCGGGGTGACGGTGGGAGGAGCGGCTGCTGACCTGGCGAGAGGAGGGAGAGTGGAGGTAGAGCAACCCGGGGACAGAACTAGCGCCGCTCTTTGTCTGCGACGCCCCCGCAGACGGTTGTCGAGTTGGATCGCCAGGGAAACAAGAGTCTTAAAATCCGCTGGTTCATCTCGGGCGGCAATTTCGTCCTGCAGGTGTTCATTCAGAGAATTTAAAAACGTGCCCCGAAGCGCTGCGTCGGCCCACCCAGCGTCAGCTGCCACGATCTTAAAATCCACTGAAAAGTCAGCCACGCTCCGTGTTCCCTGACGGAGATTGGTCAGGCGCTTTGCCGCATCTCCCCAGTGAACCGGGTGGTCGAACACATCCTTAAAGGCAACTATAAAATCCCTCAAAACGAAATTCCTCCACAGGCTGGTGTGAGTTGACCGCTTCAACCCATGCCAGCGCCCTTCCTCTTAACAGACCGATGATAAAACGTACCTTGGACTGGTCAGAAGGGAAGGTTTGTGGCCGCTGGCGGAAGATCAGAGCACGCTGGAGCAGAAAACCACGGCACTTGTCCGCGTCCCCGGAGAAGTGTTCTGGGTCTGGGGCGTAGGAGTCCCTGGTCGGAGAAGGTGCCGGTGATGGCTCCATAACGGGCTGGCTGTGGAGGGCTGGGGAAACAGGCGGGATAAGGCGAGTGGATAGCGCAGCGACTTGCTCGGTAAGCTGGGCGATCTGAGTGATTATGGCCTGGTTGCCGTCGTGGAGGTTCCTCAGGGCCCACTCATGTTGGCCCAGATACTCGCCCTGGCTGGCGACCGCTCTCCGGAGCGCGTCCGCCTCTGAGCCCGAGCCTGCTGGGTTCATGTTGGCCAGATCGTACTGTTACGATCGTTCTTTTAGGACCCAAAAGCAGACCACGGCAACAGAGGCGAAGGTGAGGAAAACAGTTTTACTGGAGAACAAACAAGCAGGGGAGACAGGACTGGTGCAGGCGTGGTGTGAGTGGGGCTGGAGACAGGCAGGCAGGATGACAAGCGGGGAACCAGGAGACAGACGGGCAGGCAGGGTAACAGGCAGGGAACCAGGGAAGGAGGCTGGATCTGGGTAGGAGAATAACAAGGTTTAGTAGACACAAAGGAAACTCTGAGAATCTTCTACAGAGGGGCCGAGAAACGTAACTGACGGGGTAGTACAAACAACGATCTGGCGATGAGTGGATGGAAAGCTGGGGTTTTTATACTGGTGCTGATGGATTGATGGATTGCAGGTGTGTGGGGTAGAGCAGGTGATCGGGATGAGTAGATGATGATGGGAGGAGCCGGAAACTGGAGTCACACCCGTCAACACACACACACACACAGACAGAGACAAACAGGGAGAAACTAGTAGGCAGGGGAGGAGGACATAACAGTCTGCTTGTGTTACTGACTGACAAAAACCTGCTATAATGAAGGTGAACCCCAAACAAAACCAACATTTGGTCAGGCTGTACCATCTGCCCTGAAATATTAGGCCTCCAGGTCAGAAATATGCTATTTATTTTACATGCAAAAGAAAGAAAAGGAGATGTGGCAGACTGGGGGGAGGGTGGGGTGAGGCTTAATTGGATCCAGGAGAGAGGTGAGTCGGTGGACTGCCTCTTCCCTGAATCCGGTACCAGCTGCAGCCAGTTGAGGCTGATTGACATTGACATTGCTTGTGATGAAGAAATTAAACAGATTCATTTTCAAATAAGGGAATTAAATATATATATATATTTTTAATACACATTTCCTAGACTGTGGTCTGGGATAAGCTGTTCCCCATTTCAATATACAAGATAAGCAGGGGATATGAAGGACACAAGGAGTATTTGAAGTAAAGGACTGCTATGAAATAGTGAGAATAGAAAGCTGAACAAGATATATGTGAAAGACTGCTCTATATGGCCTCAACTACAATAGGATGGGACTGCAAATTTGAGTTAGGAGTAAACGGCTAGGATCCCTTGTACTCAATTATTAGACTAAATTTATTTGATTTCCTTTTGATTCCTTTGTCTTCACCAACCTTATTATCCAGATCTTCAATGTGAACCCTCGTTACATTCTGTTCATCCACCTGGTGATGAATGACATAATGCTGTTGGCCCTCTCAGGCTTTCTCCACGTCATCAGCTATACCCTGTACACCATCAATGTGTCATTCTGCATTTTCCTGCTGATTATTACCATCCTCACTTCCTTCAACACGCCACTAAATTTGGCTGGTATGGCAATTGAGTGCTACATTGCAATCTGCATCCCCCTCCGCCATGGTCAGATCTGTACTGTCAAGAAAACCTGTATACTGATTGGTTTGATCTGGGTGACAAGTGCGGTCTCTATCCTACCAGATGTGTTCATCCTCCTGGCCACAGAATCTCTGCAGTTCTTCCATTCCAGAGTGGTCTGCGTCAGGGATTACGTGTTCAGAAGCACCTACAGCCTTAAGAAGAGGGATGCATCCCATATAGTTTTTCTTGTCTTGGTTTGGCTCACCCTCTTCTACACTTACTTCAGGATTCTGTTTGCTGCCAAGGGGGCTACCACAGATGTTAAGAAAGCCAGGAACACTATCCTCCTCCATGGTTTTCAGCTGCTGTTATGTATGCTCACTTACGTGCAGCCCATGTTAGAAAACAGTCTCCTGTACTTCTTCCCCAAGCAGCACCTGGCAACACACTTCACCTGCTATGTCATTGTTCAGATCTTGCCACGGTTTGTTAGTCCCATTGTCTACGGCGTACGAGACAAGACCTTCAGGACATATCTGAAAAGGTACCTGTTGTGTAAAGTGAGCATAAGAAATCATCCACAAAATGTCACCATGTCAAGCTCTGGGCCTGCTGTGAAAAGGCAGTGAAAAGGCTTCAGTTTCCAACCTCATCTCAATAAAATGAAGAAAAAGATCCTTAAGTCAACAAAGTGACAAATAGATTTTCTTAATAACACCCCCCCCCCGCCCCATTTATGTTTGTGTGTGTGTGTGTGTGTAAGGATTTAAGGCATTTGCAAAATATGATGACATGTCCTCATGATATAACCTCATATTTATGTCTTGATAAAGGTTTTCTCTATGGATAATTTTTTTCTCAGTGTAAGGCTATTGGCAAATTTATATTGGCTGCTCTTCCCGCTACACTTCTACCTCTAATCCAGCACACCTCCATACGCTCGCTTCCTCAGTCCTGGCTCAGGCCCTCGGTAGGCCCTACATTCCACTCTATGCTAACATTTCTTCTAGACTGTGATCCTATATCTTGCAAGGCCAAGATATTAATCTAGTCAGCATCCTTCTCCCTTCACCTGAAATCGACCGATCTACGACAATCATAGACAGATCTATTCTCCCTAAAGCATCCCTGACCAGTCAGCTGATGATATGGAATTTTTCACAAATGCTGCTCCATTCGTTGGTTTTGGTGGGTTCTACCAAGGTCAGTGGTCAAATTAAAAGGCATATCTTAAATTTCTCCTCCTGTTCCTGATTCCAGGCACCCCATTATTCTTCCTATGTTACATCAAATGGTTTCAGCCCTTAGAGTAGGCCTATTTTGTCCCAATATAAATTCTCTCTGGGCGAGATTACCACAACCTCAAATATTTTCAATCCTCTCAAGGACGATTTAATTTTCCACCCTGATTATTAGTCCCTGTTTGGTCCTTAAGCATTCCAAAACCAGAGGGCCTCACTCCATCATTATTGCTAACATCCTATCCTCCTTCTGCCCTGTGCTAGTGGAGTGTGGTTGTGGCAGCAGCTGTGGGCAGAGAGAAGGGGCAGGGGCTCAGCAGGGAGGTAGATGCACCTGTGAGGACTTAGGCTGAGGCCGGGTTCACACTGGACGCGGAAGCACCGCGAAGCGCCGCCAGTTTCCTTTCGGCGCCCATGTTAACCAATGTGGCCATTCACACCAGCCGCAGAAGTGCCGTGAAGCGCCGCGACTGGCCGCGACTGGCCGCGTCCTGCAGCGATCGTTTCGGCGTCTGGTCTAATTTTTACGCGAGCCACGAGTGATTGTGTCAAGCTGGGCAGGAAGTCAGACACAGGAACAGCATAGAGCATCCGGTCAATTTTCAAAATATAACATATTTCAAAATAAAGCACCCTGATTGATGATGGCGTCTATATATATATACATTGTCAGTTGTGTCTAAACTTTTACCGTCTATGTGTCTAAACAGCGCGAGAGAGACGAGCAGGTACACACACACAAGCTGACAGAGAGAGATTGTATGTACATGTATGTACTGTGTGGAGGGGGGCTTTGTGAGCCCCACTGCCATGGGAAAGAAGCTGTTCAAGTGCTGGGAGGTTTTGATCTTAACAGACCATCCGGTGGTCTGTTGCTCCACCACCAGCACAGATTCAGCACCTGCACCTCCCCGTTTTCATCCTTGTTTTTTTTAGTGGCATTAAACTTACCAATGCATCTGATGCGTGCTATCTTAACTCATCGATTGTCAACTCTCTGTAGTCTCACTATGTAGGTGTATTGCAGTGGTTGGTGACCAGGAGACTATATGTTCATATATGTTCTATATGACTATATGTTCATGCCTATGCATATCACTATATGCACGAAGAACATTCTTCATAACCAAAAGGACTTCCAGACTTTTTATGGTTTCTATCAGTTTAGTTTTAGGTTGCTTTGCTTGATTAATATTGCAATACATTTATGAAATGGTATAACTTTGACAATACACTTTGTCTCCATAGACAATGTGATGCAAGAGGAAAGAGCAGTTGACTCCAAGGCCTCGTCGTTCATTCTTTTCAAATACAAAGCAACTTCTAACAATAGCAACAGACCAGTCACTTTCTACATAGACTGCGATGCAAGAGAACGGAGGATGGCTTCTTGTTTATGTTCAAATACACAATGAGGTACATCAAAACATTTGTGAAAATGACGACGACATTCTCCAAAATGATAGAAAAGTTTATACAGAAATCCCTTCAACAGCACAAGGGGGAGTTTCAGAAGTGCTGCGATGGCAAGTTTCATTAAGCACTAAAAAGAAAAGCTGATATAAGACAACATACATTATCAAAAGAGTGTAGCTTATTGATCAAGTGAGTTCAAAGTGTGTCTGAAATGATGTAATAAGATCTAGGGATATTCTCAACAACATTGGTATAATTTAGACAACTGACCTGGGGCCTGTTCCAAGAAGCAGGTTCAGCAAACTCTGAGTCTAACCCTGCGCTCTCAGTTGATTAATTCCGAGATGGAGTTTTCGGTTCCAGAACAGCTGATTTGAGTTAGTTCAATCAACTTTGAGTATGTTCACCTTGAGGTAAGGTAATAAAGGTAATAAAAAGCCATCATCAATGGAGGTCCGATACTACGATTCACCATGGCAACCAGCAAGCAGCAGGGTCGTAAAGGAGAGGGAATTGGCGTGGGAGAGAATCGCTGCCCGAGTCAATGTGTACGTTTGAATGCAGTAGTGTATTCATTTAACATTTATCCACACTGTCTTATAATATTACCTACATGTGAGAAAGTGGTGGAATAGTATTGGGAAATTTTTTTTAAATTTAGGTGCAATCCCACGGGCGCAAAGCGCACTTGGCAGCAGCTGAAAATGAAATATAAATGTTACAATAGAGTCATTTAGCAGACGCTTTTATCCAAAGAGACTTACAAAGGTGATAGTTAACACTATGTGGGGATCGAACCCACAACCCTGAGACAGAGTCTAATGCTCTACCACCTGAGCTGTCTGGGCCAGACATACTTGAAATGGTGTACTTGGGGTGACAAATTAGAAAGACAGATCTAGATATTTAATTACTCAAATATGGGTGGGTGCATGGTCACAGGTGAAATGTGTTGTTGGAACAATATAAAAATACTAACTGTTGCTTTTGTATTTGTAGGAAATAAAGCAGACCAAATGAAAGGTTTCTTTATTTGACTGGTCGGGGTGGTGGTAGCGTAATCCGTGAACTGTAAAAGGCATATTATATCTCGGACAGCTCTTCCATCCTGGACATAGAACATCTAATCGGGGTCTCAAAATCCTCTCCCCCCTATGCAAATTACTTCGTCTTGAATATCGATCGGGTTACCGAGGAAAGGACACGCCATGTCCGACAGCTGCTTCAGGTTCAGCAGCGGGAGGAGACAGGGAGGAAGTCAGGGTTTGTTCAAGAAAACCTGCCAGCGAGCAGGTTAGGTTCACAGAGTCAGTTACCATGGTAACTGAATCAGAGTTTGAGTTACCTCTCTTTCTGGAACGGGAAACCCAGAGTTTCCCTCATCTCAGGGTTACCAAACTCAGAGTTTTCACTAAACCCGCTTCTTGGAACAGGCCCCAGGTGACAAAAGATTCCTCTTGACGAGTAAAGAGTAAAAGTTTGTAAAAAGAAATGAGCAAACAAGCCTGACAAGTGAGCATAACTATCAAAGGAACAGAGCTCATGTCCTTGCGGATTACCAATTAATGTGTTCAAAGAGCATCTCCATAGAGAATAATTATTGTTTTCAAACACAGACCGTCTTAATGACAATGAACTTCAGCACTTTTTCTCCATAGACTGTGATGCAAGCCCGCTGTCTAGAAATAGTTTTGACTAATGTAAGTTTATTTGAAATAAGGGGACACAAATATGAGTGAAAACTATTCAGTCATGGCAAAGGTCTCACTGAAAGGTAAAAGGAAAAAGAAGGAAAGGGCTAACACAATTAAACATAATCCTAGCGTGTCCAAACCTCTCTGTTGATCAATAAAATATGAGATGATCTAATAAGTCAGACAGACATTTTCAACAATACTGTTATAACTTAGACAACTGCCTTAATGACAAGTTTTTTCTCGATGGGTAAATGGCATGAAAAGAGTAGACAAGCCCACAACAAGTGAGCGTAACCCTGTCAAAGGAGCAAAGCTCCCGTCCTGGTGGAATAGTGATTTATGTGTTTAAAGAGCAGCTCCACAGGGATTAGTTATTGCTTTCAAACACAGAGCCTCTAACGATGGTGAACTTCAACACTTTTTCTCCATAGACTGTGATGCAACTTGGTCATAATTGTCCAATACACACCCACTGCATGTGCACTGCATCCATGTATCATAACAAGCTGCCCCAGTGTATGTGACCTTTACTGCTAGTGCCTAATGAGGGCTGATGGGATAGGTGCTCCTCCTGTGCCCTCCCACATATTTCACTTCCTGAATACACTCTGAGGATTATGGGAAATGTCAGGTTGTCCCTCAAGCCCTTGATGTAGCAGCAGATACAGGTAACATGCTGTCTTTACCTTAGAGGACAAACCAAAAGAAAGAAAGGAACATTTTAGTTTTGACAACAAAGTTAATGAAGTTCACAAAGTGCAATATCGTGGGGAAATGGGGGTTGGGGGGTGAGGGTTAAAGAGAAGAAGCTGACAATTCTTATGCCTTAATAGAAGAAAATAATAGTTGGAGTGATGCAATACCATGAAGAAAGAGAGACTCAAACTGAGAGAAAAGAGAAAGGGAAAAGAAAAGGACATCTCGGTGACAGCAGCAGAATCACAGTTTCCCTTCTAGCATTACAGGGCCAAGTCATTATAATCTGGGGAAGATAGTGAGTTGCATGACCGAACCTGCTAAGCACTTTGCCAGTGAAAAGACCACTTAGCTTAGCAAAGTAAATCATGCCCTCTCAAAATATTCAAATCTGATTCATGGTCTTGTTTTGATGTGGTCTGCTGATGTGTAGGTCCCTTTGGGATTATTTGACAAAATAAAACCCTCTATCATTAGTTTCAGAGGAAGAGACACCTGCCTGGATCGGCCCTATCCCTCACTAGGCAAGGCACAGCAAGTTTATTTGTATAGCACCTTTCATATGTAAGGCAGTTCAAAGTGCTTTACATGAGGCATTAAATGAAAAATAAAGACATTTAAAAAAAGTAAAAACACAGTGCAAAAGTCATAGTGCAAGTTTACAGTTCAGCAGAATGCGGTGGTGAACAGAAACGTTTTTAGTCTGGACTTAAATGTAGTTATTGTGGGAGCACTAAGAACACAACGTTCAACTGAAGTTTTCAGTCAACTGAACTATTACTTTTTTCTCCCGTTCTTGTGAACTACTGTATTGCTGAGGGCTGAGCACATAGAGATCAGTGTTCATAAAAAAGAAAAGCAGGTTGACCTTTTTGCTGTCTTACCAAGTTTTAGTTCTACTGCCTTATAAATATGCACTTGGATTCTACCTTCACCTTGAGCATATGATCATTGATCAAAATGTAGTCCTGCAATAGCGGAAGAGGCCTGTGTGAGGGGGAACAAAATGTAAAAACTTAACTGTACTGCTACTATTACACAATTAAAGTGTGTAGGGTTGGATCACATGCCGGTCACCTCTAGAGCTGGAGTAGATTTGAACTTGTTCAATGTTAACAAATAGCTACTTTCACTCTACATACATTTCTACATGCATACTATAAAACCAAATTTGATTGTAAGACCTTGAGGCCAGTGGTCCTGTGTAACTCAATGGGTATGGCATGGCACTATGGTCTAAGTAACCACCATAATAAAGGAAATATCAGCATAAAGTATCACAGCAGGTTGGTGTGGTGAGTAGTGAGACTGCCCATCAATCAAAAGACCTGGGTTCAACCGTCAGCAAGCATGCACCCTGCTGAAGTGTCCTTGAGCAAGACACTCAATCCCGACCAGTTTTAGGGGCACTGTTCTCTAGCTGATCTCTGACCTCCCTATATATGGGAGCAAGTGAAAACAGAATTTCCCAATATGGATCAAGTATCACATTTCATCACATACAACAAAGCACTGGCCCACTATAAGCTGCCAGAACAGCTCAGAACAGCTGCCAGAAAATCCCCACCCCACTTGCTGTCACTATATAACCTCATTACATTTTACTCAGGTGTTTCACATTATTTTGGTACTTAGATTATATGTACTTGAGTTAAGTTACAATGGGACCAAGTCAAACAAAAAGCCAAATTAATGTCAAGCCCTTTTCCCTGCGGTAGGTGATTCTCTCAGTCCTCAGAACAGTCAGAGTTCATCAATTTGAGCACTGGCCCACCAAAGCTGCCAGAACAGCTCAGCACTTTGATGATAATTATTATATGTGTTGTCTGGAACCCGGGAATAACCGGCGTCGTTGCTCCAGTGTTAAAGGGGTATTAGTGGTAGACGCAATACCCAAGACTATAAGGCAGAGCCTCAATTAGAGGCTCCTGCTGCCACAGCCCCACTGGTAGACATTGTGCCAGAGGTGGTTGAGGCTAAACCAGAGCCTGAGCTAGAACCTGAGCCTGATGAGACAGTTGAAGCCATACCTGAACCCGAACCCGAGCCTGAAGTGGTTGCAACAGAACCTGAGCCTGAACCCAAGGTCTTTCAATCCAGGTGGTCCAGTCAGGGGAATGGTGTTAGTGATGGCAAGTCAGAAACCCTTCATCACTGCGTGGCTGCTCTGCTCGCCCTACAGGTCTGAGCTGAAGGGGAGGGTACATGGCAGACTGGGGCATCTGCCACAGAGAAACTGTGGGAAAGGACTACATTCCCCAGCAGACAACAGGCCATTGTCTATCTTGCCCCAGGTGAATCAAATGTATCCCTTAATCACAGTTACAGTGTCAAAGGGCTTCAACGTGCCCACATTATGAAAAAAATGGAGGAAAACTTGGGAGGGGCTACTCAGAGAG
The DNA here is from genome assembly GCA_034670385.1 of Hoplostethus mediterraneus. Classification (NCBI taxonomy): domain Eukaryota; kingdom Metazoa; phylum Chordata; class Actinopteri; order Trachichthyiformes; family Trachichthyidae; genus Hoplostethus; species Hoplostethus mediterraneus. Next base: position 152,881 of record JAXDDW010000041.1, read on the forward strand.
GGATCCCCCTACCAGGACCTTCAGGTGTGCATTAGGCGCCCAGTTTGGGCAAGCAGAGTATACAGAGTAAACACAATAAAGACACTTGGGGCCAAATGTATAAACCATGCGTACGCACGAAAAGTGTACTTACGTCACTTTCCACGCAGGTTTCAAATGTATAAAAATCCACGGGCGGCGAGAATGTGCGTACCGGTACGCATCCTGAACACCATGCTTTCCATACGCATTTTTCGAGTTTATATCCAAAAAAGGAGCATAAAAGTGTGAATTTTGGTGACATTTTATTTGGAGCTTTTTTCTTTCACTACATTGTGTTAGGATGTAATCTATAGTTTAAAAAGAACATCCACTATGATTGCATAGTGATGCGTGAGTGGTTAACAACCTTTTTTTTGACAAGCCTCTATCTTGAGTAAATGTTTGTCACTATGCATTATAATAATTATAATGATAATGATCTTTATATAAATAAACAAATAAATACATGATACAAGATTATTATTCTGTAGCCTATTATTGGGGAGTAAGAATAACCTACACTATATAAAGGCTGTAGCCGTGCGTAATGGCTGTGCCAAATGATGCTGCTTTGGCGTTGCTGGAAGATATTGCTATTGCGCAATTTAGGCGAGAACGAGTCTTCAGAGACCGTACTGATTTTCTGGTCCATGATGTTGACTGGCTAATGCGCCGATTTGGATTTCCAAGAGCTGTTCTCTTCGAATTGTGTGCTGAACTGGGCCCTGTTTTGGAACGGCACTCTCGGAGAAACCTGCCATCCCTGTCCATCTACAGGTATTGACAACAATCGGGTTTTTAGCGACGGGGACGTTTCAGCTGAAGCTTGCGGACAGATCAGGGATATCCTGAGCTGCCCTGAGCCGGGTCATGCCCATGGCGTGGGGTGGCATCATTTCTTTGAGTAATCGATACATCAGGTTCCCTTACACAGCAGCTGAACAGGCCAACATCAAAATGCAATTTGCAGCGTCCGGTTTCCCAAATGTAATATATGTATATAATATTGTTTTGTATAATATGTATATAATATTTGATACCCTCAGGTGATAATGGGTATGCATTGAAGCCATGGTTATGCCATTTACAAACCCCCAGAGCCACAACAGACGCGCTGTAATGTGGTGCACAGCTGTGTGCTCTGTGGTAGAGCGTTGCATTGGGCTTTTAAAAGGGAGATGGTTTTGGTTACTTTCTGCCATTCAACTTGTTTCATTTGGTTGGTAATGCCAGAGCTTAGGCTTCTAAATAATCCGCGTTTTCTTCTGTCATTTTGATCAACCATTATTTCAAGTTCACAGTCGTAAAATTGCGCTTATTTTCTTCTACTTCTTCTTAAAAGCTTCCGCCGTTTCTCCTCAAACTAAACTAAATGCTGGCCCTTTATATGCAAACCAGGCAGTTGGGGGTGTGTTGGAAGCCATTTATAGTAAATCGTGGGCATGGTCAGAAGGCTCGTGCACGTGCACACAATTTAAGGATGATTGAGATGTATGAAGAAAAAACACGTGGGAACAGACGTACGTGGGGTTTTATACATCTGAGCGTATGCATTTTTTCTGTTTTGTGCGTATTCAGATTTCTACACCTAAATCTACACAGTTTTATACATCTGGCCCTTGGTGGGACATCCAGATCTGGTGTGGGGCATCAACAGCAGCTCAGTCAGCGTCATCTTATGAATAGGGGACCACAGCACGCAAACACTGCCCAGCCACAGCCACAAAAATGCATCACATCGAGGTGTAAATGAAGTTCCAAACATCCAAACCACCTCCAGAGTAGATCAGAGACACAAGCATAACTCATCTTATTTTTCTCTCTCTCTTCAAGACCTACTTCCGGCACACCAGGAGCATTGGCACGCTGGATGATACTGGGCTTTGCTTACTGTGGCAGACTGTAGGGAGGGTGGGGTGTAGCCGAGTAAAAATGTAACTTGACCTCACACAAATTGCAACAAAAGATATTTTACTTGTATCGTACCCCTGAAGTTATCCTCTTTGACATACAAAAAGTCTTGTATGTCAAAAAGGGCAAAATCCTGAAATCCAGGAAATTCAAAATGGCCACCATCCACCCTAGTGACAATAATTATTTCATATTTGAAAGAGTTACATGAGAAATCCGATTTTGAGTTTATTTTATAATTAATCATGTGTATTTTTGGCTGGACGCAGCGACATATCCGTTATACTATCCGTTATATCCTCGAATGTCTGAATCACTGAGTGAGTCGCTGCTTGTTTTGGCCCGGGTGAGTAAATGTGCTTGAGAATTATTTTTATACTGCTATTTGTCAGGATGAGGTTTGATCTGGACCCAAATGCAGACCAGAACAGGAAGTACGAAAAGACGATTTATTAAAGGGAAGCAAGCGATGGGAAGGTGGGGGGTGTAGTGGCTAGGCTGGACGGAAGCGAGGTAGCCGACGAGGCAGGAGCGGGGGAAGCAGACTGGAGTGGGAGCAGGCAGGTGAGGCAGGGACAGGGGAGACCGGAGGGTGGACGAGGAGCCGGGGAAGCAGACTGGGGCTGGAGCAGGCAGGTGAGGAGACAAGAGGAAGGAGGCACACAGGGGAACACTAGAGACAAGAACAAAACAGTTAGACAAACCCGAAGGCATACACAAGATATTATTCAGAGTTTCAATCAAGAGAGGCCGAGAAAGTGTCTGGCAAAGAGTGGTTGAAGAGCCGGGGTTTAAATACTGCAGGGCTGATGAGTTGATAGGAGACAGGTGTGGAGGAGAGGTAGGGCCGGGAGAGGAAGCCACACCCATGACTTACACACACACAACCACACGGAGACAGACATAGAGACCGACAGGGGAGGTAAAAACACGGGGAAACACCGGGGGCCGGGCTGGGGTCATGACACTATTAACAGTAGCTTTGTGTTGTTTAGTAACTGTTAGTGTATGTTATGTTTCTGCCGATGATCGATCTGAATCCCAGTGATAGTGTCACAGGAAACTGAGAGAATGGTGGGCCGCTAGACTAAGGCCAAGTTGGTATTCCACACTAACTCTCCTAATATCCAGTTTGCAAAGGAATCCCCCAAGGCCACACAAACAGACAGGCAAGCAGGTAAAAGAAAACTAAGCTTTATTTAATCAACTAGATAAAAATACAATACACCAATTCATATAGAAGGGCGCTAGCGGGCACAAAAATGGCGGGGGGGATACTTTTCTAGGACCCTAAGGCTACCTCCCAAGCTGGTCACCCACCCCGTCCTCTGCTAACCCAGGCTACACTGCAAACGTGTCTAGGATAGGCTACACTGCAAACGTGTCTAGGATAGGTTACACTACAATCTCCAAAGGTCACACTCTTGAGAGGGCTAGTTGTCTACTGCGGACAGTGTCTCGTGTGTGCCACACCAGAATATCAACGGACAGCACCTCAGGCATAAAACTCACTACAATCGGTGTCGGGAGGGTGTCACACTCACACATCAAACGGGTGCACACTTAAGATGAACTAACTTAGTCACTACACACAGAGAAGCTAACGTAGTCACTCCACAAAGGGTATGTCACATCAACATCTCAAACAGCACACACAGGCCAAGCTATCCCCCACACTAAACTCCCCTTTCCCCGCCCTTTAACCACTCTGGGGGTACACAGCACGCGATGATTCACTAGGTGAGGTCCACTCTTCACACATGTCCACTAGGGGGCATCAGAGGACAACTGGGGTGTCGCGAGGTGCGAAGCCCGAGGTGTCCGCGGACAATATTCCCCCTGCCGTCCCATCCGACAGGAAACGACTGTCCCTTTCAACAGAGCTAGCGCGCGGTGATCTCTCGTCTCTCTTCCACGTCGCGTCCTCTCCGTCTGGATGGATGAAAGCTCGTCCTCTGGCCGTAGCACCTCTCGGAAACAATACCTCAGTCTCTGCGCTGTGGACACCGGTTTCTTTCTCCTCCGTTTTTGTGTGGTTGTCTGCGGTGGCGTGTAGGTACACACCTCCTCTCCCCTGGCAGCCAACCAGAACGTACCAGGTACCTCCTTTGATTACCTGTTAGGAAGGAAGCACAGGTGTCTCCACTCACACAATCACCCACATTCACACGTGCATGCAGGCCAACAATCAACCTCCTCACTCCACATATCATAACGTGCGGCGAGTGATTCTCGCACAGGTGACAATAGCACATGCACATTCTCAATCCTGACATTTGTTAGTGAGCATGCACAATGCCACAATGTTACTCCAATAATCACTTTTGGTCAGCCACTCTGGTGGAAGGCTCTCATGATTATCAACTCTGAGCCAATGAGAAGTGATCTGAGACTAATTGTCTTGCGTTTGGGTGGCTTCCATGCAGAGATGAGTTTCCTCGGTTGCATTGGACACCTGATGGTCTCATCTGGGCTACAAGAACTGCTGGAGTTGATCTGTGCCCCAAATGCAGTAATCCACATGATGTTTGGCAAAGCTGTTGTGCGAGCAGTTCGTGCACACTCAATTGTTGATGCAGCCCTCAATGCACTGATGCTGCCAAACGTGTTCAATGTCCATCTACCACAGCAATCTGGAAATCCAGACAACAGTAAGGATGGTGAGTCGGACTTTACTGAAACAGCTGCAAGGCCGCCGGATCATCAGATAACAGATGTAAGCAGAGACGGATGGAGCTTTTAAGATCTATGAGAAGCTGATGAATGGGACTACATCTGATGAAGAAGTCTGATGTTCTAGCCAGAATCAAAGAGGCCTTCAGAAGCACATTGAATCCACCAAGGAGTCCTCTAGAACTTCAGCTCTCTGGGTTCAGTACATGGACATGCTAGACATCCTACGAAAAATACATCAGTGCAGAATGCACTGGAAACTGGTCATCCAGGACATGCTACCCTATCTGGCAGCATTGGGACACAATCTTTACACCAAATCTGCCAGGGTGTATCTTCAGCAGATGCACAACCTCAAGACTGAACACCCAGAAGTCCAACAACATTTCGAGGAAGGGTTCCACATGATTCGGCGAAGCGATCGCCTATGGGCAGGTCTCTCACCTGACCTGATCATTGAGCAGGTTCTGATAAGAAGTTTGAAAACCAGTGGTGGGCTCACATGGGGGCGGGGGATGACGGAGGAACGACGTCTGTTGTGGCTATCTGTACAGAAGTCAACCAGGCAATGGAGGGACTCTCAGGGGTCAAATACAACACTGGAGAGCAGAACAAGGACATAACCAACACAAGGCAAGCCCGTGACTGGAAGGACACACTGACAGTTCTCAGTCATTTACAGGAATGAAATCCGTTCAGCAATGACCCTAGCCTGCGGAACATTGCCACTGGGGAGCATGGTCTTTTCATCGTCAACGTTGATACAGCAGGGTCAGTTGGCGCTGCGATACTGAAGTCTATGGATAGATTAACACCTGCTGAGTACGCCTTCAAGAGGAAGGCTCAAGCTGTCACTCTCGGCATGAAGTCTTCTGTAAGGATCGATTGAGATCAAATTCAAGTTGATCCACAGCTTCTCTTCCAAAGACTGGTCATAGTGGCACAGACATGTGATGAACTTGAGTTAGCCCTCAAATACGAACTTCGTAGCTATCCCCCAGCCCTACTTGATTCCTCTTTCCTGCTTCGAGAAGCAAAGAAGCCAGCCCTCGCTGATGCCTTCTGGGATCTTATCGGGCCTTATGTCCCAGAAGATAATGCAGTTGATGGCAGCCAGTATGTCTTGGATGGTGGAGCACTTGTTCAACGCATCCCATGGTCCCATGGATCTACTTATAAAGACATATGCCAGTATGTATGGAGTATGTAAGGGAGATGGCGCCAAACTGCCGTCAAACCCGGGTCAGCTTTATGTGTGCGGTGGTGTTGCAAATAAAACTTCTCAGTTAACTCTTCCCCAGGCATGTCTCTGTGTGTCACAGACCCCCGTGACAGTCCCTGGGTCCCGCTCCGTCTCTCCCGCCCGTAGAAATTCCCGTAGAATTTAGTCCTAATTCTCACCAAGGAATAAAATAAAATTGAACTTTTAAAATAAAAATTCTGTTACAGGCCTATGGAGAGAACTATTTACTATTTAAGTGCTATGTCTTGTGGCTTTTCCCCCGAGGGTGCCACAAGACACACACACACACACACACACTCCTCTACTATCCACATGCATGCATACACACACCCCTGCATGATTGCCAACCCCAAAACATATAAAGCTATCCCATAGCTGAAGCCAAACTCTATTCATTTAGTCATTTATACTTTCTGGTCTGATTGTCATGGTCTTGGCCGTGCCTCAAGTGTTCCTCTTGTGTCTCTACCTGTCTGTCTCTGTCTGTCTGTGTGTTTGTGTTGGAGGGCGTGGCTTCAGACTCTGGCTCCTCCACAGCTCATCACCATCTCCCGCTCACCTGCTCCACCCCGCACACCTGCCATCCATCTACTCATCACCACCAGTGCTAAAACCCCGGCTTTCCTCCCACTCACCGCCAGATCGTTGATTCAGCCACTGTGGTATTCCCAGTCTCCGGCTCCTAGAATTGTGTGTTCTAGTTATCTCTTGTTTCTCTGCGTCTTGCTAACTTTACTCTTCTCTGCCTCAGGATCATTGCCTGCAACTCAGCCCATGATCTCGTCTCTCCGTTTGCCAGCCTGCCTGTTCACCACCTGCTTGCCTTGCCAGCCGCATCCACCATCGGTTTCCCCGGCTCCTCCCTGCTTCCGCCTCCAGCTCCTTCCCCTGCCTCCGCTCCAGCCTACCCCCCGGGTTTCCCCCTCAATAAATCATTATTTTTCCATACTGAGTTCGGCTCTGCATTTGGGTCCAACCCGTGACACTGCAACAGAACGATCTGGCCACGATGGACCCAGCGAACCCGGACTCGGAGCCTGCCTCGCTCCGGAGAGCAATAGCCAGCCAGGGTGAGTTCTTGGGGCAGCATGAACAAGCTCTCCGGAGCCTCTCCGATAGCAACCAGGCTATGCTTCACCAGATCACCCAGTTAACCAACCAGGTAGCTATGCTAACCACTCACCTTACTCCAGTCTCCGCAGCCCAGCTCTCCCAGCCAGTCCTCCCAGCTCCATCCCCGGTGTCTCTACCCTCATGAGAATCCTACACCTCAGATCTGGAGCCCTTCTCCAGGGATGCGAATAAATGCCGAGGGTTCGTCCTACAATGTTCCTTGGTTTTCCACCAGTGGCCACAGACTTTCCCCACCGATCCAGCTAAGGTATCGAGGCCGCTAACTCTCATCAGCCTCTTGTTTCTCTCACATTCGACGATTTTATCTCTGAACTAAAGGATGTGTTTGATCACCCCGACCATTGGGGAGACACTTCCAAGCGCCTGGCCAACATCTGCCAAGGAGCCCGCAGCGTGGCTGAGTATTCGGTGGAGTTTAAGACACTGGGTGGGACCACCCGGCGCTATGGGGCATCTTTTTAAATGGTCTGACAGAGCAATTACAGGACGAAATAGTCACTCGAGGCGAGCCAGGTAATTTGAAATCTCTTGTCTCCCTAGCCATCAGGTTAGACAATCGTCTGTGGGGCCGGCGCCAGCAAGGAGCGGTTTGCCTTCCTCCGCCAAGCATTGCTCGCTCCGCCTCTGGGCTCCCCATGGGGAGGAACCCATGCTGCTAGGAAGAGCCTGCCTGTCGCCAGCTGAGCAGCTCCGCAGGATGCGAGCAGGTGAGTGCCTCTACTGCGGGGCATCCGACCACATTCTTGCTACCTGTCCTATCCGGCCAAAAGACCGGGCTCACCAGTAACTATGGGGGTACTGGTGAGCCAAACGGCCTCTTCCCCCTTCCCGCGTATGCAGTTTAAAGCCACCCTGTGCTGGAACCAGGAGACTCTACCCCTGCTGGCTCTGGTAGATTCTGGCGCGAAAATGTTATTCATTCAGAGCTCGTCTCTCAGGCTGGCATTGCCACCGAGCCACTAGCCTCACCGCTAAATGCCAATGCCTTGGACCAGAAACTCCTGGCTCACATCACTCACCAGACAAAACCCCTGCTCCTCATTCTCCCTGGCAACCACAGGGAACAGATCCGCTTCCACCTGATCTCTTCACCTCATGCTCCCGTCATCCTTGGACATCCCTGGCTGAAGCTACACAATCCCCACCTTGACTGGTCTTCAGGCAAGGTAACCAGTTGGAGCCCATTCTGTTTATCCACATGCATGCAATCTGCTCTTCCCCACAGAGAGCGCTGCGACTCCACCTGTACCTGAACCTCCGGACCTCTCATCCGTCCCGTCCGCTTACCATGACCTGGGGGAGGTGTTCAGTAAGCAACTGCCACTTTCTCTGCCTCCGCATCGTCCCTACGATTGCGCCATCGACCTTCTCCCTGGAGCTACCCTACCCTCAAGCCGGCTGTACAACCTCTCTCGGCCGGAGAGAACCACCATGGAGACATACATCAGACTCCCTGGCTGCTGGGATCATCTGGCCATCCTCTTCCCCGGTTGGTGCCGGCTTCTTCTTTGTCTCTAAGAAGGATCTCTCCCTGCGTCCATGCATAGACTTCCGGGGCCTAAACAACATCACGGTCAAGAATAAGTACCCTCTTCCCCTAATCAACTCCACATTCGAACCTCTCCAGGGGGCCACTATATTCTCCAAACTGGACCTCAGGAATGCTTACCACCTGGTCAGAATTCGGGAAGGAGACAAATGGAAGACGGCCTTCAATACACCTCTGGGCCATTTCGAGTACCTGGTAATGCCCTTCGGCCTAACCAATGCCCCTGCCGTCTTCCAGGCCCTCGTTAATGACGTGCTGCGGGACTTCCTCAATTGCTCTGTTTGTCTATCTCCACGACATCCTCATCTTTTCCCGGACCCTGGAGGAACATACCCAGCATGTCAGGCAGGTGCTCCAGAGACTCCTAGAAAATAAACTCTTTGTGAAAGCTGAGAAATGTGAGTTTCACGAAAGTTCTGTTGGCTTCCTTGGCTATATTAGTGAGAGCGGGCAGGTGAGAGCAGATCCGGGGAAAATACAGCCAGTCATCCTGCGTGGTGGCCGCAGTCACCTGGGAGATCGAGGCGTTGGTGAAGCAGGCACAACGGGACCAACCTGATCCAGTTAACGGTCCTCCTAACCGCTTGTTTGTCCCTGATTTTGTTCGCTCCCAGGTCCTCCAGTGGGGTCACACGTCCCGCATTGCCTGCCACCTAGGGGTGGGCCGCACCTTATCCCTCCTCAAGAGACATTTTTGGTGGCCATCCATGGAGGCCGATGTTCGGGCCTTCGTGGCTGCCTGCACGGTTTACGCTTGGGGCAAATCCTCATCGGCCTCCTGCCTGCCTGCTACGCCCTCTGCCTGTCCCCGGTCGCCCCTGGTCACACATCACATTGGATTTTGTCACCGGTCTGCCTCCATCCTAAGGTAACTCCACTATACTCACCATTGTAGATCGTTTTTCAAAGTCTGCCCATTTTGCCGCTCTCCCCAAACTCCCCACAGCCCAGGAGACGGCCGAACTGCTCGCCCTCCATGTCCTGCACCTCCACAGGATCCCCTCTGACACTGTCTCAGACCGGTGACCGCAATTCATTTCCCAGGTCTGGAGGTCCTTCTGTCGGGCGCTTCGAGCTTCGGTGAGTCTTTCCTCTGGCTTCCACCCACAGACTAATGGACAGACCGAAAAAGCTAACCAAGACCTGGAGTAGGCTCTTCGCTGTGTTGCCGCCCGCAACCCCACTGCCTGGAGCTCCCAGTTACCTTGGGTGGAGTACGCCCACAACTCCCTGACCACGGGGGTGTCGCTGTTCGAGGTTTCCTTGGGCTACCAACCACCCCTGTTTCCGGCCCAGGAGGAGGAGATTGCCGTGACTTCTGTTCAGACCCACCTTCACCGCTGCCGCCGGATCTGGAGGGAGACGCGTTCCGCGCTACTACACACCGCTGACCGCAACCGGCGCCTGGCCGACCGCCACCGGACTCCGGACTACCAACTGGGGCAGAAGGTATGGCTCTCCTCCAGGGACATCCCACTCAGGGATGTTTCCAAAAAACTTTCCCCCTGGTTCATTGGCCCATATGAAATCGCCAGCATCATCACCCCCTCTGTTGTCAAACTCAAGTTACCCAAATCAATGAGGATTCACCCCACCTTCCACGTGTCACAACTCTAACCAGTGTCTGTCAGCCCTTTGTGCCCTCCAGCCATTCCCCCTTGTTATGCCCCGTCTAGGAGAGTCACTAAAGGCATAGCATAAGTTGGACACTCCGTTTCCACCTCCCAAAACCAACCACAAAACACGTGCTATGAATCAAAAAGGCGAATATTTAATAGTGAACACAAAACTGAAGCACCGGCTTCGGAGTGGACCAAGGCCAAAACAATAAACAAAACAAAGCTGCTTCAAGGAAACCCTAACTACGATCTGAAAATAAAAAGAACTTAAATACAGAGGGCTATGTCTACCTCCTTTCCTAAATACAAAATACAAGAGTAACAATGTACAAAGTAAATGGCAGTCCACTCCTACTGCTTCTAGATCTAAAGAAAACTTAATGGTGCTCAAACGTACCGAAAACACACAGGCACAGAACTAACAGAGTTACACAGAGTTACACAGAGTTACACAGAGTTACACAGAGTTACACAGAGTTACACAGGTTGAGACAGTCTAGGGTCGGGTTGAGGGATGGAAATGGAGAATGCTGTCGAAGTGCAGGCGGGTTGACTGGGTATTTGAAGGGCGGTGTGTTGTGTGGGAGCCAATCATCTGCCTGTATTCTGCCAGGGTTTGGCCAATCAGGAACGGCCACCTTCTCCTGGCGCGTACCTAGTTTATAAAGGACATGAACAAACACACACACACACATACTACAGACAAGAATATTCAGACACTTACTAAACAGGATATTCACAATTACATAACACAGTACGACCAAGGGTCGTAACACCCCTCCACCCCACTGGATCATCGACGACCACCCAGCCTTCACTGTCCGGGAACTACTGGACGTGCGCCACCGAGGCCAAGGATACCAGTACCTCGTCGACTGGGAAGGATATGGTCCAGAGGAGCGCTCCTGGGTCCCCCGTCGCCTCATTTTAGATCCCTCCCTCGTCTGGGAGTTCCACCAGGCCCATCCTGACAAGCCAGGTGGGTCGCCTGGAGGCTCCCGTTGAGGAGTCACGGTCACCGTCACCGTCTCGGCCGTGCCTCCAGTGTTCCCCTTGTGTCTCTACCTGTCTGTCTCTGTCTGTCTGTGTGTTTGTGTTGGGAGGCGTGGCTTCAGACTCCGGCTCTCCCGCTCACCTGCTCTACCCCACACACCTGCCATCCATCTACTCATCACCACCAGTACTAAAACCCCGGCTTTCCTCCCACTCATCGCTAGATCGTTGATTCAGCCACTGTGGTATACCTCGTCTCCGGCTCCTAGAATTGTGTGTTCTAGTTATCTCTTGTTTCTCTGCATCTCACTAACTTTACTCTTCTCTGCCTCAGGATCATTGCCTGCAACCCAGCCCATCATATCTTGTCTCTCCTTTTGCCAGCCTGCCTGTCTGTCTACCTGCCTGTTCACCACTTGCGTGCCTTGCCAGCCGCATCCACCATCGGTTTCACCGGCTTCTTCCTGCTTCCGCCTCCTGCTCCTTCCCCTGCCTCCGCTCCAGCCTACCCCCCGGGTTTTCCCCTCAATAAATAATTATTTTTTCCAGACTCTAAGTTCAGCTCTGCATTTGGGTCCAACCCGTGACACTGCAACACTGATTGTATTAACTAAGGTAAGTTCTACCTGTGTACATTCTCTACAGACATTGCCACAGAATAATGTTACACTAGAGTTGAATGAACCACTATATAATTGAAGTCAAAACAATTAATTCTTTCTGCCTTATCATAGTTCTGGATTGCATTCTGACTTGATTGACACTGTCTATCACCAGGTTGGTGATTAATACTTGATTAACCCTGTGTATCACCAGGCTGGTCTCTTCACCAGGTTGATCAACTTCATTACCTGAGGTGGGCCTATGTGTGCAGAATAAAATGGCAGCAAACATGCTGGTTATGGCTGTGATTTTTCTGTTGCAGGATAATTGGTATTTTTAATCAATTTCATCGTCAGTCATGAGGCACTTCCCTCATCCACATTCCCAGCACAGCATTCTGAAACTGTTGGATGAAATGTTAAGACACTTAAGCCTACAGAATGATTGATAGTGCACTTGTGAAACACTGGTCTTCACAGGGCGTCTTTAAAAAGATTGGGTTTATTCTGCAAAGACATTCACAAAATTATTGTCAACTAATTACATATGAATAACAATGACCAGTATATTAACAAAACACAGGAAGTGAACTCACAGGCTACAAAAAAAACTTAAATTAAATTAGGTTAGCATGAATGAAAAAAGTAAAAAAGTCAACTCATTCACTGTTTTACAGCCTGAATGGAGGTAAATATAATCATTCAGTGTCATGAATTGATTACAGTGTATCTTAATCCTATCTACGGTGTATCTTAATCCTATTTACAATGTAGTTTAATGACTGTGTAATGACCTGTATGATCAAACAATGCAACATCTTTATTCATGTGAACCCCTTACAGCCACAGTGCTATGGAACACATCCATATATACAATATTAAGTGAGATTAAAATATAATGAAGATGGACTAAGGTCTAACTTTAAATTTCTAACATGAATAAAGTGCAGTGCAGATTAGCAATGACACTTTTTCAGACTTGTACACATTTATGTACAATGGTGATTCATGTAATAGTCAGCCACACAGCCAAGAGTTCTTCCTCTGTTAAGTGTTATTACAATTGTATAACATTATCTATGAAATTGTTGTATTTGCTGTATAATTGTTGTATGTAATTGCAGTTAACTGAATATTACTTCCTCTTTCTTTTTTTCTGACTTCAGCAACCTCATTCAACAGCATTCAAGAGATGAATGTGTCATCTGCTAATGTAACAGTGGTTGTACACTATCGAGACCCCTTCTTCACAGCTGTGAGCAAGAATGTGATTGTTGTGGCTCTCGGCATCTCCATCAACTACATCAATGCAAACCTGATTCACACCTTCCGCAAACACCAGGTTTGACATTTCTCTAACGTCATACAACCACTAAAGATCAATTTTATGGGGAGATATGGTCAAAGTTAATATTTACATCACCACCACCTACCTCCGTTTGTTAGCTTAGCTTTGTGATATACTGTAGCTGCAATGAGAATGCAGAATTAGCAGCACGATTTTCAGGCTTTAAATACCCAATCCCAGATCGATAGATAGGAATAGGACAGGAATGAAAAAGCATTTCCTATCGATGGAAAACTTAATGCTGCAGCTCTTGATAAAGAACTGACATAATGCACTATATTTTGAAGCTGTACAATTCATTGTTAACACTGCAGCAAAATATAGTGCATTGTCAGTTTGTCAAAATGAGAACATTTACTACGATACTACTAAGATACTAAGGTGTACTATAGTTCTGCACCTGAGGGTCTTGATGCTTTTGGCTTTTGATAATTTAATCCCATTTGTGTGTGTGTGTGTGTGTGTGTGCGAGTATGTGTATATGTGTGTGTGTGTGTGTGTGTGGGTGAGTGGAGTATGTATGTTATGGTAAATGTGGGAAAATGGTAAATGTGGATATTTCCTGGTAAAATGTTCACATTTCCCAACTTTGTGGTAAATGTGAACATTTCCCGGTTAATGTGAGTGGAAAATAACTACATGAGGCCAATAACCTGTTAATAAGGCTCTGCTACAACAAATACTTTTCGGTCAATATCCTAATGGGATTAAATTCATCAAAAGACCCTCAGGTGCAGAACTATAGTGTGGGACAGTGGTACGACGTGCAACATGTTACAGAAATGCAGCCAGCAGGACACTGAAGGAGAGAGAGCCTTGCACTGGTTGTGACAGCATTTTCCACTCACATTAACCGGGAAATGTACACATTGTGCCAGATTTACCTTGGGAAATGTCTGCATTTACCGCCCTGCTGGGAAATGTCCACCTTTACCATTTTCCCACATTTACTGTCATATGTATATGTCGATCCAATAGAAACACATAATAGCCATTATAGGGATCAATGTTCTGTGATGATCATTCTTTGAAGAAACTCCCCTCTTCTCTACACCTTTCTCCGCCTCCTGTGCTTTCCTCTCTAATCTTGCATTCTTCCCTCCTCTTCCACCCTCTGCTCCACTCACCTCTATTCTTACTTCCTCTCCTTTCCTCTCCTTTCCCCGGCACCCTCCTCCTCCCCTACCTTCCGTCTCCCCCCACTCCTTCCTCTTTATCCCGCCATCCAGGTCTTCAATATGAATCCTCGCTACATCCTTTTCATTCACCTGGTGGTCAACGACATGATCCAAATGACCCTCACCATCATCCTTTTTCTTCTCAGCTATATCCTCTACACAATCAATGTCTCCCTCTGTTGCCTTTTCATCCTGTTTGCTCTTTTCACCACTGAAAACACCCCTCTGAACCTGGCTTGCATGGTGGTAGAGTGCTACATTGCCATCTGCATCCCCCTTCGCCACGCACAGATCTGTACGGTCAAGAGAACGTACGTGCTGATTGGTCTGATCTGGGTGATGAGCATGCTCTCAGTCCTGCCTGATCTCTTCGTTGCCCTGGCCACAGAACCACTGGAGTTTTTTCATTCCAGAGTTTTCTGTCTCAGGGAAACTGTCTTCAGGAGTCCGCTCATTATCCAGAAGAGGGATGTCTACTATATAGTGTTTCTAGTCATAGTTTGGCTCACTATCTTCTACACTTACTTCAGGATCCTGTACACTGTCAAGGCGGCTAGCACAGATGCTAAGAAGGCTCGGAACACTATCCTCCTCCATGGGTTTCAGCTGCTGTTGTGCATGTCTACATACGCGGGCCCCCTGTTAAAAAATGCTCTTAAGTACTGGTTCCCTAAATATTATGTGGATTCCCTCTTTGCTTGCTACATTATTATACAGATCCTGCCACGATTTATTAGTCCAATTGTCTATGGCCTGCGAGACAAGACGTTCAGGAGGTACCTGAAAAGGTATCTATTGTGTAAGTGAGCATACAGTAAGCACCCAATGCAATTAGGAGGTCTTTATATAAAAAAAAAAAACACTTTACATGAACTCTGACAGGCTTCGCCTCACCAGCCTTCATTCTCCCCAAATTGACTTATGTCACCCTCCTCCTGCACTCACACTCTCCACTGGCTCTACATATCTGCTTATGTCTTGAAAACCTACTAAGGAAGCTACATCCCCACCCCTATCCAGGTAGTCCAGGTCTACATTCCAGCACTGACTGTTCTCCTGCTTGGCCCCCCTATGGTGGTATGATCTAACCACTGCAGTCAGGACTTTTGTTCTATAAATAAGCTTATTCTATTCTGTCAACTATAAAAGTATACAACTAGCGTATTCTGCTGCTGCACTCATTGTAAGGTGCTGTGGATGACAATGTCAGCTAAAAGTCTAACATGTAAATATATAGCAGCTGCATGTCCCATACAGTTGCAAGAAAAAAGAAAAACCTTTTTTTTTTTTTGCTGCATTCCTGCATATCCCGGGGATGACAAATACACCACCAAACAACAAAATTGACCCAGAAATAGTGTTAAGGTATTTTAGGGTAGATTTTTAGTTACTTTACTTTTCTTTACTTTACTTTCTTTACTTACTGCAATGATATGGACCAACACTGAGACCAAAATCAGACAAAGGTTTTTCTTTACTATATTGAGAAAGCATATGTCACCCAGCTACCACAAAATGGTTTGATAATTTTGGAAAGCATGTTATATTGCAAAATTTCAATCGGGAAAACTTTCCCAGCTACTGCTAAAGTTTGAAATCTAAAATAATTTCTATTGTATCCATAACGTATACTCATAATTGGGGTTGGCATTTAATTTGCAAGTATTGGACTGCTCTGTTTAGTTTTAGCATTCCTATGCAGCGTGTAATTCCATAGGGACTGAATTCTGACTTTTACTCAACAAACATTACTCAACAAAAGTTTGGTTGTCATCTGATGTCATTCCTTCAGTCAACTCAAATAAGCAATTATCTGCAAGAGGCCACCGCTTTATTTCCAGGTATTGTTGGCTTTTATACTGTTATGGCTGTATCATCTCTTATGTGCTAGCATCTATCCAACATGTCCAACACTGTTTGCATGCATGATCACCTGCAGTGTGTGAATGGCCGTCAACTTGTGAATCAAAGTTCTGTTGTAAACAGAAATGATGCACCTACAGTTCATCAAGACAGGTGTAGATAAAATGTGGGTACATTAAACCAACGGTTTTGTGAAAATGCAGGCAAACTTAACCTTTAATAATGTCACTTCACATCCATTCATCACAGTATTGGTTTATGAAATTGGAGATAGAGATAAAAGATAATTTTGTCTTTGCATAAACACCAAATTAAACCTGATGTAAAGATTTGATCCATCATGTACAGTTGTAAGAAAAAGTTTGTGAAACCTTTTAAATTACCTGCATTCCTGTATAATTGGCTCCTAAAATCCAAGTCATGAAAATAGATGAACATATTCAAACGTTAACAGGTTAGATTGGCAAAATGATGTGAACAATGAGATTCAGTAACTAGTGGAGCAACAATAACCTCAACCAAACGTTTCCTGTAGTTGCTGATCAGACCTGCACAATGTTTAGGCGGTATTTTGAACCTTTCCTCCTTACAGAACTGTTTCAGGTCATTGATGTTTTTGGGATGTCTTGGCCATTGGAAAATCTGAATTTTCCTCTGTTTAAAGGGGACCTATTA
Organism: Hoplostethus mediterraneus; assembly: GCA_034670385.1. Taxonomy (NCBI): domain Eukaryota; kingdom Metazoa; phylum Chordata; class Actinopteri; order Trachichthyiformes; family Trachichthyidae; genus Hoplostethus; species Hoplostethus mediterraneus. Next base: position 169,690 of record JAXDDW010000041.1, read on the forward strand.
TGGAAAACGGCTTATTCCTGGTCCTTATACACGTTCCACATGTTACCATTGACTTTAGTAGCCGAAAAAATGTGAAATCTGGAAGTCCCCCCCCCTTTTTCAAAACACAGTCCAAAAAACAGGCCGTTTTGAAAAGTCCCCTGTTTAGACGTCATAACAGGCCACTGTTAGTATAATCCAACCCCTCTCAGAGCATGGCCACCCCCAGGTGAATAACCACTCCCATTTACCTCGTCTTAAAATGCAGCTCCACATGCCATTGCTTATGGACATGATGTGGGGTACATAGTAGACATAGTACCCCACATCATGTCCACAAATGATATTTGTTTCATCAGGGAGTAGCAAACCCCTATCCACTAACTTCCAACCCTGACAAGAGCAGAACTCTGGCATCATGCAGGCTCCCTGCTGCTCTGACAAAAACATTCCAAAAGAGACCCCTTCTATCCACAACAGCCTTGCTCTAACTCTAGCATTTCTGGTGCTTTGAATCCACTGTGCTATTAGTGCTTGTCTATTTTCCAGCGTCGACTCAATTACCACATTTGCAAAACAGTACATCATGATCAACAGCAGCACCACTTGAATATCCTCCATGCTTAAGCATAACCGCCATCTATTGGACTGGAGTAGACCTTTTTCATAAGTCAGCGCACAAATTTGCCTAATCTTCGCGGGTCTTCGGACCGCGGGAAACGGAGACAACAGGCTGACAGTACTTTTAGTCCCTTGAAAAGTACTTCCTGGGACTAAAGCCAGGTACTTTAGGTCGAAAAGGGCCTATAGAGAAACGTTATGCTGGGTGGAACCGCCTCAGCTGCCTTTTCCCATTCTGGATCAGCCTCAAACATGTACGGTCTCAGTGTTGATTCTGGAGCGGCCGCCATGATTACGGTAAATAACGGCGTCAAGTCTCGCTCAAGGAGAAGTGTTGCTTTTTCCGTATTCCATATTCCTTTCCCCATTTATTTATTTCTGTATTTCGCCGTATGTGGTGGTGGTGGATGACGGCGCTGTTCGCCCCCTTGAGAACCACGGCCTCTTCCCTGTCTGTCGTGTCCCTGCGGATTATGATGCAGCCATAGTAGCCCGTTTCGCGACTGCCGACTGAGGTGATCTACTGGAGCAATTCCAAAACTTTTTGCACCTATTTTGTGGTATAAATGACAAATTTGTACAAATAGAGCCCAGGTTTAAAAATACCGGAATTCCCCTTTAAATATCCATTCCTGCCTTACTCTTTGTCTGTGGCGGCCACGGTTGTAGCGAGCTTGCTACAGTGGTGCCTAAACAGGGACACGACAGACAGGGAAGAGGCCGTGGTTCTCAAGGGGGCGAACAGCGCCGTCATCCACCACCACATACGGCGAAATACAGAAAGAAAGAAATAGGGAAAGAAATACAGAAATGCATTTATCAGGAAATAGATAAAAAGAGACATTTATAAATGTCACAAATAAGTAAATAGGGAAATAAATATAAACAGAAATAAATTGAGACAATAAATAAATAAGACAAAAAATACAGAAATATCCACTTATACCAGATTCCATTTATTTATTTATTTGTTTATTACTGTGTGCATTCATGCATTGTTTTATTTATTTACAGTTAAGTCAGTTCTGGTCTTAATTGACCTTAATTGAATCTGTATGAATGAATTTCCAGGCCTCACGTGTCACCCATATATCATATCGAGTCAGATCAGCCTACACATGCGACTGCATTGCCTCAGGTAAATATTGAATTGTGTGCTTCAAATACTTTTTTGCAGTGCATTTAAAAATTAAACCAAATTAAAATAAACTGAAATAAACACATGAACATTTTCTGTAATGTTTGGTGTTTAATATATATTGAGTCATTCTGCACACTGATTGTAGAGGTATGAATTTGAAGTATGCACAGAAATGCTAATTGTTTGTCTTGTCCCTTTTCCTAGAGATTTGTTATTTCTTAATTTCTACATTAAGAGGAAAATACTGTTTTTAGACTTATTTGGAGCAAATGCTTTTAATTACTGTATTTGCTGAAAACACATGTGCCAGTTTAAATGAATGTTTGTTAGCAGATTTTAGAGGACATTAATGTAAATGATCACATGTTTTTCTTTCTATTTTGAAATAATTAGGATCCTGACATCTGACATGGATTTCTCATCTGGGGGCAGTAATGTAACAAAGGCTGTGAACTACCGGGACACATTCAGGATGGCTGTCAGCAAGAATATCATTGTTGTTGTCCTTGGCATCTCCATCAACTACATCAATGCTACCATGGTCCACATGTTCAACAAACAGCAAGTGGGTACTCTGGTAAATCCATTGATCTATCTGCAAAAGGGAAAATTAGTTGGGGAAGTAAGGATGTGAAACAAAATAATGTTTTTAAAGTTGCAAATTCCTCTGCTCTTCTTCTGCCAAACATTTGATTAAAGTCAACTTATATAGGAAATATGAATTCATGATGACTATTGTCAAATGTATAATAATAATTATGATCAGCACTATGTCGTATAGCCCCTGTAAACTTCTTTCTGTTGGCATATTTCATTATTTTCCCTCCCTGCTGTTTTGCTGCCTTTTAGGTATAACTTAGAAATCTACTCTGTTTGTAAAGGCAACAATGAAAGAATCCTATGATTAACATCATTATTAACCTGAACTCCCACTACCCTGGGCTCTATCTTTGTGCCACTGCACCACGTCTAAAGTGCAAGTCAATCATGCAGTGCTATTTTTGTGGCTTTGTGCACGTGAACATACACCTGTCCAAAATCCCACACACACGTTTTTCTTTAGGCTATATTTTGCCCCACAATGAGGTAAATCCTTCACCCATGGACTAACTGAATGTAATCTTTTTAATATGTTAAGCACAACTATTTAAGCTGTAGGAACTGAATCAATGTGTGAATCAGAGGCAGTCAAGCCGCATCAATTCATACGGGAAACATGATGACAGTGGTTGGAATATCTCAATACCAATGTAAGACAGGGAGAAGAAACACATAAAATTCTGGACACCAGTCTGTAATATATCTCTTTTTTATTATCATCTTTCTGCCACTGATCATATTGAAATTGTCTCTTCTTTGTTGGGTCAGCCTATAGGAGATATGGAGTATGTGATTGTGTGATGCAGAAGGTGATACAAGGAGCACATTTACAGCTGGCGGATCTGTTATATTACGTTGTCTGAGGAGGAGTGCTGTGCAGTGCACTCCTTGTGCAGTGTAGGTGAAGCTACTCTTTAATTCAAGCTACTCTTTAATTCATGTTGTGCACATATAAATGGCAAATATATATTTGAGGGGCCATAAATGCGACTCTGCACCTCCTGGATAAGAATATCAGTTTCTTCTTGGGTGAAGCTTTTATTGTTAGGGATAATATGCATAAACTTATCGAATTACTGCAAGTACAGTTGAGCAATATACTGCAGTACCGCTAATTCTATTCTATTCTTTTCAGATCTTAAAGTTGAACCCTCGCTATATCCTTTTCATCCACCTGGTGACCAACGACATGATCCAACTGACAGTCAGCATTTCCCTCTTCATCTCCACCTATGTCTTCTATACCATCAATGTCTCCCTCTGTTGCCTCTTCATCCTTCCTGCCATTTTCACCACGCAAAACACCCCTCTGAACCTAGCTTGTATGGCAGTAGAGTGCTACATTGCTGTCTGCTATCCCCTCCGCCATGCCCACCTATGTACAGTCAAAAGAACACGTGTTGTGATTGGTTTGATCTGGGCAATGAGTGTGCTGTCTATCCGACCAGATTTCTTTATCCTCCTGGCCACTGAACCTTTGCAGTTCTTCCATTCCAGAGTGTTCTGTAACAGGGATTACATGTTCAGGAGCACCTTCAGCGTCATGAAGAGAGATGCATCTCACATAATCTTAATGGTGCTGGTTTGGCTCGTTCTGTTCTACACTTACATTATGATTTTGTTTGCTGCCAAAGCAGCTAATGCAGATGCTAGAAAGGCAAGGAATACTATTATCCTTCATGGCTTTCAAGTGCTGTTGTGTATGCTCAGCTATGTACAGCCCATGTTAACTGAAGTCCTGACCTACTTCTTCCCTACACGGGTAGCAGCCCTAAACTTTGCTACCTTTGTTATGAACCAATTACTCCCACGGTTTGCCAGTCCTATTGTCTATGGGTTACGAGACATGACTTTCAGGAAGTACTTCAAAAGGTATCTCCTGTGTACAGTAAACATAAACTCCAATAAAAGACATCAGTGAAGATGCACTCATAAGATAATGTTTTACCTGATTCATTTGATATTTGGTTTGGTTAGTCTTTTGCTTAATCCAGAATTTTGAGTTAATGAAAAAACTAATATGCCAGTTGTTTGCATAAACAAGCAGTGCTATAACTGTAAGTGCTATACTGTAAAAATCCCTCACAAATAGGCCCTCCAATTCCTGAAACCAGTTCATAGCAGGGACAGCTTCAAAAGTGCCAACAGAAACATCCTATTTGATGAGTAACATGTGGAAACAGACTTAATGAGGGGGAAGTGAAATCATCAATTACCACTATATCTGTGTAAAACCACCAACAACCAAATAAATTGTGTCACACACAACCAATTTGTTTAAATGTATTGTTTTATTATTGCTATATTTTCCCCTTTTCTTCGCTCCATTTCCTTATTATTATTATTTGTTATTATTTATTATTGTTGTTGTTAGTAACTGACATATTCCTTATTCTCTGTGGGTGTTTTCCACTCAACATTTTTCATTTTTCTACTCAATAGCTGCTTCTCTTTGGTGTGGCTGCCAGACATCACACATGCACCAGAATGTATCATGTCCCAATAATACTTAAATTATCATTCCCCAACTATGGTCACTCGAGAATTGACGCGTCATTATTAACTCATCATTATCCGATGAGGACTTCCTTATATTTATGTCCAAACAGATACCATGTTCGGGGCAACACTGAGGGAATTGTCACTTGAACCTACACTGTCCCTCTCTAAATGTAGGCTGTCTAGTTTTCCTGAAGAGAAGGTGAGACTGTGGCTGTGGCAGACTGGGAAGCAGGAAATGATGCATTCGGGCACTTACGTTTTGTTTTGTGTGGCCTGGCAGTGATAACATAGGCGGTGAAGCTGGTAATGGGCTAAGGTTGGCATGAGAACTGTCTTTGCAGATGCTGCAGATTCTGGGTCTTGAGACTCTTCCCTGTAGTGAATGGTTGTGACGAGGTGCACACAGATTGTTTAAGACATCAGCTAGCATCCTGATCATATTGTCCATGCTGCTCTGTACTGTAGCAAGTTCCACACTCCACTGAGGATGACTCTGCTTGTGAGACTGCAACATCATCTCAGGGTCAGGCCTGACTCTCCTGTATGTTATCATTCAACATAGCAACAGCTTGTCTGGCCAGGTGTTCTGTGGCTGCTAAGGGTCTGGACTTCTCCCTGTGACATTCATCAATCCTGTCTTGGACCTAGGGGTGGGCTATATGACTAAAAATTAATATTGCGATTATTTGAAACTTTTACCTCGATTACGATTAATGCACAATTATTTTATTTGTTTTGTTTTATTTTGAAATTGACCGGATGCTCTATGCCATTCCTGTGTCTGACTTCCTGTCCGGCTTGACACATTCGCTCGCGGCTCACAAAAAACGAACGGTCCAAACCTGTCTGAACACGGTGTTACTGGACGGGCGGAGGGACGTGACTGAATACCACGTAGTATTTTTTAAGGGGACAGTATTGGGGAAAGTATTTGGCCCATTCATTCACGGGAAAGTGATGTTACGTCTGATGCGCGCACACACTCACACTGGTTGCTTTGGTAACTGGCGCTTCTAGATGTTCCTCATTCTTGTAGCCTAAATAACAATCGAAATCAATGATTTTGAAAATTTGCCACGATTACATATTTAAAATGATGATTACGATTATAAACACGATTATCACCCACCCCTACTTGGACCTCCTTAGCAGTCCAACTGTCAACCAGTTTGCTTTTGAACACAAGAGACAACAAAGGGTCATGACAGTTTCTCACAAACATCATGGCCACCTCTTTGGTTTTCCATCCTCCCCCTCTTTCTCAATGAGGAAAAATTAGTTATTCTGAACAAAACAAGTAGCTGGTCTGTGTCTCTACCAATGCTCTCTCAACACACTACACACCTGCTGCAGCTCACATTAACTGACATACACTTACTCACTGATTCAGGGCTGTTTCCTGCAACACACACACCAATAGTGTTATGTCGTTGGCCACAGATCAAATCTGCATTCGCATAAAAAAAGTTTAAAGGTATTGATTTTTACAAAATGCTGGTATAGTACTATACAGTAGTATATACCCTATGTAGACTATGGCCCTGTTTATACCTGCCATTAACATGCATCTTGGGTGATCCGATCTCAAGTCAACAAGTACAGGTGTAAATCTCCATATTTATTTAATATCGCTATTGAACCCTTGGCTACGGCTCTTAGAGCAGATGAAAAGATAGCTGGCATCATGAGAGGGGGCTCTACCCATAAAGTTCTCTACATATCCAACCCAGTAGATTCCTTACCTTGGCTTATAGACATGTTTCAACATTTTGGAAGACTCTCAAGCTATAAATTAAATTATTCCAAAAGTCTGTGTAGCCTGGCGAAATTAAACCGGCACAGAACACAGAAATATATTTTTGGGGTCTTTATTCTGAACAAGAAAATTGGGTTCAGTGAAGATAGAAAATAATAAAAGCTTCAGTACTTGCAGCGTTGCAAAATCAGTAGCAGTACCAGTATCAATAACCATGAACTACAGGTGCTGAAACACCTACTACAAAAGACTACGAATATCAGCTTGCTAGTACAAAAGAGTGCAAAAATAACTATAATGGCTCATCCCTATAAACAAGGAGCCCACAAAATCACAGTTAACAACATTCACCAGTCTTATAAAGTCACAGTAAATGTGTATAATTTGAATACATGCTAACTTGTGCATCTGTCCAGGAGCACAAACAGAGTAGTGGCAGAATAGTACACCAATTACATCGGGTTCCTCACAAGACTATACTGTAGCCACTCTCTGCATATCTGTCAACATCCAACAAATACAGACACATTAGTGAACAACATTTCACTATCTGTAAGTATACATTTCTTTTATATGTCTATCACTTAACATTTTGTGCCAACAGCTATATCTTGCAAGATATTTACCTTGAACAGTCCATGATACCATGTCCGCGACGTGGTAAAAACATAATTACTTCCTCCTACCGGTCTCTGTCCAAGCCGTTCCCCAAGATCCTTCCCACTCACAGGGGGTTACTCAAAACGTAGGAAGCGCCCCCTGGTGGCGTTAATAATAATAACAGTACATTTTCCCACCCGGCTACATCTGCTTTTTCCTATTAATCAAATAGCATCACTACAATAAGTTTATGTTCAAGCTGAAACATCATTTACCTATTTGAGAATTAATGTCACGCGATCTTACAACAATTTATATGGCCATAACTATTAGACGGTACAAAACTGGATCTTGTAAGATGGTCATCACTACCAGTTTCTTTGGCAGGCTGGGTTAACGCAATTAAAATGATAGTGCTACCTCATTTCTTGTATCCGTTTCAAATGATTCCTTTCTTTTTACCTAAATCTATGTTTTGAGACCTGAACAGCCACAATCAGAAAGAGCCCTTTTGGAAATGCCCAGGTCAACAGGAGGACTGGGACTGTCTAATTTTGTGTTTTATTACTGGTCAGCCAATATAGCTAAATTTACTTACTGGATCTCAATGTTTGAAAATAATTGTGGCCCCATCTGGGCTCTTATGGAGACCCTTTCTAATCTCAAGGTCTGTCCAATATCCATACAGAGTTCTCCACTACCCTGGGGAACTATTAAACATGTCAATAATCCTGTGATAAAAAGCTCTCTCCGAATTTCAATTCAGAAAACACTTTAATTTCAATAGCACATGTCGCCATATGCCCCTGACACATAACCATCTTTTTCCTCCCTCCCAGATTGATGCAGCATTTCAAATGTGGCATAAGAATGGTTTGATCCTTTTTAGCGACCTATTTGTAGATGCCACTTTTGCTTCATTTGAAATTCTCATATCATAATATATCGAAGGCACACTTCTTTAGATACCTCCAGGCTTGCAGCTTCGCCAAAGAACACTATCTGTTTCCTGTCTTGTCAGTAAAGAACATTTTAGACACCATACGCCTTCCTTGGACAAAACAAAATCAGCCTGGGAGCAGGATTTAAACATTGCTCACTAAAGAGATATGGAAACATTCCCTACAGTGCATTCACACCACCTCCCTTTGTATTAGCCATTGCCTTATTCAATTCAAGTGTTGCATCGTTTACATTACATACATTTTACGAGAGAGAAACTGACCAAAACTTATTCCAATATTGATCCTACTTGTTTAAGGTGCCACCTGAACCCAGCCACAGTCGGGCACACGTTTTGGGAATGCCCATCTCTGACTACATTTTGGGGTTGTATCTTCGAAGCCTTCTCGCATATTTGTGGTAAAACAATTGAGCCCAATCCAATTACTGCTATTTTTGGAGTTCCCAGTGAGGTTGTAGATATCACTACACCCCAAGCTAAGTCTATAGCAGGAGTCATCAACTACATTTGTCCAAGGGCCAGAATCTTTCTAAGCAGACACTGTGTGATCAGATTTGATTGCATAACGTTAGTACGAATGTTTCTACGAACATGGTCAGATTCATCGGATTCATCATGATTTCATCATTTCATTTCATTTCATCAGCAACGTCCTGGAACTACAAGCTCTGATGGAGCAGGTACATCAGCTTAAGGCTGACAATGAACAATTACAAGGACAGGTTAAGACTCTGACTACTGCATCCACAGCGGGCACATCCGCTGACGCCGTCCAGGCTGGCCCTGCAGTCACCGCACCAGAAAGTGATCCAGTTGAAGGCCTGTCTGCAGGCATGGACGAAGTACAAGCTCTGATGGAGCAGGTACGTCAGCTTAAGGCTGACAATGAACAATTACAAGGACAGGTTAAGACTCTGACTACTGCATCCACAGCGGGCACATCCGCTGACGCCGTCCAGGCTGGCCCTGCAGTCACCGCAACAGAAAGTGATCCAGTTGAAGGCCTGTCTGCAGGCATGGACGAAGTACAAGCTCTGATGGAGCAGGTACGTCAGCTTAAGGCTGACAATGAACAATTACAAGGACAGGTTAAGACTCTGACTACTGCATCCACAGCGGGCACATCCGCTGACGCCATCCAGGCTGGCCCTGCAGTCACCGCACCAGAAAGTGATCCCGTTGTGACCCGCTATGCTCATGTTCCGAGGGAACGTAAATGTCCAAAGTTCACTGGTAAATTATCTGTTGACTTACTGACAGTAGAACAATGGGTAGAAGAGGCTCGTAGATGTCGCTACCAGAACAACTGTTGTTTTTGATGGACCATGTGGAGGGGGGAGCTAATTGGAGGAGCGAGGTTTACAGGTCACCGGGACGGTAACCTTTTGAAAGTGGGGGCGAGTGTAACAGGCGGTGCACTAGGACCCAGAGGTGACAGAAGGGAGATATAAGAAGGGAGGGTGTGCCCGACTCATCCTCTGCTCCTGGTTGTCACTTCCTGCTTGTTGGAAAGCCGTCATGGTTGAACAAACATTTCACTGCTGCTTCAGGCATCAGTTTTCAAGAGTACTACAGTATGTCTCAACCCAAACCTTTCACCTAATGGTTGACCAGGTTAGCATTCTTTGTAAAAACCTTTGTATTCTCCTTGTCTCTATGTGGTTAGCTGGTCTCTCTGGCCATTTGTAGGCCTACCTATAGGATGTAGCTGCTAGCTACAGTATTTGCCTCAGGCCAGAGAGTGATGAGCGATACGGATGAAGCTTGAAAGATTTTAAAGATTCAAGAAGAGACATACCGAGAGCAGAACTTGTGGGCTCTCAGAACAGAGTAAAACGGTATGCACCTCTTGCCACTATATTGCCACTGTATACTTTTATTCTTAATTTATTTAAATCAATGTAAACTGTGACACTAATCATGTTTCTTACAGGTCCAGGCTACCTTGTCCTAGCCACTGTTTTTTCCTACCCTTGTGCCTTAGTGGGTTTTATTGCCTTAGTTCGGGGTTACATTTCCTCTTTTACACTGTAAACCCGAATGCTCAAATTAATTAATTGGATTAATTAGTGAAAACTTAAAATATGTTTAAAAATCCTACTAACTTCAACATTTTGAGTGCCTGTAGCATTTTCTTACTTTTGAGTTCATTAAACTAATAATTTTCGATTCATTTGAACTATTTTTGCGGATTAAGTAACCAGAATTTACAATAATAGATTAATTTGTACTTAGAATTCTACAGTTTCAACATTAGTGCGTCTGATGTCAGCAACGTCAATGCGGGTGCGGGAACGTGAGAAATGGTGGATCTACAGCCTCGTGTGCACCTGTGTTCTTCGTTTCGCCCGGTATCAGCGCCGTTGGATTAATTGTAAGTGTTAAACACGAAATTACATTTTGTTGTAATAATTTGTTGATATGTGGAAGTTGAACGTGCTGAGCTAGTATTCAGGTTAGCCACGTAACGTTAAGCTAGCGGAACTGTAGCCTACCTGAATTGGATACAGTGATGCTAGTTAGCCAAGCAGTCTAGTCAGGGGCTAGCTCCATTCATTGGGACTGGCACTACACTGCATGGGCGCCAATCTGTTACACATGTAAAACATTGTGTGAAAATATTTGCAATATAGTATAAAATCGGCGCTAACGCTTTACAGCTCACAGGGGAAATGTGTAGAAGAGTAGCAGCCATTTTTCAGACCTTCATATGAAAACAGTTGGGAGAAGCCTGACAAAAGTGAGATTTTATACTGCAAATATATTCACTGTTTTACTCGTCTGAAAGGGTTGGTCTGGAAACGTTGCCTACAATAAGGGCGCCCACAGTGTCAGGAATATAACAAATGTCTGCATTGTTTGCATTACTTGCACGTACAGTTAAAGATGTGGTTGTGGAAACTTTAAGTCAAATCTGCAATGGTGCATAGCAGAATGTAATTTATGAAACTTCATAATCCAGGGAAACCAATCAGTGTTTGAGTTGCCCTGCTGAGTGAACAGCCAACATCACACCTTCACCATCATTAGGTAAGTTAAATGAGTTGGTTAAACTAAAGAGAAGTTATATTAATTCAAAATAAACTCTTACACTTTATTTTTGAACAAATGTCAGCTGTACTGCATGAGCATGTTTTCCTAGCCAAGAGTATCATGAGGCAAATTTAGGTCAATCGGCCAGTCATCTGTTGCCTTGTCAGATGGCCTCTAGAGGGCGGCTTTGACTGCAAAATGCAGTGTTTCCCATGATGCGCCTGGTGTACACATCAACTCATGTCTGTCATTTGGTGATACAGATAAGCAGACCCAACAGCATTGTACTCAATCTGACAGTTGCCCACTGTGTAAAATTGCATTTGTTGCAAATTCTCCTGTGTTAGTAACAGCATTTGTAAACAGTAACTTGATAACTTATCTTCTGCTGCCCTACAAACTTAAACGGTAGGTAATGTTATTATCTTGTAATATTTTAGTAGTTAGTGGAATTATTTAACCGATAACCGTGTCAAAGTGTTTCAGGACATTGAATTGAACACATGCACTGTGGGTCTGTACAGGATGTGTTTGTTGTAACTTAATGTTAGTGTACTTGTACTGAGTTGTGAGTATAATGAATAGGGGTTCAGATTTAAATGTTTTATGGAGGTTTACACGTTATAAGCATCCAGTAAAAAAAAAAAAAAAATTCTTTTCAGGTTGCTGCCCCCAAGATGACTTGGCATTGTAAGTTGTGTTCGGCACATTTCACTTTCAGAACACATTTATTTAAACATTACAGACTGCAGCACAACCACTTTTCAAGAGTTAGCCCACTTCCATGCCTTTATGATGATTGCATGTGCACATTTCAGACGCTTGATTCACTGAGAACTCATTTGTCAAGATACCATACTCCAGAACTTACCAGTAGTGCAGGGCAGAGTCAGCAGCCCATGTCATTTAAGTGCCCTTTATGCACATTTCAGAAACCTTTTGCTGAATCTGTACTTTTCTATCACTTCAGAAGGCATTTAAAAAATCATGAAACAGTGGTGTGCCCATACAAGGATTGTAGTTACATGACAAATGTGTACTCTTCATTCAATTCCCATAAAAGTAGAGCACACCAAGCAAGTCTTGCATCAGACTTCCGTAATGACATTGTTTGTGAGCATACTCCAAGCCACTGGTTCTGAGGGCACCAGTGATTTGCATGAAGAATGTCCAGGCCAGAGCACAGAAATGGAGGATGATGAGCAGTGTGATAATGACGAACTAAAAAATCAGCTCAAACTTAATGTAGCTTCTTTATTTCTAAAGATGCAGGCTATCCTTCATGTCTCAAACACTGCCACCCAAGAAATTGTGGACCACTTGAATCAAGTCTTGTCTTTATCCCAGCCATTGATCAAGCAGGCTGTTAATGAGATATTGCAGAGACATGGTCACAATATTGCAGATTCTGCACTGGATGAAGTTGTCAGTGCTGTCATGGACTCCAACATTCTATTTAGTGCTACCTCCAAAGGTGCAGAGTTGTCTTCTTCCAAGCAAAGAAAAACATTCATTGAACGGAACTATCCATCTGTAATGGCAGTAGAGTATCAGTTGGAGCAACCTGGTCATACCATGATGTATGTTCCAATCCTACAAATGATTCAGGAGTTGTTTAAAAACAGACATTCTTGACAAGATCAGAGAAACATACACTGAGCCTGGTCATTATGTGTCATATCGTGATGGCTCTCATTTCCATGAAAATGAGTTACTCATGACAAGAGATCTAATCCTATCACTCAGCTATATATTGATGAGCTTGAAGTTGCTAACCCTCTTGGCACATCACGCAAAGTTCACAAACTGTGTAGTGTACTGGGTCCTTGCCAATCTGTCGCCTAAATACCGATCAGCATTACACACTATACAACTAGCTGTGCTGGTTAAAGTGACAGACCTCCAGAGGTATGGATATGCAGCTGTACTTGCTCCAATGCTGCGTGACATTCATACTCTTGAACAGGATGGTATCTTCCTTGAATCTGTTGGTCAGAATGTCAAAGGCACCATCTTTTGTGTTTCTGCTGACAATCTGGCTGCACATGGATTAGGTGGCTTTGTCGAGTCATTCAGAGCAGAGTATGTTTGCAGATTCTGTACCGCCACAAGTGAAGAGTTTCAAGTAACTGAAGTCAGAGATGAACACTTTACTCAGAGAACCAAAACCAGTCATGACCTTCATGTACAAAGTGTCCTCGAAAATGACAGCAGCCAGTTTGCTGTTAAAGGTGATTGTGTCTTGTGCAAGTCACTGCAAAACTTCCATCCTGTCACAGGTTTTCCTCCAGATATACTACATGATCTTTTGGAAGGTATCGTTCCTGTTGAACTTTCTCTTTGCATTAAAGACATGATCCGGCTGAAGTACTTCACTTTAGAGTATCTGAACCAAAAGATCAGATCATTCACATATCAGCACGCTGATAAAGTAGATGGACCTCAGCCAATTCCCAAAACATTTCTGTCTCGAGCAACAATAGGAGGCAATGGGCATGAAAATGCCACTCTGTTCAGACTACTTCCCTTACTTGTAGGTAGTGTAGTACCAGAGGGTGATCGTGCATGGGCAGTTTTGATGGAACTGAAAGAGGTGGTGGAATTAGCGTTGAGCCCATCGTTTACTGATGAAACCTTTTTTTGAAACTATTGAGTGCAAAATTAGTGATCACAGACAGATATTGCAAGAGGTTTTCCCCGAGTTTAGGCTTCGTCCTAAACATCACTATGTGGAGCATTATCCTACCGTAGTTAAGTGCTTTGGGCCGTCATTGCATGTTTGGACCATGCGGTTTGAAGGCAAACATCGCTTTTTCAAGCGAGTGGTGCATGATGCTGTTACGGCCCTCGGCCTTCAGACTGTGTGTTCTTGGTGTCTGTCTGTTATGTTAATCCGGATGTGTGGTCTCCTGCCTGCGATTGGCTCCACTTCCCGGAACTCTGCAGCTGGATTGGTGCGGCACCCAGGAGACTCGGCCAATCCTGAGGGACTTCCTTCCTCACGCAGAATCGGTATCGTTCATAAATTCTCTCAGTGCGCCGTTCTTATGTGGGTCTCTGATTAATAAATGTATTCTTTGATTTTGAACAGTAGCATTATGATGTTATTTAGCCTTTCTGAGGCTATTGCATGGTTAGATCAATAAGTTTTATTTCACTTCATCCTGGCGCCGCCCGGTAAAATAATGAATAAAATAAGAGTTAAGAGAATGCCTTTTAGAAAAATAGGTTTTAAGTAGTGACTTAACAGATACCACAAACCCTGTGAAAGCACACTTTAAAACTATGTTTTTAAGAGGACTGAGCTTTATTTTGTGATCTTTCCATCGGGCGTCGCTGATTCCCGTGTCTGAAAAACTTTGCGGTAAGCTCTACGCATGGGTGAAAGGATGCGTAGATGTGCGCACATTTACCGCATAGAATTTTTCTATAAATCCGGACGTTTGCGGTAAAATATGCGTACGCACATTTCACGCCCCTTAACGCCACTTTTTTGTGCGCAGCAACCTTTATAAATGAGGCCCCAGGGGACCAATTTCAAGTCAAAACTTTTTGAACAAGTTCTTAAAACTCTTCACGTGCACCACACTGAGTCCAGTGCGTATCATCCGGAATCCCAAAGGGCATTAGAGCGTTGGCATCAGACATTGAAGTCTATGCTGCAGAAATACTGTTTGGAAAGCGACAAATTGGGATAAAGGAGTTCCGTTCGTGTTTGCTGCCCGTGAAGCTGTGCAGGAGTCTTTAGGATTCAGCCCCGCCGAGCTTGTCTTTGGTCATACACCCCGTGGTCCTCTTAAGGCCTTAAAGGAGACATTCCTGTCCTCTCCGTCCTCTGAACGAAATGTGCTAGACTACATTAGTAAGTTCCGTGAGCACTTGCACCATGCCAACTCCTTAGCTAAGGATGCTCTTTCTAGCTCGCAAGCAACCATGAAGCGTTATGACCAGTTTGCTGTCGCACAAAGTTTTCAGGTAGGCGAAAAGGTTTTGGCCTTGCTACCTATGTCGGGGTCCACTCTCAGCTAAGTTCTCTGGCCCTTATGAGATTCGCGAGCGTCTAAATGACAGACTGTCATTAGTACTCCAGAGAAGAGGCGTAAAACCCGGGTGTGTCACATTAACATGCTAAAAACATACTTCCCAAGAAGTGCGTCCGAAAGCTCCGATCAGTCTGCCCCTCAAGCCCTTGTTGTCGGCACTTCTGCCTTAATTGTAGCTGAAGGTGTTGACATGTCTTCCGGGGATGACGGTTTATTGATGCGTCACTCCTCCCATCAAAGTGCCCGATTGCTGAATTCGCAGATGTTGACTGTTTTGCCGTCCCAATTAGTTAATTTACCCTCTGAGCAGCAACGTGATATAGCTGATCTAATAACTCGACATGCTTGTCTTTTTAGTGATATCCCAACTCGAACCACCGTCCTTCAGCATGATATCGATGTCCAAGATGCCAAGCCTATTGAACAACATCCCTATCGTGTTAACCCTATGAAGCGTGCATTAATGAAGCAGGAGGCAGAGTATCTACTGCAGAATGGTTTAGCTGGTCCCAGCTCCAGTCCATGGAGTTCCCCATGTCTTCTAGAGGCCAAATCTGATGGTTCCCCTCGATTTATCTCGGATTTTCGCAAAGTAAATGCTGTCAGTCCCTGACTCTTATCCTCTGCCGCGAATGGAGGATTGTATTGATAGTATGGGCACAGCTAGGTACGTCAGTAAGTTAGACCTTCTGAAAGGGTATTGGCAGGTGCCATTGACCCCTCGTGCCTCAGAAATATCGGCATTCGTAACTCCAGACCATTTCTTACAGTACACAGTCATGGCCTTCGGCATGTGCAACGCTCCAGCCACCTTTCAGAGATTGATGAACATTGTTCTGGCTGGGTTAACTAACTGTAATGCCTACTTGGATGATTTGATTATTTACACAGGCACCTGGGAAGAGCGCATGCAGATCCTCGAGCAGGTGTTCACTCGACTGGCTCAAGCTTCCCTCACGCTAAATTTAGCTAAGTGTGAGTTCGGTAAAGCCACTGTTACCTATTTGGGGAGAGAGGTGGTGCAGGGTCAGGTGCGTCCCGTAGAGGCAAAAATTTCTGCTATCACTGAGTGTCCTATTCCCTCCACCAGGAAGGCTCTTCGCAGTTTTCTAGGCATGGCGGGATACTACAGAAGTTTCTGCCGAAATTTTTCCACTGTTGTCTGTCCCCTGACCAACCTGCTCAGTCCGAAGGTTGACTTTGCATGGACTCCTGAGTGCCAGCATGCCTTTGAAAGTGTAAAGTCTTTCTTAAGTCACGCCCCTGTACTTGCTGCCCCTGACATCTCCCGGCCGTTCAAGTTAGAGGTTGATGCTAGCGCTGTAGGGGCTGGTGCGGTTCTCTTGCAGGAGGATGCTACTGGAGTTGAGCATCCAGTATGTTACTTTTCACGCAAGTTTAACAAGCATCAAATCAAGTATTCCACCATTGAGAAAGAAACCCTTGCGTTGCTGTTGGCACTTCAGTATTTTGAAGTGTATCTGGGGTCCAGTCCTTTGCCTATTGTCACCTTCACTGACCACAACCCCCTCACATTTCTGTCCCGCATGTACAATCAGAACCAACGGCTCATGCGTTGGGCCCTGATTGTACAGGACTTCCACCTGGAAATTCGGCACAAAAAAGGGTCTGAAAATGTAGTCGCCGATGCACTTTCTCGGTTATAAGTTGGGTGTGTCGACATGTCTTCGAAAGTGGTTGTTTTGTCTTAAGGGGCGGAGTGTTACGGCCCTCGGCCTTCAGACTGTGTGTGTTCTTGGTGTCTGTCTGTTATGTTAATCCAGATGTGTGGTCTCCTGCCTGCGATTGGCTCCACTTCCCGGAACTCTGCAGCTGGATTGGTGCGGCACCCAGGAGACTCGGCCAATCCTGAGGGACTTCCTGGGGCGGTGCCTTTATAAGCTGGTCCAGCTCAACAATCAGGGAACTGTCTGCCTGGTATTTGAGAGTGACTGTATGTGTTAAGTGAAAACTTGGGTTTGAGAGGTGAGTGAGCTGAGTAGTGGGAATTGGGCCAGGTGAGATTTAAAAACTGACTCCAAGAACACTTGCAGCAACAATTGTGTCTAGATTCACTAGGTTCAGGGGTGGTGTTCTTTTGGGTTTTGGTTTTGGTTCTGGTTAAAGTGAGGTTTTATTTTCTCGTTATTTTTGTTTAGTTTAGAAATATAACTCCGGTAGAGTTCCTTTTTGGTTCTATTCTTTTTTTTGATTTGAACAACACCCTTCGCCCGTTCCTTAGTTGTCTTTTGCCTCACCTCCCTTTGTTAAATTGCCAAACTTTAAGTTAATAAACAACTTTGCAATACCAACTACATCTGGTTTTTATGTTGCTCCCTCCTCATCGAGCTAGGGACGTAACAGATGCTCAAAACCTCAAAAATATTTTGAAGACACTGGCAGTCAGACACCAACAGATGATGGCATATCATCTTGGTGCACCATTGTTTTTCAAGCCGAAAACAGACACCCAAGGTTGACTCTGTTTTGGTTTCAGCACTACCAGAAGTAGCTCAGGCACACATTAGAGGACAAACAACTAGTGACACAATCTACCATACATCTAAAGTGACCATTGACGGCACAGACTATGCCAGTGGAATGTTTGTCTGTTGGAGTCAGTGGGGGACTGTCTACATTTTGCAAAATAGCACAGATCTACCTTGTGAATCACAATGTGTCTTTTCTCTGTTGTGATTATGACTCCTGGTATGTAGAACATCTCTGCTCCTATGAGCTGTCAGCCACACAGGAAAGCCTATGTATCCACCTGCACTCTCTGCATACAGGATAGATGGCTTGCTGCTGTTGACTCCAAAGAGGTTCATACAAGTGAGACAGAATTGAGACTATTTTGTGGTGAGTAATTCTTTATTAATCAGTAATTGTATCTTTGTTTTTGTTTTGTTTGCTCAGTATAATCGATCAGTGCATAATCTGTATATTTGAATTGCAACCTTTTAACCTCTCAAATGTGTCTTCATTCATTAGTGCAATGGCAGCTGCAGCCCCACAAAACATGATCCTTCGAGTCGTTGAGAAGGACCACGTAAGAAAATTAAAACTCAGCTCACGGCCAGCCTCTGTTGATGCACTGATTATAATTTTAAAAGAGCAATTGGAATTGGACCTTGACTTCAGCTTGCAATATGAAGATCCAGACTTTGATGGAAAACTTACTTCCCTGGTTGACATCGAGGAGCTGCCACAAAAAGCTGTTGTGCATATCTCCCTTGCACAAGATTCTAGTTCTCTTGCATCGACTGAAACACTTTCAGATGTGTCATCCCCAGAACGTTTAAGCAGATGACCTGCAGGTGCTTTTCCAATTCCCACATTTTCGTTTGACGTTGAGCTGAAACTTAGACAAGGGAATACCGAATTTGAGAAGAATAGAACACATCTTAAGTTGACAAGGGACCAAAAGCATGATATTTTAGAAAAACCTGCGTCTACTATATATGGCTTCAAGGCGTACCCAAGTGATAGAGATAGCAATGGCAGCTGAGGCTCTTGTGGCCAAACATCCCTGTTTGAAAGAAGCAGGATCGGACACTGGCTGGAATGGATGGAAGAACAGCATCAAATTTAAGATGCGCAATTACAGGACCAAGATGAGAAGGGCTGGATGTCAGGAGGTCGCTGTAAATGCTGGAAAAAGAAGTCATAGCAATCCTGACAATGAACCTTCACACTCCAACATTAAAAGACCCAAGCGTGCAGAAGTCAACTTTCTGCCCAACTTTCCCCAAGGAGAGGATGCCTCAAGTCTTGAGGCAGAAAATTGTTGAAGTTCAGAAGACTGAGAGAAACCTACCCCTAATTGGTAAGATGATGCAGAATATGGATTAGTTGTCTTTTGCCAGTTTTTCCTTTGCTGGTAATATATGTCAGAAATGAAAACTCAGTCATTATCTCTTCCCCCAGTTGAAACTCTGGTGAAGCTTGTTAGTCTAGACAACAGTCCAGGAGCTTCCCAGTACAACTCTGTAGCAGCCTTCTCCTGAACAACTGAATTCTTCTGACACCATACGATTGCTATGGGTGGAAAAAAACACAATTTTATCCATTAATTAATGCAAATGGAGGCTTCCTTCCTTGTGTTTAGCTTTGGTTTTACCAAATCTATGTGTGTGCGACAGTGCGCAACCATCATCTTCTGAGGTTTGGTAATGCGGAAGCTGAATACAATGCAGAAAGACTCAATTTGCATTAAACAATGGATAAAAGTAAAAATAAAAATTCCACTCAGTGATCGTATGGCATCAGAAGACTTGGATTATGCTGCATGAGATGTTCGGAGTAATTTTATGGTTATTTTTGGAACTCTAAAGATCGGCCCTCAAAGACTTCAGTTTTGGAGAAGGCTGCTACGGAGTTGTGCTGGGAAAATCCGGGACCGTTATATGGACTAACAAACTTCGCCCGTGTTTCAACCGGCATTGTGGGGGGTGGGGAGTGGTGGGGGAGTAGATCATGACTCAATTTTCTTTTTGTGGGGAACTATTCCTTTAACATTGCAATTGTAGTTAACTCTTGTGGTTAAAAGTCAGTATTACAGGTTTTAGCAAATACTTTCATGGATATTGGACCAATTTTGAAATTCTCACACCAGCCCAATCCTACATTCTGTATAGTTTCACCAAATTTGACTAATGTTGAACTGACTAATTGATGTCACTGTACTGTCCTTTTCCTCTTTATTTAAATGTAGGTGTATGCAGAGTTCCAGCGGATCACAAACCAGAACCTGCCCAACACATTCTATGCCGAGCTTGATCGCCACACTCCTCGTTTGATGACCTTATTCAGACAGAAGGCATCCAAAACTGGGAAGACAGCAGATGCTTTGGCTGAAATTTTTAAAATCCATGATGAACAGGTGAAGAGATTACACATTTCACATGTTAAATCTGTGTCTGTGTCTCTGTAATATTGGTGTTGTTTTTAATGATTCAAGTGAGCTTTTGAATTACACAATTAGTCCTCTCTGTCTTTGTCATTTCTCTGATTGCCCCAGATAAGGCGGCAGGTTATTTGTGGATTTATGTCCAGATATCAATGTGGTGGCCAATTGCTTGGGACTCTTTGGCATCAGGATTGATTAGTTATTTACACGTCTGTTGTAATCCTCATAGGAGTTACATGATATCCACACAAGGCGTACCACTGTACGCCCTTCCTGTGTATCTTCGTGAGGAAATCTCTGTATTTTTCAGAACATGCATGGTAAGTCGCTTTGAAGAATTATCAGGCCCATTACCTTCTCTTTTGTGCCCCTGGTGTTTTAGATTAAGTGGATGTGATTAATGTGATCTCTTTCATTTTTTCAGGATGATACTGATGAGCCAGAGATTGGGGATGTACCAGTGGCCCTCCTTACAGTCGTCAGCAACAGTGCCATGAGTCCAGTTCACTACCATCCTGTGAGAATCTCTGTCGTCCTAGAAAGCGATGTCGTGGTCAACCTCCCCAGACTTGCCGATGCTTTCCTGGTAATGTTTGGCCTGATCTATGCACTACATCTCAGCTATCCCAAAGGACTGACCAACACTTTTGAATTCACTCAGAAAATTTTACTTGGTTTGGAAGGTGGTAAACTGTCACCCAGGCTGCAGACTCAAGAATGACTTGATGATACATGTGTAGTAGGGATGGCAAGATCTGCTTATCTCATGTTACGATTCGATACGTGATGTGGAGTCCAGGTGTCCCAAAGTACACACTGTGCCTTTGTACTTGTTAATGTAACAGTTTTACCTTTTTTAACATTTCTTGTTATATGTAGAGTTGTATAAGGACTTTGTAAACTATTCATGACATTTATGAAGGTTTGTTTACAAAGTTGCTGCACTAGGTTATCAACCTGATGGCCCAGATGTACACACTGTGCCTTTATACTTGTAATGTATTTGTTAATGTAAATTACATGCAGAGTTTATAAGCTATTGGTGACATATATGTCATTTTGTTCTTAAAAGTTGCTGCCCTACTGCCCTAAACAGGTTTTCAGCCAGATGGCCCAACGTACACACTGTGCCTTTGCAATTGTTAAATAGCTTTTTATATATATATATATATATATATAGATATAGATATAGAGATAGATAGATAGATAGATAGATAGATAGATAGATATATCTATCTATATATCTATATAGATAGATATAGATATATAGATAGATATATCTATCTATATATCTATATAGATAGATATAGATATATAGATAGATATATCTATCTATATATCTATATAGATAGATATAGATATATAGATAGATATATCTATCTATATATCTATATAGATAGATATAGATATATAGATAGATATATCTATCTATATATCTATATAGATAGATATAGATATATAGATAGATATATCTATCTATATATCTATATAGATAGATATAGATATATATATAGTTTAAATATATCTGGGTTTTTTTATAGTTATTTGTCTTTCAAATATTTATGTCACTGTGTTAAAAGGGAGAGAGTGGCACAAAAAGTGTTTAAAGTTGGTAGTACTCATTGTAATTACGGCAATCAGTTGCCACAATTTTTTTTTTTTAAGTTTCGAGGGAATTGATTTTAAGTTTCAAGAAGTCAATGTTTTTGAGTTGTGAGTAAGCAAAAGATTTTTTAAAAAGGGCTAATAAATGAGTTTATTGAACATGAAATGCTCAGTTTGTTTACTTAGAATATTCATTCATCTCTCTCAATACAATAAATTAACATAACTGAATAATTTTAAGTTGTATTAACTGAAAATATTTGAGTTGACTTAGTCAGTAATTTGATTTAACGCTAATCAAATGGTACATGTAACACTAACTCCAAATATTTAAGCTCTGAAATCGTGTGACTTGAGTTCATGAACTTTTAAAAAAAAAATGAAGGCAACTGATTGCCTTACTTTTTTTGAGTTCTGCTAACTTATTCGGGTTTACAGTGTACCTTCCTTTTGTATTTTACCTTGGGCCTTGTGCATACAACGTATCCCATCATAGGCTTGTCTGATAGGCCCCTTTTTTACCTGGTTTACTGTGCTCGGGCACTAGTATGCTTATTGTGTGTTGTGATAATTACAAACTTCAGCTTTTGGTTGTGTGTCACCTCAGATATTGCACTGTGTGCTTTTGAGTACTCATTTAGAGCCCTATCTTTTAGTTATAGGGTTCCCTACACCGTTTGCTGTGCATGCTTGCACCTTTACAAAACTGCTCACGTCTAGGCCTGCCTTCAAAGCCAGAGTTCATTCACAGGCCCCCTTTCCCCTGGTACTAGCCTCCCTTGCCCTTACACCGTAATAGTGTTGATTGCTCTTCATATGATGATCCCAATTTGTGAGCTTGTAATAAATTACTTTTATTTTTGATACACCAGCCTCTGGTCTAGTTCATTCTGGGCCCGTCCAAGCGGGGGAACTTAGCCTTAGCGAACCTCAGGGTCCCTCACCCCTTAGTGTGAGGGTGGCGTTGTCAATTAGTGTTATTACATGCTTATGACTGGTGTACAATTCTCTATGCCACATATATAAAGTTTTCAAATTGATTTCAGACTCATATCATGTCTTAGACTCAGTGCCTTATCTGAGGTAAGTATATCCTAATGTGCTATCACACTGTATGAGTGCAGTATTGTTATATTATGTAATATAATAATAATAATAATAATAACAATATTGTATTATGTGTAGCATATAGTAATTTATTACTTATGAACTGTATGTGTATAAAACATTAAGCACATTGCTGTAAAACTTTTTTTCTGTTTTTTTTTTAAAATTTTGTATAATCTTTTCCACATGCAACAGCTATTGCAGATGGTAAACAACTTAAATTGTTGGTATAGATTTAGCCACCAAAGAGTAAAAGATATGTATTTCATCTATTCAGCCATTCAATGATTTGATTATCTTATGAACTTGTGAAGATTTAAGATTTTAAATAAGTGTTCAAAAAAATTTGTAGTTCCACTTTACTATTTCACATGAATACACTTTACATTGATGTTGATCTAGTTGAATTGATCGCTTATTTTGTAGTATGTGAATTAGGAAAAAGTTTGAATTAAATTATTTAACATTTAATTATTTGGAAGAGTTAAGGGAAGGGAAGACTTTTTGGTGGGCATTGAGACGGTTTCTTTTTTTTCATTTTTTTTTTCAATTCTTTATAGGATAGTTGAGAGCATTACAGAGTTGCTTTCCCTTGCAGTTACAGAGAGTATCAAATATACAACAAATGCACAGCATGACTTGATACCCTTACCTTCTCATTATCCTTTTTCTTAAACAATATGCATCCTATAAAATTGTAATAACTATTTACATTCTGAAAAGAGGGATGTAGCAGAAATGGCATTGAGACAGTTTCATACATCATTTGGAAAAAGTGATGCCGACTTTATGTAAATGATGGCTGGCATGAAAGTTAAGCATATTTTGTACTAGTGTCATCTTAAGACCTTTTGATTCTACAATATGTTTTGAAATGTTGACTGACGAAGCAAAATGTTTCCAAAATGGATAGTATTTTGGAATGAAACTGTACATATAAGTGTGGATACGTTGGTGTTAACTTGTACATTTATCGTCTTGTCAGTACAGTATAATTTAAATATTTGACATACACTATTGTCTAATTCAATTTCACATTTCAAGATTACTTTTGCCGCAAAATAGATCTCATCAAAATGTTCTATCTGATATGCAGAACTAACTTTCTCATAACATGTCGATATTCATGTACTTTGTGACAGACGCTTGCAGCATCCTCAAACCGGCATCATGAATTTTTCATCTCATGATAATGTGTCGATTACTCTGACTTATCGGGACAATTTCAGCGCGGCTGTGACCAAGAATGTGATTGTTTTGGCTCTTGGCATCACCATCAACTACATCAATGGTACCCTGATCCACACCTTTAACAAACACCAGGTCAGAAGCCTTTTGTATTATGTGCAAGTAAGAGGTGAAGATGTATGAAAGGAGAAACAAAAATGGATAAGCTCCTTTCCCTTAAATTTCTCTCCTCTCCTTTCTTTTCCTCTCCTCCAGATATTTTATGTGAATCCTCGTTACATCCTTTTCATCCACCTGGTGATCAACGATATGATCCAGCTTATTGTGTCGATCACCCTGTTCATCTTCAGCTATATTTTCTATAAAATTAATGTCTCCTTCTGTTGCCTCCTCGTCATACTTGCTTGCTTTTCCAGTGAGAACACTCCATTAAATTTAGCTGGCATGGCAGTAGAGTGCTGTATTGCTATTTGTTTACCACTCCGCTACGCTGAGCTCTGTACAGTCAAGAGAACATACATTCTGATTGGTTTCATCTGGGCCACAATTGCCATGTCCATCCTGCCAGATCTGTTTGTAATGTTAGCTACAGAACCTCGAGAATTCTTCTATTCTAGAATCTTCTGTGTAACTAGTAACGTATTCCGAAATCCCATAATCGTAAAGAAGAGGAATGTGTCCTACATAATTTTCCTAGTTATAGTTTGGCTCACTCTCCTCTATACTTACTTCAAGATCATCTTTGCTGCTAAAGCAGCTGATGGACATGCTAAGGCCAGGAATACTATCCTGCTTCATGGCTTTCAGCTACTGTTGTGCATGCTAACCTATATAGGCCCTGTGTTAAAAAATGCTCTGTTGGAATGGTTCCCTAAAAATTATTCAGACTCACTCTTTGCTTGTTATATCATCATCCATATCCTTCCAAGGTTTGTCAGTCCTATTGTCTATGGGCTACGAGACCAGACATTTAGGAGGTACTTGAAAAGGTACTTGCTTTGTACAGTGAGTATAAGCACCAATCCACAGACTACACTGAAAGGGCGCAACAGAAAAATAACATTATAAACACAAAAAAAGTGAATAAAATATTGACAGTATTGATGTTTTTGTTGATGTAGTATAAAAGGTTTAGATTGCAACAAGCCAAAGGCTTTTTTTTAAATTGCTCTATTATTTGGTTTCTTGTTAAAATGATGGAAAACACATTATTGATGTTGAGATTATTATCACTTCTATTTTATCAATTATAATAATGCAATATACAAATACAGTAGAACATTGGATACAATGATACATATTTACAACTTGAGACGTATGTCTCTAAAATAACGGGAACATTTTGATTTGTGGCCTCACTTTTTCAAACCTCTCCCAACTGGATTATTTGAGAAAAATGAAAAAATATATTGTGTGAATCCTGGCAAGCGTTGTAAAATGGATATTAAATATCTCACTAGATAGTGTGTTTTTGCTTTTATAGAGATGTTTAAATACAATATAGCAGAGTATAGCCCCTCCGCCAATGAGACCAATCAGCAGCATCATTCTCACATCGCACGCTAGGGTTTTTGCACTGCCACTCAGCCTGGCCTCAATCAGGAAGTGGACCTCAAAGGAAAACAAGGTTAAAACAAACAAACCGTATACAAAAGAAATAAAGTACTATGAATCTGAATGACAAAACAATTGTATAAAAAACAAGTGTATACAATGAATGTGTAGGTTCATCTGACAGTTGAAGGAGCAGATTATTTTCCTTCAGTAGGAAATTACTATGTGTGTTGAGGGTGGAATTTTCCTTTAACTTTAATCATGGTTTATCTTTTCTAGAGATGATAGATCTATTCCAATACATTATAGCTATAGCTCGTCGCTTCTCTCATTGCCGGTCACAACACTTTTAAGGCTACAGGATTTGGACTTCCCGCCAGGTCCAGATATTTAGCCTGCTAGATATCTCCCAGGCGTCTGTGACACACCAGTGAGTCTCTCGGTTTGTGTCTTCATTTCAACAGTTTGGAACAGTTCACACATAGCGATCGTCGCTCACGGGAGCGAGTGCCGATTTGCCAGTGATCTTGGACTTTTGTCGGCGAGCTCCATAAACTGTCTGCGGAACAAAAAAACAGGCTAGAATCACAGAGTCTAAAGGGATGATGATGTAAAATTGGCTTGGGAAGAGGTTGAACATATGTGAATTATTTAAATGTCAGATTTGATTATTTGCCATGTATATGTACACAACATGAATAGCTTCACCTATAGTGCACAGTATCTGCCGCCTGTATCTGCGCTCCCGGTGTCACCTTCTATGTCTCACAATCACATACTTCATATCTCCCATAGGTTGTGACCCAACAAACCATTTGAATATGATCAGAGGCAGAAAGATGATAATTATATGCCAGGCTGGTTTAAAAATATACAGAATTTTTTAAGTTTCTTCTCCCTGTCTTTTATTTCATTATTTATTGTGACTGTCACCATGTTAACCATGTGTAATGATGCAGCTTGACTGTCTATGATTCACACATTAATTCAGTTACCATAGGTGTAGAGCTTATAGTGAGTTGTGTGTGTGTGTGCGGGGGGGGGATTTTGGACAGTTGCCTGTTTATGACACCACGGCAACTGACATCACGCCACCTGATCTTATCTATGAACCTATAGACAAGTTTTTTATCTCTGACCTAGGGCTTTGTTTCATTTTTTGTGTTCAGTGGGCACAGAACTTCCGGTTATGAACTACAAGGACATCGACACAAAACACTGCTAACTTCGCCGAGCTATCTTCATGCTGCATTTATTTATATATATATATATACAGTGGTGGCCAAAATTATTAGAACACTTGGCATACATTTAAGAGGTTTCAGTTGTTTTTGTTCAATTGGCCATTAAAATACCCATAAAACAAATGAAATATATACAAAGTCATCATTATGCTCTATAAACCATAGAATAGAGCCATCATAAGATTTACGTCATTTTCTTTACAAAAAACAAGCTAGGCCTATTTCACTGTCAATGTCACACAATCATGTTCCTCACAGAAGAAGCCAAATTACTTGTGTAATCATTGTCAGGTGTGATCGTGGTTAAATTGATGGTGATGCAAGAGTCTTAGGACACAGCTGTGTGATTCTTTTGAATTGCTGCAAAAGGTGGACATACCAAATATTAAAGTTAAAAGTGGATAAAAACAGTAGGACTCACTTCATCTGATATTTGTTGTGCTCTCAGAGCAACCATCTACATGTTTCATGAACATTATTAAATGAAATCATGTTTTGGAGGTCAATATTTTCAGATCTGTCAGGTGTCCTAATATTTTTGGCCACCACTGTGTGTGTGTGTGTGTGTATGTATATATATATATATATATATATATATATAACATGAGTTGTTGCATGAAGATGTTAAACAAAGGTTTCTGGTTAAACAAAGGTCTATTTCTGTAGTGATCCTTTCCGTAATGTGTCAGAAACTTCCAATAACAATCTGAGCCTGTCAGTGGCAAAAACAAGCACTTTTAGTGGTCGTACTTTGATTGGCCCACTTGCCCCTGCAGATTATGATGTAGCCATAGTAGCCCGTTTCGCGACTGCCGACTGAGGTGATCTACTGGAGCAATTCCAAAACTTTTTGCACCTATTTTGTGGTATAAATGACAAATTTGTACAAATAGAGCCCAGGTTTAAAAATACCGGAATTCCCCTTTAAATATCCATTCCTGCCTTACTCTTTGTCTGTGGCGGCCACGGTTGTAGCGAGCTTGCTACAGTGGTGCCTAAACAGGGACACGACAGACAGGGAAGAGGCCGTGGTTCTCAAGGGGGCGAACAGCGCCGTCATCCACCACCACATACGGCGAAATACAGAAAGAAAGAAATAGGGAAAGAAATACAGAAATGCATTTATCAGGAAATAGATAAAAAGAGACATTTATAAATGTCACAAATAAGTAAATAGGGAAATAAATATAAACAGAAATAAATTAATGAGACAATAAATAATAAGACAAAAAATACAGAAATATCCACTTATACCAGATTCCATCTATTTATTTATTTGTTTATTACTGTGTGCATTCATGCATTGTTTTATTTATGTGCAGTTACAGTTAAGTCAGTTCTGGTCCTCCATACAATAGAGATACTAAGATCTTAATTGAATCTGTATGAATGAATGAATTTCCAGGCCTCACGTGTCACCCCACTGTATATGAGGTCTTCTCTTGCAATGTCAATCATATCGAGTCAGATCAGCCTACACATGCGACTGCATTGCCTCAGGTAAATATTGAATTGTGTGCTTCAAATACTTCTTTGCAGTGCATTTAAAAATTAAACCAAATTAAAATAAACTGAAATAAACACATGATGAACATTTTCTGTAATGTTTGGTGTTTAATATATATTGAGTCATTCTGCACACTGATTGTAGAGGTATGAATTTGAAGTATGCACAGAAATGCTAATTGTTTGTCTTGTCCCTTTTCGCGGGGATTTGTTATTTCTTAATTTCTACATTAATACTGTTTTTAGACTTATTTGGAGCAAATGCTTTTAATTACTGTATTTGCTGAAAACACATGTGCCAGTTTAAATTAATGTTTGCTCGCAGATTTTAGAGGACATTAATGTAAATGATCACATCTGACATGGATTTCTCATCTGGGGGCAGTAATGTAACAAAAGCTGTGAACTATCGGGACACATTCAGGATGGCTGTCAGCAAGAATATCATTGTTGTTGTCCTTGGCATCTCCATCAACTACATCAATGCTACCATGGTCCACACGTTCAACAAACAGCAAGTGGGTACTCTGGTAAATCCATTGAAATCCATCTATCTGCAAAAGGGAAAATTAGTTGGGGAAGTAAGGGGGTCAAACAAAATATGTTAAAATGTTTTTAAAGTTGCAAACTCCTCTCCACCACTGCGTCTCTTCTGCCAAACATTTGATTAAAGTCAACTTATATAGGAAATATGAATTCATGACGACTATTGTCAAATGTATAATAATAATTATGATCAGCACTATGTCGTATAGCCCCTGTAAACTTCTTTCTGTTGGCATATTTCATTATTTTCCCTCCCTGCTGTTTTGCTGCCTTTTAGGTATAACTTAGAAATCTACTCTGTTTGTTTGTAAAGGCAACAATGAAAGAATCCTATGATTAACATCATTACTAACCTGAACTCCCACTACTAGTGATGGGAAAACCGACTCTTAACTAACTCGATTCTTTCGAGCCGTCCGATAGAAGTGCATCGGTTCTGAATCGATTCATTATGATTCACCAACGAAAACATACCATCCCACGTGAGGTTTTAAACCTACAATCCTCAACTTGAGAGTCTGATGCTCTACTAACTGAGCTTTACTAGTAATGGAATCAGATGAGCGCACACCTTTCAAACCAGATGTGTAACCAACTGTAAAACACCAACTAAACCACAGGTTAATGATAATAATATTTATAGTATTTACACAGAGTATTGCTATTGATTTCATTTTATTTTCGTGTGCTCTTGACTTTCTTTTTCTAATAGAGACAGTTTTGTTGACCAATGTTAAATGTTAAATCTGCTCAATCGACTCGTTCGCGAGCCGCTCAGTCTCTTTCGTTCATCTGCTCTCTCGACTCATTCGCGAGCTGCTCAGTCTCTCTCGTTCATCTGCTCTCTCGTTCGCGAGCCGCTCAGTCTCTCTCGACTTGTTCGCGAGCCGCTCAGTCGGATCAGCGGTTTCTCGTCCGATGAACGAGAGAGACTACTTCCGCTTACCCGCCGGATCAAGGAGCCATATTGGATTATGAAAAAGGCCAATGTAATAATGTAGTCATCTATTACATTCTATATACATTGACAACATTTTTTGAGATGTCGTTTGATAAATGAACTGGTGATTGTTTAAATAAATTAACTGGTGATTTTTTAAATAAATAAAAAATTTTCTGGCGCTGCTATAACCGCTGCTGAATCAACTCACTCACTTAACTGATTCGGTTCTTTTGAACAATTCGTTCGCGAATCGGCCATCACTACCCACTACCCTGGCTCTATCTTTGTGCCACTGCACCACGTCTAAAGTGCAAGTCAATCATGCAGTGCTAATTTTGTGGTTTTGTGCACGTGCACGTGCACGTGAACATACACCTGTCCAAAATCCCACACACATGTTTTTCTTTAGGCTATATTTTACCCCACAATGAGGTAAATCCTTCACCCATGGACTAACTGAATGTAATCTTTTTAATATGTTAAGCACAACTATTTAAGCTGTAGGAACTGAATCAATGTGTGAATCAGAGGCAGTCAAGCCGAACATGGTCGGATTCATCGGATTCATCGGATTCATCATCATTTCATTTCATTTCATCAGCAACGTCCCGGCTACAGTTAGTTAATTTTTTATGTGTGTGATAATCACTTCACATTGGACTGCATGAGCAACATAGGATTAGCATCTAAATTCAAGCTTAAAGATGAATTGAGTTCGGTTCTGCTTTTGGGTCCTAACCTTGTGATATCGTAACACTGGCAGCAACATGCGCATCAACCATTGGCTTTCCTGGCTTTTCCCGTTCCAGAAAGTATGGAACATCTCAGGGTTGTCTCACCCTGAGATGAGGGAAACTCTGGGTTTTCCGTTCCAGAAAGAGAGGTAACTCAAACTCTGATTCAGTTACCATGGTAATTGACTCTGTGAACCTAACCTGCTCGCTGGCAGGTTTTCTTGAACAAACCCTGACTTTCTCCCTGTCTCCTCCGTCTGCTGAACCTGAAGCAGCTGTCGGACATGGCGTGTCCTTTCCTTGGTAACCCGATCGATATTCAAGACGAAGTAATTTGCATAGCTTTATGTCGGGCGAGGATTTTGAGACCCCGATTAGATGTTCTATGTCCAGGATGGAAGAGCTGTCCGACATATAATATGCCGTTTACACTTCACGGATTAAGCTACCACCACCCCGAGCAGTCAAATAAAGACACCTTTCATTTGGTCTTCTTTTATATTGTATATTATAACACATTTCACCTGTGACCATGCACCCACCTCTGACTTATGTTCCAGTAATTAAATTTCTAGGTCTGCCTTTCTAATTTGCCACCCCAAGTGCACCATTTGAAGTACACTATATTGCCAAAAATATTGGCTCACCTGCCTTGACTCGCATATGAACTTAAGTGACATCCCATTCTTAATCCATAAGGTTTAATATGACGTCGGTCCACCCTTTGCAGCTATAACAGCTTCAACTCTTCTGGGAAGGCTTTCCACAAGGTTTAGGAGTGTGTTTATGGGAATTTTTGACCATTCTTCCAGAAGCACATTTGTGAGGTCACACACTGATGTTGGACGAGAAGGCCTGGCTCTCAGTCTCCGCTCTAATTCATCCCAAAGGTGTTCTATCGGGTTGAGGTCAGGACTGTGCAGGCCAGTCAAGTTCATCCACACCAAACTCTCTCATCCATGTCTTTATGGACCTTGCTTTGTGCACTGGTGCACAGTCATGTTGGAACAGGAAGGGGCCATCCCCAAACTGTTCCCACAAAGTTGGGAGCATGGAATTGTCTAAAATCACTTGGTATGCTGAAGCATTCAGAGTTCCTTTCACTGGAACTAAGGGGCCAAGCCCAGCTCCTGAAAAACAACCCCACACCATAATCCCCCCTCCACCAAACTTTACACTTGGCACAATGCAGTCAGACAAGTACCGTTCTCCTGGCAACCGCCAAACCCAGACTCGTCCATCAGATCGCCAGATGGTGAAGCGCAATTCGTCACGCCAGAGAACGTGTCTCCACTGCTCTAGAGTCCAGTGGCGGCATGCTTTACACCACTGCATCCGACGCTTTGCATTGCACTTGGTGATGTATGGCTTGGATGCAGCTGTTCGGCCATGGAAACCCATTCCATGAAGCTCTCTATGCACTATTCTTGAGCTAATCTGAAGGCCACATGAAGTTTGGAGGTCTGTAGCGATTGACTCTGCAGAAAGTTGGCGACCTCTGCGCACTATGCGCCTCAGCATCCGAGTTGCTGTCGTTCCCAATCGCTTCCACTTTGTTATAATACCACTGACAGTTGACTGTGGAATATTTAGGAGCGAGGAAATTTCACGACTGGACTTGCACAGGTGGCATCCTATCACAGTACCACGCTGGAATTCACTGAGCTCCTGAGAGCGACCCATTCTTTCACAAATGTTTGTAGAAACAGTCTGCATGCCTTGGTGCTTGATTTTATACACCCGTGGCCATGGAAGTGATTGGAACACCTGATTTCAATTATTTGGATGGGTGAGTGAATACTTTTGGCAATATAGTGTATGTCTGGCCCAGACAGCTCAGTTACTAGAGCATTAGACTCGCAGTCTCAGGGTTGTGGGTTCGATCCCCACATAGTGTTAACTATCACCTTTGTAAGTTGCTTTGGATAAAAACGTCTGCTAAATGACTCTATTGTAATGTTTTTTCATTTCATTTTCAGCTTTTGCCAAGAATGCTTTGCGCCCGTGGGATTGCACCTAAATGAAAAAGAAATTTTCCCAATACTATTCCACCACTATTCCACCATTATAAGAAAGTGTGGTTAAATGTTAAATGAATACACTACTGCATTCAAACGTACGCGTTGACTTGGGGAGCAATTCTCTCCCAAGCCAATTCCCTCTGCTTTGCCGCTGCAGCTCTGTTGCTCTTCTTTTTAAAGATTGGTTCATACTCCCCATAAGCATTTAATAACAGTTCTAACTCCAGTGGGGTGAAGTACGCCGATCTTTGCTTGCCGGTTGCCATGCTGAATCGTAGTATCGGGCCTCCATTGATGATGGCTTTTTATTGTCGTCGTGCACGCGCTTAACTCAAGGTGAACACACTCAAAGTTGATTGAACTAACTCAAATCAGCCCTTCTGGAACAGAAAACTCAGACTTGGCCATCTTGGAATGAATCAACTCAGAGTGCAGGGTTAGACTCAGAGTTTGCTGAACCTGCTTCTTGGAACAGGCCCCTGGAGTCCTTGAAATTTGGAATCCCAGGACTCATGTATCAGCTTACTCTATATAAAGTTTTCAAATTGATTTCAGACTCATATCATGTCTTAGACTCAGTGCCTTAGTGCCTTATCTGAGGTAAGTATATCCTAATGTGCTATCACACTGTATGAGTGCAGTATTGTTATATTATGTTATGTAATGTAATATAATACTACTACTACTACTACTACTACTAATAATAATAATAATAACAACAACAATAGTGTCTTATGTGTAGCATATAGTAATTTATTACTTATGAACTGTATGTGTATAAAACATCTAAGCACACCATTGCCGCTGTAAAACTTTCTTTCTGATTTTTTAAATTTTGGTATAATCTTTTACACATGCAACAACTATTGCAGATGGTAAACAACTTAAATTGTTGGTATAGATTTAGCCACCAAAGAGTAAAAGACATTGTTGATCTCTACTGAAATACACAAATTAACTGATAATAACTCTGTCTTTATGTATTGTTAAATAAGTTAATTCCATATCATATTTTAAAATATGTATTTCATCTATTCAGCCATTCAACGATTTGATGATCTTATTATGAACTTGTGAAGATTTAAGATTTTAAATAACAGTGTTCAGAAAAGCTAATTTGTAGTTCCACTTTACTATTTCACATGAATACACTTTATATTGATGTTGGTCTAGTTGAATTGATCACTTATTTTGTAGTATGTGGATCAGGGAAAAGTTTGAATTAAATTATTAATTGATTAAATTATTTATTAAAAGTTTAATTATTTGGAGGAGTTTGGGGAAGGGAAGACTTTTGGTGGGCATTGAGACAGTTTCATTCTATACATCATTTGGAAAAAGTGATGCTGACTTTATGTAAATGATGGCTGGCATGAAAGTAAAGCATATTTTGTACTAGTGTCATCTTAAGACCTTTTGAGGATAGAATGTGTTTTGAAATGTTGACTGACGAAGCAAAACGCAAAATGTTTCCAAAATGGTTGGTGTTAACTTGTACATTTATCGTCTTGTCAGTACAGTATAATTTAAATCTTTGACACAAAATAGATCTCATCAAAATGTTCTATCTGATATGCAGAACTAACTTTCACATAACATGTCGATATTCATGTCCTTTGTGACAGACGCTTGCAACATCCTCAAACCGGCATCATGAATTTTTCATCTCATGATAATGTGTCGATTACTCTGAGTTATCGGGACAATTTCAGCACAGCTGTGACCAAGAATGTGATTGTTTTGGCTCTTGGCATCACCATCAATTACATTAATGGTACCCTGATCCACACCTTTAACAAACACCAGGTCAGAAGCCTTTTGTATTATGTGCAAGTAAGAGGTGAAGATGTATGAAAGGAGAAACAAAAATGGTTAAGCTCCTTTCCCTTAAATTTCTCTCCTCTCCTTTCTTTTCCTCTCCTCCAGATATTTTATGTGAATCCTCGTTACATCCTGTTCATCCACCTGGTGATCAACGATATGATCCAGCTTACTGTGACGATCACCCTGTTCATCTTCAGCTATATTTTCTACAAAATTAATGTCTCCTTCTGTTGCCTCCTTGTCATACTTGCTGGCTTTACCAGTGAGAACACTCCATTAAATTTAGCTGGCATGGCAGTAGAGTGCTATATTGCTATTTGTTTACCACTCCGCTACGCTGAGCTCTGTACAGTCAAGAGAACATACATTCTGATTGGTTTCATCTGGGCCACAATTGCCATGTCCATCCTGCCAGATCTGTTTGTAATGTTAGCTACAGAACCTCGAGAATTCTTCTATTCTAGAATCTTCTGTGTAACTAATACCGCATTCCGAAATCCCATAATCATAAAGAAGAGGAATGTGTCCTACGTAATTTTCCTAGTTATAGTTTGGCTCACTCTCCTCTATACTTACTTCAAGATCCTCTTTGCTGCTAAAGCAGCTGATGGACATGCTAAGAAGGCCAGGAATACTATCCTGCTTCATGGCTTTCAGCTACTGTTGTGCATGCTAACCTATATAGGCCCTGTGTTAAAAAATGCTCTTTTGGAATGGTTCCCTAAAAATTATTCAGACTCACTCTTTGCTTGTTATATCATCATCCAAATCCTTCCAAGGTTTGTCAGTCCTATTGTCTACGGGCTACGAGACCAGACATTCAGGAGGTACTTGAAAAGGTACTTGCTTTGTACAGTGAGTATAAACACCAATCCACAGACTACACTGAAAGGGCGCAGCAGATAAATAACATTATAAACACAAAAAAGTGAATAAAATATTGACAGTATTGATGTTTTTGTTGATGTAGTATAAAAGGTTTAGATTGCAACAAGCCAAAGGCTTTTTTTAAATTGCTCTATTATTTGGTTTCTTGTTAAAACGATGGAAAACACATTATTGATGTTGAGATTATTATCACTTCTATTTTATCTCTTATTATAATAATGCAATATACAAATACAGTAGAACATTGGATACAATGATACATATTTACAACTTGAGACTTATGTCTCTAAAATAACGGGAACATTTTGATTTGTGGCCTCACTTTTTCAAACCTCTCCCAACTGTGGATTATTTGAAAAAAATCCAAAAATATATTGTGTGAATCCTGGCAAGCGTTGTAAAATGGATATTAAATATCTCACTAGATAGTGTGTTTTTGCTTTTATAGAGATGTATAAATACAATATAGCATAGTATAGCAGAGTATAGCCCCTCTGCCAATGAGAGCCAATCAGACCAATCAGCAGCATCATTCTCACATCGCACGCTAGGGTTTTTACACTGCCACTCAGCCTGGCCTCAATCAGGAAGTGGACTTCAAAGGAAAACAAGGTTAAAACACAGTAAAACCATATACAAAATAAATAAAGTACTATGAATCTGAATGACAAAACAATTGTATAAAAAACAAGTGTATACAATGAATGTGTAGGTTTATCTGACAGTTGAAGGAGCAGATTATTTTCCTTCAGTAGGAAATTACTAAGTAAAGAAGGTAAGGTAAGGCAGGCTGAAGGAAATTGGATACAACAAAAAAGTAATTTACAACACATCATATTATTATAACATCACAGATTGATGATACATAACTTCATAAGTGTGTTGAGGGTGGAATTTTCCTTTAACTTTAATCATGGTTTATCTTTTCTAGAGATGATAGATCTATTCCAATACATTATAGCTATAGCTCGTCGCTTCTCTCATTGCCGGTCACAACACTTTTAAGGCTACAGGATTTGGACTTCCTGCCAGGTCCAGATATTTAGCCTGCTAGATATCTCCCAGGCGTCTGTGACACACCGGTGAGTCTCTCGGTTTGTGTCTTCATTTCAACAGTTTGGAACAGTTCACACAGCGATCGTCGCACACGGGAGTGAGTGCTGATTTGCCAGTGATCTGGGACTTTTGTCGGCGAGCTCCATAAACTGTCTGCGAAACAAAAAAACAGGCTAGAATCGCCGAGTCTGAATTCGGCATAAGGGATGATGATGTAAAATTGGCTTGGGAAGAGGTTGGACATATGTGAATTATTTAAATGTCAGATTTGATAATTTGCCATGTATATGTACACAACATGAATAGCTTCACCTATAGTGCACAGTATCTGCCGCCTGTATCTGCGCTCCCGGTGTCACCTTCTATGTCTCACAATCACATACTTCATATCTCCCATAGGTTGTGACCCAACAAACCATTTGAAAATGATCAGAGGCAGAAAGATGATAATTATATGCCAGGCTGGTTTAAAAATATTATACTGAATTTTTTAAGTTTCTTCTCCCTGTCTTTTATTTCATTATTTATTGTGACTGTCACCATGTTAACCATGTGTAATGATGCAGCTTGACTGTCTATGATTCACACATTAATTCAGTTACCATAGGTGTAGAGCTTATAGTGAGTTGTGTGTGTGGGATTTTGGACAGTTGCATGTTTATGACACCACGGCAACTGACATCATGCCACCTGATGTCATCTATGAACCTGAAAGTTCATGAAAGTTTTTTAGCTCTGACCTAGGGCGTTGTTTCATTTTTTGTGTTCAGTGGGCACAGAACTTCCGGTTATAAACTACAAGGACATCTACACAAAACGCTGCTAACTTCGCCGAGCTATCTTCATGCTACCTAAATATATATATATTAACGTTGTATCTAAAATGGGTTCGGGGACCCATTATGCGGTGCGTGGCTGTCCTAATACACAGAATTGCTTGAATGAGTGGTTGGAAACAGTGTTTTGAGCATCGGCCTGCCACAAACGGCAATGTCCCTGCACTCCACTGTGTTCGTTTCACAAAATAAAGACGACAGATTTGTAATCGATATGGCCAAAGACTTTAAATTTGAAGAAACCACCGATAAATAATTTAAAGATTTATTTATCTACCTTTGGAATACTCTGAATAAGGTGTTTACTTGACCCAATTGAAGTAATTGATTACAACCAATGTGATTCACATAACTTTTTATTGGATTGATGTAAT
The DNA here is from genome assembly GCA_034670385.1 of Hoplostethus mediterraneus. Classification (NCBI taxonomy): domain Eukaryota; kingdom Metazoa; phylum Chordata; class Actinopteri; order Trachichthyiformes; family Trachichthyidae; genus Hoplostethus; species Hoplostethus mediterraneus. Next base: position 207,264 of record JAXDDW010000041.1, read on the forward strand.
AAACAGGCTATGAATGTAATAATAGTAATAATAATAATAATAATAATTATTATTATTTAAGACACTGACTTGGTTCAACACTAGATTTCAAATACACAAACCTGTCGTGTTTATAGGTTAGTACACAACCAACTTTGTTGCTGTGGAGATACTGATATGCCTGTGAGCATTTCAGATTTTCCATCGCGTTACCATCTAACTTTACCGCTATCGATTCCACGGAGTACAAACATATTTTGCCATACGTTATGTTTGGCCATTTCATCATATTATCCTCCCAGGTGTGTACTGTGTCTGGGTGTGGGATAGACACAGCACCTTCCCTTATCAGGAAAGTCGATGAATGTTCCCATTGCAGTTGCTTTGACATTAACTTAGGCAAAATCTCTGGCGCTTACACTTGAACGGAAGTGGCCGAACTAACTTGTCTATATAAACTCATCACATGGACATCACACCCATATCAGGTTGGAGATACCTGACATCTTGGGTATGTAATATCTACATATGCTTACTGTTGTTATTGTTATTGTACTGCATTTGGCATGGTAATGGTATATGGTAATGGTATATGACTTCATTATGTGCAATATTGAGTTGTTTTTCTTTTACTTCTTTCTTAGATTTAGATTTATTATCTACAGTAATTGCTGCTTTGCCTTTGTCATATTGAGCAAAGATGGGGCTCCAGTGTAATGGAGGAGTGTGGTGTGTTTGCTGTATTGTTTAAGTATTTATCTTTTACCATTTCTACTACACTATAGTGTAGCCCCATTTATGTAGATATTAGCATCGTAGTTTAATTTATTTTTCTGTATTATTCAGTAATCTGAAGGCCAATTAGGTACTTGCAATGTAAGGAAATTGTGTGCTCAGTGATGAATGGCTTTCATTCAAATCGATCCACTGACTGCTTGTGTTGTTGGTTCTTGATTAACAGATTATTGATCCCATACACATGAATACAAGAATAGTGAATCAATATCATTACCGCACTTTGCTACAAAACTACCTAAACTGCTGCAAAGTAGGTTTTAAAGTAGGTAAGTATATTTATTGGCTTTTTGGTCAGTAACAACACATAAAAACAGAGGGCAGAGGGCATTGCATTCATATGATGTAACCCTTACCATGCAGGCAAAAACAAAATGTATGTATTTCACAAATTTAACTATAAAAAGTAGATAAAATGCAGTTTGCCATGTAACAGCTCTTGGTGTCATGATTCTTTTGTATTACAGAGAGTTGAGGAGGAAATTAGTGCTTAGCCCCTGCAAGATCAATGAAGTCCTCATCCTTGATCAGCATAACTTTATCAACTTCAGCTGCTATAATTGAGGTGGCTCCTCTAAAGCGACAATCGTCTGCCTGAACCCCAAACAAAACCAACATTGTGTCAGGCTGTACCATCTGCCCCGAAATACCAGGCAACGTTTGAAATCTAGACAGCTTGAAGTTGTACAGGCTAGGTCAGAAAATATGAATTAAGGAGACAGGAAACTGAAAAGTAAAAATGTTAAATTAGCTTTAACTTTAGATGATTTATTGAATGCATAACAAGATTGACTAAATGTACTATATGAAAGTTAGTCTCATAGTTTGATATGTTACAGTCACAGATTCTGACCACAGAATTTAGCTTATTTCTAGAATTCTTTGGTAAATCTCTTTCACAATAGGGCACTACATAATCTATGAGTATTTCTCTCTCAATGTTGCAACAGATTTGGAGGATCCTGCCATTTGAGACATGAATTTCTCATCTGTTGGTGGTAATGTGTCTTTACTTGAGAATTACCGGGACACTTTCACCACAGCTGTAACCAAGAATGTGATTGTCGTGGCTCTCTGCATCTCCATTAACTACATCAATGGTACCCTGGTCCACACCTTCAGAAAACACCAGGTCAGAAATCTGCTATTTATCTTTCTCTTTAAGAAAGAAAAGTGAGATATACAGGGGACTATGAAATAATACCACAGGGATATTCTAACACAACAAATTTGAAACCACTTTACATTCTCTTGATATACTTTATGATAAAGAATTTAAACAGATTAATTTTCAAATGAGGGGGAAAAATATATATATTTTTTTAATACACTCATGTTTCCTAGACTGTGGTCTGCGACAACATGTTCCCCATTTCAACATATCAGATAAGCAAGGGTTATGAAGGACACAAGGAGTATTTGAAGTAAAGGACTGTTATGAAATAGTGAGAGTAGAAAGCTGAACAAAATATATCTGAAAGACTTGTGCTCTATATGGCCTCAACTACAATAGGATGAGACTGCAAATTGTGTCAGGGGCAAGTTAGTCTCATAGTTGAGTAGTACAAGGGATCATTACCGTTGACTCATAAATTTACTTGATTTGGGTCCCAGATTCAAAAAGCATTTCTTCAAATTGTAGGGTTCATTCAGTTATATTCCTTTTGATTCTATTGTCTTCACCAACCTTATCCTCTAGATCTTCAATGTGAACCCTCGTTACATTCTGTTCATCCACCTGGTGATGAATGACATAATGCAGCTGGCCCTCTCAGGCTTTCTCCACGTCATCAGCTATGCCCTGTACACCATCAATGTGTCATTCTGCATTTTCCTGCTGATTATTACCATCCTCGCTACCCTCAACACACCACTAAATTTGGCTGGTATGGCAGTTGAGTGCTACATTGCAATCTGCATCCCCCTCCGCCATGGCCAGATCTGTACTGTCAAGAAAACCTATATACTGATTGGTTTGATCTGGGTGACAAGTGCGGTCTCTATCCTACCAGATGTGTTCATCCTCCTGGCCACAGAACCTCTGCAGTTCTTCCATTCCAGAGTGTTCTGTGCCAGGGATTACGTGTTCAGAAGCACCTACAGCCTTAAGAAGAGGGATGCATCCCATATAGTTTTTCTTGTCTTGGTTTGGCTCACCCTCTTCTACACTTACTTCAGGATTCTGTTTGCTGCCAAGGGGGCTACCACAGATTTTAAGAAAGCCAGGAACACTATCCTCCTCCATGGTTTTCAGCTGCTGTTATGTATGCTCACTTATGTGCAGCCCATGTTAGAAAATGGTCTCCTGTACTTCTTCCCCAAGCAGCAGCTGGCAACACGCTTCACCTGCTATGTCATTGTTCAGATCTTGCCACGGTTTGTTAGTCCCATTGTCTACGGCCTACGAGACAAGACCTTCAGGACATATCTGAAAAGGTACATGTTGTGTAAAGTGAGCATAAGAAATCATCCACAAAATGTCACCATGTCAAGCACTGGGCCTGCTGTGAAAGGGCAGTGAAAAGGCTTCAGTTTCCAACCTCATCTCAATAAAATGAAGATAAAGATTAAGAAGTTAAGAAAGTGACAAATATATTTTCTTGTTTCCCTATATGTGTGTGTGTGTAAAGATTTAAGGCATTTGCAAAATATGATGACATATCCTCATGATATAACCTCATATTTATGTCTTGATAAAGGTCCGAAGAGTGAAATTCCACTGACAATAAACCAGTGCAGAGGTGATTCTGTGTGTGCAGGAATCATTTTTTCTTTTTTCTCTATAGATAATTTTTTTCTCAGTGTAAGGTTATTGGCAAATTTATATTGGCTGCTCTTCCCGCTACACTTCTACCTCTAATCCAGCACACCTCCATACGCTCACTTCCTCAGTCCTAGCTCAGGCCCTCGGTACGCCCTACATTCCACTCTATGCCAACATTTCTTCTAGACTGTGATCTTATATCTTGCAAGGCCAAGATATTAATCTAGTCAGCATCCTTCTCCCTTCACCTGAAATCGACCGATCTACGACAATCATAGACGGATCTATTCTCCCTAAACCATCTGACCCTTGGCTAGCCAGAGATCTTTCCATGGGGGAATTTGTAGTAACTTTCGGCATCTTTCGCAATGTCATGTGCACCCCGACCGGTGTCAGGAATTAGACACACATCGGTGACCTACACCTAAAGTATAGAAAAAACATTTTCTATCAGTACCATAAGTCTTTTCCCAAAAAAGCAGCTCTAATCATTGCCCAGTCAAACACTTGCGTGGATTAGTCCATTGTCAAAATGGAATGCCCTATCCCGTCTTGCTTTCTCTGCATTTTACTCAACCGTACAGAAATGCAAGCCTCTCTGCCTGAAGAGAAGTTATCCTGCATCCACCAGATTGCGCAATCATCCCAGACCAGTCAGCTGGTGATATGGAATTTTTCACAGATGCTGCTCCATCCGTCGGTTTTGGTGGTTTCTACCAAGGTCAGTGGTCCACAGGAAAGTGGCCTTCCTTGTTCTCTGGCCTTGATCACTACTCCACTCTGTTTGAAATCTATCCAATAGGTAGGTAGGTAGGTAGGTACTTTATTAATCCCCAGGGGGACATTTCTGTGTTACAGCAGCCAGACATAGAGTAACACCAATAAATAAAGAAATAAAGAAATAAAACTATAATGGAAATAATCAAAATAACAATAAAAAATATAAGAAACAAAAAGTACAAAAATTATGCAAATACCAAAAATTATGTAAATAGTGCAAAAGTAAAAACAATTTTTAATGGGAAAAAGTCCCGGGTGCAAGAAAGTGAACTGTGCCAAAAGTGAGAATGTGCAATAGTAGTGGCCTTCCACATCTGGGGACATCTGTGGCACCGCAACGCAGTTAATTGCTACAACGAGGCCGCAGTTGCCATCATAAACACATCATCTACACAAGCAATCATGCCTTACATTAGGTGCTTAATCTGGATCAACTCACAATTTTATTGATTGATTGATTCTAGACCAACTGGAAACTCCAATCTGCTTTATTATCTGTAATCCTCCAAAAGATTCATGAGAACAGGTTTACGACATAAAAGTTTCTGACCTGCAAAATGTTTGCTTCATTCTGCAACACCATTGGCGTGCCTCTCAGGCCAATTCTGGTTTCCACTATCTGCGCTTTAATTTCTTATTGTATGATCAAATATCATGTCCAACCTAATTACATCCATAGCCTGTCAAATGTAGATCCCTTGTTTCCTAGCCTGTTTTCAAACAATAAAATAAAAAATAAAAGTAATTTTAAAAGGCATAGCTAAGATTTCTCCTCCTGTTCCCGCCCCATTACTCTTCCTATTTTACATCAAATGGTTTCAGCCCTTAGAGCAGGCCTATTTTGTCCCCATATAAATTCTCTCTTAGAATGTGTTTCTCTATTGGCTTTTTACAGCTTTCTTAAGATGACCTCTCACAGTGAAGCTGAGTCGGGAGACTGATACGCACAACAGACGGTGGCCACGCGCTCCCTGTGAAGGCAGGAGTTTTTCATAAGTAACCTACACTTTTTGTGTTCCACGAAGTAAAGCCATCTGTCTCTCCCATCCTCTCTGTGTCCATTCTGTCCATCTGATCTCTCTCGTGGCAAGACATTTGTCACATGCCCCTTTAAATGCCTTCTTGGACATCTTTGAGTGGACAGCGTCAGCCTATGGGTGGTTGGAGGTGGAGTGGGCTGTGCACTTGCTCCCCCTTTGTTACGATCATGTACAGTACCCAAGTGCAAAACCACAGAACACAGAGACGGAGTTAGCAACAAAAAACAGGTTTTACTAGGGAACAGTTCAAAGGGTGGCAAGGTAGGAATGGCAAAGAGAAGATGGGCTGGTGCAGGAGCGGGATGAACAGAGTGGGGAGACAGGCAGACAGGCGACAGGCAGTGGACCGGGAGACAGACAGGCAGGCAGGGTAGACAGGCAGTGGTAAGGTCTGCAGGTGGGGTCAGGGAAGGAGACTGGATCTGGGTAGGAGACAATACGGATTAGTAAGGCGAAAGGGGAACTCTGAGAATAATCTTCAAAGCAGCCAAGAACGAGACTGATGGGGTAGTACAAACAACGATCTGGCGATAAGTGGATGGAAAGCCGGGGTTCTCATGCTGGTGGTGATGAGATGATGGATGGCAGGTGTGCAGGGTAGAGCAGGTGAGCGGGAGGTGGTGACGAGTCAGGGAGGAGCCAGGATCTGGAGCCACGCTTGCCAACACACACACACACACACACACACACACAGACAGACAGAGACAGACAGGTAGAGGGACTGCTAGGTGTGGTAAATGACCTTCTGTTAGCTATAGACTCCAACTCAACCTCAGCACTATTGCTACTTGACTTGAGCGCAGCCTTTGACACAATTGATCATACGATACTCTTGAACCGCCTTGAACATTATATTGGTATCCGGGGATCAGCCCTTTCTTGGTTTAGGTCTTACCTACTTGATAGATCACATCGCGTCTTTTACAACAACATGACCTCAGAGTGTTGCAATATGGACTTTGGTGTCCCGCAAGGCTCTGTCCTAGGACCACTGCTATTCTCTATCTATATGCTACCACTTGGTGGCATCATTCGCAAATTTGGAATTAACTTCCATTGCTACGCCGATGACACCCAAATTTACATACCAGTCAAACCAACCGATAACACCCAATTCCAAAAACTAGAGGCCTGCCTATCAGAGGTCAAATATTGGATGTCCCTAAACTTCCTACTTCTTAATGGCAACAAAACTGAGATGCTAATTGTGGGACCAGCTAGACATAGACACTTATTTGAGAATACTACTCTCAATTTTGATAGTTGTGTAATCTCCCAGAGCCCACACGTTAAAAATCTTGGGGTAAAATTCGACCCTACCCTCTCATTCGAGTTGCACATTAAGGAGATCACTAAAACAGCGTTTTATCATCTTCGTAATATTGCCAAAATTCGACCCATGCTAACAGAGGCAGACGCAGAAATTTTAGTACATGCCTTTGTATCATCCAGAATCGATTATTGCAATGCCCTTTTTTCAGGCTTACCTACTGGGCGAACTAAAAAATTACAATTGGTTCAGAATGCTGCTGCCAGAATCCTGACCAAAACTAGGAAATTCGACCATATAACTCCCATTCTATCCTCATTACACTGGCTACCAATTCAAGCCAGATGTGACTTTAAGGTGCTTTTACTTGCATATAAATCATTACATGGGATGGCACCGTCCTATTTATCCGATTTGATTATACCATACAAACCGCCACGTGCCCTTAGATCTCAGGACGTTGGCTACCTGTCTATCCCAGCAGTCAAAAAGAAAACTGCAGGTAACAGAGCCTTTTCTTACCGGGCTCCATATCTATGGAACAGTCTGCCTGCCTCAGTCAGAGAGGCAGGCTCTATCGACGTCTTTAAGTCAAGGCTAAAAACCCATTTATTCTCTCTGTCATTTGACCAGCCCTGAGGGAGTGGCCCAGTCTCGTCTCAGAGTAAGGCTAGCCTAGTAAGGCTAGTCTAGTAAGGCTAGGCTCAGTCTCTTCTCAGAGTAAGGCTAGACCAGTTAGCTTATCCTAGCTCAGGGTCCTGCCGATGGATATTAGCATCCTGCCTGCATGTCCTATTGTTCTGGTCTACTTGCTGCTGTCCACTGACGCTGGTCATGTTTGTCTGTGTGAGCGCGTGTGTGTGTATGGGTGTGTGTGGGTGAGTCTCCGATCTGTTCCAGGCTGCAGCCCGGCAGAGTTGGCGTCTGCGTGGTCCCGCCTCCTAGGACGATGCTGACTGAGCGGGCGTTGCGTTCTCCTATCTGGGCAGAGTTGGCGTCTGCATGGTCCCCTAGTCCTATGATGACGTCGACTGAGTTGCCGTTGCTGTGATGCCCCATCAGATGTGGATGTCCCACCAAAATGAACTTTCATATATTGTGTATACTCTGTTTGCCCAAACACGGCATCTATTGCACGCCCAACCGTCCTGGTAGGGGGATCCCTCTCTGAGTAGCCCCTCCCAAGGTTTCTCCCACTTTTCCAATAAGGTTTTTGTGGGAGTTTTTCCTTGTCCTCTGTGAGGGTCTAAGGCTGGGGGATGTCGTGTACTAATCATTTATTATTTTCACATGTTGGGCATTGTGAAGCCCTTAGGGACTGTAACGGTGATTAAGGGCTATACAAATAAATGTGATTTGATTTGATTTGATTTGGTTGATAATGGCCTCTATCTCGTAGGGCCCAACAAAGCGGGGAGTCAGCTTCTTTGAGTCCACTTTCAACGGTAGGTCCTTAGCCAGGAGCCATACCTGTTGCCCTGGAGTGTAGATGGGAGCTGGGGTGCGGCGGGGGTTGGCCTGGGTCCATTGGTTTGTGGGTGGTAACCGAATGACAAGCTGGTGGTGGTGCCCAGGGCCTTGCGAAACGCTCTCCAGACCTGAGAGATGAACTGAGGTCCTCGGTCCGCAAAGATGTCAGTGGGGATCCTGGGGAGGCGGAAGACGTGGTCCACCATGAGGTCTGCGGTCTCCCCGGCCGATGGCAGCTTAGTAAGGGGAATAAAATGGGCAGCCTTAGAGAAGCGGTCAATAACCGTAAGGATGGTGATCTTACCGTTGCACGGAGGGAGGCCAGTGACAAAATCTAAGGAGATGTGGGACCAGGGACGGCTGGGGACAGGCAGGGGGTGGAGCAGCCCAGTGCGGGGCTTGTTGGAGACCTTGTTCCGGGCACAGAACCAACAGGCTGTGATGAACCCCCGGGTGTCAGTGTCCATGGAGGGCCACCAGAAGCATTGGCGGAAGAAGGTGAGGGTCCGAGAGATGCCAGGACGGCAGGTGAGACAGGTGGAGTGAGCCCACTGTAGCACCTGTGAGCGGACAGAATCAGGGACAAACATACAGTTGGGTGAGCCTCGAGGGCAGCAGGATGGGAGCCGGATCCACATTGCCCTCCTCCGCGGTGTAGATGCGGGACAGATGCGGGTAGAGCCTGGGCGATAGGACAAGGTGAAATTGAAGCGTCCAACAAAGAGGGCCCAACGGGACTGACGTGGGTTCAACCACCTCGCCGTCTGTAGGTATGTGAAGTTATGGTGGTCCATCCAGACGACGGAGAGTTGGTCAGCTCCCTCCAACCAGTGATGCCACTCCTCCAGAGCCAACACGACGGCGAGGAGCTCCCGGTTTCCCACATAGTAGTTCTTCTCTGTGGGTGAAAGCTTGCGAAAGAAGAAGGTGCAGGGATGGAGCTTACCGTCGGGTGGGGACCTTTGGGAAAGCACTGCTCCTACCCCCATGTCTGAGGCGTCCACCTCCACAATGAATTGCAAGGTGGGATCGGTCTGGATGAGGACAGGGCTAAAACCGTGCTTGAGCTCCCTGAGAGCGGTCTCTGCCTCCGGGGTCCATCGGAATGGGATGGAGGTGGAGGTGAGGGCCGTGAGTGGGGCTGTAGTTCCGGATGAACCTCCGGTAAAAGTTGGCAAATCCCAGGAATCGCTGCAGCTGCTTGCAGTTGGTGGGCGACGGCCACTCCGCCACGGCGGAAACCTTGGCAGGATCCATGCTGATCTGGTTGTGGGCAATGATGTAGCCAAGGAACGACACGCTGGGGACGTGGAACTCACATTTCTCTGCTTGTTCTCCAGGAGGCGCTAGAGTACCTGGCGGATGTGTTGCTCATGCTTGGCGGGGTTCTGAGAGAAGATCAGGATGTCGACAAGGTAGACGAACACGAAACAGTTGACCATGTCCTGGAGCACGTCATTAACCAGGGTTTGGAAAACGGCGGGGGGGTTAGTCAGTCCGAACGGCATAACCAGGTACTCGAGTGCCCCAGTGGAGTGTTGAATGCCGTCTTCCACTCGTCCCCCTCTTGGATGCAGACGAGGTGGTAAGTGTTGCGCAAGTCCAGCTTAGTAAAGACTGTGGCACCTTGGAGGGGAACGAAAGCAGAGCTGATTAGCGGCAGCGGATATTTATTCTTCACAGTTATATTGTTCATACCCCGGAAGTCAATATATGGCCGCAGGGTCCCATCCTTCTTACCCACAAAGAAAAATCCTGCGCCGACCGGAGAGGAGGAGGGTCTGATGATGCCCGCGGCCAGGGAGTCCCGAATATAAGCCTCCATCGCCTCGCACTCAGGTCTAGATAGGTTATATAACCGGCCACTGGGAAGGGAGGCACCCGGGAGGAGGTCGATGGCGCAGTCATATGGATGGTGAGGCGGCAATGACACTGCGTGCTGTTTACTGAACACCGGGGCTAGGTTGTGGTAAGCCTCCGGGATGTAAGACAGTTCAACGGACTCTGGCAAGGATGGTGGTTTGGAGTTAGCAGGGGCAGAAAGCAGACAGTGTGAGTGACAAAAATTGTTCCAAGAAATAATCTGACCTGTCCAGTCCATGTGTGGGTTGTGGATTTGAAGCCAGGGGAAACCAAGCACTAGCGGAGAGTGGGAGCAGTCGAGTATGTAGAACCTGATGGTTTCTTGGTGATTTCCGGAAAGCAGCAGCGTCACGGGGGCCTTCTGGTGGGAAATCTGGGCCAATGGCTTCCCGTTAAGAGTCTTAGCCTCCAGGGGGGACTCCAGAGGCTCCGTGTCAATGCCCATCCGCTCTGCCACTACCCTGTCCATAAAACCCTCGTCGGCCCCGGAGTCAATGAGGGCCGAGTAGACCTGGGACTGGTCGCGCCACAAGTGAGTGGTGTTGATGTGGGGACGTGAGAGAGAAGTACACGCTGCTCGGCTTGTCAGTATCTCGCTCATTACTTACGAGCCGGTGCTTTTACTGGGCGGAACGGGCAGGAGTCTAAAAAGTGTCCAATCTCACCACAGTATAGGCAAGCCCCGGCATTGACCCGATGGGCCCGCTCCTCGGGGGTTAGGCGAGCCCTATCCAACTGCATGGGCATGGGTTCCTGGTGGGGCTCAGAGACTCTCGGCGGAGGAGGACGAGCCGCTCCTTGCAGACGCTGTCCTCGTAGACGGTTGTCTAGCTGAATGGCGAGGGAAACCTGGGATCTAAAATCAGTGGGTTCGTCACGGGCGGCGATCTACAGACGCTCAACCAGCCCGTTTCAAAAAGTACCTCATATCGCCCGGCAGGGACGCAGGGTTTTGAATTCCAGTGAGTAATCCGCCACACACACGCTCCCTGGCGAAGGTTAGCCAACAACCTCCTGGGGAGGGGTCTCCCCAGTGGTCGGGGTGATCGAACACATCCTTCCGCTCAGAGATAAAACCACTAAAAGAGAGAGTCACTGATCTGGTGTGAATAGGTGGCTTCGGCCCATGTCAGGGCCCTGCCTCTCAACAGGCCGATTATGTAGCGTACCTTTGAGTGGTCGGTAGGAAACGTCTGAGGTCACTGGAGGAAAACCAAGGAACACTGGAGAATGAAGCCTCGGCATTTGTTGGCTTCCCCAGAGAAGGGTTCGGGATCCGAAGCGTAGGACTCCCGGGACGGAAGTGATACCGGAGATGGGACCGGGAGGACTGGCGAGGCGGGCTGAGCTGCGGAGACTGGTGGAATAAGGTAAGCGGTTAGCAAGGCTACCTGGTTGGTTATCTGGGAGACCTGGTTGCTCATGGCCTGGTTGCTCTCGGACAGGCGCCGGAGGACCTGTTCGTGTTGTCCCAAGAACTCTCCCTGGCTGGCAATTGCTCTTCGAAACATGGCGGGCTCAGAGTCCGGGTTTGCTGGGTCCATGTTGGCCAGATTGTAGTGAGCAGGAGGTGGTGACGAGTCAGGGAGGAGCCGGGATCTGGAGCCACGCCCGCCAACACACACACACACACACACACACATAGACAGACAGAGACAGACAGACAGAGACAGATAGGTAGAGGGACTGCTAGGAGGCAGAGGTGGAGTGAGTGACACCCTTCTCACTGGGGAAGCCCGATGAGACAGCCTGCCGGCATCCTACAGGAGTGATTCTGTCACCATCAAGCAGGCTGTCCTGGACCGCACGCCTGAGGGGCACCGGCACCAGTTCATCGTGCTTGTCCTCAAGCCCGATGGTTTTGTGTGGAATACTGCAAGTTCGATGCCTATCCAATGCCTCAGGTCGACAAGCTCTTGGATCGCCTCGGCAGCGCTACAGGGCAACTGGCAGATTCCCTTGTCACCAGAGTCCAGGGAAAAACGTCTTTCTCCACGCCGAATGGTTTGTACAAATTTGTGACACTTCCATTCGGGTTGTTTGGGGCCCAGCCACCTTTCAACGCATCATGGACCGGGTGCTAAGTCCCCACACCGCGTATGCGGCAGGTGGCGGCAGTCCTTGAGTCCCTGAGACAGGCCTGGCTCACAGCCAACCTGTAGAAGTGTATGGTTGGACGGTGGGAGGTACGGTATCTGGGGTACCACTTGGGTGATGGGCTAGTGGCAAGATAAATCACTTATGTTCACTTTAAAATGCTTCCGTATCAACTTTCAAAATCAGAAAGGTTATTCCGCTGACACATGTAAAAGACTGTTAAGCAATACTGGCTGAAAATTTTAATATTACCTTAAAATAACGGGTATGCACTATGGGTTTGTACTAACAAGCCATACTCTTTGGCCTGGCTAGTTTGTCATACATTGTGTCACATTAGAGTGACAGAGTGAGACGCTATCACAGGGCATTTTATGTAAAATAACAAGATTGTCTCACTATCGTAGGTTGTCTTGCTGTTTTTGTCTTGTATGTAAAAGGTCACCGCACAGTTAAAGCCCTTTATATTTGGTCACCTGTACTTTTTTGTATATTTTCTCATAATAACCATACCTTTTTGTATTGTTCTGACTCTGTATCAATAAAGAGTGAACTTTTCGTTTCTGTGTGATGCGTTCTTTGTTTCCTACACAACTTTTTAAATTCCACACTTTTTCCAGGCCTTCTATTATTGGTTGGATGTGACAATTTTGATAACTGTTCAATATGATTTATAGTGATAGTGGCTGGGTAAAATGACTGTAAACTAGTCCATATAAATGTAGATGAAGAATATTCTTCATAACAAAAAAGTGAAATGATCTACAACAACAAAGTCTGTTGTTATATGTAATAGTGTAAGAGTAATATTTACTTTTCCACATGTTTTTTATGCAATTTCTTTCAAGACCTAGAAATTATCAAATATATTTCCATGTATTTCCAGACTTCCAGACTGCTATGGTTTATGGTCAGTTTAGTTTTAGGTTGCTTTGCTTGAATAATATTACAATAATAAATTCATGAAATGGTATAACTTTGACAAATACTCAAAACTGACAAAAGTTTCTTCTCGACAGGTAAAAAGAAAACTTTCATAGAAAGAGGAGTAAACAAGCTTATGACAAGTATAGCCTATCAAATGGATAATAACTTTTTTCCTTGTGGAGTAATCAAGTGTATTTAAAGAGCATGTCCATGGTGGTTAATTAATGTTAACAGAACATAAAACTTCATAACGGCGGTGAACTTCAACACTTTTTCTCCATAGATTGTGCTGCAACAACGACATAATGTCCAATACACACCCACTTAGAATAATATGTTTGATTAACTTAAATATCCCAGCCAATAGAGTAAACTTTGGTTCTGGCTAATAACATGATGACAGTGATGAGAAACTTTACGATCCCCCCTCAGAAGACATATATCATAAATCCCTTTGATTCTGTGTGTGTGTGTGTGTGTGTGTGTGTGCACACTGCATGCATGCATCATAACCAAGGGCGTCACTTTGTGTTGAAAAGTGGTGGGGACATGAGAGTCGACAATACGAAAATACACCAAAGAACGGCGACCGCACAAGTAACATCCATATGCATCACCTCCACAGCTGCAGCACCATGTCAATCCAACAGTGCAAATATCACAATAACTACTGTAGAAAGTACCAGTGCATGTAACAATATCCTAAAATATGACTGTGGCAGATGGGAGGAGGGTGGGGTGAGGCTTACCTTGGACCGGCTGTGGCCAATTAAGCCTGATTGCAGCCGAGTGCGCCAGTTAGTGATGGGCGGACAGAATCTTTTCAAAGAATCGATTCCTTCGAGTTGATACATGTAAATGAATCGAACCCTTCGAACCTTTTGAGTTTTGATTCTTTTTTTATATTTATAGATAGATAGATAGATGTACTTTATTAATCCCAAGCTGGGAAATTGCAGTGCAGCAGCAGCATTACACACAGAGACAATAACAACAACACAATGAATAAAAAATTTTAAAAAAGAGAACAACCTAGACATATCAAAATGGCAATATAGAATGCAATATAAAAATGTATAAATAAGCATTATTATTGTAGTGCAAAATAAAATATAAAATATAAGGTGCAGTGAACAGAGTTGTGTAAAAACATATAAAGTGCATAGTGACTGTATGTTATGACCAGAGTTTTAGCTGTTATTGTACAGTGTGATGGCGTGTGGCAGGAAAGATTTCCTGTATCTGTCCCTTCGACAGCGGAGCTGGAGCAGCCTGTGAGAGAAGGTACTCCGCTGTCTGTCTACTGTGTGATGGAGAGGGTGCTGATCATTGTCCATGATGGATAACAGTTTGTTCAGCGTTCTCCTCTCCACCACGGTCTCAAAAGTCTCCAGCCTGAGACCCAGTACAGAGCCAGCCTTCTTGATGATTTTATCAAGTCTGTTAGTGTCGCTGGCTCTGATGCTGCTGCCCCAACACACGGCAGCAAAGAAAAAGGCGCTGGCAACAACAGACTGGTAGAAGATCTCCAACATCTTGCTGCACACGTTGAAGGATCTCAGCTTCCTCAGGAAAAAGAGTCTGCTCATCCCCTTCTTGTACACAGCCTCGGTATTAGGTTTCCAGTCCAGTCTGTTGTCGATTTGTATTTATATTTGTTATAATATGTTTACAACTTGGTTTGTTTCTTTTGTTGTTTTATATTAAGGCCCTTGTCACTGTGACACTTTGATTGTTATATTTGGTCATGCCCTGCAGTGAGCAGACATGCTTATATTTATTTCATTGTTGTTGTTTGTTTTTATATTATATAGTTTGCCATTTTAATAAAGACGTTTGCCACTGTATAACGTTACATTTTTCCAATGTAAATCGGATTATTGAACTAGAATGGCTTGCACTGAACTTTCTGCATCTGCAGAGAAAAAAAGTCAAATTGCCAGTGAAGTCGCTGTTATTTATTTCTGTTCTCTCTGTTCATCTCGTTCAATGTTAAATGGCTTATAGTTTACCCAATTACCAGTTAATTTATTAAACAACATCTTAAACAACAAAAACTGTTGTCAATGTGTGCAGAATAGATCGCTACATTATTACATTGGCCTTTTTCACGATCCAATGTGGGTCCTTGATCCGGCAGGTACGCGGAAGTAGTCTCTCATTCATCAGCTCTCTCATTCATCGGCTCTCTCGTTCGAGAATGAGAGAGCCGATGAATGAGAGAGCAGATAAACGAGAGAGCCGATGAACGCGATGAACGAGACAGCTGATGAACGAGATGAACGAGAGAGCCGATGAACGAGATGAACGAGAGAGCCGTTCAGAGAGATTACTTCCGCGTACCTGCCGGATCAAGGACCCATATTGGATCGTGAAAAAGGCCAATGTAATAATGTAGCGATCTATTCTGCACACATTGACAACAGTTTTTGTTGTTTAAGATGTTGTTTAATAAATTAATTGGTAATTGGGTAAACTATAAGACATTTAACATTTAACATTGGTCAACAAAACTGTCTCTATTAGAAAAAGAAAGTCAAGAGCACACAAAATAAAATGAAATCAATAGCAATACTCTGTGTAAATACTAAAAATATTATTATCATTAACCTGTGATTTTGTTGGCGTTTTATGTTTTACTGTCCGAGATGAGAATGAGAGAGCAGATGAACGAGAGAGCAGATGAACGAGAGAGCTGATGAACGAGAGAGCTGATGAACCGTTCAGTCTCTATCGGACTTCTCGGAAATCGGACATCTCGCGAACCTAGAGAGCAGATGTCCGAGAAGTCCGATAGAGACTGAACGGTTCGCGAGCAGCTCAGAGCAGCCGCTCAGTCTCTCATAGCAGGCAACGTGAGCGGGCGTGGGCAGTGTGAGTAGGGATTCATGAGCAGTCGGTCCGTTCGATTTGCTAACCTGGTACGTACCGGACAGATTCGTTCAAAAAGATTCATTCGTTCTTTTTTGCCCATCACTAGCGCCAGTGGGAGAGGCTGGCAGAGCGAGTAGAGTTCGGCAGGAGACGGAGACGAAACAAGTCGAGTTGGACTGTGTGTGGGAGAGGGAACGAGCCGGGACTTGGGAGCAGCCTGCAAGGGGGCAAATTATGCTGTCCCCAGCGTCCCCAGTGTAAATAACGCCTATGATCATAACAAGCTAATCCAGTGTATGTGACCTTTACTGCTAGTGCCTAATGAGGGCTGATGGGTGTACTCCTCCTGTTGTGTCCTCTGACATATTTCACTTTCTGAATACACTTTGAGGAATATGGGAAATGTCAGGTTGTCCCTCAAGCCCTTGGTGTAGAGGACGCTACAGCCCCAGCAGAGCAGATACAGGTAACATGTTGTCTTCACCTTAGAGGACAAACCAGAACAAAGAAAGTGGCCATTTTAGTTTTGACTGAAGTTTACCAAGTGCAACATCATGGGGACATGGGGGTTGTGCTGTGCCTTAATAGAAGAAGTCGAAGAAAGCAGTACTTGGAGTGAGTGATGCGATGTGAGTGATAAATCATGCACTCTCAAAATGTTCAAACCAAATTTGATTGTAAGACCTTGAGGCCAGTGGTCCTGTGTAACTCAATGGGTATGGCATGGCACTATGTGCTAGGTAACCACCATAATAATGGAAATATCAGCAGAAAGTATCACAACAGCAGATTGGTGTGGTGAGTAGTGTGACTGCTCATCAACCAAAAGACCTGGATTCAAGCATGCACCCTGCTGAAGTGTCCTTGAGCAAGACATTCAATCCCTACCAGTTTTGGGGGCACTGTTCTATAGCTATGTATGGGAGCAAGTGAAAACAGAATTTCCCAATAGGGATCAAGTCAAGTTATCATACACAGAAAGCACTGGCCCACTATAAGCTGCCAGAACAGCTCAGCACTTCAAGATAATTATTATATGTATTGTCTGGAACTATATTAGGGATCAAACACCATTCAACAAATTTCACTTGTTGTTCTTGTTATTGCTGTTGACAGTAATGAGAAAAGCTCAGCATTATCCATTCAAGCCTTCTATTGGGTTGAGATCTAAGATCACCTTGTGGCACCCTCGGGGAAAAGTCGGGTGCCACAAGTCCAATCTGAGGGCACGTCTATTGCAAATATCACATTTGAGACCAGAGTTCAAACAGAAATTATACTTTTCTGTTTTCTGTCATTTTCTTGATCTTTAAATCATTCAATGGTCACTCTTGCCCTTGAGAATGGGCATATTCAACCAGGAAGAGGCCATTCCCATCAGGATAGCAATGCTTCACCATGAGAAGAAAGTGGTCATTCAGAAAGCTTTTACGATTGTTGGTGTTTACCTTAACCTCTGAATAGCCAACCATGTACCATGGATTGCAGAGAATATGCAGATTTACATTCCAACCAAAGACTACACCAGGGGCCTCATTTATAAAGGTTACTACACACAAAAAGTAGCGTAAATGGGGTGAAATGTGCATAGGCATATTTTACTGCAAACGTCAAGATTTATAGAAATATTCTATGCGGTAAAAGGTGCGCACGTCTACGCATCCTTTCATCCATGCATAGAGCTCACCGCAGGTTTTTCAGACACTGCTCCTTGTAGCTCCTTGTGCTCAATGTTGTATAACTATTTTTAAATAGTTTTTTTTATCATTTTGTTCATCATCAGTTTGTCTACCATTTTTATTTTGTCTTCTAAAGCGCTTTGTAACTTAGTTTTGAAAAGTGCTATATAACTAAAGTTTATTATTATTATTATTAATAATAATAATAATAATAATCATATTATATTATATATTATATTATATATATTAATTAGTAATCATATTATTATTATTATTATTATTAATAATAATATAATAATAATAATAATAATAATAAGGTGTGCTGGATTATTAGGGCTTGTGCGGTTCTCCACAATGTGGCCCAGATGCCTCTACTGAGCCCCCAAACAGTACACCTTTACGGCGCTCGACCTCAGTGATGAGCACCTCGATCTCACACTCCGAAAATTTTGCCTTTCTTGCTGTTTCTCCTTTCTTGCAGTTGGCATCTCTCCGTCTTTCCCTCAAACAAAGGCTCCTTAACAATGTCGGCATATTCATGACTTATTTAGCATTGACCATTTATGGATGATTGTGGGACGACACTGGGAGGAGTAGTGGGAGGACACTGGGAGGAGTACACAAGTGCACAATCCACCGCAGGTGGGTATTTATAAAGAGAAGACTGCGTACAGGTGTGCGCCGCATGGTTTTATAGATCTGAATATTTTCTTGCGTTAGTAGATTCTGAGGTTTGTGCATACGAGATGTTTTAGGATGGAATCTACGCAGTTTTATAAATGAGGCCCCAGGTGCTTTCACTGATTAGCACCTCCAAGAGGAGGAACAAATGACAAATGAGAGAAATCACCTGATGTAGTCTTAGGTTGGCTGCTCTAAGGGGCTGAGTAGACTTAAACCAGGGGTGTGCAATTATATCTACCATACAGACATGATTGATGGAGCGCTGCAGATATGGTTGTCCTTCTGGCAGGTTCACCCACAGAAGGCTCTTTTAGAGTGGCCATTGGGTTCATGGTCACCTCCCTTACCAAATTGGCGGTTCCAAACCTTTTCCATTTCAGAATAATAATAAACCCAATGTACTGCTGGGAACTTTCAATGCACTAGCAATTTTGTATACCCTTCCCCAGATTTGTGCGTCAACACAATTCTATCTCGGAGGTCTACAGAGTTCCTTGGACTTCATGGCTTGGTTTTTGCTCTGACATGACCGACTGATGGGTTTGTATTAGGTTTTAGCTTTCATTCACTAATCCACACATCCACACTGATACAAGTGACAGAAAGCATCAGCATAAGTGGCACAAGTCTAGGGGTGCTTTGTTGCCTACCTTAGGGGAATTCCAGTATTTTTAAACCTGGGCTCTATGTGTACAAATTTGTCATTTATACCGCAAAATAGGTATCTACCGGAGCAATTCCAAAACTTTTTGTACCTATTTTGCAGTATAAATGACGAATTTGTACACATAGAGCACAGGTTTAAAAATACTGTAATTCCCCTTTAACACCTGTGTGCTAGCTTTCAAAAGTCCCCTAGTTTCATGTGGAGATGAGTGTGAGTCTGAGAAAAGATTTTGGACAGCATTTTCATTTCAAAATAATTTCTAAACTTTGCTATATCTGCTCCCCACCACAAGAATGAATACGATTTTAGTACGCAGCTGCTTAGGGCTCCACTAAAGGGTCTCTCACAAGGTAGCATTGTCAATGATGCATTCATTGACTTAACCTGGTTGCACGCTGTGCACGTCTGCAATGTACAGGGAGTGACCTTAATAACTAACACGTTGCCATATTCTGGTCGTGTTGCTCTAGCTCTGCCTCGTCCAAACACTGAAAGCCCCGCCTTGTTGACAGGATTGTTCCAGGTTGTCGTCTGACCAGACCCACTGACCGAGCTGTGTTCCAGAGGGGCTGCGCGATGCCTGAATCCAGACCACTGGAGGCTTTTGTTTCTTTTATTTTGTGAAGCGAGAACCTATCCCCACCTTCTTCTATGTTGTCTTGTCCTGTTGTCCTTTCTCTAATTCCTCTATTATCTCATCAGCTTGGGGGTCCCCTTGTCTGTACCTGAGTAATCACTTACTCTGCTGTGGTGGCAGAGCCACTCCTGGCTCTCTGCATGTAGCTGAGCCCAAAACACCTGGGACTGGGGCACCCATCAATCCAATGACCAAAGGAGTCCTGCTACCTCATAACTCATATGCTGCTGAATATCTGGATGACATCATCATCTACAGTTACTTGCAGCAGCATGCACAGCATCCAATGGCTGTCCAACGTAATGTATAAAGTCTTCAAATTAATTTCAGACTCATATCATGTCTTAGACTCCTTATCTGAGGTAAGGATACACTTAGTGTTTTAATATTGAATTATGTGTTGCATATAGTATTGTATTGCTTTTAAACTGTATGTGTATAAAATGTCAAAGCACACCATTTCCTCTGGAAAAATCTGAAATTCCCTGATACTTCAGGCATCACCTTTCAGATGTCACCTTTTTCACATGCAGCAACAATTGCAGATGGTAAACGTAGGTTGTTGGCATAGATTTAGTCACCAAAGAAGGAAAACATTGTTGATCTCTACTGAAATACACAAATGATTAACTTAATTCTGTATTTATGTAATGTTAAATATGTTCATTCCATATGATACTTTAAAATGTGCATTTCATCTATCCAGCCATTCAAAGATTTGATGATCCTATTGTAAACTGGGAATTAATTGTGTCTTCAGAAAAGCTAATTCGTTGTTCCACTTCACTCTTTCCCATGAATACATTTTCTATTGTTGTTGGTCTAGTTGAATTGACCATTTCAGACAGTTTCATTCTAAAATTAGGTATCCATCATTTGGTAAAACTGATGCCTCTATGATGCCTTTCACTCTATGAAAATGATTGCTGCCATGAAAAAGCATAAAGCATATTTTGTACTAGTGTCACCCTAAGACCTCTGCTTACAAAACAGTTATGATTCTGAGGATAGAATCATCTGTAGTTTTGAAATATTGACTGAAAAAATGGATCCAAAATGGATAGCATTGTGGAATGAAACCCTTCATATATACTAAGTGTGGATAACTTGGTGTTAACTTTAACTATATTTATCGTCTTGTCAGTACAGTATAATTTTAATCTTTGACATACACTATTGTCTAATTCAATTTTGTTCACATTTCATGATTACTTTTGGCACAAAATAGATCAAATAGATCAAAATGTTCCATCTGATATGTAGAACAAACTTTAACATAACATGTCGATATTCATGTCCTTTGTGTCAAAGCCTTGCAGCATCCTCAAACCGGCCTCATGAATTTTTCATCTCATGATAATGTGTCGATTACTCTGAGTTATCGGGACAATTTCAGCACAGCTGTGACCAAGAATGTGATTGTTTTGGCTCTTGGCATCACCATCAACTACATCAATGGTACCCTGATCCACACCTTTAACAAACACCAGGTCAGAAGCCTTTTGTATTATGTGCAAGTAAGAGGTGAAGATGTATGAAAGGAGAAACAAAAATGGATAAGCTCCTTTCCCTTAAATTTCTCTCCTCTCCTTTCTTTTCCTCTCCTCCAGATATTTTATGTGAATCCTCGTTACATCCTGTTCATCCACCTGGTGATCAATGATATGATCCAGCTTACTGTGACGATCACCCTGTTCATCTTCAGCTATATTTTCTACAAAATTAATGTCTCCTTCTGTTGCCTGCTCGTCGTACTTGCTGGCTTTACCAGTGAGAACACTCCATTAAATTTAGCTGGCATGGCAGTAGAGTGCTATATCGCTATTTGTTTCCCACTCAGCTACGCTGAGCTCTGTACAGTCAAGAGAACATACATTCTGATTGGTTTCATCTGGGCCACAATTGCCATGTCCATCCTACCAGATCTGTCTGTAATGTTAGCTACAGAACCTCGAGAATTCTTCTATTCTAGAATCTTCTGTGAGAGGACTAGGATATTCCGAAACCCCTTAATCATAAGGAAGAGGAATGTGTCCTACATAATTTTCCTAGTTATAGTTTGGCTCACGCTCCTCTATACTTACTTCAAGATCCTCTTTGCTGCTAAAGCAGCTGATGGAGATGCTAAGAAGGCCAGGAATACTATCCTGCTTCATGGCTTTCAGCTGCTGTTGTGCATGCTAACCTATATAGGCCCTGTGTTAAAAAAAGCTCTGTTGGAATGGTTCCCTAAAAATTATTCAGACTCACTCTTTGCTTGTTATATCATCATCCAAATCCTTCCAAGATTTGTCAGTCCTATTGTCTACGGGCTACGAGACCAGACATTCAGGAGGTACTTGAAAAGGCACTTGATGTGTTCTGTGAGCACAAGCATGAATCCATAGAAAACAGTCTTAAATTGTGCTGCACAGATACCAATTTAGTACTCAATTTTTAACTAAGTGAGTACTTTGTTAAGTAGATTGGCCAATCCCAGTACCGATACCAAGTTCTCAATTTACAGTAATTCATAGACTGCCTACTCTTGGCCGTGCACCATAACAATCCTAGGTGGTTTGAAATACAACAATGATGTAGTGAGGACAGGATGTTTCAAAACATCACACTGAAACACTTTTCTGAGACTTCAGAACTTTTCATTGTGAAATTGAGAGAAATGTTTTGCAAAATAATTAATGTTTATCTGCTGTCCTGGCATAAGTATTTCTGGTAGGCTAGTACTAGTCTAGTGGTTATTATAATATTTACTACCATTTATGTGTATAGTGTATGTTAATATGAAATTCAGACCCTAGTCATGTTGTCAAAAGTTGCCGATGTATGCCATTGTAGGGCAGTGAGGGTCATGACCCAAAAGTGGGTCCGTTTTGACCGTGGCCATGGCCATTTAGATACATAACTGTTGGGAATGGATATAAGGCTACTGGAAGCCACTGAGAAAACCTTATAGAAAATAAATATTTGGAGTCAATCAGTCAGAATCCTTAGGAGGATAAATTATAAAATGTAATGCATCACACAGCAATGTATTGTACATTTCCAGAAGCAGCAACAGCGGTTTGTTTGGAATACATAGAAGAACTGGGTAGTACAGAACAGACAGTAGAAATGAGAGACAATGAAATGACCTAAAGAAAATTTAAATCCATCAATGGAAAATCCAAGGAAAAAGAAACAGATTAATTGCCCAGTGGTAGTGTAACAGGTTTCATTCTGTGTTGTGTTATTTATTGAAGACATTTAAGTGGATTATTGTCGGTCCACACAGTAAACCTATGCCCTCGAAGCTAATGGCTGAATTGTCATGGATAGCCCACTTCATTGCCAAAAACTCAAGTCTGTGAGCAGGATACTTACACTGAGCATAATTTAGAGATTTACTGGCGAATGCAATTGGTCTAGTGGTTGCATGACCCACTTGGGCCGAATCCCAATTCACCCCTTGGCCCTACCCCTTCCCCTCAGTTTTGCGCGTTCACGTGTAGGGGTGTCCCAATTCTCTTGGGTCGAGGGGTAGGGCGAAGTGCTAGGGCTACATGGCCCTGCAAACGGAGATTTTTCAGGGGCACACTACAAACCGAGGGCTAGGAGAAGATCATGGCGAACGCTACACTACCATCAGAGTGAACCACAAATGTAGTATTTTCTTCGTTAATAAAGATTTTAAAAATATTCCAACCGTGGTATTATCTTAGTTCAATGTCGTTTCAATGTATTATGGACCGTTTCTTCATAAAAAGCATAACAAAAAAATCGCTAATATGCCGATGTCTCTACTTCGTTAGTTAGTTACGTTACAACATTGTTTTAGGCTGATTTGTGCATGACAGTCCCGCATTTTGACATATTTACATGTCGCATTTCCCCCTTTGATGGTATATGATGAAATATAACTAAAGTCCAGCAGCGAAGTTGCTGCACTTGTTACGGCTCCTCTAATATCAGTGCAGACTGGCAGGGTAACGGTAGGAGCGGCTTGCTAGACTACAGAGCACCGCTAACGCTATTCTGTCATGAAGTGGACTGGTAATGAAGCAGTGGTCTTTTTTATTTGATGACTTGTTTAATCGATTGGTAGCGTGAAACGTATAAGTTGTGAACGAATCGTGATGCTTTTCTATCTCCATCAGATGAACAGCAAATGTCACTGTGATAATACCATTGTTGCCATAGTAATCTCCGACAACAAACTCGTCCCGTCTGCTTATCGATGACGTATCAGCATCGAAGTGCGATCCCAATACTTAGGGAGATATTTTCTGGCCCTACCCCTTGGCCCTCGCTACCGAGGGTAGGGCCAAGCCGAAGCCATAGGGGTACAAATAAGGATTGGGATTTGGCCTTAATCCTCCTGAACGCAAAATACTTGCTTAGAAAGGTTATGAGTGAACTACAATTGTTGAGGCATATTTTCTGAAAAACGATTTAAGACATCAATATTGTCAATATGTCTTTTGGGTTTTTAAACCAGGAAATCACCCTCAAACAATGTTCACCCTGTCCTTCAAAATAAAATACCTATGCAATTAAGGTAGCATTATTCCTATGCACATACCAATAAAAATAAAAGTCCCTGTTCATGATCTAGTGCAACAACATCACTCAAAAGTAAAGCGTCTTCGAGACAAAAGTAGAGTGAAAAGCACTCAAACAAGGGACTGATGTGCAGATGTGGCTTTATTATTATGTTGGGCTTAAATTGAGTTGCAACTTGTTAGATCTAAGTATTAACAGAGGACTAGTGCCAGAGAAATTTGGTGCCCTAGGCAAGATTTTAGCTTGCATCGCAGCCAATTCCATCACCAATCATTGTGTTCATACACTCATACAGAAACTGCATAGCTTTATTACATTACATTACATTACATTACAGTCATTTAGCAGACGCTTTTATCCAAAGCGACTTACAATAAGTGCATTCAACATAGGTAGGTAAGAAAACTACTAGTCACCAGAAATCATAAGTGCATTTCCTTCCTAAACAAGCAACTAAGAGCATAACTAGTGTTAAGGTAAGAGTGCAATAAGTTAGCAACCTACTTATCTTAAACAAATGAGACAAATAGAGAATCGAATAAACAAGAGCTAAGACAAATAAGTGAACCCAATAAACAAGAGCTAAGACAAATAAGTGTATCCAATACACAAGAGCCAATAAACAAGAGTTCAGGCACATAAATGACGACAAATAGGCAAGGCTAGGAGGGAGGGTCAGAATGGGAGAATGGGAGAATTTACGTATGTAACTTTAGGTATTTTGTCTTTTATGTATCTTATCCCCTGTATTCCTGCTTACGCTGCTCTGTGTTAAGTCTTACAATACACACTTGGAGTGGCGCCAAGGTGTCTAGATACATTTCAAGTCAGGAGAGACTAGTTGTACGAAAAAGGAACATTTATTGTGATAACAAATATGAGAATGTTTGGCGGTAGCTCCGGTTGGGATCGAATGGGTTAGAGGCGAAACCCGCGAATCTCTGAGGAGCAGGAACTCCCCCCCGTAGGCCATTCTCCATGGCGGGGTAGATTCGCTGACGACCAACTTCAGCCTGGCACTGGTGGTGGTGGGGAGGCGGTGGGGCGCAGCAGCGATGCACTTGAAATGACAGAGATGGGTGCGGCAGATAACTATATATAAAAGGGTGCGGAGGCTGGCCATTGGTTCCTCTAAGGGAGGACGGGGAGTGCCCTTCCTTAAAGGGCTGATTGAATAACGAGCTAGGCCAGTGCGGGAGAGTGCCTGGAGTAGTGATGATAGTAAGAGATGGATAAGTAGTCTTCCTGATTGAACTTACGCTAAGCTTCATTTCAAGTCAGGAGAGACTAGTTGTACGAAAAAGGAACATTTATTGTGATAACAAATATCGAATCGAAATAGCGAATCTCTGAGGAGCAGGAACTCCCCCCAAAAACAGATAGATTTTAAGGGTGATGATGAGGGAAGTCATGCGCGAGTTGACAACAGCGATGGCTACAACATATAACATAGAGTTGTGCAACGACGGCTATGAACACAATGGCGTAGACATGCCAACAGAGGAGTCAGCGCATCGCTAGCTGACAGGAGGCTAGATGATGCACATATAACATTGAGAAGCTGTGCAACGACAGCTATGAACACAATGACGTAGACATGCCAACGGAGGAGTCAGCGCATCGCTAGCTGACAGGAGGCTAGATGATGCACATATAACATTGAGAAGCTGTGCAACGACAGCTATGACACATGACGTAGACATGCCGACAGAGGAGTCAGCGCATCGCCAGCTGACAGGAGGCTAGACGATGCACATATAAGGTTGAGGAGCTGTGCAGTAACAGCTATAGAATGACATAAGACCATAAAGCCAACTTTCGATCGGCGCATCGACTAGAAATCGATGACGAGCAGACAGCCGTGACGCTACAAACACATAACATAGAGGAGCTGCATAGAGACAGCCAAAGGATGAACACGTGACAAAGACATGCCGACTGGGGAGTCAGCGAACCAACTAGCAGCAGACTAGATGATCCACATATAGGGTGACGAGCTGTCAGAGGGACAGCTACGACGACCATGACGTAGACACGGCGACCGACAGAAGTCAGCGCATCGACTAGGAGCCTAGTCGATGTAGCGAGATGTCGCGGTGTCGCTACAACATGTAACAATGACATGCTGTACCCTCACAGCTTTCTTTCTTTTGGGGTCAACACAATGATGCGGACATGCCAGCTGGGGCGTCGGTGCGCCAACCGCTGGTAGGCTAGGTAAAGCACATATAGAGACAAGCTGTAGGGGGCGATTACAGCTTTTAGACAGACACAAAGACGCGGACACGCCGACTGTAGGAGCCAGCGCACCAACTAGCAGAGAGGAGGCTAGTCGATGGCAGAGCAGACAACTGCGACAGCTACAAACATAGGACATGGCATTGCTGTCTCTTCTACAGCTTATTTTCATTTTTTTTTTAGACACGACGAGACATGCCGACTGGGGAGGGAGTCAGCGCATCACTAGCTGACAGGAGGCTAGACGATGCACATATAATATTGAGGAGTTGTGACATATAGGGTCACAAGCTTTCGGGCAACCACAGCTTTAGACCAACAGATGACGAAGACACGCCGACTAAAGGAGTAGGCACCATCGACTGCCTGATCGATGGTGCGAGCTGTCGCAGTGACGCTACAAACATTAGATAACATAGAGGAGCTGTGCAGCGACAGCTAAGACATGTTGACGTAGACAAGCCGACAGAGGAGTCAGCGCATCGCTAGCTGATAGAAGGCTAGACAATGCACGTATAACATGGGACGGGACGGACACATGATATAGACATGCCGAGTGGGGAGTCGGCTAATGAATAGCTGGCACACTAGATGAATGCACATATGAGGTTACGAGCCATGTGTATAGACTATTGCAAATACTGGTAATAATGCCTCTGAATATCACTGTGCCTCTGATCTTTCTGTGCATGAACCACCACCACCAGAGATATGCAGACTTACCCTATGATCATGGCAGGAGAGATCTTTGGATGGCGAGGATTGATCGCTAGTTGACAGGAGGCTAGACGATGCACATATAAACATTGAGGAGCTGTGCAGCAACAGCTACGGGACGAACACGTGTCATAGACATGCCGACTGGGGAGTCGGCTACCAACTAGCTGGCAGGCTAGATGACGCACATAAAGGGTGACAAGCTGACAGCAGAAACCGCTATAGACCACGTATGATATATACGCCGACTATCGGCGCATCAAATACGTAGCTGAACGAGGCTAGTCGATGGCGAATTTAGACGCTGGCAGCAGCGCGCTATAAAACGTGGGAATAGACTTATTGTAAGTACTGATAATAAAACGCCTCTAATATCGATGTGCCTCTGATCTTCTGAGCACGAATCACCACCACCAGAGATATGCAAGCTGATCACCAAATGATCGAGGCAGAGTATTCTTCGGATAGCTGTTACGACTGGAGTGCGGCGCCAGTCGGGAACCCCCCAAAACCCACAGATGGGATGAGAGTTCTACCTGTTTGTGTGGCAGATAATCAATGGCACATTGAAGTATAAGATATATTGTATGCAGATATATTGGAGAGAAAACCTTGAACCAGGCCATGCAGAAGTCAGAATCACTGCATGCTCTCTCTCACTGAAATCCAGCCAGCTACAATCTTAAAGTTTCTTTACGAATAAAACACATGATTGGTTCACTTATGCTTAGATAACATGGTTCATCCTATAGGCTCTCTCCACATAGTAGTGGTCTGGTCAAGTTCAGTTTACTGCCCTATAGGGCCTCGAATCCAGGCCTCGCTATCTTACTCTACAACGCTCATGTTCATGACGCACATAACCGCGCATCTATGGCAACCCGGCGTCAGTATTACAAACATGAATGATAAATTCTGCATTCTGTGCTAATTTACTTTCGGCATTGAGGCTAATTCAGGATCAGACTCTGGCAGGGTCTTGTAGAGCTTGAATGAGAGGTGGGAGAGTGTTTGAGCATCCGCCACGGGCTATGCACTCAGGTGTTTCGTTTCGCAAAAACCAAACGACGGATTTGGAGTCGTGGATGTTAAGTGTTACAGCTTCCACAGGATCGCTGCTGCGTGGTTGCACGGTCGCTCTGGTCCTGCAACATAACTGCATCTAAGGAATCCAGCTCTCCTCCTCGGATACCAGGACCCGCACATTAGCCAACTGTTTTTACAACATTGGCTTGGTTCAACGTTACATTTCAAATAGACAAATCTGTCGTGTTGTAGTTAGTATACTACCAATTGTAGCTGTGGAGAAACTGAAAGCCTGTGAGCTTGCAATCGCAGAGACTCATGCGAACATAAATTCCAGGCATTTCGCAGTGCATTCGACATGGTAGGCAAGAAAACTACTAGTCACTAGAAATCATAAGTGCATTTCCTTTCTAAACAAGCAACTAGAGCATAACTAGTGTTAAGGTAAAAGTGCAGTAGATTAGCTACCTACTTTTCTTAAACAAATAGGAATATAAATGAGCAAGAGCAAAGGCAAATAAGTGTATCAATAAAGAGCCAATAAACGAGAGCTCATACAGATAATTGACTACGAATAGGCAAGGCTAAGAGGAAGGGTCAGGGTAGTATTCCTGGAGAGGTGGAGGCGGGGCTATGGTCAAGCCTACAGGCGTGAAATGTATCTATAGGCATTGCAACTCACATCTTAGGGCGCCACCCTTTGGTTAAACGAGGGTATTGCGGCTGTAGTGAAGTGGAAGCTTCTAATAGAACCAAGCGGGTGACATTCAACTGAACATTAGCCAATAAACTGCAGTATCACAAACAAGGTAAACTTGTGATACTGGGGCTTCGAAGCGCATGTCGAGAACGTAGGGGAGTTTCTTGTGAACCTATGTATCGAGGTGTGTATCATTTTAACGTCATTACATCATCGATGATGTTTAAAGCCTCGTGCACGTACGTGCATCAGGACGAATTCGGGTTTGGCAGGCAGTTTTGAATCACGGATATAAGGAAAGAAAGTGCCCCCATAATTTGTGGGTTGCCTTGTCCTTCGGTAGCTATATTTAATCTTATTGTACTGATAATTACACCAATGGACTATACAACTGGTACACTTGTCCCTTTACTGATCATGGCATCATGATAACAAGTCATATCTTGATATGCTGCATCATAAATAAGTAATGGTTTATTCACATACCAGATTCGAACCCATGACTGTCATGTCTACTGAAGTACACTAGGAGCGGTACAGCTACACACTTTACTACCAAAGTAAATGAATTTAGGCAGCACGTGGAGACATTTCTATGGCATTATTGAACCGATGATTTGTTAATTTAAGTTTTTTATTTTATTTTTTATATGTTGATCGCATCGGCGTTTTAATTTATTCGCCTTTAGTGGCCCATGCTTTGCACACATCGCTGTGTTGCCAGTCTTGCCTGCTCTAATTTCTTTAGAGCAGCAGGTGGCCCTAATGTGCACTTGAAGCCTCGAGAAATTAACCCATTTCCAACCCATTTGGCTGGAATGCTTCGAGAAGCTTCATCTCGCCATCACTACTAAACGGTAGTATCGCTAAACTAGTGACAAAACACTGAACAGGTTGCTTCCTTGCGTTAGCAGGTTAACATATATTTCTGGCGTATATAGCGTAAAATAGTATGATCTAACATATCTTCTATGAAGTAATTCAACTAGAAACGCGAACCGATTTTTATATATTTTTTTTAAGTTACTTAGACCAAAATGATTTATAACAAAGGCAGATGAAAAACCTCGTTCGAAAGAAGGGGGAGGTCACCTGTACTGGGCATGCGCGTGCCGGTGTAAACAGAAAGCGGATTGTCTGCTTCTGTTTAGTGCAGAAATACCGTTGTGCTTACTTAGCCACAGAAATGGCTAAGGAACTCCGAATATGCCGGGCAGCGGCAACCAGCGATGTAGTAGCCAACAGCGGGCATAGCCTGACTTATTGAGAAACTGACATGAAGCCCGTTAATGGCCGTCGCTGGTTTATTTATGAACATAATTCTTAGCTTAGGGATGCCGGTTGAAGGCCGGGACTGCGGTTCCTATTGGGCATGCTATCGCTTGGGGGCCGGTGGTTGCTGGGTAGGGCGCTTTCGTTCCGTCTGGCGAGCGAATCCGGCCGGTGGACGATTACTACCAGGCGGATGCTCCGAGGGTTGATGACATCGGTTTAGCCGGTAGCATGAGCAGGATTGCAGATATATTGCCTCGTCCCAGATCGGAAAAAAGTGAGGAGTGATGAAGACAATGGCTAGCATCGTCAGAATGCATGAACGGTGATAGCTTGGCACTATGAGCAAGTAGCACAGCAGAGAATGAGCATCGGCGCAGCAGCGATGCACCTGAAATAACAGAGATGGGTGCGGCAGATAACTGTATATATAAAAGGGTGTGGAGGCTGGCCATTGGTTCCTCTGAGGGAGGACGGGGAGTGCCCTTCCTTAAAGGGCTGATTGAATAACGAGCTAGGCCAGTGCGGGAGAGCGCCTGGAGTAGCGATGATAGTAAGAGATGGATAGGTAGTCTTCCTGATTGAACTTACGCTAAGCTTCATTTAATAATGACACACACACATCATGTGCTAAAAGGTCACGTTAAACCTAAACTATCTGTCATGTTACTGTAAACGCATAAACCATCGTTTTAGGATAACGGCTGGCGCCTCGGAGTGCAGGCCATAGGTCAGACTGTGGCCTGGTTCGCCTGAAGACCTCCTCCAAGGCCCCCCACCTGTTCATACCCAGCATATTTCCAAATATGCTCGCCTCGTGCCTTGATAAACCCAGTGACCTCACAGATTGTGTCAGTGCTAGCGACAGCTCCTATTGGCTTCCCCTTATTAGGTAGCGCTTTGCATAGTGTGTAGTAACCACCCACCTTTTATTGTTTTCTTTAACTATATAAACTCTGTCCTGAAGCTTCTCTGGCAGAGATCCGCATACCATACCCATGTGTGTGTATCTCTCCTGAGCGCTCAGTATTGTATTGCATTGTATTGTCTCATGTGTGCTAATAAATGTGCTCATGTAATTCATGATTGCTTTAAAAGGACTCCTGTCCCGATCTAAGTTTATTCAACAGTCAGGGTAGTGTTTCCTGAAGAGGTGGGTTTTCAGCCTGCGGCGAAAGATGGGCAGCGACTCTGCTGTCCTGACATCAGTGGGGAGTTCATTCCACCACTGTGGGGCCAGGACAGAGAAGAGCCGTGTAGATCGGCCGCAGGGACCTCTGAGCGACGGGGCAACCCGTCGCCTCCAGGCAGCAGAGCGAAGTGGTCGGGTGGGGGTGTAAGTCTTGACCATAGACTGGAGGTAAGAAGGAGCTATTCCTTTCACTGCCCTATAGGCTAGCACCAGGATCTTGAACTGGATGCGAGCTGCTACAGGGAGCCAGTGTAGAGAACAGAGAAGGGTAGTTGTATGGGAGAACTTGGGGCGGTTGAACACCAGTCGAGCTGCAGCTTTCTGAACAAGCTCCAGAGGTCTGATGGCAGACGCCGGGGCACCAGCAAGGAGGGAGTTGCAGTAGTCCAGGCGGGAGATAACAAGAGCCTGGATGAGCACCTGCGCTGCCTTGTCAGTGAGGAAGGGGTGAATCCTCCTGATATTGTAGAGGAGGAATCAGCAGGAGCGTGTCACTGATGCGATGTTTGCCGAGAACAACAGTCGGTCGTCCAGGGTCACACCCAGATTCCTCGCAGTCCGAGTTGACGTCACCACAGCATGATCAATGGTGATGGCCAGGTCTCGGTGCGGACAGCCCTTCCACGGGAGGAACACCAGCTCAGTCTTGTCCAGGTTGAGTTTCAGGTGGTGCATCGACATCCACTCCGAGATGTCTGCCAGACATGCAGCAATGTGTGCCTCCACTTGTGTGTCAGAAGGGGAAATGACAGGATCAGCTGGGTGTCATCTGCATAGCAATGGTAGGAAAAGTCGTGTGAATGGATAACAGAACCAAGAGATGTTGTGTAGAGGGAAAAGAGGAGAGGACCTAGAACCGAGCCTTGCGGAACCCCAGTAGTGAGCCTGCGTGGTTCTGACACAGACCCTCTCAGCGTCACCTGGTAGGAGCGATCCGTCAGGTAGGATGCAAACATGGAGAGTGCAGAGCCTGAGACACCCATCCCCTCAAGGGTGGAGAGGAGGATCTGGTGGTTCACCGTGTCAAACGCTGCAGACAGGTCCAGGAGTATCAGGACAGAGGAGAGAGAGTTCGCTCATGGAGCGACTCTGTCACTGCCAGGAGGGCAGTCTCGGTCAAGTGACCCACTTTGAACCCAGACTGGTGGGGATACAAGAGGTTGTTCTGGTGGAGGTACAAGACAGCACGATTGAAGACAGCACATTCAAGGGTTTTTGATAGGAAGGGTAGAAGGGAAACCAGTCTGTAGTTCTTCACCTCAGAGGGGTCAAGTGTTGGTTTCTTCAGAAGGGGGGTGACTCTGGCAGTTTTGAAAGCAGAGGGAAAGCATCCAGACACCAGAGACGTGTTGATGAGGTGGGTCAGGAAGGGAAGGAGCTCATGTGCAGAAGACTGGAGCAGAGTGGATGGAACCGGGTCAAGGGAGCATGTGGTGGGGCGGCTAGATGTAACAAGGTGAAGGACCTCGTTCGGGGAGAGGGGAGAAAAATGGGATAGGGAGGGAGGTGGGGAGGGATGGGTGGAAGGCAGACAGGTGTGGTTGGTGTGCAGGGCACCAGCCGGGGGGTGAGGGAAGGAGGATCGGATATTGTTGACCTTCTTGTCGAAGAAGTTGGCGAAGTCGTCAGGGCAGAGGGAGGAGTTGGGAGGAAGGGGTGGGGGTTGGAGGAGGGAAGAGAAAGTTTCAAATAGTTTTTTAGGGTTGGAAGCAGAAGTTTGAATTTTAGTGCAGAAGAAAGCAGCTTTAGCAGCAGATAGAGAGGAGGAGAAAGTGGAAAGGAGAGATTGGAAGGTAAGAAGGTCCTCCGGGAGGTTGCTTTTTCTCCATTTGCGCTCAGCCACTCTCAGGCTCCGTCTCTCAGTACGCACTGAGTCCGACAACCAAGGGGCAGGTGGAGTTTGGCGTGCAGGCCTGGAGGTGAGGGGACAGAGATTGTCCAGAGAAGAGGACAGAGTAGAGAGAAGAAGATCAGTGGCAGTATCAGGGGATAGAAGAGAAAAGGATTCATGGGCAAGGAGAGCAGAGAGAACAGAAGAGGAAAGATCAGTGGGAGAGAGCGAGCGGAGATTGCAACGAGAAGAAACCATGTGGGAGGGGGAAGAGGAGAGAGAGAGTGTGTAGGACATGAAGAAGTGGTCAGAGTGATGAAGAGGAGTGACGGAGAGGTTGGCAGGTGAAGATGAGGTCCAGTTGGTTGCCAGCCTTGTGGGTAGGAGGAGATGGGGAGAGGGCTAGGTCGAAGGAGGCGAGAAACGAAAGAAGAGGGTCAAGCTTCTCAGTCTGGATGTTGAAGTCACCGAGAAGGATGAGTCCAGAGCCATCGTCAGGGAAGTGGGAGACTAGTGTGTAAAGCTCCTCCAGGAACTCACCAGCAGGGCCTGGTGGGCGATAAACAACTGCGATGGTGAGCTTTATGAGTTTGAGATTTTCTTTATTTTAGAAACAAAAAAACCCACAAAATGAAAACAGTATTAAAGAAACAGGTGACATAAAGCAAATTATTAAAAGATTTCTCCTCCTGGTCCTGATTCCAGGCACCCCATTACTCTTCCTATTTTACATCAAATGGTTTCAGCCCTTAGAGCAGGACTATTTTGTCCCCATATAAAATTTGACTGTGTTTCTCTAGGGTGACCTCTCACAGTGAAGCTGGGTTGGGAGACTGATACGCACAAGAGACGGCGGCCACGCTCTGCCTGTGAAGGCAGGAGTTTTTCATAAACTGACTGAAAAGTCTGAGTAACCTGCACTTTTGGTGTTCCACAAAGTAAAGCCATCTGTCTCTCCCACCCTCTCTGTGTCCATTCTGTCCATCTGATCCCTCTCGTGGCCAAGACATTTGTCACATGCCCCTTTAAATGCCTTCCTGGACATCTTTGAGGGGACAGCGTCAGCCTGTGGGTGGTCGGAGGTGGAGTGGGCTGTGCACTTGTTCCCCCTTGTCACTGGGGAAGCCCAATGAGACAGCCTGCCGGCGTCCTACAGGAGTGACTCTGTCACCATCAAGTGGGCTGTCCTGGCCCGCCTGGGCCACATGCCTGAGGGGCACTGGCACCAGTTCATTGTGCTTGTCCTCAAGCCTGATGGGTCTATCTGGTTCTGTGTGGACTACTGCAAGTTTGATGCCTATCCAATGCCTCGGGTCAACAAGCTCCTGGATCGCCTCGGCACCACTACATTTTTCACAATGCTGGATTTGACCATGGGCTACTGGCAGATTCCCTTGTCACAAGAGTCCAGGGAAAAACGTCTTTTCCATGTCGAATGGTTTGTACAAATTTGAGACACTTCCATTCGGGTTGTTTGGGGCCCCAGCCACCCTTCAACGTGTCATAGACCGGGTGCTATGGTTGGACGGTGGGAGGTACAGTATCTGGGGTACCACTTGGGTGATGGACTGGTGCGGCCTCAGTTAGATAAAACAGCGGTGATTGTGGCCTGACCAGTGCCCAAGTCCAAAAAGGAGGTGAGGGCATTCCTGGGACTGGCCAATTACTACAGGAGGGGACGTCCTCGCCTTCTTGGAGCTGACCAGTCCCCTGACCGACCTCACCCAAAAGGGGGCCTCAGATCCAGTCCAGTGGACGGAGCATTGCCGGCTGGCATTTGAGAGGGTTAAGCAGGCCCTCTGTGGGCAGCCATTGCTTCACACACCTGACTTTTCTCTCTCTTTGTCATACAGACAGATGCATCGAATAGAGTGCTGACTGTCCGGTGCTGTACCTTAGCTGGAAGCTCTCAGAGAGGGACGCGAAGTACAGCACCAAACATCAGGCCACCTGGCAGTCAGCGCCCTCCGTTACTACCTCCTGGGGCGCTCATTCACCCTCTGTTTGGACCATGCCCCACTCCAATGACTCCACCGCATGAAGGATACCAACACAACACGCGGATCACCCATTGGTATCTAGCACTGCAATCTTTCAAGTTCAAGGTGATCCATAGGCTGGGGGCACAGATGGCAGTGGCTGACTTTATCTCTCACTCTGGAGAGGGGGGGTTGGCTGTCGGCCGGACGGCTCCCCGGCCTAAGGCTGGCATTAGGGGAATGTGGCAGTGGGGTGTGGTTGTGGCAGTAGCTGTGGGCGGAGAGAAGGGGCAGGGGCTCAGCGGGGAGGTAGACACACCTGTGGGTTTAGTTTGATTTTTCCTGCAATTAACGGTGTGCTTAAATCTCAGAGTTTTTCATAAGCTGACTGAAAAGTCTGTAACATGTTGGTGTTTGTGTACTGGCCCATGGGCCCTTTTGTGTTTCACAAAGTAAAGCCGTCTGTCTGTCTCACCCTCTCTGTGTCCGTTCCGTCCATCTAATCCCTCTCATGGCAAGACATTTTTCACATGCCCCTTTAAATCTATGGTGAATTACCATAAAATTAGACCCCGCTCCCATGCCTCATCTCCTCTGTTCTTAACTCACTCTCTCGCTCCCATGTCAAAGTCCTGTTTCAATTCTCATTTGAACACAGTTGTCCAGAAATGCCGCCTTTCTCCATTTAGCTACTCAGGGCATTCTTTTAGGATTGGCGCACTACCACAGCTGCCATGCAAGGCCACTCTGCCATCAATAGGCTGCTGGTCCGCTTACGCGTCTTACATTAGACACAACCCTTATTCAAACCTTGACATTCAAAGGGCACATTTTGGTAAGTCTCTCTCTTATTATTATTCAACTAAGTGGGCTATCACATTATTGCTCAAATAGCCTCAACGTTTGTCAGCTAGCCCCTTCTCCGCTAGTAGCTGTCCATCTATTAGTCAGCTTTTCTAATTTTATATGTACCTGCTCTACCAGGTAGTCGTGTTGCTGACCCCCACCAGTCAGCATGTCTGTATCATGCTTGTTGTCTACTAGCCCTCTTTTAGCTAGTCGTTGCTGCTGACCCTACATGGATCAGTTTGTCTGCTGTCAGCTAGCCCACTAGAGGCTAGTTGATGCACTGACCCTTTCAGTTGGCATGCCTACTTCTTAGGTGGTGGTAAACTAGCCTGGCAATCCAAAAGTATTTGTGCTATCAACAAGTTGATGTTGCTGAGCCCACCAGTCAGCATGTCTGTCATATGTGTCGGTACTCCAGCCCTCCGATGGACTAGCTAATTATCTGCTCTGTTCTAATCCTCCCTAATAGCACATTAATCCAGTAAAAGCATTTAAATTTAGCTTCTTTTGGGGGGAGTTTCCTGTTCCTCAGAGATTCACAGGTTTCTCCTCTACCCAATGATCATTCGATTTCAACTGGAGCCACTGCCAATGTACACCTGATTTCTTATTTATTACCCAATAAAGCTTGTTTCAATGTACAAACTAATCTCTCTTTATTTGAAATTTAGCTTAGTGTAAATTCAATCAGGAAGACTACCTTCCTCATATTTATTTTGTACTACTCCAGGTATTCTCTCAGCATTGGCCTTGCTTGTTATTTAAAGGGTAATTCCGGGATTTTTCAACCCGGTCTCTATGTCCACAAAATCGCCTAGTTTACCGCTGTTATGTCCATGGCTAACCTCTCCAATTTTTCAGGTGATCAGACTCCTCCCCATTATTTCCCTCCTGATTCCTGGCACCTGCTGGGAGGCCTTTAAGAGCTCAGGATAGCTCCTCCCACTCTCTCTGTCACACTGCAGTTTGGGCCTGCTGCAATGCCACCAGCCTCCACCTTTGGTTTCTTTGTTACCCTTGGGTTGTCTTTCTTTTGTGCAATAAATATTACTTTTGTCCGCACTTGGTTGTGGTTTGACTCCTGTGTTGCTCCCCAAGAGCCGGGGTCATAACAACCGCATAATAGATCCCTGAAGTTTGGGAGCTGCTCCGGTCCATCGGCTTAACCGGCAGTCGCGTAACGGCGGCTCAATGGCGGTAACGTAATCCGTAAGGGCAAATTGGCTGGTTAAAGTACGTCCACTAAAAGTGCTTGTTTTTGTCACGGACGGGCTCAGATTGTTATTCGTGTGTCTGACAAGTGTCTGACATTACCGAAAGGATCGCTACAGAAATAGACTATTTTTAACCAGAAATAGACCTTTTTTTTAACAGCAACTCTGAACTCTGAATGCTCAACTCTGACAAAGCTGTTTTATGAAAGCAAGAGGATTCACTGTTCCAAGACGAGGATCGTGTAAACAACTGTCCTCTATCCGACAATGAGTGAATTCTCTTGCTTTCATAAAAAACCTAGGGGGCTTTGTGTGCCGGGAGGTTTTGATCTTAACAGACCATCCGGTGGTCTGTTGCTCCACCACCAGCACAGATTCAGCACCTGCACCTCCCCGTTTTCATCCTAGTTTCCTTTTAATCAGTAAAACTTACTTTGTGGCATTAAACTTACCAATGCATCTGATACGTGCTATCTTAACTCATCGATTGTTGTCTCTCTGTAGTCTCACTGTGTAGGTGTATTGCAGTGGTTGGTGACCAGGAGACTATATGCTCTGGAGCTGGAGGCATAATGCATCCTGAAATGTCAACTGCCAGCCAACTTCAAAAAACTTCAGCCAAATGCCAACTTCAGTATGTGTTTCTTTCTTCAACCTGGGCAAAACATCAAAACATCAACTGGGATTGTCCAATGTCCGCCAACAAACTCGTCGCATCTGTATACGTAAACGTCATCGATGATGTATCAGGGTCTTGAAGGGTTGTCCCATTTCATAGGGGGAGATGATTTCAACTACTAGCCCTTGTGACTCTGTTCCGAGGGCCAAGCCGAAGGGCGAGGGGCACTCGAAAACGAGTCGTAGGGGTGAAAATGAGAAATGGGATTCGGCCTTAGTTCTCGGCGGTGCTGGGAAGCAAAAACCTATCCCCACCTTCTTCCACAAGCCATCAGGCTCTTGAACTCACACACCTGAGTCCCCCCCCTCCCCCCTCCACTGCTCGCCCCCCCCCCCACGCACAACAGGCCACTTTACCTCAAGGTCACTTTATTTTTACTCTGCTTCACTTTATAACTTATATACTTATTATTATTATTATTTTTATAGTATAACTGGTACTATAACTTTTGTACTTGTAACTCTGTTACTTCTAGTATTGTACTTATGAACATTGTACTTTTCTATAACATTGTACTTTTTCTAACATTGTACTTTTTTCTTATTATATTTCTTGTGTTTTTAAATTATGTCTGTCTTAGCATTAGCGTTAGGTGTCGTAGAGACACAAGAATTTCATTACACACTTTTGCTTCTGTGAACGTTGTGTACATGACAATAAAAACCTTGAACCTTGAACCTTCTATGTTGTCTTGTCATGTTATCCTTTCTCTAATTCCTCTATTATCTCATCAGCTTGGGTGTCCCCTTGTCTGTACCTGAGTAATCACTAACTCTGCTGCGGTGGCATCTGCATGTAGCTGATGCCCAAAACCCTGTCCTCCTGCCATAAAGACTCACGCAAGTGGTGCACACCTATTGCTATTGCTTGTGCTCAAACCTGATGGCACTATACGGTTCTATATCTGACGCCCACCAGTGTGTGGTCACATTTGTGTTAATGTATTTTGTTTCTATGTGTAGCCAACATGTTTCCACAGTATGTACACTATATACATTCTAGCCTTCATGTCATGAGTAATTAACATGCTTGTAACAACATGCTTTCACTGTGTGCGCTATGTACATTCTAGCTTGTAGCCAGCTGGGGGCAGTGTAGCGATTTACTTTGCTCTAGGACGGTCTTTATGACCGGATTGGCATTTTACGGTCTCTTTCTGCTGACCGGGTCTAAACGGACAGAAGTGAAATTTCCCTGTCTCATTTATTTCTCCTGTTTGCAGAAACTATTACCTGTCTATTTGGTACCAGCCGGCACCTGTAACAGATTTTTGGGGGCTCGTCCGGGATCGGCACCATCTGATGCATGGGAGCTGATCCAGTGATTGCTGAAACCTTGGACCGATGAGGAGCTGATACTAGATTCAAAATTCAATTTGTCATATACACACACTGGGTGTGCAGTGAAATGAAAAGTGGCAATGCTCAGCAGGAATGTGCAAAGGGCAATAGTACATAGTATTTACAAAAAAAACCAACACAATATTTACAGTATTACAGTAAGAGCTAAAGGAAGGGGGCATCCAGAGGGCCAGGTTTGTATCTGCAACCTACTAATGACTAAGGACAGAGACTGACAATGACAATGCATGAAAGAACATATTGAAACAATGTAGTAAAAGAAAAAGGTTTCTATTGCAGATGGTGAATAAACTCTTTCTGCTGAGCGAGGCTAAACAAACAGAAGTGAAGTTGCCCTGTCTCTGCTGTTTGCAGAAACTATTACCTGTCTATTTGGTACCAGCCGGTACCTGTAACATATACACACGGCACTATATGTAGACTATCGCAAGGTGAATGCAGTGTCCCAAGTTTGGTGGCTCTTCAGGGTCGATAAAGTCCTGGATCTGTTGGTTATTGCTTTTTATTTTTAATTTTATTAAAAAATCGATTTGACCAAGGGCTACGGTCAGATTCCCTTCTTGTCAGACTCTAGGGATAAAATGGCACTGTCCACTCCATTTGGATTGACTGGGGCACCCATCAATCCAATGACCAAAGGAGTCCTGCTACCTCATAACTCATATGCTGCTGAATATCTGGATGACATCATCATCTACAGTTACTCGCACCAGCATGCACAGCATCCAATGGCTGTCAAACTTAATGCATATAAAGTCTTCAAATTAATTTCAGACCCATGTCTTAGACTCCTTATCTGAGGTAAGGATACACTTACAAGGATACACTTGTGTGCTCTCACACTGTATTAGTGCAGTGTTTTAATATTGAATTATGTGTTGCATATAGTATTGTATTGCTTTTAAACTGTATGTGTATAAAATGTCAAAGCACACCATTTCCTCTGGAAAAATCTGAAATTCCTTGATACTTCAGGCATCACCTTTCAGATATCACCTTTTTCACATGCAGCAACAATTGCAGATTGTAAACTTAAGTTGTTGGCATATATTTAGCCACCAAAGAAGGAAAACATTGTTGATCTCTACTGAAATACACAAATGATTAACTTAATTCTGTATTTATGTAATGTTAAATA
Source organism: Hoplostethus mediterraneus (assembly GCA_034670385.1). NCBI lineage: Eukaryota > Metazoa > Chordata > Actinopteri > Trachichthyiformes > Trachichthyidae > Hoplostethus > Hoplostethus mediterraneus. Next base: position 247,525 of record JAXDDW010000041.1, read on the forward strand.
TGTTCATTCCATACTTTAAAATGTGTATTTCATCTATCCAGCCATTCAAAGATTTGATGATCCTATTGTAAACTGGGAATTAATTGTGTCTTCAGAAAAGCTAATTCGTTGTTCCACTTAACTCTTTCCCATAAATACATTTTCTATTGCTGTTGGTGTAGTTGAATTGACCATTTCAGACAGTTTCATTCTAAAATTAGGTATCCATCATTTGGTAAAACTGATGCCTCTATGATGCCTTTCACTCTGTGAAAACGATTGCTGCCATGAAAGTAAAGCATATTTTGTTCTAGTGTCACCCTAAGACCTCTGCTTACAAAACAGTTATGATTCTGATAGAATCATCTGTAGTTTTGAAATATTGACTGATGAAAAAACGGTTCCAAAATGGATAGCATTGTGGAATGAAACCCTTCATATATACTAAGTGTGGATAAGTTGGTGTTAACTTTAACTTTAACTATTGTCTTGTCAGTACAGTATAATCTGAATCTTTGACATACACTATTGTCTAATTCAATTTTGTTCACATTTCAAGATTACTATTGGCACAAAATAGATCAAAATGTTCCATCAGATATGCAGAACTAAATTTTACATAACATGTTGATATTCAGGCTTGCAGCATCCTCAAACCGGCATCATGAATTTTTCATCTCATGATAATGTGTCGATTACTCTGAGTTATCGGGACAATTTCAGCACGGCTGTGACCAAGAATGTGATTGTTTTGGCTCTTGGCATCACAATCAACTACATCAATGGTACCCTGATCCACACCTTTAACAAACACCAGGTCAGAAGCCTTTTGTATTATGTGCACAAGTACAAAGTGAAGATGTATAAAAGGAGAAACAAAAATGGATAAGCTCCTTTCCCTTAAATTTCTCTCCTCTCCTTTCTTTTCCTCTCCAGATATTTTATGTGAATCCTCGTTACATCCTGTTCATCCACCTGGTGATCAACGATATGATCCAGCTTACTGTGACGATCACCCTGTTCATCTTCAGCTATATTTTTTACAAAATTAATGTCTCCTTCTGTTGCCTCCTCGTCGTACTTGCTTGCTTTACCAGTGAGAACACTCCATTAAATTTAGCTGGCATGGCAGTAGAGTGCTATATCGCTATTTGTTTCCCACTCAGCTACGCTGAGCTCTGTACAGTCAAGAGAACATACATTCTGATTGGTTTCATCTGGGCCACAATTGCCATGTCCATCCTACCAGATCTGTCTGTAATGTTAGCTACAGAACCTCGAGAATTCTTCTATTCTAGAATCTTCTGTGAGAGGACTAGGATATTCCGAAATCCCTTAATCATAAGGAAGACAAATGTGTCCTACATAATTTTACTAGTTATAGTTTGGCTCACTCACCTCTATATTTACTTCAAGATCCTCTTTGTTGCTAAAGCAGCTGATGGAGATGCTAAGAAGGCCAGGAATACTATCCTGCTTCATGGCTTTCAGCTACTGTTGTGCATGCTAACCTATATAGGCCCTGTGTTAAAAAATGCTCTGTTGGAATGGTCCCCTAAAAATTCTTCAAACTCACTCTTTGCTTGTTATATCATCATCCAAATCCTTCCAAGGTTTGTCAGTCCTATTGTCTACGGGCTACGAGACCAGACATTCAGGAGGTACTTGAAAAAGCACTTGCTGTGTTCTGTGAGTACAAGCATGAATCCATAGAAAACAGTCTTAAATTGTGCTGCACAGATACCAATTTAGTACTCAATTTTTAATGAAATAAGTACTTTGTTAAGTAGATTGGTCAATCCCAGTACCGATACCAAGTTCTTCTCAATTTACAGTAATTCATAGGCTGCCTACTCTTAGCCGTGCACCATAACAATCCTAGGTGGTTTGAAACACAACAATGATGTAGTGAGGACAGGATGTTTCAAAACATCACACTGAAACACTTTTCTGAGATTTCAGAACTTTTCATTGTGAAATTGAGAGAAATGTTTTGCAAAATAATTAATGTTTATCTGCTGTCCTGGTATAAGTATTTCTGGTAGGCTAGTACTAGTCTAGTGGTTATTATTTTATTTACTACCATTTATAGGTATAGTGTATGTTAATTTGAAATTCACACCCTAGTCATGATATAAAAAATTGCTGATGTATGCCATTGTAGGGCAGTGAGGGTCATAACTATTAGGAATGGATATAAGGCTACTGGAAGCCCCTGAGAAAACAATTGGTCTAGCGGTTGCATGACCCACTTGCACTTGAGATAACATGGCCCCCAACACCCTACTGGATGCATCGACCGAGAGCAAGAACGGCTCAGAGAAATCGTGGTGAGCCAGAAGAGTTTGTTTGATAAGCGGCTTCATCACATTCGTACCCACAATGAGTTTGTCAACCTGTTCTTCCACTATCAGAACTGGGACAATGTAGTCATTCTCGTACAACTGCAGTTTCAACTTGCATATCCCTACTAGACTTGTCTGTTTGCCATCACCAGCTAAAATAACAGACTGTCACTCTTGGACGTTCTAGTTGTATTCTGAAAAATCACTGTCCTACCTTCAAGTGCAGCCCCACATTTCCCTCCTTCGAATGGAGGCTATCTGGTTTCCCTCACTCAAACCAGCCTGATTGTGGGCCGGAGAATGCTTCTGAGTGACCTGTTCACAGTAGATACTGATGTGTCCTGGGGACAGACATTTGAAACAAAGTTTGTTCATCCTGCAGTGTACTTTAGTGCTGTATTCACAGCTTCACAGACCTGGCAATCACAACAGACACTGCCACAACTGGTTCGATGAATGGGTTTTATTCACAATGGTCTGCATTGAAATAGTAGAAAACAATGATGTTGATACAGACTCACAGTCACTCTTGCTCAAGGTGCTCTACTGCGTCTTCTGCATTAAATGCAGTCTGTTATAGTTAATCCTCCTGAACGTGAAATACTTGCTTAGAAAAGTTATGAGTGAACTACAATTGTTGAGGCATATATTCTGAAAAAAGATTTAAGACATCAATATTGCGCAATGTCTTTTAGAAATGTTTTTTAAAACCAGGAAATCACCCTCAAATGATTGTAGCAGGATGAGATCCGTCACCTTTGCTACCAAGGTGAGAGTGCAGCCTATCACCACACGAGGGCATACTATAAAAGGGTGCAATATCCACCTTGACCCCCTCTTGCTCTGTGGTGCTGGGACCGCCCACTTCTGGGTCGCCTCACTTCCTTCCTTTCCATTGTTACCGGTGCAGGTATGTAGCAGTAGCTGCCTTGCTGTGTCTGTGTAAAACTGTAGCTATTTGACTCAGTGGCTGATGCGATCGCACCTCTTTGTAGCCGTTTGGATCGCAGTGAAGTATGGTCATCCTCCACTACTGCCGAGCGGGCCTGGTCCCTCCTCTTTCCCTCAGGTGAACCGACAAACTGCCTGATTGGTATGTACGCCTCATTTACCTGTTTCACCGTTATTTACAGTTTGTATATTAATTTAGTCTTTTGTGTGATTAGGGGATTGTGTTGCCGCTGAGTTTCAGTGTGAAGTACGAACAACTGCTGCTTTGCCTTGCTGAGCATCCCGCCTGTCTGGTTTGGCCATTGGCCTGCTTGGCCTTGCCGAGCGTGGACCTATGCTCATCTGCACCATAGGACTTTACTGTTACCCCTGTTAGACGGACTGTGAGTGGACTGTGGGTTTACTATTTATGTGGCTTCCTTTTACCAAATTAATTCATATAATTTATGCTCTTTTTTGGGGGGGGGGGTTGTTTCTTTAATACTTTTGGAAATTGTTTATTTGGTATTTGTTTACCTTATTGCCAAATATTCAACTTTTATTCTTTTGTTTGGTTTGATTATATATTTGATTATCTGTTGTTTTGGTTAATTTCTAATTTGCATCTGCTAAATTTACTCGTTTTGGTTCATTTTCTGTTCTTTGTACATTGGTTATGTTTTGCTGCTGAACGTAACCCCACTAATTTTACTTCCCTTTTCAGTTGCTGAGAGCCGGTGGTGGTGGTCTTGGTGTCGGTGGGTGGTGGTTCCCTGTGTGCTGTTTTTCCCGGGACGTTTTCCTTCACTGTGTGTGGCTGTCACGAGTGACTGGGGTGATTTTAGTTTGGTTGGGATTCCTCTCCCTCCTCACAACCCATTTTCCTCCACTGGTACGCCTCAGCTCTGATTAGGTCCCCCTTTCCCCTCGTATCCCAGTTTGTATGATTGACTGTTTTTTAGCAAATTGTTAATTAAGTGTGTTAATAAATTTTCTTGCCTTGGAACCTCATCTCTTGCCTCGGAGTACAAACAAACCTGAGTGCTTTGCAGTCGATACTGCCGTTAACTAATTCCTTGGGCGAAATTCCCAAGATGACGTTTGTACCGATTGTAGCCTGTAGGGGCGCTGTTAGCGCACCAGCCTTATAACATGGGACTTGGAATAAAGCGGCAGTTATTAAATGGCGACCCAGTGTCTGTGTGCATATCAATACATGGTACCAGGAGTGTTTAGGTTTTACCTACGGAATAGACATGAATAACGTTCAGCAGCCGGATGAGTTGAAGTTAAGTGGAAATGTCCACGAAAACTGGCAGGCCTTCAAGCAAAGTTTTGAACTGTATGTGCTGGCAGTGGCGGTTTTGGGCACGGGCGAACCGGGCACCCGCCTGGGGCGGCATTTTTTCATGACACATGGAGGGCGGCACGAGCACTTAAAAAAAATAATCTTGGCCGCGAAGCGGTTTTCTATTATCTATCATAACACTGCGTGGGGAATTGGCAAATTGGCGCCCCCTGCAGCTGCAGGGGCCCCTGCTTGCTGAGAAGGTGCCGTGCACACACTGGACGCGGAAAGAAAAGGCAGCGCCGCGAAAGGCGCCGATCGAGCAAGAAATAGTTTTGTTGAACACACCGGCGCCGATTTCCGCTGGTTTTCTCAATGTAGGGGTTTCTTCTCTCTCTCTGCTTGTGTGTGTGCCTGCTCGTGTCTCTCTCTCTCTCTCTCTCTCTCTCTGTGCCTGTTTGTCTCTCTCTTTTCAATTTCAATTTGAAGCTTTATTGACATGAAAAGACAGTGCTTATATTGCCAAAGCAAACGTATATGAACAGACAAAGAACAACATTTACAACCATATGAAAGTACATGCCACAGGGCAACACAAGTAAGAACAGCAATGAATGAAAAATTGTTAAGTATTATCAGTGCTTAGTTTGTGCCGGGGCTAGTGGCAAATGCCAAGAACCTGATTTTGCGCTCCGGCAAATCAGAGCTCCGGGCTCTAAAGTGCGACAACAACACGTATATTAAACTGGTATTAAACAACGTTACGTCCAGTGAACCTTACAAGAGTAGGTGCGTGAGGCAACGCGAGTTGAGCCCCGGCATCTCTTATTTTACAAATTAAGCACTGAGTATTATGTATACTTGAGCAGTATGGTGTCGATTAAAATGCACATGCATCTATATATACATATAAATCTCTTTCTGCTTGTGTGCGTGTGCCTGCTCGTCTCTCTCGCTCACAGACGGTAAAAGTTTAGACACAACTCAGAAATACCATCAATCAGGTTGTTTTATTTTGAAATTTGTTATAGTTTGGAAATTGAACGGATGCTCTATGCCGTTACTGTGTCTGACTTCCTGCCCAGCTTTACACATTCGCTCACGAATCGAGAAGGGGAAAGGGGAGGGGGACGCCGCGCGCGGGGGACAGTTCACCTCTGGGTCTCCCAAATGGAACGGACGAGGGGGGGAACGGGGGATCCACTGTATAGAGCAATAGCCTACTCTAATGAAATTAGTGGGCTAAAGTCAGTCACACCTCGACTTTCTTCCAAATAACGCACATTTCATTCATAATATTATAATTACAGGCATAATTCCTGCACGTTTTTGTTTTTGTGAAATGGCTAATACAAATACAAACGATTAGGCCTAGTCTTGACTTCTGGTCGTGAGTGACAGTGTTGGGGGATGGGAAATCTGTTGATTGTGAGTGCCAAATAAACACAGAGATGGACAGGAAAAGGTCAAAGCCATCAGGTGCCCAATTTAGGAAAAAAAGAAAAGAAGAAGAGGAGAAACGAGCAAAAGATAAAGGTATGCCACTTTGTGGGGGTGTGTGGGGGGGGTTATTTCAGGGGGGGGGCGCTTGGAGGGGGTCTCGCCCGGGGTGTAATTCTATGTAGAACCGCCACTGTGTGCTGGCGATGGGTCTGGATGAGAAAGGAGCGCCGAAAGATAGCATTGCTTCTCACGGTGGCGGGCCGAGCTGCGTTGGATGTTTTCAACACATTTGTGTTCCCGGCTGCTGACAAAGATAAGTATGCAGCTGTGATAGCTAAGTTTGAAGAATATTGCACGCCAAGAAAAAACAAGACTTATGAACGATATATTTTTCGCGGCAGAGTACAGGCTGAGTCAGAAACCACTGAACAGTTTGTCACAGACTTGCGTTTGAAAAGCCAGTTATGCAACTTTGGCACACTATGTGACTCATTGATAAGGGATCAGATAGTCATTGGTGTTTTGGATAAGAAACTGAGAATGCAACTACTTAAAGAGACGAACCTCAGTCTGGATACGGCTATTCGCATTTGCCAGGCGTCAGAGTGCGCGAAAATGCAGCTTAAGTCCTTTGACACTGATCGCGGGTCTGCAGCAGTGGACGCGGTGCAGAGGCATGCAAAAGGGGCTAGCAAGATGAGTAGCAAAGGAAAGTCTCGCTCACCCAAGTCCACAAGGGACCACAGGAACTGTGACAGGTGCGGTGGCAAGCATGCACCGAGGAGTTGCCCAGCCTATGGTAGAGACTGTCGCAAATGCGGGGAGAAAAACCACTATGCACGGTGCTGCTTTTCAAAGAAAACAGTGCAGGTGGTGCAAGGCAGCGACAGCGAGGAGGAGGACGAGACGTTCTTCGTGGGAGCTGTGGAAGACAGAGAGGGCGCCACCAAGGACGAGTGGATAGCCGATCTGGATGTCAACGGAACGACAATTCCTTTGAAGTTGGACACGGGCGCACAGGTGAACATATTGACATTGAAAGACTTTAATAGACTGTACAAAAAGCCAAAGGTGCATGTGAAAAGGGTTAACCTGAGAACCTACAATGATGAACCGATTCCCACAAAAGGGGTATGTAGAGTCACACTGTCGAGAGAGGGGCGTTCAGTTAATGCAATGTTTGTAGTGGTTGAAGGTGATAGGCAGTCAAGCCTTGGTCTGAAATCCTGTGATAAATTGGGGCTTATCAAAAGGGTTCATGTAATAGACAGGTCTGTAGTGACATCTAGTGGGGCAACTGACAAACAGCATGAGGCAAAGGTATACGACACAGATGAAATAGGGAAACAATACAGAGATGTATTCAAAGGTATTGGACGCCTACAGGGTCAACACAAAATCCAGTTAAAAGACGATGCTGAACCAGTCATCCACCCGGCTAGGAAGGTGCCGGTAGCCCTTAAAGCTAGGCTGAAATCAGAACTACAGTCTCTCATAGAGAAAGGCATGGTGCGGAAGGTAGAGGAACCGACAGAGTGGGTTAATTCCCTGGTAATAGTGGAGAAGAAAAACGGAGATCTGAGACTCTGTATAGACCCAAAAGACCTGAACAAGTGGATAAAAAGGGAACATTACAAACTACCAACAAACTTGGACATCACAAGTGCTATGGCGGGTGCGCGCTTCTTCTCTAAACTAGACGCATCCTCGGGGTTCTACCAAATCGTCCTGGATGAGGACAGTGCCAAACTGTGCACTTTCAACACACCGTTTGGGAGGCACTGTTTTCTTCGCTTACCGTTCGGAATCTGCTCAGCTCCGGCGGTATTTCACAAAACAGTGCAGCAGCTGTTCGATGGCATGGAAGGTGTGGGGGTGTTCCTCGATGACATAGTGGTTTGGGGGAAAACAAAAACAGAACATGACGAAAGACTACGTAGGGTGTTAGAACAAGCACGTAAGTTAGGGCTGAAACTGAACAAGACAAAATGTGAATTCGGAATGACAGAGATTACCTACCTTGGGGACAAGTTGTCCACAGAAGGAATACAGCCCGATCCGGAAAAGATAAGAGCGATAGTGGAAATGCCAGCGCCTAGAGACAAAACAGACTTGCAGAGAGCATTAGGTCTAGTCAACTACATGGGGAAGTTCATCCCAAACCTGTCAGCAAACACGAAAGCGCTCCGTAGTCTGCTGGAGAAAGAAAATGAGTGGCAATGGGAGCACGAGCACGCAAGTGAATGGGAGGTGCTAAAGACCAGTCTGATCAAAGAGCCGGTATTAAAATACTACGACGCAGACAGACCGCTCAAAGTCTCAACCGACGCATCCAAAGATGGTTTGGGGGCAGTGTTGCTCCAACGTCACGGGATGGAATGGTTTCCCGTTGCTTACGCATCCCGAACGATGTCATCTGCAGAGCGGAATTATGCGCAAATCGAGAAAGAGACACTGGGGGCGGTTTTCGGGTGCGAGAGGTTTCATGAATATGTGTACGGGAGGGAAGTGACACTAGAGACTGATCACAAGCCGTTGATTGCTATCTCGAGAGAACCACTTGGAGATGCCCCACCGCGCATTCAGCGTCTTATGCTACGGCTACAGAAGTATCACCTGACATTCGAGTTCACACCGGGCAAGCACTTAATAGTGGCAGATGCTCTGAGCAGAGCAAGTTTGAGCGACACACATCCGAGCAGCACCGAACAAGACGTCCAGATCCATGTGGACTGTGTTAAAGCCCGGCTGCCTGTGTCAGAATCGAAGTGGGCCCAGTTTGCAGAGGCAACAGCAGGCGAGAGTTGCAGGATGTCATAGCGAGCATTCAATCACCAGAGGAAGTTGCCAAGACGTTGCCAAGCCCGTATCGGCACTTCATGGGCGAACTGTCCGTGATTGACGGGGTACTCCTAAAAGGTAACAAAATCATCGTTCCTAGGTCCATGAGATCAGAAATGACAAAGTTAGCACATGAAGGCCATTTGGGAATCGAGAAATGCAAGAGACGTGCTCGTGATGTATTGTTCTAGCCATACATGTGCAGGGATATCGAGGCTCTAGTACAGCACTGTGAAATCTGCCAACAGCACAGATATAGGCAGCCCAAAGAGCCACTTCTGGCTCATGCCAAACCGAATGAACCATGGAGAAAAGTAGGTGCAGACCTATTTCACTTAAAAGGGAAAGACTATCTAATCATAGTTGACTATCATTCTAACTACCCAGAATATGCGTTGTTGTCTAACACCACAGCGAAGCAAGTGATTACCCGCACCAAGGCGATATTTGCAAGACACGGCATCCCCGTTATATTGGTGAGCGACAACGGCCCGCAGTTTAGCTGTCAGGAGTTTGCAGACTTCGCAGAACAGTATGGTTTTGAGCATGTAACCTCAAGCCCACTGTACCCACAGTCGAACGGGTTATCAGAAAAAGGGGTGCAAATCATCAAGCGGCTACTAAGCAAATCAGCAGAGGTGGGGGAGGATCCATATCTCGCGGTCCTAAACTACAGAGCATCACCGTTAGAATGTGGCCGTTCACCAGCGGAGTTGCTGATGAACAGGAAGCTTAAGACCAAACTACCGTCAACTGAACACCTGCTTCAGAGCGCAGATCAACGCGCGCAGAAAGAACACCGGTCTAAGCATGTTTATGACAGGAGCGCACGGCCCCTAGGACCACTTGAACAAGATGATCTGGTGAGTCAGGTGCGAAGGGAGATGGGGACCGGTTGCACAGGTTCTCAAGGAGACAACTCCAAGGTCATATGAGGTGCTTACCGAACATGGCAGCATGATCCGGAGGAATCGAAGGCACCTGCTAAAGATTCCATGCTCAGAGTCTCAGGGTTCAGAGAACGCCGATGCCATGGAGGTGCCGAGAGAGCAACCAGGGCGGCAAAAAGAACAGGGTGACATCCCAAATGACACTGACAGCTCATCGGTAGAATCACCATCCTCAGGGGTAGAGCGAAGCGAGAGGCCAAGGAGAACCATTGTCAAACCTCAGAGACTTGTGGAGGAGTGTTAAGTCTTAAGGTTAATACAAGGCAGTTATGCACTGTTACGTTGTGCACAAAAAAAAAAAAAAGTGTTTGACAGGAGGGGAAACGTGAAATAATATTTCAGAACATTGTTATTTGTATCACATACATTGTTTATTTGTATGACCAAAGTTGATGTTAAGCTCATACATTGGTAAAGTGTTCATCTTAAGAATTCTCTCTAGTAGGCCTGCAGGTACAGATTTTGTTGTTGTATTTTCTTTGTTATCAGATGTTTGTTTATTCCAACTAACCACATTACTTTATTATTTAGAAAAAGGGAAATGTACCGATTGTAGCCTGCAGGGGCGCTGTTAGCGCACCAGCCTTATAACAGGGGACTTGGAATAAAGCGGCCGTTATTAAATGGCGACCCAGTGTCTGTGTGCATATCAATACAGCGTTGTCTGGCTTACTTTTATAACTTTTCTCGCCGCACTTGCCCTCGCCACACAATGACTTGTTCACCCTGTCCTTCAAAATAAAATACCTATGTAAGTAAGGTAGCATTATTCCTATGCACATACCAATAAAAGTCCCTGTTCATAATCTAGTGCGACAACATCACTCAAAAGTAAAGCGTCTTTGAGGCAAAAGTGGAGTGAAAAGCAAGGAATTGAGGAGTGATGCAGATGTGGCTCTTTTTGTTTTGTACATTGTGTAACTTTATTAATATGTTGGGCCAGTGCCTAAATTGAGTTGCAACTTGTTAGATCTAAGTATTAACAGGACTAGTGCCAGAGCCGGCCCTGACCAATTTAGTGCCCGAGGCAAGATTTTAGCCTGTCAAGGCTCCAGCCCCGACCCCAGGGTTTCCCTATGTTTTTACCTCCCGTCTCTGTCTGTCTGTGGGTGTGGCTTCCTCTCCTGGCCCTGCCTCTCCTCCACACCTGCCGCCTATCAAGCCATCAGCCCAGCAGCATTTATACCCTGGCTCTTCTACCACTTATCGCCAGATTGTTCCGCCAACTACCGTGGTAGTCACTGTCTTGGCCGCTGTAGACTAACTATCAGAGTATCTTACTTTGTGTGCGCCTCCGGGCTGTCCTAACTGTTTGTTCTTGTCTTCCAAGATCCCCTGTATGCCTCATTCCTCGTGTCTCCTCACAGAAACCCACCTCCTGCCTCTCCTGTCTGCTCCCCCTGCTCCTGCCTCATCTGCTTGCCCCAGCTCCAACCAGCCCAGCCTCTGCACCCCCCACCATCCCTTCACCTGCTTCACCCTTAAAACCACCTATTTCTACTCCATTGTCTTGGTCTGCATTTTGGGTCCTACACAAACTGCTACATCTGATAATAAGTGCATTCAACATAGGTAGGACACAGAGCTACTAGTCACCAAAAATCATAAGTGCATCTCCTTCCCAAACAAGCATCTAAGACAGGGCTACTCAACTTTACATAGCTCAAGGGCCACACAGCAAGATACAGCTGTGTCAAAGAGCCGCAACGCAAATTTTTTGGTCATATAAGAAACTATTTTGTAGTGTTATTCCAAGCCACATGGATATCAAATGATTAAATCACAATAAGTAGGCTTTATTCACTAAATGTAAAAGTGTTAGACTGCTGTTGCAATAAATCACAAGAATCCCATACAGCAAAATGTAACTGTGCCGGATCAGGGCCGGACATTGGACACGATTTGGTGCAGATCTACTAAACGTGTCCGCACCGGTGTCTTTATTCACAGCGGCCCAATACCGGCACAGATTTGGATTACTGATCCGGAACAGATTTTGGCCGGTCACGGCCCAGTACAGTTAACAAAGCTATGACATGTGGTTTGGATCTGGCACAGATCCGTGATCCGTGCTATGATGTGTGGTTTGGATCTGGCACAGATCCGTGATCCGTGCTATGATGTGTGGTTTGGATCTGGCACAGATCCGTTATTCATATTTTACACCTGGGCTAAATATGAAATCCACACACAATGTCTTGTCTTCAAAATCATTTATTTATTTATAATAATTTATTTTATCAGCTGAGGTAATCGGTAATCCACAAGAATGTAAACAGAGCAACACTGCATTACCTTAAACAGGGTTCTTGCACCATTTTAAAAGTCAAATTTAATGCTTTTTAAGACCTTTTTAAGACCTCAACAAATATAATTTAAGACCCAAAAATGTCATAACAATTTCTTTGGTAGAAAATACTCAATTTATTGTCTCCTACATTGGAAATCAAAACAGAACAGAGCCAACATAACATACATAAGTTACATACATACATAACATACATAAGTAACATACATAAATTTAATACCTACGAGCAAATTACGGTAAATTTGAGACAATTTAAGACCTTAATTACCCGGATTTTAATTTAAGACATTTTTAGACTTTTTAAGGACCCGCGGGAACCCTGCTTAAAACACAACAAGTTTACTGTTAAAAAATAAAATACATTTCGGACCTTACACAAACAACATAGCCAGTTGCCAATACGCTAATACCGGTATGCAATATATTTTTGCCGACACTAGATATCAAACTAAAACCAGAGGTTAACGTTACATCAAATGGAGTTGCTGTGAGCTGTAAAGTCACCACTCAGATCACACAGATGGCTATAACATTATAACATAACACTAGCACATAGCTAGCCTCTGTACTTCAACTGTTAGCGCACCCTCCTAGCCTGTCTGACAATATCTAACGCCATCACACAAATGTCAAGAAAACTAAGTTAGCAAACTTTATGTTTAATCAAAATATCAAACAGAATAACAATATGATACCAATCATTTTAATACTGTTTTATGTACTTACCAAGAACTCCGCCACTGGTTGCTGGCTCTCTTCTCAGTGTCCACTCTGCTGGCTGCTCTTGGGAAATTGTCAGTTAAAAGAAAAAAATGTGACGGTTAAATTTTGAATTTCCGCGCGTCTGGTCTGCGTATCCGTGCCGAATCAGTTCCTCACATACCTTAACGATTGTTGATCAGCGCGCTCCACCCAAGTCCGGTGCAAAGCTGGTGCAAAGGCGCTTGGCAGGTGTGACTGCTAAGCGAATCTGGCGACTTGTGGGCGGATCCGGTACAGTGTGGACTGCTGTCTGGGATGTTTAATAAAATAAATATAGGCATATTAAATTGAAATCAGGTATATCAAATTATTTCCAGATGGATATGTGTGAATGTTTGCCTGTTTTGGTACTGCTATTGTTCTCTGGCAAAGAAGGCACATTGGTTTGATAATTACCCCAACAAAAGCGAATTCTTCCGCCCATGTTTTTTGAAATACCCTGTGTTCATCAGAAATGTTACGTTTTGACGGTTTTGCCATGACTTGAGAGTAGGCTAAGCTAGACTTCCTACACAGTTGGGGCTTTCACATGATCTATGCAAAGCGTCGGCATCAACACCAGGTTGAGCGTGACCCCTTCACATGATCAGCGTCAGCGCCAGGAGAATTACATTACATTCATTACTTTCACACTGTCGAGTTTTTAAAATGACAGCATTCAGGAAAGAATAGAGTGGAGTTCAATTTGGGACTACAGCCCGCATCAGCCGTAGCTAACCACATCGCCAATGATCATACTAGCACAGCCATAGAAGTGAATATAGACTGGCTGCATATACGTCCTGTACTAAGCTGTCAACCAACCTGGTAGTCCCATCTGTAAACCGACATGATTTAAGTGTGACGGGGTCAGTTTTTGATATTGTATGATTTTATTTCTATGCACTGTCACCTTGCGTATTTTATGTGGTTACCTGTCCTCACTGGTCTATCAGGGTGATTGTGTGCAAATGCAACATGACTGTTCTACTACTCCAATCAACTGATCCCAATCAACTGAATGAGCAGCACCTGTGCACACAACACTTGGTAACTGATATAGATGAACAGAGCATGCGACAGACCAGGAACGCCAGACCAGGAACACCAGCTAAGGAGGCAACAAGCCGGTAGCCTACTGGACTACGGAGCGACCAACCAGCCCAGCAGCACACCCGGGACCTGAAGCGCAGCAGTCTGTGTCCGTTCGGCTCTACTACTTCGGCCTGGGTTGATAGCGTGGGACGCCACCTATTGCCCAGGAAATCCGTGAGTAGTTTTTTATTGGTATATTGAGGCGGACACCAGCGAGGCTGGCTGCGGGACCAGGTGGGTGTGGGGAGATTATTGGTTTGGACGGTATACTGGCGTTTGTCTCCGTGCGGCCAGGTGGAGACGACCGGGAACGGCGGCACCAGCAGAGACCGGCACCAGTGGAGACTGATCACCGGATATGGCTGTGGAGGAGCCTACCGGCAGAGGGGATTTGCGGCAACAGCTAAGTACCCCTCTCGCTCCCAGTGGCGGTTTTGGGCACGGGCGAACCGGGCACCCGCCCGGGGCGGCATTTTTCATGACACATGGAGGGCGGCACAAGCACTTAAAAAAAAAAAAAAATCATCTTGGCCGCGAAGCGGTTTTCTATTTATCATAACACTGTGTGGGGAATTGGCAAATTGGCGCCCCCTGCAGCTGCAGGCGCCCCTGCTTGCTGAGAAGGTGCCGTGCACAGAAGCTCACGCCGGGAACACACTGGACGCGGAAAGAAAAGGCAGCGCCGCGAAAAGCGCCGATCGAGCAAGAAATAGTTTTGTTGAACACACCGGCACCGAACGGCGCCGATTTCCGCTGGTTTTCTCAATGTAGGGGGTTGGTCTCTCTCCCTGCTTGTGTGTGTGCCTGCTCGTGTCTCTCTCCCTCTCCCTCTCCCTCTCCCTCTCTCTCCTCTCTCTCTCTCTCTCTCTCTCTCTCTCTCTCTCTCTCTCTCTCTCTCTCTCTCTCTCTCTCTCTCTCTCTCTCCCTCCCTCCCTCCAATTTCAATTTGAAGCTTTATTGACATGAAAAGACAGTGCTTATATTGCCAAAGCAAACGTATATGAACAGACAAAGAACAACATTTACAACCATATGAAAGTACATGCCACAGTAACAGGGCAATACAAGTAAGAACAGCAATGAATGAAATCGAAGTATTATCAGTGCTTAGTTTGTGCCGGGGCTAGTGGCAAATGCCTAGAATCTGATTTTGCGCTCCGGCAAATCCGGGCTCTAAAGTGCGACAACAACACGTATATTAAACTGGTATTAAACAACGTTACGTCCAGTGAACCTTACAAGAGTAGGTGCGCGAGGCAACGCGAGTTGAGCCCCTGAGTATTATGTATACTTGAGCAGTATGGTGTCAATTAAAATGCACATGCATCTATATATACATATAAATCTCTCTCTTTCTGCTTGTGTGCCTGCTCGTCTCTCTCGCTCACAGACGGTAAAAGTTTAGACACAACTCAGAAATACCATCAATCAGGGTGTTTTATTTTGAAATTTGTTATATTTTGGAAATTGAACGGATGCTCTATGCCGTTCCTGTGTCTGACTTCCTGCCCAGCTTTACACATTCGCTCACGAATCGAGAAGGGGGGAGGGGGACGCCGCGCGGGGGGGACAGTTCACCTCTGGGTCTCCCAAATGGAACGGACGAGGGGGGGAACGGGGGATCCACTGTATAGAGCAATAGCCTACTCTAATGAAATTAGTGGGCTAAAGTCAGTCACACCTCGACTTTCTTTAAGTAACGCACATTTCATTCATAATATTATAATTACAGGCATAATTCCTGCACGTTTTTGTTTTTGTGAAATGGCTAATACAAATGGGTAATACAAAACGATTAGGCCTATGTGGTCACCAAGGTGAATTGGTTTAGTCTTGACTTCTGGTCGTGAGTGACAGTGTTGGGGGATGGGAAATCTGTTGATTGTGGAGTGCCAAATAAACACAGATGGACAGGAAAAGGTCAAAGCCATCAGGTGCCCAATTTAGGAAAAAAAGAAGAGGAGAAACGAGCAAAAGATAAAGGTATGCCACTTTGTGGGTTTTTTTTTTATTTCGGGGGGGGGGGGCGCTCGGAGGGGGTCTCACCCGGGGTGTAATTCTATGTAGAACCGCCACTGCTCGCTCCGTTCCCTGATTGTTGGATGTTTTTAACCTGGACAATTCTCCCAAATAGCCTATAGGCTATTCGCCTATTATTATTAGCCACCCTGTCCTCACCTGGACCTTTTGTTCTTTTATCAGTCTGTAATTAGAACAGATGGCCTATCTGCAGCCTAGGACCTAGACTGAAGGGTGCAGTAGGCCTACATACTCTTGAGTGCGGCGACGGTGTGCTCTTAAAACTAGTGTATCTGGTTTGGATTATAATTGTGTGCGGTGACCGAGTGTCTCTGAGACTTCCGAACTGCGGGTCCTTAAGTGCATTGGGTGTGGTGTTAGGTGTGCTGTGCCGTTTATAGTGAAAGTGACAATCTAGGAGTATAGGCCACCTCCCTGGTAGTCTATGAACTTTAACAAGGCCAACAGTGGTTGACTTGACTGTTCTGTCTCCAAGGAAACCTCGGCGGGACGGCGCCGGAGGAGGCAGGCGGGACTAGAAGAGGGACGCAAGGACTGGGTTTCTGAAGGATTATTGGGTTGGACTTTTGGGACATTGAGACTTTTGTTTTTAACATTGTGATACTTGTATTAAACCTGTCAAACTTTTACCCTTGGTTTCTGTGGTCCTTAACTCTGCTCAAACCTGATTTATAAGAACCTGTGTAGTTTTAGTGGAGTCTCAGGCTCCTGGTGTAGTCGGCTACGTTCTCTATACACATTCAACCTCGCCACATAAGCGTCATGTTTTATAACTCGGGATGCTCCGACACACATAAAACGACAGACAAAAAAAAAGTTTCTCCTCCATTGTTTTTTATTTTAATTTGCGGCTATGATATCAAACTGTGCCGTGATTGGTTTTGCATCACAGAGATTAGCGTCAACATCCACTCGCTTGATCACAAGTTGAAGACACACACATACATGAACATAAACACATACCAACAGGGCCTCTGCTGAACCAGATGTCATCTATCAACCTATATAAACTCATCACATGGACATCACACCCATATCAGGTTGGAGATACCTGACATCTTGGGTATGTAATATCTACATATGCTTACTGTTATTGCATTGTACTGCATTTGGCACGGTACATGGTAACAGTATATGACTACATTATGTGCAACACTGAGTTGTTTTCTGTCTTTTACTTTTTGATTTAGATTTATTATCTACAGTAATTGCTGCTTTGCCTTTGTCATATTGAGCAAAGATGGGGCTCCAGTGTAATGGAGGAGCATGGTGTGTTTGCTGTATTTAAGTATTTATCTTTTACCATTTCTACTCCACTATAGTGTAGCCCCATTTATGTAGATATTAGCATTGTAGTTTAACTTATTTTTCTGTATTCAGTAATCTGAAGGCCAATTAGGTATTTGCAATGTAAGGAAATTGTGTGCTCAGTGATGAATGGCTTTCATTCAAATCGACCCACTGACTGCTTGTGTTGCTGGTTCTTGATTGACAGATTATTGATACAATACAAGAATAGTGAATCAAGATCATTACCCTACTTACAAAACTACCTTTTTATAAGTATATTTATTGGCAGTAACAACACATAAAAGCAGAGGGCATTGCATTCATGATGTAACCCTTACCATGCATGCAAAAACAAAATATGTATTTCACAAATTAACAAATCAAATTAACAAGATTTACTAAATGTACTATATGATGGTCAGTCATAGTTTGATATGTTACAGTCAAAGTTTCTGAGCACATAATTTAGCTTATTTCTAGAATTCTTTGGTAAATCTTTTTCAAAGTAAATATTTTGGAGGGCAATACATATCTGAGTACTTCTCTCTAAATTCTGCAACAGAGGAGCCTGCCATTTGAGACATGAATTTTTCATCTGTTGGTGGTAATGTGACTTCACTTCAGAATTACCGGGACACTTTCACCACAGCTGTAACCAAGAATGTGATTGTCGTGGCTCTCTGCATCTACATTAACTACATCAATGGTACCCTGGTCCACACCTTCAGAAAACACCAGGTCAGAAATCTGCTATTTATCTTTCTCTTTAAGAAAGAAAAGTGAGATATACAAGGGACTATGAAATAATACCACAGGGATATTCTAACACAACAAATTTGAAACCACTTTACATTCTCTTGATACTTTATGATAAAGAATTTAAACATAAATTTTCAAATGAGGGAATGAAATATATGTATTTCTTTTCTATTAATACACGTTTCCTAGACTGGTCTGGGACAACTTGTTCCCCATTTCAACATATCAGATAAGCAGGGGTTATGAAGGACACAAGGAGTATTTGAAATAAAGGACTGTTATGAAATAGTGAGAATAGAAAGCTGAACAAAATTTTACTCAAACTCAAGATATGGACATATGAAGGACTTGAGCTCTATATGGCCCAAACTACAATAGGGAGGGACTGCAAATTTTGTCAGGGGCAAGTTAGTCTCATAGTTGAGCAGTACAAGGGATCATTACCATTGACTAATAAATTTACTTGATTTGGGTCCCAGATTCAAAAAGCATTTCTTCAAATTGTAGGATTCATTCAGTTATATTCCTTTTGATTCTGTTGTCTTCACCAACCTTATCCTCTAGATCTTCAATGTGAACCCTCGTTACATTCTGTTCATCCACCTGGTGATGAATGACATAATGCAGCTGGCCCTCTCAGGCTTTCTCCACGTCATCAGCTATGCCCTGTACACCATCAATGTGTCATTCTGCATTTTCCTGCTGATTATTACCGTCCTCACTTCCTTCAACACGCCACTAAATTTGGCTGGTATGGCAGTTGAGTGCTACATTGCAATCTGCATCCCCCTCCGCCATGGCCAGATCTGTACTGTCAAGAAAACCTATGTACTGATTGGTTTGATCTGGGTGACAAGTGCGGTCTCTATCCTACCAGATGTGTTCATCCTCCTGGCCACAGAACCTCTGCAGTTCTTCCATTCCAGAGTGTTCTGTGCCAGGGATTACGTGTTCAGAAGCACCTACAGCCTTAAGAAGAGGGATGCATCCCATATAGTTTTTCTTGTCTTGGTTTGGCTCACCCTCTTCTACACTTACTTCAGGATTCTGTTTGCTGCTAAGGGGGCCACCACAGATGTTAAGAAAGCCAGGAACACTATCCTCCTCCATGGTTTTCAGCTGCTGTTATGTATGCTCACTTACGTGCAGCCCATGTTAGAGAAAGGCATCCTGTACTTCTTCCCCAAGCAGCACCTGGCAACACGCTTCACCTGCTATGTCATTATTCAGATCTTGCCACGGTTTGTTAGTCCCATTGTCTACGGCCTACGAGACAAGACCTTCAGGACATATCTGAAAAGGTACCTCTTGTGTAAAGTGAGCATAAGAAATCATCCACAAAATGTCACCAAGTCAAGCACTGGGCCTGCTGTGAAAAGGCAGTGAAAAGACCTGTTTCCTCATCTCAATAAAAAGAAGAAAGATCATGAAGATAAAAACAGTTACAGATTTTCTTGTTTTTTGTTTTCTTCTTGACCAGGCTTTCTACTTCTCCTTTACTCATAGAGGAATTGATCCCGAGGGAGTCGCCGTTGCCATACCTCGAGCTAATACATGAGTTTAAGTGAAACAACAGAGAAAAATGATGCGTTCAGGTGCTTACTGTGCAACCCCAAGAAGAAGCTGCTCTCAACTTCCATGACCTCAAACACTAATTTAATAAACAATTGAACATTTTTGCCTGCCTATCTGTTTGACTGATCAGTATTGACTTGGAATGTTGGTTCAATGTAAAAAATTTAAAAAAATCTATATATAGGACATAGCCGGAAAATATGGCCCACAGAGACAGGAAACGAAAAAGTGCAAAGTAAAAATGTAAAATTATATTTAGATGAGGCAGGTTTATTGACTGTAAACCAACATTTACTGAATGTATTATGTTAAAGTCAGTCTCATTGTTTAATGTTAGTCAAACAGAATTTAGCTCATTTCTAGAATGTTTTTAATATCTTCCCCCAAAAGATATTTTGGAGGGCATTGACCACCTAACCTAAAATCAGCATACACAGACAATAAATAAGATATCATTTGTTATCTACAACAGTGTGCAACACAATATTTTGTGTTTGGAATTATTGTGATATTAGTTTTAAAACAATGATATTAACTACAACACTGCCATGGCCAATTTTAAAAGGCATGTTATCTCTGCTCATTATATCCACAATATCCAGATTTGTTGGACAGTAAATTTATGAGGCATTAATATACATGTAGCAATGTTTTCTTTTATGTTGTCAAAGCCTCAAGACAGTGACAGCAAGATGCTTAGTTCAGGGTGCCCATAGGGTATGCACATTTATGTAATCTATACCTTAAATCTTCCATTAAAATAAAGCACTCACTCACTAAACGTGAATCACAAAAAATGACCACACCCGCATCTCAAGAAGAAAAATAAATATTAAAAAAAAAATACAAGGATATGGACAATTGAACCTTAAACTTTATATCACAATCGTTGGTTCTGATTGTTACTGTTGACATCTGAACACCTCAAATATTCAAATTGCAAAATGAAAAGCAAAGAGTACACTAGTTCAGCCTGCACCTCGATTACAAGTCAATATGAAATTACTTTTTTCATTGCCTTTCAGGGCTTCCATAAGTGATGAAGGGCTATATAAATAAACTTGACTTGACAACACAAAACAAGATTAACAAATTTAGAACACAGGAAATGGAGGCAGAGGCAGAACTCCATTAAGGGTTTAGGTACCGTTCTGTTTGTTTCAGTTTGGGCTTTAGGAGCTCTGTATAGTGTTAATATGAAACAATCTATGAATGTGTCCTCAAAATTCACCCTCTGTCCCTGCTTGTTTCTATGCTGAATATGTAGTGTGTGTGTATTTTTATTGCAGGTTCAGTGCACTACAGCACGTGTATATTGTGTACACACTATATTGTCATGGGTAGTGGCCAGGGTAGAGGATCCCGCCCTCCTAGGAGGAGCTCTAGGAACATTATCATTAGCAATGATTCTGTGCACCTGTGGACCAGCCTATTTAAACCCTTCTCTGCTCTCATTTCAGTGCTTGGTCTTGAGATTACTACCTGGATGACACAGCCACTTTGTAAGCCGCCAGTTTGTTCTTGGCAGCATTTGTTACTCTTATTTGCTTTAGTTTTCTCAGCTTATGTCTGGTAGTTCTGTGATCGTAAGGTTGTGCCCAGCTTTGGTCTAATAGTTCTTTGTTTGTCAGTTTGTGCCCAGCTTTGGACTTTGTGAGGCATTACGACAGATAAGATCCCTTCTTCAGAGTCCCCAGTCCACCCAGGCAGCTCCACCTTCTCAACCGGTGCCTGTGTTTCCATCTAGAGGGCAAAACCTCAGTGAGACTGCTCGCTCAGCCGCCCTGCTATGACGGTAACCCAGGCCAGTGCGAGAGTTTTATTACCCAATGCGGTGGTGTGGCACACCCCCTCAACTGGTACGCCCTGGCCATCACTTTCATTGCACCACAGGGTTTGTGTCACCCTCTGACTCATGCCCATGTTTCAAGATGGGTTGGGTGCATTGCCGACATCGCTGAAGTTTTCGAAGACCTAGACTTCCAGAGTAAGTAGTTTTGAGCGCAGTGGCAAGGTGGAAATTTTGATGGGTGCGCATTGCCCAAAGTAGCGTTGCACCACAGAGCGGTTTTGATGGTGGTCATGTGTTGTCCACTTGACAACTCCTCAACTACAGAAATTGTAATTTATTTTCATCATCGACATAACCTATTACATTGACAAATCATTGCAGCCCTAAACTCAATTTTAGGGCAACCCTCACAGTTTCCCACAGACTTTTCAAAAGTAGCATACATGATTAGATTATTGATTGGCAGAGCTTTATCCTGGGCCACTGCAGTGTGTGAGCGCCAGATCCCAGCAGGCCAGAGTTTCCCGGCCTTCTGTGATTAACTCAAGCAGGTGTTTGACCACCCAGTCTCCTGGCCAGGAGGCTGCTGGAAAACTGCTGGCACTATGGCTAAATGATAAATTATTGCATCACAAATTACTTTCAGGCATTAGATATGTGCTACAAGTGCAAAACTGCACAGCATCAAAACTGTATCACTGAAAATGTTTTGGTGTTATGTCTTGGGGTGGAGCCGAATCCGGTATTCGTCAAAGCGCAAAGAGTGGGTTTTTACAAATATTAATTTTGTACAAATATTTTGGTGGTTAATAGCTGGTGTTCCTCATAACTGTGAGCGCAGTAGGTATTTGTGCTCTGCCTGCTTGTGCTGACATACAGACTGAAAAGGAGCAGCGCAGCCTGATTAAAATATAGGCAAAACGTAGTACATTGCCATGCCACTATTTTGTTTTGATTAGTTGTTGTTGTTGTTTTTTTACCTTAACTGATTTGCTGAGGTAGTTTATTGTAATGTTACTTGTCTTTTGTTTTCCTGTTAGAGCTGCAATATGTGAAGCAGAGTTTGTTTGACCGGGAGTAGGAGATTAGCCTACGTTAGCTCTGGCAGTGTAGTTACTAGCTAATTCACCTATGCGCTGTGCCTACTGCTCAGTCAGCCTGTGTGTCACACGGTTGCAGATATCACACTGGAGAAATAGAGCGCTGTTTATAGCTATTCTAGAAAAGTTGCTGTGCCACTATTTAAACTTAGAAGACGCAGACACAGCGGAGCTTGTTTGACTGGGAGGAGATTAGGCTAGCGTTCACCTGTTAGCCCTGTAACTTAGCCTATATATTTTCCCCCATCTACCTCTTATTTTATATTTTACACTTTATATTTTATTAAGTGCTCTAATTGTACATATTGTGTGTTGCTTTATATAAGAGCTCTACTGTAATTATTGTATTTTTATATTTCTTTCGCACTGTAAATATTGTGCTGTTTTTTTTTACTGTTAAATATTTTGTACCATGCCCTTTTGCACATTCCCGTGAGCATTGCCACTTTGCATTTCACTGCATGTATATGTATGTGACGAATAAAACTCTTGAACTTGAACTATATTGTTGGCAGTGTAGAAGTAGGTCTTCCTTTTTGTGTGATTCAGCAGAGGCAAAGATGTTAAACATCTGTCAACATCTGCAATGTACAATCACTTGCATTTCAATGGTATCCCCAACCCCCCACAGGTACCACATCAACAACACAGCCATGTCTAATCCCTGCAAGTCACACACCTATCTTAGCTGCTTTTAATGCAAAACAGGTGTACCCATCCAACCACCCCACAGCAAAGCAAATAACAGATACAGTGGGAGAAATGATTTGTCTTGACCTGGTGCCCTACTCAGTAGTGGAGAATAAAGGTTTTCGCCAAGCTTCTCAATGTGGATGTACCTCGCTATCAACTACCATCTCATTGGCACTTCTCTCGTAAGGTTGTACCACTACTTTACCAAGATGTTACAAAGATATCCCTCTTAAAAATGGAAGGGAAAGTTGTGCACTGCACATCAGACATCTGGACAAGCAGATTTTCAACAAATGCAAATCTTCAAATCAAATCTTTCTCTCACTGGCCACTGGATAGAACGGAAACAGATCACACAAGGGATAGTAGGGCATAGATGTGTGAGAGCACTTCTCAACATGGAGGTTATTAATGTAGATCACACAGCAGCCAACATTCTGCATCACCTCCAAGGCCTTGTGAAACAATGGCAAGATGATGTTGGAGGAACATTTTATTTTTATATTTTTCTTAAATCAAACTAAAGATTGTCAGACAACAAGACCGCTTAACCAAAACTAGGTGCCTCTGTAGGGTATAAGAACTTATGCATAATCGTGGCTCAAATCGGGTTCAATTGCATGGCGACCGTGTGCGGGAGTTACGGTCCCCTGATCAGGGGCACGAGGGCGGGTTTTTCATCCATTTTTGGGGGTGTAAGGGCAGTTGGAGGAGATCCACTCACCCCACTCTGAGGTGGGTGGATTGCCTCAGTTGTTGACGCTGCTTGAGCAGTGACTCCCAGATTACTGATCAACCCCTGGATCTCGGCTGCCAACACCGAGAGTGAGTAGTAGTCTATAACTGCAGCAGTTCCCTAGTGGTCAATTGCACTCACACATGCATCATCGCCTCACATTTATATGCATGCTGCAAGAGAGGTGGTTGGTTGAGCAAACCCACCAAGTCTGAATGGCTCGGAAATATACGGATCGGGGGCTCTCGGATTTATGGGAGGCTTCCCTCCTGCCGGAACAAATAGCCCGCAACCCCGCAGCTGAATAAGTTGGCCCTTGATCTCCCGCTATACCCCCAGTCAGTAGACTGAAGCGTTTGGTAAGGTCACTGAGAGCTGTCATGGTCAGCGATTGATCCTGATCAGTAGTCGCTGATTGGTTTCCCAGTGATCTTTTGATTTGTAAGATTTCCTGAGACATGGTCTCTAAGATGTTTCCGCATGTTCCCTGCCACTGTGTTATGTCGTGGTGCATCGAGTAGACAGCAGTCTTGATCCTGGCTAGATCAATCATTATGAGTGTCGCAGAATTACCAAGCGGGTCTCTTGGATTGTCACCGATGGCAGAGTCCCTGAGCGGGGTGGCAACTGGTATGTCTGCCATCCGTGCTCCGTCATCTCCGGGACCTTTAGAGGCTCCTGGGGCTCCTGTTTCTCCTGGTCGTGCGGGTGCACGCGGGGGTTCCGCAGAGCTGCGGAGTATGATCCGAGGCTTCTGGGTTGTGCTTTGGGGCTGCATGGATGCCGTAGCTGGTGCCTAGGGGGTCCTCTCACCGAGTCTTGGGGAGGGGGTTCCCGACCCGCTCGCTGCCATGCCAGCTGGCAGGGCAGGGAGTTCCGGTCTCCGCAGAAACTCCTCCATCCTGCTATCAACTCTCCCGGCCTGGGGCTTTCTCCATGGCATGACCTGTGTATTGTCAGATATGAGGCCTCGCGCCCCGAGCTCACGATATATAAGATTTCAGGCATGACCTGAGTGATCCGTGATGCTGCTGCTCCTGTTGCTCCACCATACGGAATTGAGTGTGGCGCAGGGGGATCGGTAAGATACCCCAGGGCATCCCCAGGAGAACAGGACCCGGGCTGTAAACACAGGGTTCTGACCTGGCGGGGTCAACATGGCTGGCTGTCGAGAGGGATTCCTGTCAATTGTAGGCGGCTGGATCAATGCCTCGTCATAAGCTGGTAGACAATTAAGTTTCTCGAGAACACTGCTAGAAGGGCCCTGAGATTCAGTCATATTTGACAATTGTGGTGAGGTAGGTGTAGATACCTGAATGGTGTGACACATTTTGGGCTTTCATATTACTTGAAAGAGGATAATATTGGCTTTCCAATGAGACCAAAACCATGTCACTCCAACGAGAGACACAAAAGTGTGGTTTTGAGAAAAAGGCCTTTAAAAAAACCTTTCCATTATGACTCTGAACATTCCATGTTTGGGGGGCTGCCACTTTGACATCTCACAAACAAATGCTGCTTGAGAGATTATTTTAAATAGCAGATATAACATTTAGGCTATCTATCTAATGAGAAATTTCTCTTTAAGGTTATATTACACACAGTACACTTACACTATTTATCCAATATTAATGAATCTTTCAAAAGAACCTTGAAGATGCTGTGAAAAATCTGTGACTCCCCTCCCCAACAATTATGGTTACACAATAATTAAATTGCGTAAAAAGAAAGACAAACATACTGATATACATTAAAGTGTTTATGTAAACACATTCTTTATTTGTAAAAAAAAATTAAAAAAAAGATATAAAAAATACATATTAATGTACAGTAGCTTTACAATGTATGCCTCTCATTCACACACACACTGATGGAGCTACCATGCAAGGTGCTGGCCTTACCATCGGGAGCAATTTGGGGTCCAATGTCTTATGCCCGCCCTATAGTGAATATAGAAGATGTATACCAATCTAGAGTAATGTAGAGGTCAAAGGGACTGTGGCAGACTGGGGGGAGAGGGGGTGGTAAGGCCTAGGCTGGACTCAGCACGGCCTTTTTAACCTGCGTGTGGATGTGTGAGCGAGAGCGCGTAAGTGTGAGAGGCTGACGGAGTGTCTGAATCCACAGGCGATCGGGAGGATTGTGTTTCAGGCAGCCAATCAGCATCGTATAGTATTTGGTTTGTATCGCTCACCATCAGAAAGACGGTGACCAGACAAAGTTTGAGAACAGGCAAAATCAGAACACCTTATATAACTGAGGTATTCTGTTATTGTCTCAAAAATCCAATGTGATGGTTGACCCTGCAACTCAAAATACGTGTTTCTGAAGAAAGGTTTCATATCCACAACATACAAATATAACCATATAACACATATCACTAATTCAATCCTTAAATGATGCAATAATTCATCTCAACATTAGAACAGAACTTTGATTAATAGAATCAATAGAACCGATTAATAGAACAGAACATGAATAGTGACCGAAATGTGGAAAAGTGATGTAGTATACAGCATACAACATACATACACACTCACACACCTGGCCGGGGAACAGATGGTCTGGGACATGTCATGTCTTTGGTCTCCTCAGTGCAAAAGTCCCTGATGTTGTCAAAGAGGTACCACTGCCTTTTTGCATCCAGTCCTGGCTTCTCCTGCTCACACGGAACCTTACACATAATATTTGCGTCAGTGTGCAGCAATGCAAATTCCTCATCTGGTGAATGGTGGAATTCTCTGGCCAGGAAAACACCAGGCTTTTCTCTTGTAAAGATGAAGTGTTGGAACCGCTTGATCCCAAGTAGTGGGCGGAAACTGGGGGCAAAGAAAGTTTGCCAATCATGTGATGGCACCAAACTCTCTCCAGACTTTCCCTCACTGCCTGGGCGATGTCTTCAAGGCAGGAGACAGGTGTGTGGCGGAACTTCTGCTTGAAAAGCCCAAAACACCAGTCAGGTGCAAATTTGGTGTGACCCACTAAAAGAAAGTTTAAGGAGATGGTGTCATGGAGGCCCAACATGCAGCGCCAAGCACAGTACCAGATCAGGTATTTGTTCTTGTTCTGCCTTGGACAGTTGTCACAGTGGAGCTGCAGATGCCTCTCTCCAAGGCCATGGTGTCCAAAAAAGGTGGTGGAGGTAGCTGATGACAGCATTTGATCCCTTGCTTCTGCAGTGGGCCTCATCGATGAGGTAGTTCACCTGACGTGGAATCCCCTCACAGCAAACTCTAAACACTCTATACTTCCTTGGCACCAAAAAATACATGGGGCCTGGCTGAAGAGGGTCACTTGGGTAGTGGACCCATTAAATAAACAAATTAATCAATTGAAAAATATAGCAAATTACAATTGTGGTATCCTGGAGATTAGATTAGATTAAGATCAGAGTACAAGATGGTGAAGGATTACTGTACTGTAGGATTTTTTGCTAACTTGCTCCATAATAAAGTTATTATGGAGGTTATTATGGAAATACTTCGGCTTTATTCAGTGTATTACCACACACCAGCACAAATGGATGATAATTGTATTACAGTAATTAAACTAACCTGCTGTGCAAAGTCAAAACTGTAATGGACAGTTATGTCTCTGCTGCATGGTGGGTTGGTGCCAAGCTCAGCAGAGAGCTCCTCCACCACCACCTTGCAGCTCTTGGTCATCCCCCTGTACACCTCACGCTCCTTTGCCAAACAGGCGAAGATGTTCTTCCTGCTTTTGAAGCTTGGCCGATTTCACACTATCAGGCAGGTTGGAGCTCCTGTAGATGGCCACATTGTTTTTCTGGCATTGCCAGCAGAGGTCAGTCATTGGTTTCCCAATGACCACATTTGGCAGAAGTTGGTGCCACAGTTTACGGAAGGTACTGTTGCCAGCAGCACGATAACCTGAACAAAGCACAGACAGTGATCAAACAAGACAGATAAATATTAGATAGCACATTACACAACAAATGTGATCATAATAAATCTAAATATAAAAATATTCAGGCATACACACCGGTTCCATTCATAGAGGCCTTGTATTTCTACCACACAGAGGACTTGGTCTCCGTTGACGGACGCACGCAGATGTCTGCCCTTTTGAAGCCTGGAATGCGTCCTGGAAGTGGCATGATCCTCCCGATGTCATCATAAGACAGCACCTTCTTGTTGGCCAAGCGACCACCGCCCAGCTTTCTCCTGGGAGCCACACCATGCTCTTTATAAAATGTGATGGTGGCTGTAAGCTTGTTTTGAGAAATTATTAAATTAAATAATTTCTAAATAATGTTCTAAATAATTAAACATTATTTTCAAAGTTCAAAACATGGACATTATTTTGGCCTAATTACAATAATGATTGCTTTGTTCCAATGTCTGTAATTATAAAACGAATACTTACACATAGAAATTTGAAGGTTTCTCTGCATATGTGATGACCATCAATAATATGCCGCTAATATGCCAATGTCTCTACTTCGCTAGTTAGTTGTTAGTTGATTTGTGCATGACAGTCCTGCATTTTGACATATTTACATGTCACCTTTCCCCTTTGATGGCATATGACGAAATATAACTAAAGTTCAGCAGCGAAGTTGCTGCACTTGTTACGGCTCCTCTAATATCAGTGCAGACTGGCAGGGTAACGTTAGGAGCACGGCTTGCTAGACTACAGAGCACCGCTAACGCTATTCTGTCATCCGGCCGAAGCCGTAGGGGTGAAAATGAGAATTGAGATTCGGCCTAAACTAAGATAATACCACGGTTTGAATATTTTTAAAATCTTTATTAACGAAGTAAATACTACATTTGTGGTTCACTTTGATGGTAGTGTAGCGTTCCCCATGATCTTCCAGTTGATTCGCAGGGCATTCTGGGAGATTTCTCCTAGCCCTTGGTTTGTAGTGTGCCCCTGAAAAATCTCCGTTTGGAGGTCCATGTAGCCCTCGCACTTGGCCCTACCCCTTGGGACACCCCTACCCCTTCACGTGAACGCGCAAAACGGAGGGGAAGGGCTAAGGGGTAGGGCCAAGGAGTGAATTGGGATTCGGCCTAAAGCTGACTCGGCATGTGAAAACTGGGCCGCGATCGGGCCGGCATTTCTCTGCTATCTGGGCTAGATATCACATAGAATTTAAACACTTACACATAAACTATAGACTGTTTAAGGACTTTATAAATCATTTTTATGGACTCATATATCAGGACCTAAGTGGCTAGCTATAAATCATAGCTAGTCTTAGCCAACTAGCTATGTTGATAAACAAATAACTTTATGCCAATAGTTGCTCTGCTCTGTCACCCTGCCTAACATAAATATTGAAGTACTTAACAAGGATAAAATTAAATGAGGTTTTATCTGCAAGTTGATGACTTGATGTTTCTAGTTTGGGTGTTGCACATTGGCTGAATGAAAGTGCTTTTAGTTCAAGAAACCTCAAGTCTGACCAAGGCTTAGATGATGTAAATGGAGCACTAATTTCAGACCATTTCTTGCATTGAGCTCAGATAATTTCTTGTGTTGAGCTGTTATTTCAGTATTCTACCCAGTCCGGTGTAGCTAAGTTCTTCAAACTGAGAAACTATCTGTCAAACCCTAGCATGGCCTATCAAAAATGTATAGCATTACCTAACTAAAAGGAATTTTGACAAGTAACAGAGTAACCTGTACAGATTTCTGCAGAGTTTGACTTAATGAAGACAGTTCAGGAAGACCACCTGAGTGATGCTACAGCCCTGGATCAGCTGATGTGTCAGCTGAGCTGGCGTATTGCTATTGCCAATCGGGCGGTCTATTTAACTCACTTGCTAATTCTCTGCTGCTGCATCTTGCCTTGCACACTTATTGCCCTTTGTTTTTAATGCAAATTTTAACGCTTTATGCTTGCAAAATAAATATTGCTTATTTTTACTTTGTGTTGTGTGGTTGGTGGCCATTTTACTGTACCTCAACTACACTAGATAACACATTGTTATCCTTAGCCTCCCAACTCTAATCCTCTTATACCCAGACCGCACTGGGAAACCAAAGGGGTGGCAGTACCCGTTACCCGCAAACCTAGTTATATTACACACCTTTATTCTCAATACAAAATCATGAATATTCATATTCATTCAAAAGTCATATTCAGTATGTGAGTTGTCTGACTAAACTGAGGTGATTTGTCACCATTGGCGATAATCCTATTTTGCATCATCTAAAAATTTGCTGTCCCTTCAACCAATTTTGAAATTTGCACTAATACTGTACATTAGTATGATAACCAACCATACCAACCACACATACAATATAAAGGAAGTTTTAACCTGTCTTACCTGGGGTTATCATGGATCTTTGGCGACTGTCCATCTCCACTTTGGCTTTTATATCTGATCTGAAGGACAAATGAATAAATAAAAACCTAAAATATAAAACTTCTAGAGCTATTTCTTGTCATCTCTTGGATTGTCTCTCTCTCTTTCTCTCTCTCTCACGCATGCACACATATACAGAGACACATAAAAGTTCCTGTGGAGAAGTCAGTGTTAGCCAAAACTAGTTAGCAAGGTTGATACAGTGTTACTACAGCTTGATAACCAGTGTTCTTTGGTTCACACCAACTGCATCCAGCTAACTTTGCTAACTAGGCAACCTCAGCATTAGCCTAGATACCCATATTATAAAATGAAGCTGCTAACGTTAATTGTAGGCTGGAAAGCAAGCTAGCTATTTTTGACTACCAGCAAACTAGTTTGGTAGCAGTAATAGTCTTTCACCTAGCTTGCTAGCAGTAATAGCCTTTCACCAATCTTGACATGCACAGAATCTTTAGCACATAGGTTACAGTAGCTAACTTAACAAATTAGTTAGCTAGCTTGTGTTAATTTATAGTTTAAAGTTATTTTTCCACTGGATACCAAGCTAGCATCACCCAACTGGCTTTTAAAATGTTGTTGCTCTCAGCTCCAATAATCCGTATGCGATCTGAGAGGCTCTGATTGCATCTATACAGCAGTCTATAAAGTTTTGAACAGGCTAATAATGCATTGTTTTCTGCTCTGGTGTTGCCTGTCATAACCTTACGTCATTTTAACAAAGTTAAAATTTTAACAAAGTTTAACCCTTGTGCACCCCTACCTGGCCTGTGAACCCATACGCAAAATGGTGTTGGGAGAATTTCTCACTTGAACTGAGTCAATGGGTCCCTAAACATGAAAAATCACAGAGGTGCTTGTCTGCCACGCTGCCACGAATGACGCTATGGCCAAATCAAATATGGCTGCCATCGGCCATGATGAAAATCAAACTTTTTTGTTTTTGAGAGTAAATACACGTGTAATACCTCTATTTCGACTGATTGTGGTGCGTGGAATTCATTTCTGATAGTTATGACCATTCGGGGTGATTTTGACCTTGAAAGGTCATGGTCAAGGTCATGTTGCTATGCCGAAGACCTTGGCCATAACTTGGCTGTTTTTAGCAGTAGAAACAGGTGTAATAAGTCTAATTCAACTAATTCTGACATGCATAATTCATTTCTGATATTGTTTTGACCATTAGGGGTCATCTTGTCCTTGAAATATCAAGGCCAATGTCATTTTTCAATAACTCAATTAAGATTGTCTTCTATACTTCACTTTTATTTTATGTGGGTGTTGAAAATAGCAAATAAGACTATGTAGGTGATGAATTAAATCAACACCAAATCAAATAACAATTTCACTCAAAGTGCACCATATCAGGTGTGCATGCAAGTTAGTGTGATTTGTGGTTTTTACAGGATGGATTATCCATTTTTCCATGGCAGAATATGATGCACAGAACTCCAGCAGAACGGCAGCCACAGCGTCGAGCGTCGCACTTGCCTGCACACTTACATATTGTGAGCAGACTCGGTGGTAAGGGCTTCAGACATTTTGATGGCAGTAGTGTACCAAAGTGCTCCTCCCAGCCATGTTCCATTGGTTCTAGTCTTGCCTCGCATTGGTCGGCTGTCGCAAGCAGTTGGCATGCCCTATGCACCAGAAAGGCTCCTCGTTGGATGTGGCCTCTGATCACACTGCTTGTAGGAGGGAGAGCATCAATTCCAGCACTGGCATAGTTTTCTACCCTGAGGTGGTCAAACGTCTCAGCAGTTGTAGTTGATCTGGCCCCTGCCCAGACACGTACCAAGTACTTCTCTGCTAGTGCTGTATCTTGCTCTGACAAGGTGTCTGCCTCTCCAAAGTTTGTCAGATACTGTACTGGGTCAGAGGCCATAGCTGCATGTTTGGTCCCCACCTTGCTCATGCAATCATCTCCGTTCAGTATATGCGCCTTGATCACTGTCTTGGCTAGTGGTGCTCCAAGTTGAGAAACCGCTTGATGCAGTGGAAGCATGCGCCGCTTCTCACCAGTGCCATACTGCTGCCAGATCTCCTTCATCCCCAGTGCTTGGAAGTATGGGGTGTAGTATAGCAGTAATGCGAAGGGGTCTGTATCATGACAACTTTCTTGCACTGTTTCACACGAACAGCCCACTCCACATGTACCACCAGCCTAGCGTCAGCCTCCTCGATCCAGTTCAACAGGTCCGGGAACTCTTCACCACCAGCCGCTTTTGCTGGAAGCACCTCATCATCAGAGACAACAGAGCTGACGATGATGGTAGCATTGCCACAGGCTCGATTGCACACCATATCCCGAACAAGCAGCTGGAGATTCCGCTTGTTCTCCTCAGATGCCCAGAACTTGTCAAGTTGCTGAGGGATGGGTGTGTCTCTGTTCATGCCAATGATGTTGATGCCTGTTGTGGAATCTGTACGCCGCATGCGCTCCCCTTCCTTTAGAGACATCTCAATGTAGGAATCACGTATGAGATGGATGAACTCTGACTCTTGGCAGAGGCATGATGCTGAGGTAATGATGGCGTTGATGACAGCACCTAGAGTAGGGAATTGTGCTAGTGGCATCTGCCGCATCTTAGACATGAAGTCTACCACAACATGAGTGGCAAGAATAGACTTCTGACTCCATTGGGTGAGGTAAAGTCCAGGCTCAATCTCACCAACAAGTTTTGACTTGTTGATGTGGCAAGGAGTGGAGTTTTTACATTTACATAAAGGGGGGAAATAGAGATAAGGAGGGAAGGAACTTGGGGACCGACAACGCCACCTGGGGACTTGCACCCCAGGATATGAAAACCAAATTATATCCAAGGACACAGGTAAGAGACTGATGAGGCAGAGACAATAAATAAAGCAAATATTTTTATTAACGGACAGAAAAATCTAAAAACCTGCTATAATGTACTAAAAACCCTAATAAGTATGACAACTAAATACAGTGGGCTGGGGCTTCAGTGGGGGCAGACTACTGGGGAGCACCCCGTCTCACTAGTCTGGGGGGGCAACACTACAAAAACACACACACACACACACACAGCAAAACATGCACTAAAAAAAATGCCCCAGTGCCTACTTGCATGCAACAGGAGTGAGGTCCTCCCCACAGTGACTGGCCTCCCACCTGAGGACACCCAAGCCGCACTGAAAAACTACTAAGGAGAAACTTCCTGAAACAAAAACCAAAAGTTAACAAAAAAAGGAACAACCCAATTGATAAATATCAAAACATACACTCAAAAGAAAAGCGAACCTAACAAAAACAACAAAAACAGAACAGCAGCAGGTGATCCTAAAACACACAAAAGGCACATGTTAGGGGGGGGGAAACAACTTTAAATCAATAAAACAAAATGGGGACCCTACTCACCACCTTCAGCAGGCAACCACCACAGGGACCAGCAAGAGGCTGAACTGAGCCAGCTGAGGCCTTTTATACTGCACCTGGGCAGGGGGAGGAGCTAAGGGAGGAGTTTTGCCTAACTACATGGGGTTGCGTTCACAGCCCTTCACTGAGGTTCACTACATTGACATGAGCTGGAAGGTCACCATCAAACATTAGAGACGCTGAGAGCACATCGTGAGTAAGTATCTGCCTGAGGTTCATGCCCCGCTCCTTAGCAATGTCCATGCTCCTATGTGCCTCTGCCATGTCCTTGGATGAGAGTTCCTTCTGCTCCTTCAGAATGGTTGCAGGTGTCTTCTGTGGTTGCTTGTTGAACTGAGGCAGCTTCCTCTTTGGTATGGTTGTGCTCATTTTCTTGGTCTTCTTGACTAACCTCTCCTGCCTGTATGAGCAGTAGACACGCTCACCATTCTTGAGACAGTTGAGCAGGCGCGCAGCAACCTCTCGGTCAACAGCCAGCTTTGTGAGCAGATTGTGCAGTGGCACAGGCACATTGACCGTCACCGAGTATGGATTCTGCTGCTCTAGCATAAAGTCCAGCAGCTTCGCCACATTCTGGTTGAATGTGAGACGGCAAGTGGTGCTTAGTGCATGCTGGAGATGGCATTCTGTGTGTTTCGTGGGGTGGCTGGTGGTGAGAAGGTTGAGGACATTGGTGATTGACCCGATCTCGTGGAACAAGAGCTCGAACTCTGCCACAGCATTGACATTGCGTGTGGCTCCTACCACATAGTGACCTCCAGGACCCTTCGACACTCGCCGGATGGTCTGCTCGACCTTCATGTCACCTCCTTGTAGCATTTGTTGGTATTATGGTAAACAAACATGCCATTATCATTATCCTCATCATCATCCCCATCACACTTTTGATACGCTTCGTAACAACATCATTACGGATTTTAGCAGCTCGTTTCATTCTCTCACGTCCTGTCTTTTCACTAGTTACAGGCAATTTATTATCTTCTTGACAGATAATGCATACCCTTGGATTAAACATGTCATCCTCTGCCATTGAGGCAACCAAATTCATGCTTGTGGGGCCAGGTATTGCAGAATGTTCCATGGTGATCAATATCTGGGATGCTCAATCGTGAGATGAAGACTTCGGAAACATTACACAAACACCTGAAAAAAAGAAGAGGCTAGCTACTGTAACACGTTATTAGCTCAACCTGCAACCAAAAGTGCTACTCGTGGCTAAAGTTACTATTCCTGCATATGAATGTCTGTAACTTTCCAATTACTTGCTAGTAGTGCTTATAATTAAAATGCATGCTACTAGTTGTTGGAAAAACAATTTTTTTTACTAACTATTTTTAGTATTAGAAGTATTGGCTGCAACATTTCACATGCACACCCACCTCCAGCTTGGGAGTATTTTCCTCTGCTGAGGCATGTACGCAGTGTTGCCAACTTTGATAACACAATTATTCCCCAAATGACCAGAAAAACTCGCTAGATTTGTCGCCGGTCGCTTTTAACTAATTAAGTAGCCAAGGGGGTCTGGAAAGTCGCCAAGTTGGCAACACTGCATATACGGTGCGCGAAGAGGAACCCTAGTATCCATGCAGTTGCCCTATTAACCCACCTAGTGCTCTAAACCTATACATTTAACACAAGTACATAAATTTTGTAGAAATTCATAAGAGGTTATTTCCATTTTACACCTGTTTCTACTGCTAAAAATGGCCAAGTTATGACATCAAGCTATGATGTCGGCATAGCAAAATGACCTTGACCATGACCTTTCAAGGTCAAAATCACCCCAAATGGTCATAACAATATCAGAAATGAATTCCACACACCACAATCAGTCGAAATAGAGGTATTACATGTGTATATACTCTCAAGAACAAAAAAGTTAGATTTTCATCATGGCCGATGGCAGCCATATTTGATTTGGCCATAGCATCATTCGTGGCAGCGTGGCGGACAAGCACCTTCGGTGATCTTTCATGTCTAGGGACCCATTGACTGAGTTCAAGTGAGAAATTCTCCCAACACCAATTTGCGTATGGGTCCACAGGCCTAGTCTATGATTATTCAGAAAATCATGACGTTTTACCCTTCATGCAAAAAATGCTCAGTTCCTAAAAATGCTATAAAAATATTATATATGAATTTTTTTTTTCACTTTCAATGCATTAAATCTTTTGACCAACTTCAATACTGATCATAACTATTAAATTTACATAGATAGATAGATAGATAGATAGATAGATAGATAGATAGATAGATGTACTTTATTAATCCCAAGCTGGGAAATTGCAGTGCAGCAGCAGCATTACACACAGAGACAATAACAACAACACAATGAATAAAAAAAAAAAAAAAGAACAACCTAGACATATTAAAATGGCAATATAGAATGCAATATAAAAATGTATAAATAAGCATTATTATTGTAGTGCAAAATAAAATATAAGGTGCAGTGAACAGAGTTGTGTAAAAACATATAAAGTGCATAGTGACTGTATGTTATGACCAGAGTTTTAGCTGTTATTGTACAGTGTGATGGCATGTGGCAGGAAAGATTTCCTGTATCTGTCCCTTCGACAGCGGAGCTGGAGCAGCCTGTGAGAGAAGGTACTCCGCTGTCTTTCTACTGTGTGATGGAGAGGGTGCTGATCATTGTCCATGATGGATAACAGTTTGTTCAGCATTCTCCTCTCCACCACGGTCTCAAAAGTCTCCAGCCTGAGACCCAGTACAGAGCCAGCCTTCTTGATGATTTTATCAAGTCTGTTAGTGTCGCTGGCTCTGATGCTGCTGCCCCAACACACGGCAGCAAAGAAAAAGGCGCTGGCAACAACAGACTGGTAGAAGATCTCCAACATCTTGCTGCACACGTTGAAGGATCTCAGCTTCCTCAGGAAAAAGAGTCTGCTCATCCCCTTCTTATACACAGCCTCGGTATTAGATTTCCAGTCCAGTCTGTTGTCGATCACCACTCCCAGGTATCTGTAGTCCTCCACCTCCTCCACCGCCTCCCCCCTGATCCGTATTGGCTGTGAAGGCATCTTCTTCCTCCTGAAGTCGATCACCATCTCTCTGGTCTTGTTGACATTCAGCCTCAGGTGATTCAGCTCGGACCACTCTACAAAGTTGTCTACCAGTGTCCTGTACTCACCCTCCTCTCCCTCTCTTATACACCCTACAACAGCTGAGTCATCAGAAAACTTCTGTAGGTGACATGACTCAGAGTTGTACTGAAAGTCAGTGGTGTATAAGGTGAAGAGGAAGGGAGAAAGCACAGTTCCCTGTGGAGCACCTGTATCACTGACCACCACATCAGACAGGACACTGCCCAGACGGACAAACTGTGGCCTGCCTGTCAAGTAGTCAGAAATCCACATGTATTTCTTAAATAATTTTAACCCTTTAATGCCATTTTGGGAATATATTGACAAATGTATTTATTGACAAAAACCCTTGAAAGGGACCAGCTGTTCATCAACACATACATCCCGGCCTGGATTGAAAAGGAGGGGGAGGCGAATGCTCCACAAATCCCACAAACCCCGGATGGCAGCCATCTTGTCCCTCCGTTGACGTGCTGGTCTGTTCAGGCGGTCGTCGAACCTGAGGGCCGAGCTGATTTGCTGGAACCTCTTCCGGGACATGGTGGCGCGAAATATTGATCTTCCTGTGTCCTCATCCCAGAGGCTCTGTGTCGCCTCATCCCGGGATCTGTAGACGCCAGCCAGGATTAGCAACCTGATAAATGCCCACAGCTCCTCCTCATCTACATCTCTTCATTCTGCTGCCGTTCGTCTCCCCTGCAGATTAGTGTACTTGAGGATAAAATGAATAATTTCCTCAGTAATGAAGAGCTCAAAGGATGTCTTTGGGCTGCTAATCCTGGCTGTGGCATAACGCGTGGGCCCTGAGGTCAGAATTGGGGGTGGCACATACCGCAGCATCTCTTCAGCGGTTGGAGCCCCGATCACCTGCCCATTTTTGGATCTCCAAGCAGCAGCCTCCTCCTCCTCCTCCTCCTCCTCCATGTCCTCACTTGAGCTGGAGCTGGAAGACCCATCTGGATGAATTTCAGGTGAAGCCTCCCCTGATGTGTCCTCAGCGCCTGTGTCTGTGCCGGGCATCTCCTCCTCGTCCTCAGACGACTGCATGACAGCAGCCAGAACCTCCTCTAACCCCTCTAACCCCAACCCTCTTCATTGTCGCTGAAGAAATGACCAGCCAAGCAAGTTACGTGCAGTTATAGGTTTGCAGACACAGCACCTGAATAAACATGCTGCACTGTAAACCAAAAGAAAATAAGACTTTGCTTTGGTCAGAGTGCTCCTTAGATTCTTTGACCTTTTGACTTTTGACTTTGATTGATCTTTACAAGTACTGTAGTGTGTATGGGGGCTCTGAACAGGTATGCGTGTGTGTGTGTGGGGTGTGTGTGTGTGTGTGGGGGGGGGGGGGGGGCATAAGAAAGAGAGGAGAGAGACGGGGATGTGCAAAATGTGATGAGCAAAAAAGACTTTCTATCTCCCTGTACACAAACACACACATACACACACACTCATAAAATAATTTCTCAATACACACATTCATACCACACTTTTACATCAATACCAACACACTCAGACCATTTTAGTTGCAATCATGTATTCTGTTGCCAAGCAATAGTCAGAAATAGACTTCACTGAAACAGCATATAATTGAGCCCTCAGCCATATAGTGGTAAATGTCGTCATATGATGGATAATAAAAAAAAAAACATTTTTCAAGCCAAAAGCTTAGACTGAAAAGGTAGTCATGTGTAAAACATTCTTTTATGGTTAAATTAGAGTAGGATCAAAAAGTGATGTTTTGAATGGGAGTCAATGGTGCAAAAAATGTCTGAAGGGTAAAAGGTGGAACTTTTTTCTCTGCAAAATGTATTATAGTTCTATAATTACATTCAAGGTTGAAATTTTAAAATTTGATAAACAACTGAAACCCTTGCAAAATGTTGTCCCATTACCATTAACACTGGCAAAATTTAGTATTTTTAGTTGAAAAATGCAAATGGAAAACATGGAATGAAATGTACCAAGGGGTGCACAAGGGTTAATCAGTTTAACAAAATCACACACAAGGGAAACAAGGAAGCATGGAAATCTGACAGCTGATGATTGCAAAATTTTCAAGCTGTGGCAAACCTTTCTCGGCCAGAGGGTGCAGGGTCAGGCAGTTTTTGCCATCTGGCCCTTTAAATAAGATCTTACTAATCACTTTTTTTTATTACCATTTATCAACTTTATCATTATTTATCATCAGTTATCATTCGTGTTTACACTTTAAAGAAATCACTGACATTTAGATGTTTTTTCCCTTGCTCTCCTAACATTAATGGATGATAACTTAGAAATCAATTAGGCCCTGCTATGAAGTGTTTATAAAGGCTCGCTCACTCAGCTGTCTGCCTTCTGTGTCTCTGACCTGGACTCAGGTAAGTGGGGAAGGACGGGATGGTGAGAGGCATAGAGTTCAGTGAAAGTTGTTATGGAGAGGAGCAGGGGCTGTGGTTCTTAACCTATTTAACACTATGGTACACATATTTCCAAAATGTATTTGATTCCTTCTGTTAAAATGTAACTCTTTTACAAGCCTTTGATGTAACAATCATTCTGTTAGAGTCGCTTAAATGTCAAATATCTAATTTTGGATTGAAACGCTTTATATGTCTGCAAATATTATTCAATTTGAATGAATATAATTATATTACATTGCATTACAGTCATTTAGCAGATGCTTTTATCCAAAGCGACTTAAAATAAGTGCATTCAATTAGGGTAGGCAATTGAACTACTAGTCACCAGAAATCATAAGTGCATCTCCTTCCTAAACAAGCATCTAAGAACAGAACCAGTGCTGCAGAAAAAAGTGCAATAAGGTACTACTTTTTATTTAAACAAATGAAACAAATAGGAAGGAAGAAGGATCAGGGTAGTATTTCTTGAAGAGGTGGGTTTTGAGTATGATTTAATATTTTTTATGATATTGACTTGAATCATTGGGGTGGTAAGACTGCTGTATGTGTGGCTGTTTGTTTTTTTTCAACACCACCACACCACATGTAAAGCTTGATTTGAAATAACATTTTTCCCCCAAATTATACCATTCAGACATTTGTAATTGTCTTTCATTCACATTTGGTTGGTACTAAAAAAACAAAACAGAGAAACAGCAAGTAACAGAAAGCTATTTATACTGTTAATTTGCTGAGGTATGTGACTAGAATAGAATGTGAATTACCATGATATGATATGCTGATTATAGCTAGTACCATAAGTAAAGATATATGCTCCTCTTTGTAGTTTTCATGTCATATTGTGCTATGTGTTGTTTCACATAGTGTTGTCATTATTATTGTCATCATTATCTTTAAGTGTGTTTTTCTCAGGTGAAGATCTCATTCAATTTAATTATTGTTGATAAAATGCATTTTTACATATTCTGTGAAAATGTGCAATACTAGAATATTTCCAGATCCTTCTTGTAGCAGCATGACACATTGCATATTTTTTCTCAAATATTGGTTTCATAATATAGCCAAACATAACACTGTTTGGTATTTATGTGATTGTATTGTGTCATACTGTGGTATTGAGGGGGGTCTGTACTGCTAGCTAGGGAAGTGCCCATCAGTCAAGTATATGGTGGCACATACATACACACACACACACACAGTCCTCGTACTCGAACCAGGGGCGACCACCGCTTTCCCTAACCCGGGAATAGTATCCAACTGGGGTTAACCCACCCCAACCCCCACCCCTTACTCTACACAGGGTTTGAATCCTCCCCTCCCCTCGCACTCACAGACACTGTTTAGTTGTGTTGTCTAGTTGTGTGGTTGTATCAGTTAGGCAGGCCTGTACTGGAATAGCTAGGCTAATGCTAGGTCAAGACTAGGGTAATGCTAGGTTGATGGCAGGCATTAGATGGCGAGGGTAAAAGGGAGTTGTGAGGTGGTGGCATAGAGGGGGGTGTTTCCAGGATGCTGGAATACACAGTTGAGCCTTCTTGAGGTGTTGTGGGCCTAATTCAACGAAACATCAGTGAAGGAAGGTGCCCACTTGATAACCCCAATGACATGCCACATACCGCTGTTGGCTAGGGTAGGTAACTGAGGAATGACTCTGTTGATCTAGCCTGATGTCTGCTATGGTGTTGCATCTGATGGTGGTTATATCACTCATTTGTTTTTGTTTTTTAATCTGAATTGGGCTTCTACATATGTTTACCTTGGATTATGGCACAAGGGATAGTAACATCTTCTCCTGTGTATTAATGAATTCAACTACAAGTATAGTGAGCTTCACAGTATTTCCATCATATATTTTTTTTTCATCCTTCCACCAGTCAGTCAGTTTTACTGCTTCTTTCCCGTTTATCTGCCTCTACCCCTCTCTCTCTCTCTCTCTCTCTCTCAGGAGGATCTCAGTGAAGTATGAATTTGTCGATCAGTCCAGGAGGCAACATGACCTTTCCTCCTCAGGTCTGATGAAGCACAAGCCTACCTCCCATATCTTCACATATTCGTTTCTCAAATTGCCATTTTTTCCCCTATTTTTGGAAATGTGCTTCTGCATCAAGTCTCATTGGTTTGCTCATCTTATAGTATATATAACTTTCATGTGAACATACCTTTGCTTTGTGAAAGACCGTAATTTCTAGGTCATTAAATCAGTAGAAACCTCATTATGAAATCAAGAAACCTCCATATTGTCGCTGTCCAGTGAAAACATGACATTTCCAAAATGTTGTTTTCAGCTTGGTATTTTTGAGTTTATCCAATGGATTTTGAAAGGGTTGAAAGGGTGGTAGAATTTTCTTAACTCGTAAAAGACAAAAATCAGCAAGATACCTAACCCTAACCCTATAAGGTCCATCAATTAGGTGAATATAAAACCTTAAATTTCTCAAAGTCTACACATTTTAGCCAAGTTAAATAGCTAATTTAGCTTAAGAATGAATATATTGTCATACTTTCCTTCATCATACCCAAATCCCATTTTATTTTCATAAAAAAAACAATCCTCAATCATTTTGCCTGGTGTAGTACTGCAGCTTAGATCAGTTTAACCCACTAGACTCATTTCTTCCATGTTTTCCAAATACTGAACGACAAAGGTAAGACAATTAATTTGTATCATGCACAGACTGTCCTGTCTGCTTTGCTAAAACGCCCCTGATGAAAGCATAATTTGTCCAAACATGTAGGGTAGATGCAGCAAAAGAAGTTGCCAATATAAAAGACTTAGATTTTTACAAGTGTGGCAAGGAGTGGAGTTTTTACATTTAAATAAAGGGGGGGAAAATAGAGATAAGGAAGGAAACTTGGGGACCGACAACGCCACCTGGGGACTTGCACCCCAGGATATGAAAAACAAATTATATACAAGGACACAGGTAAGAGACAATGAATAAAGCATATATTTTTATTAAATACTATAAAGGAAACCTAAAAAAGGAAAACTGAACTGTTGAGAGAAAGATTGCAACCAAGGTGAGTACAAGGGAAAATATTTTATTAACAGACAGAAAAAAAAAAAAAAGAAAAAACCTGCTATAATATACTAAAACTCTAATAAGTATGACAACTAAAAAACAGTGGGCTGGGGCTTCAGTGGGGGGCAGACTACTGGGAAGCACCCCGTCTCACTAGTCTGGGACACACACACACACACACACACGCACGCACGCGCACGCCCGCCCCAGTGCCTACTTGCACGCAACAGGAGTGAGGTCCTCCCCATGGTGACTGGCCTCCCACCTGAGGACACCCAGGCCGCACTGAAAATCAAACTACTAAAGAGAAACTTCCTGAAACAAAAAACAAAAGTTAACAAAAAGAACAACCCAATTGATAAATATCAAAACATACACTCAATGTAATATGTTAAACAGAAATATACTTAAGCCAAACAACTTAAATCTGGACCAAAGAAAGCAAATCATAAATCATGAGAAAAATGGGCAAATAAGGCCAAAACAGGTGAAAAACCTGGTCCAAAAAGAAAAGCGAACCTAACAAAAACAACAAAAACAGAACAGCAGCAGGTGATCCTAAAACACACAAAAGGCACATGTTAGTGGGGGGGGAAACAACTTTAAATCAATAAAACAAAATGGGGACCCTGCTCACCACCTTCAGCAGGCAACCACCACAGGGACCAGCAAGAGGCTGAACTGAGCCAGCTGAGGCCTTTTATACTGCACCTGGGCAGGGGGAGGAGCTAAGGGAGGAGTTTTGCCTAACTACATGGGGTTGCGTTCACAGCCCTTCACTGAGGTTCACTACACAAGCATAAAAAAAACTTACTGCACCATAAACCAAGAACACACTGGTTTGACAGGGGATGGCGCTCATATAATTCCATTGCCTATTTAGCTCAGTTAGTTAGTAGATCATCAGACTCTTATGCTGAGGGTCGTGAGGTCAAACCTTATATAGTATTAGTTATCACCTCACTGGCCATTTTTATTGGTGAATCATAATGAATCGATTCACTTCTATTGGACAGCTCAAAAGAATAGAGTTAGTTAAAAGAGTCAACCCTAACCCTAAGTACCAGTTAGTGCACATAAATCCATAATGTTTCTGCACTCTACTGTCACAAGAATTCGTGAAAAGTTTGATTAGATTAGATTCAACTTTATTGTCATTGCACAGAGTATAAGTACTGAGACAACGAAATGCAGCTTGGCATCTAACCAGAAGTGCAAATAGCAGTAAAGTGCAGAGTATGTACATATCTATAGTGGTAATATAAATATTAAATAAACAGTAATGGATAGATATTAATATGCTAATATATATACAGTATGGACAATATTGACAGTATGAACAGTGTGAAATGAATACTCTAGATATGTTACGGTATCACAGGGGGACCCAAATGCAAAACCCAGACTCAGAG
Organism: Hoplostethus mediterraneus; assembly: GCA_034670385.1. Classification (NCBI taxonomy): domain Eukaryota; kingdom Metazoa; phylum Chordata; class Actinopteri; order Trachichthyiformes; family Trachichthyidae; genus Hoplostethus; species Hoplostethus mediterraneus. Next base: position 291,106 of record JAXDDW010000041.1, read on the forward strand.
TAAGGGAAAACAATGGATAGTTTATTGAGGGGAAATCTGGGGAGAGACTGGAGCGGAGACAGGGGAAGGAGCAGGAGGCGAAAGCGGGGTGAAGCCGGAGGGACTGGTGGTGAGCGTGGCAGGGCAGGCAGATGACGAGCGGCATGGCTAGGTGACGGGTAGGGATCCTGGGGTAGAAGAGAGACACGGTTAGAGTCAAGGAACACACAGCGCTGGGAATAACTATCAATAGGCCTGGAACATGACGATCTGGCGATGAGTGGGTGGAAAGCTGGGGTTCTTGTACTGGAGGTGATGGTTGATGATCCGCAGGTGTGTGAGGCAGAGCAGGTGGGAGAGAGGTGGATGATGAAGCCGGGGAGGTGCCGGAGTCTGGAGCCACGCCCACCAACACATACACACAGACAGACATAGACACACTAGAAACACAAGGAGGAGGAAGAACATAGGGAAAAACTGGTGGAAGGGCTGAGACCGTGACAAGATATGTACAGTATAAACAATAATGGCGGGCGGGGGGGGCGCCAAGTTCAGCAAGGTGACAGCTGAGGGGAAGAAGCTGTTCCTGAACGCAGGGACTTGTAGCGCCTCCCAGAGGGGAGGTGGGCAAACAGTCTGGCTGGGGTAAGAGGAGTCCTTGGCGATGCTGCGTGCCCTTAGCAGACACCGCTTGTGCTGGACTGATGGAGGGGAGTGAGGTATCGCGGTGATGTGTTGGGCGGTTTTCACCACCCTCTGCAGTGCTTTCTGGTCTGAAACAGAGCAGTTGCCATACCAGACTGTGATGCAGTTGGTAAGGATGTTCTCGATGGTGCAGCGGTAGAAGTTCACCAGAATCTGAGGAGACAGGAGGACTTTCTTCAGTCTCCTCAGGAAGAGACGCCAGTGAGCCTTCTTGATCAGGGTGTTGAGGGTCCAAGAAAGGTCCTCGGAGATGTGGACGCCCAGAAACTTAAAGCTGGTGACACGCTCAACATCCGTCCCATTGATGCGGATGGGGTGTCTGTGCCGGCTTTGGACTTCCTGAAGTACTGGTTGAGGAGGTATGGTTGTCTAACCTAACATACTGGGGTCTGTTGGTTAGGAAATCTAGTATCTAGTTGCAGAGGGAGGTGTTGATGCCAGTTTGGTGGTCAGTTTGGAGGGGATGATGATGTTGAATGCTGAGCTGTAGTCGATGAACAGCATTCGGACATAGGTGTTGTTGTCCAGGTGGGAGAGGGTAGAGCGTAATGCCATGGAGATGGCGTCCTGGAAGGGGCAAATTGGAAGGGGTCCATTGTGGGTGGTAGGGAGGTTTTGAGGTGAGCCATGACCAGCCCCTCGAAGCACTTCATGATGGTGGGGGTGAGTGCAACAGGGCGAAAGAAAAGGCTCGCAGCAGTAGAATGTTTTGGCACCGGCATGATGGAGGTGGACTTGAACCACGTGGGGACAACGGCCTGGGCCAGTGACAGGTTGAAGCGGTCAGTCAGGACCTCAGACAGCTGCCCAGCACAGGCCTTGAGTTCACGTCTGGGGATGCCATCAGGGCCAGCAGCCTTGTGTGCGTTAGTCCGGCTCAGTGCAGCACACACATCGGTGGGGGGAGTGTGACAGGCTGGTGGTCAGCGGGGAGCGCAGCCTTGATGGCCCCCTCCAGGTTGTCCCTGTCAAAGCGAGCATAAAAGTTATTGAGCTCATCAGGGAGGGAGGTGTCACTGGTTGTGGGGGAGGTGTTGGTGGGCTTGTAGTCCGTTATGGCCTGGATGCCTTGCCACATGCATCGGGGATCAGCTTGTGGCTGTGCTTGGCCCTCTTGATGCCCCTCTTCAGGTTAGCCCTGGATGAACTGTAGACCTGTGCGTCACCTGACCTGAAAGCAGTGTCTTGTGATTTCAGCAGCAGGCGGACCTTTCCACAGCTTCTGGTTTATGAATGGTGTGATCTGTTTGGTGGTGGTAACACTACTGATGTTAGTGTTGATAGTCCAGAATGCAGGGAGCATAAATATCAATATCCATGTGGGAGACCAGGGTGGCCTGAGTGGCAAACATACTCCAGTCTGTGTCTTCAAACCACTGCCGTAGTACAGTCTGCTCCCTCTGACCACACTTTAATTGTCCTCACTGTGGGTTTCACACTTTGGGCTCCTCCCAAGTGTGTATTAAAAATGCTGAATTTGAATGAATGAAATGCAAACACAGTCAATTATGCTGGTGGGTCTGCTAGTAGACATGATGACAGAAATTATATAGGAGGATAGGAGGATTTAAAGAATGGTATTTGGTATCAGATGGTATCAGATACAGGAAATCTTTCCTGCCACATGCCATCACACTGTACAATAACAACTAAAACTCTGGTCATAACATACAGTCACTATGCACTTTATATGTTTTTACACAACTCTGTTCACTGCACCTTATATTTTATTTTGCACTACAATAATAATGCTTATTTATACATTTTTATATTGCATTCTATATTGCCATTTTAATATGTCTAGGTTGTTCTTTTTTTTATTCATTGTGTTGTTATTTTCTCTGTGTGTAATGCTGCTGCTGCACTGCAATTTCCCAGCTTGGGATTAATAAAGTACATCTATCTATCTATCTATCTATCTATCTATTTCTTCCTATTTATTTCCACCTCTCTGTCTCCCTCCCATTGTTCTATCAGTTCATGCTGGTCAGAGATACCTTCACCACAGCGTTTGTGAAGAACCTGATCGTGGTTCTGGTCTGGCTCATCCTCAGTTACATCAACGGGACTGTGGTGGCTACCTTCTTTAGACACCAGGTACACACACACACACACACACACACACACACACACGGACACACATACGTAGGCAGGCAGGTGGTCAGGTACTCACTCAGGAATGACATGCAGTAGTTTAATTTATTTGCACAGTGATAAAACAGGTGAAGTGCTAAAAACTGAAGATCAGTAGAGGAAAAAGTCTAATTTGTGCAGGTGAGATAAAAAAAACTAAAGGTCAAGTCAAGTTTATTTATTTAAATAGCCCTTTATCACAGACAAGCCTCAAAGGACTTTACAGGCCTAACTAGGTCAAGCTGATAGACAATCAGATTTATAACAGTCAGTTAGCAATTATCAATCAAATTATGACAATTGTGATGGTTACAGAATATGATTAGAACAAAAGCCATAAAAACAGAGTAACAGGTTGAGGACTGAAAGGACAAAGAGGTGGACATAGTGAGGCTTCCTAATCTGCTTGGTAGGTTAGGTAATGACTGGCCTGGCCAGTGCCAACAGCCTAAATTCGACCAGGGTCCAACACCCACTCGTCAGATTATCCAGGGTCCAGCATCCGTGTACCAGATTGGCCAGGGTCCAGCACCCATGTCCCAGATCAGCCAGGGTCCAGCACCCACGACCAAGTTGTGTCAGGTGTCTGAATGGAGGAGGCATTCATCTCCACAGGGAGGTCAGAGGTCAGGGTCAGCTATATTACGGTACTCCTAGAGCTGAGCTTGCTGAAGCACAATTCATCAGGGAGGCTGCTGAAGGCTGCTTGTCTGTCCACACGTTTCTCTCTCCTCTTCATCCCCATCCTCCCTCTCTCCACGTTACCTCTGCTACATGTTCTGCATCTATGTGGTGACCAACCGCCCTATCTTTCCTTCCCTCTCTTCCTCACTCAAGGTTTCTGTGTTTATCTACCTGATGACCGGCAACACCATCCAACTAACACAAGCGAGCAAAAATGTAATTTCCCTATGGGGTGAATCGCATTATTATTATTATTCCTCAACATTCACAGGATGGTGAATGATGCCCTTTTTTCCCTTCGTCTTCCTCAAAGTGCAGCACAAGAATTGTTGCTACATCTTCATCTTCCCTTTTTTTCCAGGCATTCTATGAGGACCCTCGCTACATCCTCTTCCTCCACATGGTGATCAACGATGCCATCCAACTGACCGTCACCATCACACTCTTTGTCCTCAGCTACATCTTCTACAAGATCAACGTCTCATTCTGCTGCTTCTTCATCCTCGTGGCGGTCTTCACCACCAGAAACACCCCTGTCAACTTAGCCAGCATGGCCATAGAGCGCTACATCGCCATCTGCAACCCGTTACGCCATGCCCAGATCTGTACAGTAAGGAGGACATACATTCTGATAGGGTTGATCTGGTTTATATGCGTGGCACCAGATATTACAGATCTATTTGTGACGCTGGCGACCGAGTCCCTCAGCTTCTTCCACGAGTCGGTATTCTGTTTACGCCAGAATGTGTTCAAAGACCCCATCCTGGCATACAAAAGACAAGCCTTTGATGCTATATATTTCTCCTGCGTGTTTCTGACTCTGGTCTACACCTACCTGAGGATCTTGTTTGCAGCCAGGGCCCTTTCAACGGAGAAGACGTCAGCACAGAGAGCCAGGAACACCATCCTACTCCATGGCGGCCAGCTGGCCATGTGCATGCTATCCTATATCTCCCCTAGCGTAGAAATTGTTCTCCGTCTAATCTTCCCCGGCAGAATCCTAGAAATCCGATTCGCTAACTATCTGATCGTCTACATCCTGCCCCGGTTTCTCAGCCCAATCATCTACGGTGTCCGGGACAAAAAATTCAGGAAGTACCTCAGAAAGTACCTTGTGAGCAACAGGTTCAGGGCCAAGTCGCAGAAAGTGGCCAACCAGGACGAAGGCGTTGAGAGAGACAATAAAGAAAGAGGATTTTAATTAAATTGATTCAAACTTTATTTAGCCAGACTATTTGATTTTTATTGCTAAGTTGTTATAAAGAAATTAGAAATGCATAACTGTAATTTCAATTTGGTTTGTTACATTGACAGCCTGGCAAGCCTGCTGAAATAAAGAAAGACTGTCTAAGCTTGAATTTGTGTAAATGTCTAGTAAGGTAAGCAAATAAGGAAATAAGAACCTAATTTTTGTTTGTTTGTTTCAGTTAAAGCTGTACTAGGCAAGATTAGAGCCAAGATTGACCAATACCATCTAATTGAGTCTCTGTAGGTTTGCCCTATTTGCCCAAATGAAATTCTGGTGTTGGGTATGGTCACTGGAAGGAAATCTTCTTGGCGTACAGGAAATGACAAATCAACACTTTAGGAATACAAACTGTTTCCTAATCAGCAGCGAGCGAGTGCTTCGTCCAGAGAAAGCTAGACTCACCAACTTTAGATAGATGTTTTCCTATAATAATAAGCAATATTTCTTGATAAAAGTAAGACTTTTTCCAACTGTAAGACTTGCCAACACACACACACACAATTTCAAATCAAGCTTTTATAGACAGTGAAAATAAAACAAATGGGCATTGGCTGTGGCTGTGGCTGTGGCTCCACTTGAATGAAAGTATTCATGGGTTATAAAGAATACTCAATGAATCACTGAAGAGCAGGAACCAACTGGAGATAGCTGTGTATGTAGGGATGCGGCAGTTTCGTGATTGGTTCTTGAAGTGGAAGGGAAAGAATGTGTGTCCTTGCTTAGGAAACTGATTGGATAATTGCTGTAAGCAAAGACTGATGGGTGTGAGACTACCTGGAGTAACACTAGTGAAAGGAAATAAAAGCCAGGAAGTCTTCCTGATTGAACTTGCGCTAAGCTTAATTACTAATACAATACTAGTTACTAGTGTTAGTTAGCACAGTTCACAAGAAACTGTTGGTGGTAGATTCTGAGATCCTCTGCTTTACCATACAGGTCATTCTGCTTTACCATTGGCTAAATATGCAGGTCACTTACCTTTTTCATTGGTTAACAAAAAAAAGCTGAAAAGCTTTGCTTTTCAAGTGTTGAAATGAAATACTTCAGCTTTCAAAATGTCCCTGCATGACTTTTCTAGACTTACTTTCTGTACAAAACAGAATGGTTAGATTTTCTAAATCATGCAAGGAAATACTAGTTGATAGCTTGTTGGCCTTTAGGTTAATGTATTTTAGGGTCTTTGTAATTATTCTATTCTGTTTTTCTCCTATTCTTCTTCCTTATTGGCTAAAGGGCCAGAAGTCTCCTGATGCTCATTATAAGGATCCATAATGTAAACAGTGACATCATGACAACCTGATCAACACACACACACACACACACACACACACACACACACACACACACACACAAACTTCCCTACAAATCCTTATATATGAGACAACAGTCTGCTAGAGGTTGTCACTAACACAGTGACTCAACATGTAAGTTTTATTGTCTGTGAACATACTTTCAGATTACATGTTTCCTTTTTTTTCTCCTTTGCAATAGAGCTGATGTTTTCATTATTTGTTAAAACAGAAAAAAATTAAAAATTTTGGTTTTAAAAAGTTTTAAAAAGATTTCTGACTGTATTTACAATGTACATTACCTCTTAATTTGTGTGTGTAACATACATTGTAGATGATTATTTCCATGTGAGTCTTGTAATATCATAATGTTTTTTTTTTCCTGTTTGATGTATTTCTCCAATGTTTGGTTGCAATGACAGGAAGCCGATTAATTTACCCCATCGCAAAAGAAAGAAAGATGTATAAACCTGCATTTGATCTAGAAGCCTGCACGTTACTTATGTTAGCTGCCAAAGCTGCATAATCAAGAACTGCTGAACTAACTAAGTATTTATACATGAGTCCCGTAACACAACCACGTTACTATGTACATATTTCTGGATAACAGTATGATGTTTCTCACACAGCTCTTTCAGGTGCTGGCAAAATGTAGGATGTGTGTAAAATGTTTTGTGTGTATTTTTTCCCCCTTATATTCTTTTCTTTTTCTTTTTTCTATATCTGATTTATATTTTCAGAAAGTGATCTCCAAACTAACAAGCTTGCCATGCTACTTTTAAAATTCCTCATGCTTGAAATTTAATGACATTCCTCTTATCTTGCTGCACTTTTTACAGCTTCAATTTTAATGACTCAACAAACTGATTTATTTAGCCATGGCTGCCTGACAAAGTGTGGATGGAACGGCTCCTTCCTCTAGTCGTAGGTGTGTACTGCTCCCATTGCATCCCATGGTGAGGATATCTGAACATCTGCAAATATAAAGTATGTATTTCTGTTAACATTTCTCCATTGTGTATATATAAACACACTAATTAGTGCAACTTGGCAAAAAATGTAATTCTTGCATATGTATATACGCATATATGAAGAGGTTTATCTTTAAATGCAACTTTTTATTGTTCTATATTCTTTATACTCTGCTAAGCACTGTTCCCCGTGTCCTTGTGTGACTTGAAAAAGGATATTAGATGATGTATATCAATGTTTATGTACACTTTAAGTGACTCCATGAAAAAACAAAAATTAATTGGAAAAAATGATTCATTAATGGGCAACAGGTTTTGGCATTGGGATGCTCTGATGAAGGTGTTTTTGCCAAATCTTTTTTTTTTTTTTTTTTTACATATATATACATATAAAATATGAAATATATTCTTTGGAGTGATGTTTTTGACAGAGAACCAACCAGAAGGAGGCTAAACGAGAAGCTGCATCTGCTATATGTTTATAACAACAAACAACAAAATATAATCCAAATATGTAGATATCTATATAAATATATATATATTAGGGCTGTCAAACAATTACAATTTTTAATCAGATTAATCACAGGGCCGCTGTGGATTAATTTAGATTAATCACGATTAATACCCATTCATTATTAATTGTGTTTAATTTTGTGGGGGCAAAAAGACTCATGACAGAAGGCGATATATACACTTAACATGTGTTTTATTTAAACTATAGAACAGATATGGTGTCCAGATATCAAAATAAAAAACGGTGGTTGCAGGAGTGGCGAGATATTTGCGAGTCAGCAGTGCTCACAAATATCCTTCCTGCAGAGTGTGCAAACTACTTTATGTCGGTCGATTGTCCCGTCTTTTTGTACTCAAACTTCCCATCGAGAGGGCCAATATGTTGTTTAGAGTCGTCCATGTTTATCGAGTTGGTTCTGCTGCCAGATAGCGTTGGAGCACCAATCCGCGCCAGTGAGTGGAATTGTGGGATTTTGAGTTATTGTGCATGTGTTAATTGCGTTACAATTTTTAATCAAATTAATCATACAAATTAATTCATCTGGATTAACGTGTTAATTTTGACAGCCCTAATATATATATATATATATATTCAGTAACACTCGTGATGAGCAATCTGATCAGTGCCTCATTTTTAAAAGGTTTGTATTGTTGTGTATTCTTTAATACAAGACAAAACAAAATTAATATGTATGTAAATGCTGTTTATGTTATCTATCAGATTTAATTTCTCTATTCCCTCAGATTAAGCAGAGGAGACAATGATGATGCTGAACTCCACCTCCTCCGGCCCTTTGGGCCTGCTGATGGACAATACCAGCTCTTCACTCCCATGGGACGCCGTGGGTATTCCTAAAGATAGCTTCTCCAATGCTCTGACCAAGAACATTGTGGCCATGCTGGTATGGCTGGCCCTCAGCATCATCAACGGCAGCATGGTCCACACCTTTCTACGATATAGGTATACACAGTCACAGTGGGAAATGTGCACATTGAAACACACAAACTTTGTATTACTATACTAGTGAGGACCTTCCATTGACTACATCCAATCCCTAACCTTAACCCTCATCTCTGCATGCTTAACCCTTAAGGCCGAGTTATACTTTTGTGTAGATGCACGTAAACATCTACGCATTGCTACGCAGAGAAGGGGTTTATGGGTAAGCGTAGCTCACAGATGCTCGTAGACGGGAGAGGCGCACATCTCCCAAATCTCAACAACACGTAGCTGCGGTCATGTCAAACAAACGCTGATTGGTTGAGCAGGGTATAGCCAGTAGCCTTGGGGAATTCACTCTCACTCTCTATCTCTAGTATACAAACACACACAGCCCTAACCCACTCCGATCCATCTCCACCTCTAGTTTCTTCTACGAGGACCCCCGCTACATCATGTTCATCTACATGGTAATTAATGATGCTATCCAGCTAAGCCTAGTAACAGCTCTCTACGTGGTCAGCTACATCTTCAGGCAGATCCACACCTCTGTCTGCTGCCTGCTGGTACGTCATTTATATTTTACGTTTCAGGCATTTACTGTAGCAAGGGCTCTTGTCTACAGTAGAGCAGCTTTTAATGGGTCATACACACTGGGTTCAGCAAGATATGGCTGTCTGGAGTTCAGGTTTTATACTGTCAGATGCAGCAGGGTGCTTAAAGAGACTGTCCTGTAACTGGAAGGTATAAGACACTGAACCTCTACCTGCTCCTGCACTATGACTGCTTTGAGTGGTGAAGAATCAAACTCCCAATTACAGTGTATTCTAAACTTATAAAAATTGTGACTTTAAAGCTTCTACGTGTGGAATATTTACTCCAATATAACCATATCAAATTATTTTTTCTAGTTTTGTAGAACGGCTGCAGAAAATTGGTTTATTCTATGTGTTGCTTTCTATATTTATTCTATGTGTGAGTTATGGCACAAAGGAAGTGCATCAACCAAAACAGGAAGAGGACTGCTTCACTTTGAATGAACGGAATGAGGGTGGATGGTAGAACCATCTTAACTGACAATAACTTGCATGGTTACACAAATTGCTTCCAATTCCATTATTCAAATTCCATTATGACAGTTTCACGTTACCTCTTCTGGATATATGTCTATGTCTTTCTGCAGATCAGTTTTGCTTCCTTTCTCCTCTTCACAGGGCTTTGAATTTGTAAACAAATGCACCTTTTTTTCCAAAAATGTGAACAAGTTAGCATGAAAAAGAGAGGCGGTCATAAAAAACTATAATCAGCACAAAAACCAATATTCAATGCAGGGATAGAAGACAAATATACGAATGTTAAATAGGAGTATAGTGAGCCCACCCTCTGCACCTATTGCACACCCGACTGTCCTGGTAGGGGGATCCCTCTCTGGGTAGTTCTTCCCAAGGTTTTTTCCATTTTTTCCTAAAAGGTTTTGTGGGAGTTTTTCAAGTTCAAGTTCAAGTTACTTTATTGGTACCCGTAGGTAAATTTGTTTGCAGGGAGAAGGAGGCTTTTAGCCTTTTTCCTTGTCCCCTTGTGACGGTCCAAGGTTGGGGGGGGTGTTGTGTGCTGTCATTTATTGTTTTCATAATGTGGACACTATGAAGCCCTTTGAGACTGTAATCGTGATGAAGGGCTTGGCTTATTTTTGTCCTCTCACGACCGCGCTCTACTCCAGATAATGACAGCAGTCCTGACCGTCCGCTCCACACCTCTGATCTTGGCCGGCATGGCCGTGGAGTGCTACATCTCCATCTGCTTCCCCCTGCATTACAGCCAGCTGTGCACCACTCGGCGCACCCTCCTCCTCATCGGGGTCATCCTCATCCTCACTGCCACCCCGCCCATCACCGACCTCCTCATCACTGTCGTCAAGGAGCCCCCGCACTTCTTTGACTCGTCCATCTTCTGCGACCATACACTCCTGTTCCGCGACCGCTCCATCTACTACAAGAACTGCGTGTTCGATGGGACCTACTTTTCCTTCGTGGCACTGACGCTGTTGTACACCTACTGTAAGATCATGCTGACGGCACGGGCCGCCTCCATGGGCCTGGCCTCAGTGAAGAAGGCTAGGAACACTGTGCTGCTTCATTGGGTGCAGGTGAATATTTCAATTTAAATCAAGATACATATGCGACTGTTCAGCATGGTTATCGCAATAACCATTGAAATGTTTCAACCTCTCTTCTCCTTGTGCTTCAGCTGCTGCTGTGCATGCTCGCCTTCGTGGTTCCTTCCCTTCAGGCTGCTCTCATCTCCCTCTTCCCCCGCCTGAGCTTGGAGATACGCTACATCTTCTTCCTGCTTGTCTACATCATCCCTCGTTTTCTCAGCCCCATGATCTACGGGTTCCGGGATGAAAGGTTCAGGAAGTACTGGGTGCAGTACCTGACCTGTTGCACCAGCAGGACCATCAGGGTCAGGCCAGAGCTGCTGAAGGTGAACCTCATGGGGAAATGACCTCATCAGCGAGTTACAAGGTCCAGCGTTATACACCAATCCATGGCCCAAGTCACCATCAGTCTTCTCCACAGAAGCTGCTGATTCAGTTCAAATATTTATTGCCCCGTGTAAGTAAATTTGGTTTGCACACAGGGTTTACAATGCAAGCATATCACAAATGACAGCAATGTGACAAGAAGACCTATAATGTTTGAAATTAACATTAAAGTTTTCACTTTTATTGTGATATTTAAATCACCTCATCAAGGTCAAAAATATTTTATTTCGACACATGGTGAGAAGTTTTATTTATTTGGCTCATGATGAACTTCATGCTTCATGCTTCATTTCCCTATCCTAATTCAGATACTGTATGATCAAGTCAAAGCACAATGCAAGTTAATCACAGTGCTTTACAGACCATGTGGTGTTTGGACTGAATGTAGTGTATATTTTGCTTTCTTTAATGGGTTGCAGGCTGGTGGATCTCATATGTTAAAGGAACCATGTTTTAATCATGCCGCTAAGAGACTTTCTGATTCAGCAGCTGGGAACAAAAGAGTTTAAAACACCCTGCATAATGCTCAGACTGAAGTTTAAAGTGGTGATTGGCAAGATCTTAAGAACTTTGGTGCTAAGCGGTCATTTTGGTGGTGTTTTTGCACTGCACTTCCAAGAGATCACTTGGTAATCAAACAGTGTGACGCCTGGGAAAGACCTACCAGACTCCGGGGCTAGATCGTTACACAATGCATACACACATAAGATTGATTTGGGAGGTGGTGGGTGCTGGTGGGCCCCCAGATGTCGACACAATGCTCTGTGACTGTGTTGTACTGTAACTTTTAGTGTCGGATATAATCAGTCCATATGTACTTTTGAATCATGGATTATATTTGTCATGACTATTTTACATTCTAAAATGAAATAAAGGTTGAGAAATTATGACACAAATTTAGACATTTACATTGGCTTGTATGAGGCATGCCCATGTTATGTCTTTACCTGAGACTAAAGCGGTAGTGTCTACTGTCTACTGCTTGTAGCATACAGACCATCACTTGTTACTCGGCTGTAGAACTAGATTACCCATAAACCATTGTAACTGCTTGTAACTGCCTTGCCTTGGAACCCTATATAATTTAGTTTCTCTTCCTGCTTCTCTTACTAGACAGTAATCTAGTCAGGAATACACTGACAGGTAAGTGCGTGTCTATTGGTGCGTATATTTGCCTAATAAGTGATATATCAGGTTGATATCTATCCCATTATCTCCAGTATATTTGACTAATCATAACTATAAAATATATAGATGTTTTTTTAGTGTTATCATGGAAAATACACAATTAGCCATTATTGATATACAGTGTCAATGAATTTTGGTTTTATTTGATATATGGTACCTGGTATTTACTATAATGTACTATGAGGTGTTTAAGGTATGTGTTGATTTGAATCACATCACATCAAATTTGATAGCCATGGTGCCTGCATGTACTGCACTCCACAGTACTGTATCTGTTGAGTTTCGGAGTCTATTTTACAAATGACTAGCCATTTAAATTTGTTGGCCCCCATCTACCTACAAGACCTCCTATACTGCCAAGGGAAAATAATGCGATTGAATTCTCTGTTTTTGTAATGCTGTAATGGGGGCTATAAAATAGATTTTTAAAATGTATGTTTCTATTTCAGATTTAAATCAAAAATGTGCAATTACTGTCCTAGTGCTTATGCTTCTGACAGTATATTCTAAATTAACTATATGAATTGTATTTTCAGAATTGACTGAAAAGGAAGTTAACATGTCTTTCACTATGAAATGAATTGTTTGGGATTTTACTTCAAGGACCAGGGGTAAACCCACCTCAACTCAGTTTACATACCTTGTTAGGCTGACATAACTTATAGTAGTACTTATAGTATATTGGATAATATAGTAGTAAGCTATATGAGAGAAAGGGAAATAAATCTAATTCTTTTCTGAAAATGCAATTATTTATGATAACATTGGTGGTTGTTGGGCTTATGATGATGAGTTTTCTGTTGTATTTTGAGGATGCCATCTGGAGTAAAACTATTTTGGGTTATAATGGGCTAAGATTATTATTATTATTATTATTATTATTATTATTATTATTATTATTATTATTATATTTATTATATTCATTTTTTATTTTATCTACCAGTCAAAAGCGTCATCACTTACATAGCATGGAACAAGGAAACATGCATAAAAATGTAAATGTTCACATGAATTCTGGATTGTACCAGCTCAGTATAGTTTCTTAACCCATTATAACCCATAATACAGGTCCTCCAGTCAGTGATCACCGTGAGGACAACAACCAACAAATCAATTATGCATTAAATGCAAAGACTTTACATTACATTACATTACAGTCATTTAGCACGCTTTTATCCAAAGCGGCTTACAATAAGTGCATTCAACAAAGGTAGGTAAGAAAACTACCAGAAATCGTAAGTGCATTTCCTTCCTAAACAAGCAACTAAGAGCAGAACTGGTGTTAAGGTAAGAGTGCAATAAGTTAGCAACCTACTTGTCTTTAAACAAATGAGACGAATAGAGAATTGAATAAACAAGAGCTAGGACAAATAAGTGAACCCAATAAACAAGATCTATGACAAGAGCTAAGAGCTAAGACAAATAAGTGTATCCAAGAGCCAATAAACAAGAGCTCAGGCACATAAATGACGACAAATAGGCAAGGCTAGGAGGAAGGGTCAGGGTAGTGTTTCCTGAAGAGGTGGGTTTTCAGCCTGCGGCGAAAGATGGCCAGCGACTCTGCTGTCCTGACATCAGTGGGGAGTTCATTCCACCACTGGGGGGCCAGGACAGAGAAGAGCCGTGACCATGTAGATCGGCCGCAGGGACCTCTGAGCGACAGGGCAACCAGTCGCCTCGAGGCAGCAGAGCTAAGTGGTTGGGCGGGGGTGTAAGGCTTGACCACAGCCTGGAGGTAAGAAGGAGCTGTTCCTTTCACTGCCCTGTAGGCTAGCACCAGGGTCTTGAACTGGATGCGAGCTGCTACAGGGAGCCAGTGTAGAGAACGGAGAAGGGTAGTTGTATGGGAGAACTTGGGGCGGTTGAACACCAGTCGAGCTGCAGCTTCAATAGCTTACCTTCACTAGCTTACATCAGTTTGATACTACTTAATATAATATATTGTATTCTATGACCTTATGTCATGAGGATTTATTTCAGCCTAACAAGGTCTGTAAACTGAGTTGAGGTGGGTTTATTCTTGCATTAAAACCTTAAAAGCCTTTACAATGAAAGACATGTTAACCTTCTTTTCAGTTATTCTGGAAATCCATTTCATATAGAGTATACAGTTTACACAAGATGTGTCACAATATTTCAGATCTGTCTCTCTTCCCCCTCCATATTTTATTGGGTTCAAAAAAGCTTAATTTGAAGCATTTCTGCCATTTGAATGAGGGGAGGGATGGCATGAGGCCGTCAAAGGGACATGAGTGAGAGTCTAATCCCTGGCATACTTAACAGACAGTGGATGGACATGAACTCAACTGGAAGACCAGAAAGTGTCAGTAGTAGCTCTTTTATTAAGAGCTTCGTCAACTTTACCCTCTGCGTCATCATCAACTCCATCAATGGCTCTTTTGTCTACACATACTTTAAGAATGAGGTGTTCCGGCGTGACCCCAGGTAGGAAAGGAGTGTGTGTGTGTGTGTGTGTGTGTGTGTGTGTGGATTTGTGGCACTGAATAAGGAGGATCAGCTAAACGTCTATAATGTTTGAGTTTGTGTATTTCTAGACTCTATAAATGGTTTGTCAAGCATTTCCAGTGAGATGTGTGCATAGATGTGGATTATAATGTATCACGTAATAATAATAATAATAATAATAATAATAATGACAAACTGCCCCCAAAAAGAGTCCAAAAAGTCTTGTGGCATGGTGCTGCCAGTAGTTAGGGTTAGGGTTAGCCCTTGAACTATTACTAGCCAACTAATATTGACTGCATGGTAAACTGAGTCTGTAGGCTACAGGCTACATACATTGAAATAATTTGGAATGAATATATTGTATTGTATTGTAAGTATGAATTAAGGTAGACTGGGTCGGTGAAGGAAGGTGCCTTCTTGATAACCCCACATAGCGCTGTTGGCCAGAATAGGTAGTTGGCGAATGGTGCCGAATGACGAATGACTCTGACGGTGTGGCCTGATGTCTGCTACGGTGTTCATTTGGTGGTTCTTGTATCATTCTTATAACATCTGAATTGGGCTTCTACGAATGTTTGCCCTTATCCTGTGTATTGATGAATTAATGTGATACCTTTGTGATATGTCATGGAGCTGATTACGGTGGAAGACAATTTCTTGAAGAACCCCATTTCAATAGATTAATTTAATAATCTGTCTGCCACTTGCCACTCCAATGTTTGCTTTTGTATACAACATCCAGGTTACTATGTCTGGTGAGCAATGTGTGCAGTTTGAAAAAGCCAAAAGAAGTCTGACTAAGGCGTTTACATGCCCTAATACATTGAAACATTGAGCAGAAATCTAGCTGTGTTAAGATATTTACCTGACGATTTCAATAGTCGGAGTATTGCCTTAATTGGGTTAAAATCAAATTATAAGAGTGCATGTTAACGTACTGACCGGCTATGAATGATCTGCCCCTCCTCCTCTCGTCTCCTCCAGGTATATACTGTACATCCATCTTGTGCTCAATGACATGATCATACTAACGACATCTGTGTCGCTGCAGATCATTCTCCATGCCATTTTTTATAAACTCAACATGACCATCTGCTGCATCATGCTTGTCATTCTTTTCACCACTAACAAGTAAGTATGTTTGCACTTGTAACCCTATATTAAACAACATCTTTGGCGCTAAGGGTTCATTGCTGTGGTTTTTGCAAGTGCACCTCGCTGTGATCAAACAGTGTGTCCAGTACTGTGACGTCTTTCGCCTTGGATTTTCTGTTGATGGAGTTTGAGTTTCTGTAGGTGGCGCTCTTTTCTTTGTCTGTTCAGGCATGGTGGCTATTGCTGCTCATGCTAACTACCCAGTTCTATTTATTCCAAACAAACAAGGGGATTTTTCCCAGGAAAGATTTACCCGACACTGGGTGTTTACAGCAGCAAATGTAAAAGCTTTCATGAACTGGGTATATGTTGAATCACTATTGTGTTATAGCAATCTGCGATAAAGAATAGCAAAATGGACATTTATTTAAATGGAGATTATTACTTTGACTCCGACCTTGTCAGCCATTCCTTTCTCTCATCTGTGAGGTAATTTTGTTGGAGCTAAAGGTTAAGTTTAGGTTCAGGGTCACAAAGAAAGAGAGAGACAGGAGTTTAGGTTAGGGACTGGGAGAAATGGTATTTGAATATGAATCAATTTCATGTCTGCATGTTCACAACTAAATTGCCACAAACATGTGAGTATTTCTCAACACTCAAGCTCCCGTGTTCTAGGAACAGTGCTTTGAACCTGGCTGGCATGGCTGTGGAGCGCTACATCGCTGTGTGCCATCCTCTTCACCACACCCAGATCTGCACGGTGCAGCGAACCTACGCTCTGATTGGACTCATCTGGGGAGTTTCCTTCATCCCCGCCTTTTCTGACATCATCATCCTACTCACCACCCAGCCTGTGTCTTTCTTCTCTGGGACTGTGCATTGCTTTGTCAACAACGTTTTCACATCATCATACTCCAAAACCCAAACTGTGGTTGTTCAGGTGCTTTATATTATATTTTGTACTCACTATTTATACATGTTTAATTTTGTTCACTATTATAGTGATGAAGTAATATCACCATATTTAATTTAATCAATTGAAGACTTGATTTTCACATTGAAATGTTTTGTTTGAGCATTTAATGCAAGGTACAAAAGTAACTGGTTAAACATACATTTTAGCTTTACATTAGGATATTTGGCAAAGGGTTTCTTTACTGTCTGTAAACACAGTATTTTGAATTATGGTTGATGGTTTAAGACCATTTCAAAACGTATTCTTAAGGCGTTGCTACTATATTAGATACTACACAAGGGAGATTGGCAGAAAAGGTGGGAGACAGTTGGCATAAGTACATTACAGTAAGTAAGTACATACAGATTAAAATGAGCCAGATGCAGTAAACTACTGTGTACTCATAGGTCAATTGTGGGTGACACAAAATCATACTTTTTAGTTTTAACCATTTCCTACACTTAGAATCTTCTAGTCTAAGTTCAAATGGCAGCTAAGTTCAATACCAATAAACCCTATGTTAGCTACGAGGACTCTTTACTCCACAAATAGTTGCATGCTCTTTGTCAGCAACGCCTCTCTTCATACTCACCTGTTGCACACATTCACCCCTGGGACCTGCCCAGTACAACCACAGTCTACTGATGGTCAATGATCTGGTCTATGTAGCAAGTAGGGGTTAGTTTCTCAGGGACACCTAGATGGTGGTTGTTGAGCAAGGGCATTTCTCATTCACTTTCCTTCCCAGTTCCACAACTAGTGACAACCCCCAGTGACATGTCCACTAACCATCCCATGAGAACTCTTAGCTCAATCTGTAAATGAGCATGCTTATAATTCACTTTAACTCTTTGTAGGTCATTTTCCTCTCCTTTGTGTCTCTGACACTGATATTCACCTACATCAAGGTCCTCTTCGCAGCCAGGGCTGCCACCACTGACCAGGTGTGTGATGTTGTACAGTATGATGGCTGGTTTAGAGCACTTGCATCAAAGCAAATTCGTCGGCAAGTACAGCAGCTTCAGTGAGCGACACGCAACTCTTCATTCAAATAAACCACGATTTTCTCGGGCAAACATTCAACAAACTCCTCCAACGCAAGTTCACATAGCTGTTTGAAATTTTGGCCTTACACCATTTATCGAAAAGCACACCTTTTTCTCTTGTGAACTCCCCATATATGTCTGGTTAGAAATTGTCACAATTTTGAAATCTTTGCCTTTATGCTTCAGGCACTTTTACAGTGCCTTTATGGTGTTATAGTTTAAACTCTATGGAAAGAGGAACACACCTCCAGAGATTTCCCCAACCAATTTACACTAACAAAATGGATCACCCATTATTGGCCAGTGTAAAGTAGCTACAATGCAAAACCTTAGTCCACCTCAGACTCTCTGATCGGTGGTACAAGTGCAATGTGCCTACTCACATCAAAGCTGTCATGGGGTGTGGGAGAAGGTGACAGGTGACAACTCCAGAGCCCTCACTCTTAGGTGCATGGCTTCCACCTCCAATTCCTGATTCCTCACCTCCACCTCCTTGATACGAAGAGTTAATTTGAGGTCCTCAGTGGTCATGATCGGCTGGATTAGAGGGTCTTTGACCATTACTCGCTCATATTCTATCCAAAGAACACAACCCATAGTACTGAACCTTAGAGGCAGAGTGCATATTGTGGCTTGTCCTTCTGGCATGTTGGGAGCCGGGAAGAAGAAGGAGTCACTGTCACTGTTGAGTGCTGTCTTCTGGCCTTAAATCCTCAGAGCAATCATCTCAAGCTCCAAGGAGAATCTCCCTATAGAGATCAATCAAATATCATAAAGTATCATAAATCATGTAGGTTAAGTCCCAAGTAAAAAAGATCAAATTCCAATTTGAGAGGTGAAGTCTTTTCTAACATGAAGTCTTTTTTTTAACCAGAAACCTTTGTTTAACCTCATGCAACAACTCACCTCATCTTTCAGATTTCAAAGTGAGACTTCTCCTTGAGTGAGACTTCTGTTTCTGGTTAAAAAAGGTCTATCTCTGTAGGATCCTTTCCATAATGTTGTCAGACTCTTCCAATAACAATCTGAGCCTGTCAGTGGCAAAAACAACTTTTAGTGGACTTTGATCGGCGCACTTGCCCCTGCGGATTATGTTGCAGGCATAGCAGCCCGTTTCGCGACTGCCAACTGAGGCGATCTACCGGAGCAATTCAAAACTTTTTGTACCTATTTTGCGGTATAAACGACAAACTTGTACAAATAGAGAGTACAAATAATTCCCCTTTAAGTCAATAGTATGTCTCTGTCTGGCTGTAGAGTTGGTTGGTTTATTCATACAATTAACTTGCACTATTGTATGTATTTTTTGGGGTATGTTTCATGTATTTTCTAGTAGTTTGTATCACTTGTTCTGTAACAAATCCCACCCTTGTGATAATTGATTCTCTACTTTTCAGGCCTCAGCCAGAAAGGCCCGCAGCACCATCCTACTCCACGGATTCCAGCTCCTCATTTGCATGATGTCCTACTTTTACCCACTGGTCATTCTTGCTTTGATTGCTGTGTTCCCTACTGTTGTGACCGATGTAGTCTTCTCCACCTACGTGGTTCTAAATGTTCTACCCCGCCTCCTCAGTCCACTCATCTACGGCTTAAGAGACCAGCAGTTTATCACCTACATGAGGCTGTACTTCTGTAGTTGCTGTAGCTCTGTAACTAAGAAGGTGAAGCCGATGTCAAGAGGTCAGATGAAATACAAAGGCAAGGAAAAAAGAAAAAGAAAAAACTAGCATAGTGCTAGTTAAATGCTTGTCAGCTGTGACCATCTTGGCTAGTTATATAAGAATTTTGTAATTGTGTTTTGTAATACAGTCATGGGTATACAACACCCCTAACTTTTTAGCAACACCTTTTGCTGAGGCACTGCTAGAGTTTGGGAAAGAAATATGTTGCGTGTCATTAGTTTACAGTCTTGCAAATCCAACCAGATGCATTCATCAATACGCAGGATAAGATTTTACTATCCCTTGTGCCATACTCCAGGGCGAATACTCATTGATGCCCAACTCAGATTTTATAAGAATGATACAAAAAGCACCCAATGAACCATAGCAGACATCAGGTCACATCATCATAACTCTACAGCATCATTTGTCAGGTGGCACAATTCGCTAGCTTTGTTGAGTTACCACCATCCCTAAACGCTGCCAGCAGAAGCTCTCCGCCATCTGGAAACTCAAGACCCTCTGATGCACCACCTACAGCTCCTCCTATACAGAAGCATGATGGAGGCACGATGCCTCTAAAATCTTTGGACTTTCCAGTCTAAACCTCACACACCAACAACACAAATGCTGTCACATGCAAAGCTCTCACTACAGCACTGAAGCCCCCCTCAACCCATCCTGGATTTGTAATAAAGCTAATTTCAGCAGAAGCTTTGTGCAATTGCCATTATGGTCCTGAACAAACTGTATGAAAAACATCACAGGCTACATTTTGGTTAATTGTCCTTGTATAGTGCCAACATGTCTCCACATCTGTGTGCTGCGAACTGATAATGCCTGGTGTCACTGTTTCCCATGTGCAGACTGTGAAAGCAAAAGTATCTATCTATCTGACTTTTGGTCACAACCCTCAAAATAAAACCCTTATTGATGAAAATGTTGTCAAACCTGCTCGGACCCGTTAACTCCCTTTAGTTGTCCTCTTATGTTTCCTGTTTTATTTTGATACTCACTTGTCGTCTCGTTTCAGGTCACTTTACTTCCTTTCCTCCCCGAAGCTTCCCACCTGTGTGATTACCTGCCCTGCCCTAATGTGTTGCACCTGCGCCTCGTTGTCTCCCCTCCCTGTTAGTATTTAGTCTGTGTGTTTCCCTGTTCTGTTGCCAGTTCGTCTTTGTTCCCTGTGACAACGTTCCAGCCTTCCTTAATTCCCTGCATTCCCTCGTGAGTTTTGGTTTTTGACTTTTGCCTGTTTCTTCGACCTGGATTTTTGCCTGCCCCTTGTCTGTTACCTTTGCCTGACCCTGACTGCCTTTCTGTGTAACGAACCTGGTTGGATTAAAAGGACTTGCATTTGAGCTCCCTGTCTCGAGTCGTGCTTTTAGGTCCATGCTCTTGTGCCCAGTCTGACACATGTGTTTCAATGTTTTGTGCCAAGACAAATAAGTCAAACAAATAAGCAAGTGCTAAGAGGGTAGGGTGGTATTTCTTGAAGAGGTAGGTTTTCAGCTTGCGGCGAAAAATGGGCAGCGACTCTGCTGTCCTGCTGGCCACAGGGGCTTCTGAGCTAACCTTGTGGAACACCACCACGGTCTGATGCAACACCTGCATTACTGCAGCTGACGCACCTAACCGGTGGTCAGTCTCACTATCCTTACCCCCACTCGTGAATAAGACCCCAAAATACCTGAACTCCTCCACTTGGGGCAGCTGCCCACTCCTCACCATGGGACAGGCCACCTTTTTTTTGGGAGAGAACAATGGCCTCAGACTTGGAGGTGCTGCTCCTCATCCAAACCACGTTACACTCAGCTGCAAATTGCTCCAGTGAACATCGGTAATCCTGGTCTGATGAAGGCAGAAGCACGACATCATCTGCAAACAGCAGAGATGCCACCATAATGTCACTGAACCGGACACTCTCCAGACCTTGCACCCTTGTCAGACTATGATTCCCACCTTGAACAAGCTTGACTTAATGCCAAGGATGCTAACAGATCTCACTCCCAAGTGTATAGAGACCAAACGGCCTGTACCAGCAAACCTAGCACCCCATACTCCTGCAGCACCTCCCACAGAGTACATCGGGGGCTTTATTCATATCTACAAAACACATGTAGACAGGATTAGCAAATTCCTATCCCCCTCGATTATCTGCGAGAGGATAAAAGCTGCTCCACTGTTTCATGACTACTGTAGCGTGTTGAGCTTCGTTATGAACGATGAGACTATTTAGTCAATTCTAACAATTGACAACTATTGAAGTTATTCTTAGTAATTAATATCTTATCAATTAACACTCTTGGGGCACCACCAGTTTACACTGGAATAGTCTCTTTATAAGGATATCAGTCTAATAATCAAAAGAAGTGAGCTCTAGATTACAGTGATTTTCTACCTTCATGTCCAGGATATATCAATGACACACAAAAGACAGTTCTTTATGAATGCAAAGATTTTATTAATTATGGAAACAAAGATTAATAAAATGAATAGATGTTCACTAAACTAAACAGAAAATGGTAATAAACTGGCAAACAAGAAAACAACATAAACAGTGGCAGAGAATATATCAAACAAAGATGGCAAATGATATTGGGATCAAAGATGGCAAAGCAGTTGGCACAGACAAGACGACCTGAGCTGTAATGCGTCTAATAGTGATACCGTGACAACAGCGAAAGATGGCTTGGAGGACAGCTGACAGTTTCTGAGAGACTTGGGACCAAAGGAAAGGGGACAGCGAAGAGTGGAGAAAGAGAGAGAGAAAGTGTATTCTAACCTCACTTTCACAGTTCAACACTGCCTTGGCATCACCCGTGCATCAACAAGAAAGTTGGTTACCGTCTGGTTTGCAGGGTGTCAGCGGCGTCCTCGTCTCCGTGGTAACCGATGCGCAGTCGCAGTGGTCAGGTAAACACACGCACGTGTTGGGCTGGGCCGGTCGATGTCCGGAGGGCAGATGTGGAGTGTGGTCCGGGGCCGTGGGTCGTCAGGGTAGTCGTGCCAACAGTTCACCTCAGTGAAGATAGAGAGGGTCGATGTGTTTGGCACACGTCGTTCAGGTAGCAGAGTAACGGAGCGGCGTGGCTTCTGATTTGGTTGCGTAGTCTTCTGGATCAGGTTGAGTGAATTCGAGCGGGCGTTACGTCGATATTCACCGTAGAGCTGATCTGGTAGTTGAGCTTGGAGAAGAGCTTGGAGCCAGGTTCAAACTTAGTTTCGTAGTTTCTTGGTTCGTGAGATTTTCGTGAGAGAGAAGTGAGAGAGAGAGCCAAGGGCTCAGCGGGCTTTATAGCAAGTCGGGAACGTAGGTGTTTCCCTCATTTGCATGCATTCAGATTTATGGCCTGATGCTCAGTGATTAACATTCGCCAAAACTGCATTTCCACCTAGGTTTGGAAACATTGTTTTTCTTGATCCTTTTGGGATGCAAGTGACATATTTAATCACCTTACCACAAATGGGTCAGTATGATACCAAACATTACCGTCTTACCACAAAACCCTGATGAGTAAAACAAACATCTTAATAACACATGCTGTGTGCTTTGAATAGGCAAGATAATACATTGGGACATAGGGTATATCATCTGCCACAGGATGTGTTATTCAAATCTAATAAAACATATAAGGAAAGTTCATTTTTGCTACACATCCCAGAGTTTCTTTGTTCTCTTAGTGTGTCCCCCACTTTGGGATGCAGGTTAAGTCCACTTCTCCGGCCCTTATCTTCCAAATGGCACCAGAGCGGCTACTCGGCCCTGCCAAGTGTTACTTTTGGCGGTTTCATGGGGAGAGCCACCCTTTTGTTGAGAGAGGGGGGTTCCTTGGGTCCCTAGGAGCCCGGCGGGGGTCCTGACCTGATCAAAAGGCCTTGGGGGAAGGAATGTGTTAGTCTTTGGGGTGTCGCTAGGTATCCTGTCTGGTCCAGAGAGGAAGAGTGAGGAAGATGATGTCTCCTGCACACACTACACTACTGTTTCAATGTGATTCCACAATAATTGAAAAACACCGTCCCCTCCCCCCTTTCTGCCAATCCAAGGGAACTGTTCTTGAGATCCACAAAACATTGAAGAGACTTGTCAACCACGACAGCCCCAAAATATTGGGCCTGTATTGAACCGTGAACCCTGTACAGTGTATCGTACCGAACTGTGAGCTGAGTGTATTGCTACACCCCTAGTGACCAGTAATTAATCAGAGCCTGTTCAAGCATGTAGGGGTTACTGACAGGCTCATGATCAGTGTCATCAGCTGGGCCTAAAGCTGACAACCACAGTCAATTAATTTGTGCAATTCAACAAAATGTCAAATTACTGACAAACCAAGATTGCTACCAAGCATAAAAGGGCAAACCTTTTTTTTTTTTACTTCCTGTGTTTTCCATCATATCATTCATACTATTACCCTGTGAATCATGCCATTGTGAATGTCACAATGGCATGCTATTAAATTATTTGTACAAAATAGTTTTGCTTTTCACTCTCTTATTGTTTGTCCCCATGTTGAAAGTAACCTTGTGAGAACGGTCCTGTTGTTTCCATTCCAGAACCACAAGACAACAACAGCTTCCTCCCACAAGTTAGAATGCTGAACTGCTGATCTGGAATATGCACACTACTGCACCTTAGTCTCAGTCTTAGTCATAGTTCTAGTTTTAAATTATTTATCACTTCTCATATAGTCACTTTAACTGGCACTTTATTCACAGGCTGCTGCTATGGACATTTTATACAGAGACAATTTAAATAAATGACAGTTTTGCTGCTACACGTCTCAGGGATATGTGTGTGTGTGTGTGTGTGTGTGTGTGTGTTGGCGGGTGGGAGTGGGGGGTGGGTGCGTGCTTGCATAGGTGTGTGTGTTTTAAATTATTTCTCCTTCTACTGTGTCACTTTTATTGAGCCCTAGAGAAACGCTCTCTCATTTTGCCTGCACTACTGTTGTATGTACAGCTAAATGACAAAGTTTGAAAACATTTAGAAAAATTACAAATTAATCACACAGGTTAACTTGCAACTTCAGTAAAGATGCCTATTGCAATCCATTCCTTGTTAAATGTCTTGCAGTAGTTACCAATTCTTGTCTCTTTGGTACTCATTTTCCTCACTGGCTACCTAACAAGCTACAATCAAGCATTATATTCTAGTCCATGGCCCAATTAACTGTCAGTCTGTATGATTTGCATGTCTTTGGACTGTCGGTGGAAACCAGACCATCTGGAGTAATCCAGAGAACATAAAACTCCAAA
The DNA here is from genome assembly GCA_034670385.1 of Hoplostethus mediterraneus. Taxonomy (NCBI): domain Eukaryota; kingdom Metazoa; phylum Chordata; class Actinopteri; order Trachichthyiformes; family Trachichthyidae; genus Hoplostethus; species Hoplostethus mediterraneus. The sequence goes on from JAXDDW010000041.1 coordinate 315,784, forward strand.
CAGATTACTGTGTGTACTTTTTAAATTTGATCCTTGTTTTTTGCACTGTAGGTAGGGCTTGTAAGTAAGCAATTCACTGTACGGAACACACCTGCTGTATCTACTACATGTGACAAATACATTTGACTTGACTTGACTGTGTGGCAACAGTGCCCCTCAATTCAGTCAATTCAATTCAGTTAAAATCAATAATGGTTTAACAGGTTTTAAAATACAAATATGTAACACCACAAAATTGTGCTGATGTTGAATCATTGGCTACATGTACTGGCAGCCAAAAGCCCTTTTCAGCAAAAAGGCCTGTTATGTATCAAAATGAAGAAATAGACACTACTGATTTTCACTTTTATTGTGATATCTTTAACACCATGAAGCTGATAATGACGCTATAGAAAGTGTAATAGAAACAGTTTTTCTTGAATTTATGGCCAGCCATAAATCAGGAACTGGTCTGGATGCAACCTGCATCTGATCCTCATCTTGTTTACACCCTGTGGCACTTAATATTGTGCACTTATAGTGCCAATAGAAAAAACAATACAAATTGCGTTCTTTCAGGTACTGGCAGCTTGGTAGTTGGCCAACTCAATCTACTCAGTGGTAGGGAAAACAGAGGTTTAGAGAAACACTGGAGCTCTCTAGTGTCCAAAATAACTTTCACTGCTTCACATAAGTGAATGTTTTGAAATACTGTTGTTGCATTAGTGGCTTCATTTAAATACTGATTTTATTTGACTGAAGATTATATTCTTCACTCTGAAATGTATTTTTTAACAAGGCCTGACAGTACAGAATGTGACAGCCAAACATACGTTTTATATGTATTTTGTTTGTGCAAACAGGAGTAACAGTAACATCAGAAAAACATCAAAACTTTAGAGATCCCCTTCCTCAGTCCCTCTATCTACTTCTCAACCGCTTTGTGTTTTTTCTCCACAATTCCCAACAGATAATCTCAATCTCATCTCACTACTAAAATAGCGAGGACATCTATATAACATCTAGTTAGAGTGACAGTCAACTAGTTAGTACTGTTTGCAGACAGGCACTTCAAGGTAGGCCAGACCAGTTCAAGTTCAAGCTGTTCAAGTAGGTTAGATATATTTTTGGTATCTATTTAAATATGTCTGTAATATCTAAAATCATATGGCTTTTGTGGTCCTAATTTCCCACCACATTTACAATATAAAGAAATATCCACTACTGCAGGTGAACTATTGACTTTGCTTCAAAAGTTGTTTTTTTATAGGTGGAAACATTTCAAATAAGTTTGAAACATTTGGAAATGACTACTAATTATGTGTCTTTTTTTACTTTAGTTTTTTTTACTTGCTATATAACTTTCTCATTCAGAGTATGAATGAATTTTGATGGTGTTTAGGTTACAGCTTACTAACCTGCAGACTTTAACTCTAACTTTAACTTGACCATTTAGACCTATTAAATTGATATTACTGCTCACAACCATGATATGTCAACACCATCTTTTTATAATGGAATATAATGTTGTTTCAATCCTGAACTGAATTCTTGCATTTTAAGCCGGTCCTGTGTAAAAAACATGGATGAAATGTAAAAATGCGCCGTTTCGTCAAGGCAGTCAGGTTTTCATGATTTTTTTCAGAAATTCTTCTATTCACTCTTAAGCAAATAAAATTGTCAGTAAGATTGTTTTCGAAATGATGCCTAACTTTACACTATCTTATGTTATCTGAGCTGATAACATCTTAGACTTCAGACCTTATTTGTTCTATAGTAATTAGGTGAGGAGTCAAACTTATTTGGCTGCTTTTCTTTTTTTATGACAGAAAAATAAGGTACAATGAAACTCAATTTATATGTTGATTTGGATCAAACTCTTGCAGAAATGGACATTCAAGTTTAATTCCTTTCACTAACAAAGCCTCCTGTATAATCAGCAATAACTGTGCTACTGGATACCCTCTTTTTCAATTGGTCTGTGGATTTCAGCTCCAGCATTGACTGAATTGAGCTTTGGTTTCCCAGCACCAAGCAGGCTGAGGTACAATATGAACTCAACAAAACGTATGGACAGTTTAAATGAATCTTTCACAAAGAACTTCATCATCGTTGCCATCTGCGTCATGATCAACTTCATCAACGGAGGCTTAGTCTACACCTACTTTAAAAGCCAGGTCTTCCAACGAGACCCCAGGTAAGAAGGGACTGTGTGTGTGCGTTTGTTTGTATGGATGCCGATAAGCATGGCAGTTGAGGTAAGCTTTTACTACTTTTTGGTAATCATGTGGATGTACAGTATATTGTTCCTTTGCTCTTCTTCTCCTCTCCCCTCCTCTCCTCTCCTCCAGGTATATGTTGTACATTCATCTGGTGATCGACGATATGATCATGCTAACGGTTTCTGTCGCTCTGAATATCATAACCTACAGCATTCACCTAAGCTTTACTCCCTGCTGCATCATTCTGTTCATCATAATCATCACCAACAAGTAGGTCTGTGTGTGTGTGTGTGTGTGTGTGTGTGTGTGTGTGTGTGTGTGTGTGTGTGTGTGTGTGTGTGTGTGTGTGTGTGTGTGTGTACTATGTGTGCTGTATGTGTACATGTGAATGAACGTGTGTGGATGCATGTGTTTGCCTGTGTATACATTTACAGTATGTGTGTGTCTCTCTAATCTAATTCTCCCTCTAATAGGCTAAAGATGGGAAGGCTGTCAAAATGGGATTGGTAATCTGTAATGTATGTTATAGTGTTATGATGGAACTATGTAGAAACAATGAAAAATGCACTTGCCTCTCAATGCAAAAAATAATTCACACACATTCACATATGCCTTCATCAGGGATCAATTAAAATGGAAATGGGATATGTAACTTGCCTACAATTACTGATTATCTGGTTAAAACTCACTTTCAGTTACATTACTTCCAGCATCTGTGGAATATAAAGTTCAGCGGATAATTTAAGGGTTAGTGTTAAAGGTTGGTTAATCAGTGGCTGGGATTGAGCCAGTGAGTGTGTGGGCAAAGGTGTGATCTGTAATTAAGCGTGCAAGCAGCCAAATGTATCCTGCAAGAATAGCGCTGTCAACAGGACAGTCACAATTTGATGTAGTGATGAGCATTGAGGTCAAAGGTTAGATGGAATACCCTCAAATTTATGACAACACAAGCACATGTGTAGAAATGTGCCTCTAAATCTTGAATCTGTCTGGCTTTTTTGACCTGGCAATCTGGCAGTAGGCTTGTCTGATTTTAATTATCTTCTTAATTGTCAAATTAATTGTAATACCTTGGTATTATTACCGTAAACAAATGAGACCATGGTGGAGACGATTATAGCCTCTATCTCTCACCAGTAGTATTGATAGTGCTTGTGTTTCTCCAAATTAAGACTACATTTCCCATAAACCCTATTGCTTCCTTCCCTTTGCAAATAGGCTGTTGCTGCTTGCAGGCGTTAATTGAAAAATGAAAAATGCTATATAACTGATTCTGATTAATGGAGCGAAGCTTTGCCTAGCATGGCGGAGTTATTTCAGGCAGACACACACTTGCTTATTTGTCTTCACTTATTTGTCTCATTTGTTTAAGAAAAGTAGGTAGCTAACTTTACCTTAGCGCTAGTTCTGCTCTTACTTGCTTGTTTAGGAAGGAAATGCACGATTTCTGGTGACTAGTAGTTCTCTACCTACCTATGTTGAATGCACTTATTGTAAATCACTTTGGATAAAATAAATTCCTGTAATGTAATGTAATGTAATGTAATGTGTCAGCTGAGACGGGGACTGCCCCAGCGCCGTCGTCGCCCCCACCTCGGCGAGGGCTGCGGTGGCGCAGTCGAAGCCAAGCTGTGCAATGAGGAATGGCCACACTGCGGCTGGTGCCTGGCTATACACATACACACAGGTTTAGGCTAGAATGACCGAGTTAGATCCAGAAATGCAATAGCTTGCATTTTTTCACTGCGGGGATATCTACTTGGTCGTTTGGTGGGTGCCCCACTGGTACACATAGATAGTTTGCGTCTGGCTCGGCTGTTGTGGTTTTGGGGGATTACTGCCGATCGCTCCCTGCCTCACTCGGCTGGCTAAGTGAGTTAAGAGGAGGGCGATGCAACAGGGCCCTGACACCAAAATAAATCTGCATTTACATTTTAGTCTCATAAAATGTCATAATCAATATGTTGGCGGAGAGTTGGCAGACTGAAATGTTGTTGTTGTTACAATATCTCCCTTTATCCAGGAACAACCCTCTGAACCTGGCTGGCATGGCAGTTGAGCGTTACATCGCAGTTTGCCGACCTCTTCACCACGCCCAGATCTGTACCACACAACGAACCTACGCGCTGATTGGACTGATCTGGGGAGTCTCCATCATCCCTGCCCTCACCGACATCTTCATCATCCTCGCCACCCAGCCCCTGTCTGTCTTCTCTAGGACTGTCATCTGTTACATAAGTTATGTGTATACCACACCACACCACAAGGCCCAAAGCATCATCAGCCAGGTGGAATATTAATGGTTATTTCATTTTTTTTTACTGATTTCATTTATATTTATCCATTGTGTATTCAATTGACCCTTTTGGTTTTTAATCTTTTTTCATTATTATTTTATATAGATTTTGCATATTTAATTTCATATTTCATTGTATATTTTATTTACACACACACACAATACACACACACACACACAGTTGTGAGAAAAGGTTTGTGAACCCTTTTGAATTACCTGCATTCTTGTATAAATAGTAAATTAATGTAAATATAAATATATATTAAAATATAAATTAGTAACTGGTGGAACCTCCTTTTGCAATAATCAATAATCTCAATAATCTCAATAATCTCAATCAAATGTTTCATGTAGTTGCTGATCAGACCTGCACAACGGTTAGCAGGTATTTTGCAACATTCCTCCTTACAGAACTGTTTCAGTTCAGTAATATTATGGGATGTCTTGCAAGAACGGCTTGCTTCATGCATGACAACATTTCAAAAGGGTTAAGGTCAGGACTCTGATTTGGCCCTTCCAAAATGAGAATTTTCCTGTTTAAGCCATTCTGTTGTAGATTTGCTTATGTGCTTGGGGTCATTGTCGTGTTGCATGACCCAACCTCTGTTAAGCTTCATATCATGGACCATTACCTTGATGTTCTTCTGCAGAATTTCCTGATATAATTTGGAATTCATTGTTCCCTCAGTGATTACAAGCCATCCAGACCCTGAAGCAGCAAAGCAGCCCCAAACTATGATGCTCCCTCCACCATGCTTCATGGTTGGGATGAGGTTTTGCTGTGTTTTTCTCCTCTAAACATAGCATTTTGCCCTTTTGCCAAAAAGTTACATTTTTGTCTCATCTGTCCACAGAACATTGTTCCAATCGCTTTGTGGAACATCCAGGTGATATTTGGGACAGGCAGCCATGTTTGTTTTGTGGAGAGCAGTGGTTTCCTCCTTGGTATCCTCCCATGAACACCACCTTGTTTAGTGTATTTTCTATAGGGTTCTTTGTCTCATTTTGCACCGTGCTCTTGCTTTGCTGGACGCCCACTTCTTCTTAATTTTTTGTGATTATTTTTTTGGACTCGTCTACCCCAACTGAATGTCATCTCATTGATTGAATCACCTGACTGCAATTACCCCCCTTTCATAGAAGTCATTATCCTAGGTTCACATACTTTAACCAGTTTAGGCTGTTAATGTTTGAACAATAGGTTCAGTTAAAGGTACAGTTTTGTGTGCTATTTATTAAATCACATTGTGTTTATCTATTGTTATGACTTAGACCATATTTTAGCTATTAATGCAGGAATGCAGGTAATTGAAAAGGGTTCACAAAGCTTTTCTTGCAACTGTATATTTATTTCACCAAAAAACAGGTTAACAAGGTAGGTTAAAGTGAATCATATTTCAATCATATCGTTACTTGTTTGATGACAGGTGAAAAGTCTGCATGTCCACGTCTTTCCTCCAGGTCCTTGCCTTCCTCTTTGTGTTCCTGACTATAATCATCACCTACCTCAAAGTCTTCCTCGCTGCCAGGACGGCTTCCACCAAAGACCAAGCCTCAGCCAGAAAGGCCTGCAACACCATCCTACTCCACGGAGTCCAGCTCCTCATTTGTATGATATCCATCTTCACTCCGCTCATCAATCTAATTTTAGTCACCGCTATTCCTATCCACCGCACCAAGATTCTCTTCTCCACGTTCCTGTTAATGAATATGCTTCCACGTCTCATCAGTCCGCTCATCTACGGCGTCAGAGACCAGAAGTTTAACAGCCACATGAGGCTGCACTTCTGTAGATGCTACAACTCTGTAGCTACAAATGTGAAACCAATGTCCAGAGTTCAGAAGAGGCCCAAATAGATGACTTCAGTATGAATGGCCTTAAAGACCTGTTATACCTTACCTAATATCTGCTGAGAGGATTGGCACCAAAATCACCTCTGTGTCTGTGCTAGATAGCTCCGTATGATGCGCTTGCTAATGCTTTAGCATACAGTATGTTGAGTTATTATTGACTTTTGCAACTTTTATCTATTGTAACTCAAAATATGAGTCTTACTTTTAATGTTTCAACGGGCAAAGGAATCTCTTACATAGTGCATGAATCAAATACCACCTATTACAACAGTTGACAAAGTTTAACATTAAAAACCAAGGAGTTTTGTATCTGAATAGTCGAAGATAACAGCAGCCGAAACACATTGGTTTTCAATGTTAAATCTTTGAAATATCAGCCAAAGCTATTATTGGCTGTAATTGTAATTGTTTCGTATTGAACATTCTACTAGGAAGCATTTGGGCCTAACAGCATCACACCTTCTACATAGATATAGACTATATCGCTATATCACAATCAGAAGTCACAATCAGAAACAGTTTTATTGCCAAATATGTTTTCACATACAAGGAATTTGACTTGGTGTTTGGTGCATAACAATAAACATAGCAAGAATAAAAACAAATCAGGAATAAAAGCAAGTTCTGTAAAAGGCAAAGGTCAAGAATACAATAGAAAATAGAAAAATTCACACTAAAATATATGAAAAGATATAAGAAAAAAGAAAAATCATAACAATAAAATAAAAATAATATGTGCCATATATATGTGCAAGTGTATGTGCAAAAAGTGAGCAAACATTTTTGTGCATTAACGCATTTAGACAGATGTGGATGCTTTACATTAGAGGGGGGAGGGGGGGGGGGGGGGTGGAGTCCATGTTAGAGGGGGACCCGGGCCTTGTTGATTAGGCCGGTAGCAGATAGGAAGAAACTGTTCTTGTGGCGTGAGGTTTTGGTGGACCGCAGAGGGGACTGACAAAGAGTTTGTGTCCAGGGTGGGAGGGCTGGGTTCTTCCTGTAATCCACAACTATCTCCACTGTCTTTAGAGCATTGAGCTCCAAGTTGTTCTGACCACACCAGGTCACCAGATGGTCAATCTCCCACCTGTAGGCGGACACATCCTCACCAGAGATGAGCCCAATGAGGGTGGTGTCGTCCGCAAACTCACATGATCACATAATATCACATAATCACACAGATATCACACCATTAAATGAACTCCCATCCAAATCCCCTCACACACCCCACCCTCTTGCTCTGCTTTTCCAGCTTCTTGATTATGGATCCTCCTCTGACCTCTCATGTACAGCATCAAACATCATAAAATCACACATCTGGAGCTTAGAAGAGTTCAGAAAAGGGTTAAAAAATGGTAAGGGAATCAGCTATACTAATTGATATGTGGGTAAAGTCTTTATGAAGGAAGGAAGGAAGATGCAAGACCAGGGCTTGGCCACTAGGTGGAAATATCATCCCAGATATATTACATGGAGGGCAGTTTGTCAGGGTTGAACTGCCAGGATGAAATAGTGTTCTGCTAAACAAATGCATCCCTTAATGCATGATGAAATCCATTAGTTTAGCTACTAGTCAGCAAAGGTGTATTTTCATTTAAAACGATGCTTCAATAAACATTATTTTATTTATTATTTTATTTTATTTATGTCCATAATGTCCTCAACAAAACTTTTTCTATTGTTTAGTAAGTCAAGTGGTCCGATTTGGCCCATGGTCTTTTGAAAGTGACAAGCATTGTTGGCTTTTGAAGAAATGTATGAACACAGTTTGGCTTGGTAGATCCTTTTAGAAGGATCGTGGGTAGCTTAAGACTTTGCTCGTCAAAATGACAACCCTCTACATTATAATGTATGTATACATCAATCGGGACATTTTGGAAATTTATAAGGAAATGTACTCTAACCCTAAACCTAACCCTAAGAAAAAACATTTTTCAATAGGGTACAAATATAAAGGATATGAAAAATGCCCTACAGGGATATAATAGGAATATTATAGTGATATCAGATTAAAAACTCTATGATAGGCATATTATTTCATTAGGGAACACACTTTTGAATTACAGCAGTATTATAGTTATAAGATAAAAGATTTCATAAGCCACCATAAGGTCACTATGAACTCGCTATTGAGTACCTATAAGTCTCTATAATAATATTATAGTGATATCATAGAAGATAAAAAAAATATAAAGTATGATAAGGTCACTGTAGACTCACTATGGTGTACCACACACACTATAATATTAAATATTATATGAGTATTATAGTGATACCATAGGAGATTAGAAAACACCACTACAGCTACATCATATTGATTTGTTATTAGGAAACACGAGCTTGTTCCGGAAACTGACGGAAAAAGCCGAGATTTTCCCGGAGAGAAGACGGGACAAGAATCTTTCAGATGGAGGAATAACTGCGTCCTGTAGCTGACTCTGTTATCTAATTTAGTACAGTTTATTATAGGCTTTAGTGAAAGTATTCATACTGGAAGCCTGCATCCTAAGAAAGAAATTATTTTAGAGCTAGAGCCATTTTTTATTAGTGGTAGAATAAAAGTTACCATGGGGTGAAAACATTTGGAGAGAATGTTAATACGGGAATTAAAACAATCCTGAGCGTCGCGACAAAATTCACAGGTGAGTTTCCTAATGGAAATGATATTCCTATAGTGTGTCTATAGTGCTCAATAGTGAGTTTATAATGACCTTGTGGTATTTTTCATATGGGATTACTATAACATTCCTATAACATTTCAACAAAGACTTAAACTGAGTCTGACACTAATACTTAATATTGTTCTCTTCTTTAACTATAATATTCCTATAGGGACTCACAATTTTGCTATAATATTTGTAAAGTATCCTTCTGAAAAGATATCGGATTGCTGCAGTTATTTCTCTGAGAGTTTTTCACTGTTGTCAAAGTTTCATTATGTCCTTGCAGTACATCCACATATCTCAGTGAATGAATGTGTGTAAGAATGTTTTGCACATGCATGTTTCCACCTCTGTGATTTGAGGCCGCAGAGCTTCCCTCTGTTGAATTATAGATCAACTTTATTTCTGTATGTGCATCGTGGGAATTCCCCAGGGAGCCCGGCATGGGATCTTCATGTAATTATAGGCTGAGGGAGGGAGAGAGAGAGGGGGGGGGGGGGGGGGGGGGGGGGGGGCGAGAGAGAGAGAGATGCTTGTAGAAATTAGAAAAAGTCACTCACTCAAATAGTTTCCAGCTATTTTGAGTCCTTAACCTATGGGACTAGTCTTTTGGACCATGTAAATATCTGGGTGTTGTTTTTTTAATATTGGATAATAAACAGGAGGTAACATTTTAGCATCTCCCAAAATGGATAATGTTTTGGAATGAGGGCTGCGGTTAGCGCTGTCACTTACATCAATTCAAAATATGTATAGGAACTGCTATTCGTTTTTTTATGGATCATTTATTGTCTGATTATAGTTTAAATATGATAACTGTGACACGACAACAGTTTTTCCGTGTATGAATTTCATTTTCAAGTGAAGAATTGAGAGTGACTTGACACCAGCTCTGGTTTAACATAAATCAGTGTTCCTCATCCTCTGTCTGGTATGAAGCACCTTGGAGAGTGAGCTCAGGTGTACCTGAAGATTTGACCTGATGTAAAGATCAATGTTTTGAAAAGATGAGAAAATCCTTTGTTAGGGTCTGATGTCAGCTAGCCTCTCTCCCTGCTTGCACGTGCAGTATGATAATATTAGACGTCTGGATTTTTTCCAGTTACACATAAATGTGGTGAAAGTCCCAAGAAGCTTTGGCGACGGTTAAGGAAATCTCTCGTCCATCAGTGCTCTTTCTCTCCCCATCCCTATATGTGTATGCAGCACGGTGCTTGGAAACTCCGACTCCGTGGCTCGCCTGTAGGCCTACTACATACACTGTTGTATACATGATTCATTCATCTCCTAACAAAAACACAGGAGACGTGTGCTGGGTTGTTCTTTGCTACTGCAAGTCAAACGCCATCCATGCAGAATGAGGAGACAAACCTGTGTAGTCTGGTGCCTTTGGGTGTCTTGCAGCTGCTGGGATGCCAGAAATGCATGTAGGAGGGACTGCATATACTGTACCTCCCGGCCTCTATACCTGTATGCATTTCATCAGAGAGGTCAGAGTACAGGATCATGCCTTGCTCAAGATACACTCAACACTGAACACGCCCTCCCATCGGTGCAAGGAATTGAACCAGCATTCTTCTGTTGTTATGCTGGTTTGTGTACCTCAAGGACAACCTGACACCCTCAAATTACAGTTTTCCCTTTCAAATATTCACTCTTTGGAAATGTATTTATACATGCGAAGAGGTGGGGTTGATGCCTTTGTCTCCCCCATACACACACACACACACACACACACACACACATCACATACCCATAAATCCTGTAAAATGACGTCAGCTCATGTTTACCAACCCGATTGGTCTGTGATGCTTTATATACCAAAAAGACGAGCTTAAGTGAGATCCAGCTTCCTCTGGACGGAAACTCTTTGCTGGTCAGGAGACAGTTTGGATTTCACTCTCAAGTTTTGATTTGTCACTTCCTGTGGGCGGAGACGTGTTCATACCAGACACCAGACTTTAATTTGGGCAAACGGGGAATCTACAGCATCTCAATTGATCTGGATGAGACTCTGTTGCAGCCCCACTTTGTGATTTGAGCTGATAAATATCTTGCCTAGTGCAGCTTTAATTGTAAGTGGTATGTGTTGTAAAGCACTGCAATAGTAAGAGAGAGAAAGACACAGAGACAGATAAAGACAGACTGCCGCGGTTAAAACACCATTAAGTCTGCATTAGGTTAACACCTGTCTGTGCTTCCTGAGGTCATTTCCCACACTCTGCAATTACAGCCTTTAACATTATTAAATTACATTATAACTACACTTTACCTGAGGTGAGACACTTACTGCAGCCTCTAAATGGACACTTTCACTCCTGCTAGAGTGAGATTTATAAATGGATTGACTAGTTATATCTGGATAGTGCACAGGAAAGGACAACTGATCAGAATTACACCCTTTATACTGAACAGAACTCCAGACATTAAGGGAAACCTCCAGAGATGGAGTCTTCCTTTCCAGGAACTTTAACCAACTGGATTGAAATTATATTAGCATCGTAACATTTATTTTAGGTAGCAGTGGGAACTGTTAAGGCTATCTAGTGTTGCTCAATGACACTTGGACAGGTAATATGACTGTTGCTGGACATGCTGTCTGTTGTGGTGAGTTGAGTTAGAAGACTGCAACCACAGGTCACCCTGCCACCTGCATCAAATCACTTTGTTTTTCAAATCAAATTTATCTGTACAGCCCTTAATCACGTTCCAGTCTCTCAGGCTTCACAGTGCCCTTAGAGTGAAAACAATAAATGGTTAGTACACGACATCCCCCAGCCTTAGACCCTCACAGAGGACAAGGAAAAACTCCCACAAAACCTTATAGGGAAAATTGGGAGAAACCTTGGGAGGGGCTACTCAGAGAGGGAGGGGCTACTCAGAGAGGGAGGGGTTACTCAGAGAGGGAGGGGCTACTCAGAGAGGGAGGGGCTACTCAGAGAGGGATCCCCCTACCAGGACTGTTGGGCTGCAATAGATGCCGAGTTTGGGCAAGCAGCGTATACACAATGTATAAAAGTTTATTATGGTGGGACATCCAGCCCATTGGTGCAGCATTGGGGTCCTGGTCAGCTAACACATAACATGGTCCTTTAATGCAACTACCCCTTGTAGGCAGTACAGAATGGTTAGGGAAGTGAGCCTGTTGGTAGTTTGAAATCTGTCTGGGAAAATTTGTGAGGGACAATTGAACGAGACACGTTCTCCCATCGTCCAACAGCTAATGTCGACACTTAACGCTCAACTTACTCCAGTGGTTCTGCTCAGTGACCAAGATTGTTGTAGTAGTTAGGCAGCTTCCATGTAACTGAATGAGTGAAAAAGCAGATTATGCCTAAAGGGTTGAAAAAACATCTTTTTGTCCCTACAAGCTTCAGAGGACTGAAGAAACAAAGTAGATTCAGGTGATAAATCTCTATATCGATCTGGCTCTGGTGTCTCGATTTGTGTTTGTCTCGATAGATATGGTGAAGGAGAGTCTGCCCAGCTGGGTCCATCAGGACTCGGATGAGGGCCTGGTCCATGTGAACGTCGGTGGGCTGAAGAGGAGCCTCTGTTCCAGCACTTTGAAGAAATTCCCTGACACCAGGCTGGGAAAACTGCTGGCCTGTGATTCAGAGGAAGCTATACTACAGGTTGTTTGATTGGTTGGGGATGGATGGATGGATGGATGTTTGGTAGATAGATAGATGACTTCATTTTGTATCAAGAGATGATGTATATATAGTCTCTCTCTTTTTGTTTATTGCTTCCAAGAATAAGGAGTTTGGGAATTTGACTTTACTTAACCCATCCCTCCCTCCCTCCATGTGTCCGTTTGTTTCTTCTTTCCTTGAAGCTTTCTTCCTTCCTTCCTCCCTCCCTTCCTTCATTTGTTTGCTCATTCTGTCCATCCTTTCTTCTATCCTTCCTTCCTTCTCTCCTCCCATCCTCCTTCCCTCCTTCTTGTAGGTGTGTGATGACTATGACGTGCAGCAGAAGGAGTTTTACTTTGACAGGAATCCCAGTCTGTTCCCCTACGTCCTCCACTTCTACCAGACTGGCAAACTTCACATCATGGAGGAGCTGTGTGTCTTCTCCTTTAGGTAGGTAGTATGAAAGTCACAATTTGTACCTGTTGCAAAAGCTTTCATTAAGGGTGAAAATTAGTTATGAAAATAATAATTGAGATAATTGAAAATTTAAGTGGAAAATACCATACTCACTTTATTAGGTACAGTTCCCGTCTGTGCAAACAGCTCGCTCGTATGTAAAGCATGCAGACAGGTGGTCCTCCCTGCATGCCCTACCCAGCTAGCAAAATGTGGTTCCCAAAACGTTCCGGGAACATTTGTTTTTGGTTCTGGGAACATTTATTGAACGTTCTTGCATAACGTTCCCTAGATGTTAAAAAGTTTTTCTGATGTAAAACCAACGTTATTGTTATGTTCTCAAACGTTCTGGGAAGGTTAAATTGTACAAAAACTTTTGCACAACATTCTTAGAATGTTGTGGGAGGGTTACCAAATAGAAATCTGGAAGGAACGTTACGGGAATCTTATGGGAACGTTATGTGTTAGCTGGGTATATATCCTATAGGATTAATACAATGTACTCCACCATCGTTGACATAATGGACTTTCAGCCAGGGACCCATAATCCAAATTTGATTTGCCATGTAATCCAGAATATTACTTATATTTTAATTCTGACATAACTGTGGATTTCAATGCTTTAGCTTTAGTTTAGTGGATGGTATGAGCTAGCATCATCTAAACACTGAACTAAATACTGAACACACAGGGGTGAAACTGCTTCCAGTCATCATGCTGGTAAAAAGTTAGTATATTCCTCAAAGAAACCAGGCGGTATGGACATAATATGATGAAAGTATTTGTTTTTAATTCCCTTCCAGCCAGGAGATAGAGTACTGGGGCATCAATGAGTTCTTCCTGGACAGCTGCTGTAGTTATCGTTACCATGATCGCAAGCTGGAGAGCAACCGGCATCGCAGCTGGGATGACGAGAGCGACGTCAGCAGCATAGACACCTCTGTCGACGAGATATCTGACTTGAACAGGTAGGATAGGCCGGAGGTAGACTGAGGTAGAGAGAGGGAAGGGAGAGTAAAGGAGAGGAAGGGGCGTCCTCAGTTGGTTGAGACGCATGCCATGCCACCGTAACATCCTGGGTGCTTGTCTGTTTTTTCAGTGCAAATGAATTCACATGGCATTAATGTGTACATTAATACAATGATTTGTGTCAGCAGGATAATCTGGTATATCGTTAAATGTGTGACACCCCATCCTCACCCAATCATCTAGTGTGATCATGTTTTTCACCGAGAGACAGAAAACAATCTCCCTATGTGTCTGATGCAATGCCTTTTCAAATTCGGTCAGGATTTTAAAAGTCTTCCAGTGAGTCTCCAGCCTCCGGCCGCCAGAATACTTCAGGATTTATCCTTCAAAGCCATCAAGACCCAAAGGTCTGCAGGTCTTCATTCCAACCAATCGCTATACCACCTCATCTGCACACCTTCAACCACAGAGAGGGAATCAGCTGCTGCTGTATTGATGGGAACAAAAACCTGCAGACTCTTCATGAAAGTCTCAATGCAACCTTGTGTAGTTTTCAGTGCTTATATCCCCATAAGGGTTTCTGGACAGTTAACCACCTTGTAGAATCATTTTTCCAAGAAGAATTTTGACCGTTGGAAATGCTGATGGTGAATAACACACGTCACTTAATGCCGGAGGTTGGCGGCCAACAAAGCTGGAGGCATCGCTCAAACACCACCATCTGTCTTTGCAGAAGTCAATACAGTACATTTCAACACCTGACATCTTAAACAGGATTCACTGAAAGATATGACAAGACATTCTCTAAGTCCACAACTCTTTCCTTGTGTTCTCCCCTTTTTCTCACCCTTCTTCCTCATCCTTCCTGGCAGAGACATCCAGCATTTCCAGGAGGTGCGTTATGGGAACGTAAGGAAGTGTCTGTGGCTGACGCTGGAGAACCCCGGCTACTCCATCCCCAGTAAGCTGTTCAGTCTGCTCTCCATAGGAGTGGTGCTCACATCCATCGCCACCATGTGCATCAACAGTATACCGGAGTATCAGGTTGGTATAGATGACTGGAAAGACTATGGCACTGTATGAGTGAGTGAGTCAGTGAATCAGTGAGTGAATGAACAAAAGAATGAATGACTGATAATACTGAGTGAGCAAGGTGGATGGTTGGATGACATTTACGTTTTAGGCCTTTAACTGATGATTTTATGCAGAGTCATTTACAAAGAGAAACTTCCAATTAGTAGATCAGCAAAATTACAAGCAAACAAAAATAATGAGGGCAAAGTTCAGAGCCTCAGTGCCCTGGCAATATTCCTGTGACCCTAAAGTGAACTGCTTGGAAAAGAAAGCTAGAAGAGGGATGGAAAGGATTGTTGGTGAATAGATCAGGTCACCATGTGAGAGAAAGCTTGGTAGACAATAAACCTCTTTAGCTCTACTTTACATCAGGAAAGAATGGGCGGCAGTGGCTGCTGCAGTATTGATGGAGGATAGTGCACGGTTGACCTGCAGAGGGTTACCACAGTATGGATTTATTCCATTTCTTCCATTTCTTCTTTCTTCCTCATATTCCTGCCTGGGGAATTGTTTCCACTCTAGTTTCAGTGGTAGCCTCCATGTAATGGCCCTGTCACACTATTGCGTATCATACTGGCGTATTGCCAGCGTATGAAAAATATCACTCATACGCTGGTATACGCTGACATACGCTAGGGGTACGTTAGGCATAGGTTTTATACGTTTCAAGCACAGTCGCATACGCTGGCATACGCACAACATTTTTAAGCATGCTTAAAAATGTTGTGCGATATTTTGTGCGATATTTTTCATACGCTGGCAATACGCTAGTACGATACGCAGTAGTGTGACAGGGCCATTAGGGGATAAGGCTTATTCCCACCAGGTTGCCGGTCCAAATCTCCCAACTAACCGGGAAAAGCCCAGTGGAGAAAGCGAAGGAGTGACACAATGCCCTCCCTCAACAGCCACTGTTATTGAGCAAGGCACTCATTAAACTGTATGAACCTGAAGCAGCTGCTGCTGAAAAAAACATGCATGCTCAGCAAACCTGAATAAATAACGTTTTACAAACGTCAACATCATAACTGTTAGAACCGTCCTGGTTGCTTATCGAGATCACAGTGCAATTATCTTGTTATCTTGAGATAAAACATATTTTTCTGTAAATCACTTTGGCACTTTGGTTACACTATCAGGCTTACTAGGCTTTCCTCTCGTGAGGGCAACAGCAATGGATGAAGTTTGGGACTTCAGCAAAACCGTGAATTTGTTATCTCGAGAAAACAAGATCATTAAGTCGAGATCCCCGTCTCTGTTCTCTCAGACTTTTGACGCTGATGGGAAGCTGATTGAGGACCCGACCATGCAGGCTCTGGAGGTCTTCTGCACCTGCTGGTTCAGCTTCGAGGTGGGGGAAATAAAAGCTAGCACTATTCATGTACTGACCATAGATATCAATGGAAAAAGTTCTGTTCACGTACTGCATATAAAGAAGTGTTATCCATGCAGTTACAAATACAGTAAATAACTTAGAAAATAATTCATGAATGATGAATTTAATTTATAACACACATTGTTGAAAACAAAGTGCTATAAGAAAAAGATTATTAAAAGCAATTTGGTCACAACAGGGAAAAAAGCAAAAGTAAGTAAAATAAATAAGCAATGGTGTAAATTGTTTTGTTTTCACATTGGTATTTTTGTCAACAAAATATTTTTTTTAGCAAAGTTTAATAACCATTATTTTTAGTTTAATCAAGGACTGTTTTTCATTACTTTCACCTTTGAGGTGGTGATGCGGCTGCTGCTCGCTCCTAACAGGAGGAAGTTCTTTCGTCACCCTCTGAACATGATTGACATGGTGTCTGTGGTTCCCATCTACATCACCCTGGTCTTTGACATGGTTGTGGGATCCGAGTCCGAACTGGGAGACCTGGGACGACTCATACAGGTTGGAATGTATTTTATTTTATATTTTATTTTATTTTATTTGACTGACCTGGGATGAATCATTCAGGTTGAGGAAAAAGCACAAATGGTTTAAATTCTGCTGTTGCACTTGGTGTTTGTGGAGGGTATAATGAGGAAGGACATAAGGCGCTCTCGCTCGCTCTCTCTCTCTCTCTCTCTCTCTCTCTCTCTCTCAGGTATTCAGGTTGATGAGGATCTTCAGGGTTTTGAAGCTGGCCAGACATTCGACAGGCCTTCGCTCACTGGGAGCCACACTGCGGGTGAGTCAGGACGCCGTCTGGTCTCAAACATCACACAACGTTTGACTGTTCGTCTTGGGCCAGTACACCGTGATACTGCAACCCTCGGGGGCATTAGAATAAGTGACATGAGAGGCTGGAGTGCAATTGATTTTATCTTTATCATTTGACATTTTGGTCTGCTGACCTTTCTGAAGCCGATTTCCACCTCAATTCAGCTGTCACACACACATTTAGGTGAAATCAGGGTGAAAAGCCGTCTTACTACACCTCATATATTGAGGATGTGGTTTAGATTTTAGTGTCTAACCATTTGAAGAAACCTACATTCAAGGCGGTGCTATGCTTGCAAAGTCGAACATGCCTGAAATAGAAACACAACTGAACATGGCGCCGCTCACAAATTTGTGTATACTCACTGCGGCTTCGGATGCACACTGTAACGGTGACAAAACCTGGAAGAGGCGTTTAAAGAGTCATTTGATCCGTCGTAAAGGTGCAGAAATCCTCCAACAAGCGGAGGAATCTGAGCGGAGGAATCTGAGCCTCCGAACGATTCGTTTTGAATAATTCGACCACCAGATGTTGAAACAAACACAGAGACAATGACCCGGACAAGGAAACAGAGACACTTTTCCACAAGGTAATTCAACCACTCGTGATATTTTAGACCAACTGTGGCCGAGCGCTGGAGGCCGCTGTGCAGAGAACTGGAGTAGCTCAGTCGGCCAGCCTGGTCGCACCGTGACACCGGCGCCAATGTGGCCTTTCGTTTTTTCTGCACATGTTTCCTTTTGTCTTTACGAACCTGCGGACATGGATTTCTGCAGCAGGTATACCAATACCTTCAGCCTGATTACATGCTGCCGCCACTTGATTACATTTGCCGCCATTTCATCAGCTATCATGTTTTACTACCACTCACATGTATCACGTATTATCCCAACCTCATTAGGTGTACTGCAGGATTGTCCCTGCATGCATTTGTCTGGAGCGGCAACTTAAATAGTGTAACATGTATCATCACTCCTCTTTACAAGCCTCCACGATCTGTCTCACTTACACTAACACAGATATCGTATCTCATGCAGAATCAGGTCTCACACTCTGCTAGTGTGTGACTCCTCTTAGCCTGGATCGCCTTACAATGACCTCACTCAACACAGTCTAATGTATTTCCTTGAGTAGCAGAATGAACTATCATAACGCTTCTCCCCGAGCCTGAGGAATAGAGTAGTGTATAGGAATCCGTTATAATAGATTCATTGTATGGTAAATTGATAAATCAGCACCATGCTTTCCATATATTCCATCTATTTCCATATATTTACATTTAGATTGCATTAGCCTTTGAACGAATGCCGCTGTGCAAAGTTTGTATTCACTTAAATCTACGCGTGAGCAGCATCAGAAGTGAAACCCGGAGTCTGACAGCTTCTTGGTGTCTTTAACATCTGCTAATGTGGAAGCCGTGCTCCTTAGTTCAAAACCTAGCTAATGACACAACGCCTTGGTTAGAGTCAAGGATGATCTCCATACAAAAAAAGTCACCTGAGGTTCATGACCAAGTAACAAAAAACACTCTTAAATATGACTATTTTCTATTTTAGGTTAAAGGCTCAAGATGCTGAATAACTGAGACTGAGGACCATAATGTCTTCCCTACTCTCACACACTCACACACACACACACACACACACACACACACACACACACACACACACGCACACACGCACACACACACTACCACACTGTCACTTTTACCAGGTCAGATGCCTTTGTGAGCCCTTTGGGTATTTTTTTCTTTATCTCACCACAACCTGTAAATATATTCTCTTGTTTCCTCTGTATTTCATGTACAAATAAACTAAACTAAACAATCAATAGTGAATCTCAATGTCTCCATGTACAGACAGATGTATTGGCTTGAATCCTAGCTGATGTGCATACTACCCATTTATTCTCACACATGAAATAATTCATAAAATACTGACATGGATTACATGCATGGACATAAAAAGATGGCCACTTTTGTCACTTTTGCTTTCTCTTTTATTAAGGAAAACATAAATATCAGACAAAATTATCCAAGGGCAGAAAATAAATACACACATCTGATTTGTATTATTAATAGAAATTGATTAGAACAGATGAAGGAAGAATCTACTCTTCTTCTCTGGTGTCTTAGGAGAGTCCCAGGGGGGAGGCTGATTACAGGACAATGTACTGTAGCTCTCTTCTTCTCTTCTCTTCTCTTCTCTTCTCTTGTCTTCTCTTCTCTTCTCTTCACTTCCTATCCTCTCCATCTTTCTCTTTCCTCTCCTCTGGTATGATAATGGTTGAAAAAGCTGATAAGTGAAGCAGGGCTACTCACACCAGGTTGGATGACTGACTCAATTCAACAACGTAACATCAACATTACAGGTGATCAATCATTCTCAACTGAAACTGGATACAGCAACCCTTTTGAAAGGTTAGGAAAGGTTACTTTTTATATTTAGACTTCAAAGGAAATCCACTTCGTCAGTTGAGTGATTTGAACATGGATTGGCATCTAATCAGTTTCTTCAAATACATCAGGGGTTGTTTTGCTTCCATTTAAACTAAATTCTGTTGTTAAATTAGGAGGATATTTTTCACAATTATTAGAGGAGGAGGCTTTTAATCCCTGGGGAAAATCTGGGTCTGATATCACTTTGTCACACCTCAACAACTACTGTCAAAGTTCCTGAGTCCAAGTCGATTTGGAGGGAAATCTGGTGGATTGCTTTATGGCACAAAACAGGAAGAGGGCGCTGTTCTTCCAGCGCTAACGCATCTAAAGATAAAGAGTTTCTGGTGACGGCAGATACGATAACTACACCAAGTTACCACAGTTCATTTGACAATCATATATTGATGTTACAAAATGCTACACATGGGACCTATAATAAAAAAAATATATAAATAATATAAATAAATATATATAAATAAAAATAACTTAACAAGAGGATATCACCCCCCCGTCCTCCATTTTGTGTCTGCAGCACAGTTACCGCGAGGTGGGCATCCTGCTGCTCTACCTGGCTGTCGGAGTGTCCGTCTTCTCCGGCATGGCTTACACAGCTGAATACGAGGAGGTATCGAGTTTTCATCTTGATGTAGACTCACTTCTATATAAATACATAAATATGTAAATATTTCATCATCAGTATTTCATTTCAGTTTGTCTTTTATTCTTTTTATTCCTTATTATATTATATTTTTTTAATAGTTTTGATTCTTTTGGACTGTTTTTATGTAAAGCAACTTTTAGATAAATGCTAAAGTGTATTATTATTATTATTATTATTTTGTAAATTTTTTTTAAATTGTTATTATTATTATGATTATGATTATCTTTATTATTATTATTATTATTATTATTATTATTATTATTATTATTATTATGTTATAAGAGAGAGGACCATGACTGATTCATCATCATTCATCATTTCAAATCTATTGATTATGGTATTTGATTCTTGATTCTGACTAGTTATGCAGCATTTTTAGTAGTTGGCCTGTGTCAACCAAATACAAAATATATGACCAATAATATAAAAATATAAAGTACCTACCTACCGTCTTTCTCTCTCTCTCCCCAACAGGATGTTGGCCTCGACACCATCCCGGCCTGCTGGTGGTGGGGGACGGTCAGCATGACCACGGTGGGCTACGGCGACGTGGTGCCGGTCACGGTGGCCGGCAAGCTGGCCGCCAGTGGCTGCATCCTCGGCGGCACCCTGGTGGTGGCGCTGCCCATCACCATCATCTTCAACAAGTTCTCCCACTTCTACCGAAAGCAGAAAGCCCTGGAGGCCTCGGTGAGGAACAACAACCGCCGGAGGCTGAGGGTGAGCTGTGAAAACGACGAGGAGGAAGAAGAGGAGGAGGACAAGGATGATGGTTCCGATGAGGATAGCTGCTGTCTGGACGATGATGATGATGATTTGGATGATGTAGATTATGAGGATGAAGGAGGTGTGGTGAATTATAGCTATGTGGAGCATCCATCCAAGAAGGAACTGTATCAACTTTGAAGAGGTTCTCTAATGAACTGAACTGAACTGGACTAGACTGGACTGGACTGGACTGGACTGGACTAAACTAATATGAAGTATACAGACCTAAACTGAACAGAGGGGAGCTGAACTACACTGAACTGAAAAACTGAACTGAGCTGGAACTTTATGCATCAGCTCAGTTAATAAGAAACACTGTGCTACCAGGATCTCCAACCACTACATTTACTGTGTAATTGATCACATCATATCATCATATCATTCAATATGATAGATGGCGGTCTGACAGCACTGTGTCTGCAGGCTGGGCTGAATGTTGCTTTGAGCACGACCAAACGTCTTCCTGAACTCGTCTCACATCTTTACTCTTCCTTTTCTTTCCTCTCATCTGCTCTCCATCTCATTTTACATCCTCTATCTCATGTCATGTCAGGTTTATTTATAGGACGCTTTTAACAAACAGTCTGTCACAAAGTGCTTTACAGAAAACAAAGGACACAAAACCAGATAAAAAATAAGGATAATAGACACAAAAGATGGGACGAGTACATGGAAAACTCCACGTGTGTGGAGTTTGCGACATTTTCAGATACATAAAAGTTGTTCTCTCCACTCTCTCTCCGATTGACACAACAGTGATCAACCTCTACCAGGTACCGACAGGTGATCTCTGGGAAGAGTAGTGAGGAACACCACAGAGAGGGACACCACAGTGAGGAACACCACAGTGAGGAACACCACAGTGAGGAACACTACAGTGAGGAACACCACAGTGAGGAACAGTGAGGAACACCACAGTGAGGAACAGTGAGGAACACCACAGTGAGGAACACCACAGTGAGGAACAGTGAGGAACACCACAGTGAGGAACAGTGAGGAACACCACAGTGAGGAACAGTGAGGAACACCACAGTGAGGAACACTACAGTGAGGCTGAGAGACAAAGATGGAGACTGAATAAAAAAAACGAGTGTCATGCAGATTAGCACTTTACTGGCTGTGCTAATAAATGAGCCTCGACTTTCATCTTCCTCTGGGTTTTCTATTATTTCCTCGTCAATATTAAAGCTCAGTTCAGAATGCATCCACCTCAAACACATTGTGTACATGTACTGTATAACACACACACACATGCACCCACATTCATCGGCAAGATCATCATTGTTTTTTGCTGGCTGTATTGTGACGGATGTTCTTCATGCTACATTAAGTGCATGTTTGTGGTTTTATTTCCACAGAAAAGATCCGTTCGACCTGGTCGTGTCGCGGCTGTTGGGATGTGCATGAGAGAGTCAGAACTGGGCCACAAACCGTTAAAATCACATTATTATTGTACTGTGTAAATTCATGTCTGTAATGTGAATAGCAATAACAATAACAATAACAATGCCAGTGCCAGAACTGCTTCTTCACATGGCTCCGGGTGAAGTTGAGTTCAGTTCACTTCAGTAGAGTTTCATTCATTTGTTTGCTCGTATGAAAATCTGCAGGTGAGATAAGCTCCAAATGTTTTCTGCCTCACATGTTGGGTTTCTGACATTTAGTTTGACTGTCTGGTGTATTTCCACCTGTCTCTCCTCATCTCAGTGACCTTTGTTGCGGCGTGACATGAATAGCAATCCTTCTGTTTTTCCATATTTTCATGGATCTTCTTACATGTTTCCCATTCGGAGCCGTTCTGAGGGGGCTTAGTGGTCGAGTGGTTTAAAGGGCAACGACGACTTTTTGATAAATTGGTTTATTGGTCAACTTGCCTTTTCCATGTTCTCATAGGAGAAACACCAAAATCATCTCTTGTGTCTCTGGTAGATTTCTCTGTCCTGGTCACATGCTAACATGTTAGCATACAGTGTGTTAAGACCCTGTAGGCAACTAGCATTATCTAATGTAAGAAGATAGACCTTGTTTTTTTCTCGTCATGTAAAGTTGAAGTTGACCAACGGGCCGATTTCCCAAAAGGTCGGTGTGGTCCTTTAAGAGAGGATGGTGGGTGGTTGATGTTACTCTTGTTAATAGATTATGCTATACAATAGTGGCAGTTTTTCAAATGGTGGGCATCTCTTTTTGGAAGAAACCTCCTCCAGTAGGTCTGGTTTTCAAACCCTACATGTCTACCTGCCAGTTAAAGGGGCATGTAGACTATCTCCATCTAGACTGAGAGGTGTAAAACAACAGGCAGTGTGGAGGTGTGGTCGAGGTGTGGGCTGAGTGAAGGACAGAATCCAGCTGATGGGCTGGTTCAGCCAGTTAAGGCTGAAACAGTTTAACCTTCGTTTGTCTTCCAGTTGTCTATTGTCATTTTGTGGTATGGGGCAGTAAAAATACTTATTGCCCCTTTAAATGCCTTCATCAATTCATGCTTTCCACCTCAACGAAACTCACACCCCCTTGCAACTGACGAGCCAGATTTAACACTGTATGTAATAAAAGAGTTAAATAAAAACACATTGAGGTGCAGTCCCATAAGAGAGAAACATCTTTTATGTCTCCTAGATACAAATGAGCTCTTTTTAACACAGAGATGAGACTAAAGGCATCTTCTCCTGTTTCTCCAATTCAACAGTTCTCCAAATGATCTGAAGTAAGTGTCATTTAACTCTCCTGAATATGAAACCATGAGATCAGAGGAAGACCTCAAAGAAAACTCAACATGATGCTTTATGACTCCTTCTTCTCAAACATCCTGCTGCATGTTCCTGTTGAAGCCACAGGGGGCAGCAGCCATGTAGCAGGAGAGATGTGTTGTCTCCTCGTTGCTCCTCGTTGCTCCTCGTTGCTCCTCAGGGGTTTTAGGAGAAACATTTCAGATGGAGGTGATCACAGAATGATACAAACTGAGATCTTCTCCGTTGAAGAAAAGACTCAGAGGACGTTTCCTCTGGGGTGTGTCGTTGCGTCCTCTCAATATTAAGTACTTTATTTAGTTGCCGAGGCATTCAGGGACATCAGAGCAGAGTAGACAGCTAATGCACCTCGATCGAATGAATAATGAATGAAGGCCCTATTGAGCTCTTTGCTGAATTATGTCTGAGATGCATTATGCATTACGATGAATCATACTATCTTCATTTAAACACAATTAGTGGTGGTTATCTCCCGGCTGTAGCCACCCAGAAAACGTCCTAAAAACATACAAACTCTCACAAAAACACACACAGACCCAGAAACTCAACTCTTTTTCTGTCACTCTCTCACACACACACACACACACACACACACACACACACACACACACACACACACACACACACACACACACACACACACACACACACACACACACACACACACACACACACACACACACACACACACACACACACTCTCTTGTTATTTGGGTTGAAAGGAACACCACACCCCCAGTCACAGTGAAGGAGAGAGAGATCAGATTCATGGTCGGATGATTAAAAATTCATCCCTGCTATTTTGGCAGAACGAACTCTCAACATGGAAATAATGAAAGAAATGGGAACAAGTTGTGCCTCAAAGTTTCAGTGTTTATGACGGATTGATGGGACGACCAGAGAAGGCTTTTAGGAAATCTAAACTACAGCGAGCTGACTCGCTCTCTGACCTCTGTCAAGGTCGGTGATGAAGGCAGGCTGGGATCGGCAGAAGGTTTAACAAATGGAAAAAATAAAATAAAGGTTATTTTATTTTATACACTCATGAAGCTAATTAAATGTGGCTTTATTTAGCAGTCAAAATGGAAACATGTTTTGTCGGTGCAACCTTGATTAGCTTCAATCAAAACATGCTCAATGTGACTTCTCAATATTCAGTATATGAAAAAAAATAAATGTATGAATCCGTTTCACCTGAGGTTCACTCTGCTGTTTCAAAAATACAACCGATTATATGATCTGTTATTTTGAAAGTAGAGGTTGTCAGAAAGCTCAACTACAATTATAACTACAATAATAATCCACAGAGGGATTTACTTTCATGCTAGCAGTCATTTTAAGGGTTAGATGTCACATTGTTTGTGGCTGGGATCAACAGTAACCACTAATAATGAATCTATCCACTCTGAAACTAATACAAGCATAAAAACACATACTGACAAAACAAATACTGTAAATATATCGACACACAAGTCCCTTACAATAGTTTTTTTTCCCATTTCCTTTTTAGACAAGCAACCAAAAAGCAGACAAACCAAACATCAGTGATCTGAAACATACGCAAGCCGTCTGCTGCGCACTTAAAGGCTTCTAACACACTTCAAACGCTTTCTGTACGAATGAGCAGTGTGTTGAACAGGAGTGAGCGCAGGGAGGGTGCAAAACACTAGGAACACCTAAGAATAGAATAGAATATCCTTATTTGTCCCTTAAGAAATTGGTTTTGCACAAACAGAAACAGACAGCGACGCCTCCTGACTCTTTGTAATTGTCAAAAAGTCACAATGAAGCGTGTATTTGCTGTATTTGCGGTTGAAACAGGATGTTGGGCGGGATCGGGATCATTCAAAAGTAAAAAATAAATAAATAAATGAATATATAATTTAGGAATAAAATAGGATTTCTGTTAGGGAAATCTGTGCTGGAATTAATGGTTGATTTTTTTATGTACACCAACTGGTACCCCATGAGGTAAAAGACTAAACATACCCTGTTTTCCAGGAAGTCAAAGTTACTGGACTTTGATATAAAAATACAAGAAAATCAAAAATCTCATTTTTGGAGCATTTATTATTAAATAGGTGTATATTATGGCATAGAGTAAGTAAGTAACTGGCACAAGATGAAAAGGTCTTCAGGTTTCACCTACCCAGCGGGTCGGTCTATTTCATGGAAAGAGCTGGTGGTCCTCATGTCTCAGTGTGGCTCTTCATTCACCTCATGTGGTAAAAATCACGGTCATATACAATATGCAGCACCACTGGGAGACAAAGTTGTTTCAGATTTTTATTCATTTAATTGTTCACTTTTGCAGGTGTCATTGCTTTTACATGGATCAATATGGAAGCCAATAACAGCTCATACCTGAACATGCTACAGTTCTGATGTTTGCACATGGAGCCCATAAAACACTACATAAATTAGCAAAAATGACAAACCTTAACTCACGCCCCCCAATACCTACGCTTTTGACTATATTATTGTAAAAAATGCATGATATTTAAGCCACCTGAAATGTTTGAATTTAACAAACACTCGAGCAGCCTTAACAGTGGTAACACTTTGCAAGACACGCTGAATACACACATCCCATATATTATTTTGATATTGTTTTGAAATATATGTCCAAATATGTTCCAATAGCATTTACATAGGTCTGATTCACATTACGGTAGAGAAACGAGAGCCATGTGAATGAAAAGGTTCTGCCACTGGAACCCAGTGTTTCCTCTGTTCATTCAGCAGCGGTGCCACAACAAACACTCTGAGAACAAGAACAGGGAATCAAATTAGAGCAGTTTGAAAGGTAATCCAGATATTCATGTTTTTATTGTGATAAATTATTTGAGCACTGCAACATGCACTAGAACCAAACCTAAAATGGCACCACTGCTTCAAGCACTTAGAGAGGAAGCACTGAAATGTGTTACTCAGTTTTAGCCTTTTTACCTTGCAAGCTTCCTCCCATCAGGCTCACCCCAGAAGAACAAGGTTACAGGAGGTATAACCAGACCTGTGTCAAACAGAATCTGCAAATACATGTAATGGTTTGTTTTTAGCCTAGGTAGGTGCCAGATGGGTGGGAATGTGTTCATGTAGAGCAATGCTATATGCCTAAAAGTATTGGAAAGTCCAGTTCATCTAGTTTACTGCAACTGACGACTTACCTGACAATATCTCAATTGTCCTGTAAACCCCATCTGGTGCTCCAACCAGGCAAAAAACTCATTAAGAGTTATTTGCAATTATTATTTGACCTGTCTGGATAAACAGGGGGCTAATCCTATCCAGACAATCCAAAGGAAGCCAGGAAGTACATAACACTGAAATGACCCCACAATGTCAGAACAGCTTCTACATCTGGCTCTGCATAAAATGTTCTCCAGTGATTGCGACTTAATTAAATAAGTTGTGATGCATCATTGTTCCACAGTAGAGTAACTACCAGAGTAACTACCCTGCCAGCAGCAAATGGCTCATGCATCAAATTTCAACAAATAGATCAATCAAGTGGTTTTGCTCTGAATGATATGTTTAACCTTTTAAAAGGAATTATTAAACCAAAATAGCAAAACAAATTCTGTTAAAACAATTAGGCAAAAAAAACAGTAAATCCAAGTTGACAGCAGTAAAAACAAAATCCCTTTTGCTTTGCTTGTAACATGAAACCTTTTTAGAGAAATTAATTGTGCTTATGAATCCTTATCTTACAGAAGAGGGAGTCCTACACACAAAGCAGCCAGACAAGTTCTTTAACCAAGCCTGGACCTTAAAACTAGAGCAGCCAACTGAAGGGTTTGTCTCCAAAACACCAGATATCCATTTTGAAACAGAACTGTTGCCTGATGATCACTGCTCAATATTTTAAAAACAGATCTTCACATCCTCTAAAATATGAACATTTTAGGAGACAAGTGCTCAAGATAACAACCTAGTAAATATTGAGTTTTACCTTTATGGAAGCGACCATTTTGTCAGACATTTTTCATATGATGGAAATCAGATTTTGGAATGAAACCTTTCAATTCAACTCAGCATATTATCACAATCTACAAATACAGGCCAACGGTCCTAATATATACAGACATGGCTCTTTCTATGAAGGTTCCCCATACTATCTACAGTCATTTCTCATCACTAATGTCATTATTATACACACCTGAGGAGTTTTATGACCTGAGAAGCTAGTTTGCACGCTGTCGCACATTCCTGTGATCGAAATGAAACGTTCACTTCCCCCTAATTGAATGTGTAACGACTAAACCTATGTATAAAAATATAAATGTTCCCTTATGTTTTGTGCTGGACGTATACCAAAGCGTTAAAAAAATAAGCGGCCAATTTGTTCTGCGGAATGTTTGAAGCAAAGTTAAACCAGAGCTGAATCGATGTCAAAGGAAAGCCTTCATAACTGGAACATTTGTATTAGTCTGCCCCGACTGCAAGATGGGTGTGGCTTGGCACTTCTGGGGCAATCCAATAGGTTCCACTGTGCCAGACAAGACCAATCAAATCCAAGAAATAAGGACTTTGTTGAATCTGTTCCATAAAAACTTCAACCCAGGTCTTCGTTTAACTGAATGAGAACGAAAAGGACAAAGGACACTGCAATAAAAACCCAACTGAAACACTGGTTCAACCAGGGCAAGTCCAAATACTTACATCTAAATAAATTCTGAAATTTTTATCTCATGAATCACATTCAAAGACTTCCAGTTTGAGTTACACATATCAGACATTCAACTGGATTTCTGTCTACTGAGCAAACTGCTAAAACCTTCAAGTCCAGAGTTCCTTACGTTAGACCAAGGCCCTCAAGGAAACCCCAGTGAGATGGTCTATCCTTGTATTATTAATGGAGCCAACCCAACTTGTTAACCAAAAAGTTTAAGAAAAAAAATTGTTTAGAATTCGAGGAATTGCCCACAGCTTAAATCTGACTTGGAGCTGAGATTTCACTCTCAAGTTAGCTGAGTTGACTTCACTTTGGTTAAATACAACTTTTGAGTTTTAAACTAAACCTATACAGAGGTGGCCATTGAAAAGGTCCCATTTTTGCAGCAAACTTACTGACATATTACTGCTGGCTGTGAAGTGTTGGCTAAAAGGGACCTCTACAATGGCTAGCCTTGTATGTGGAACTGGGAAAGCTAGGAACAAGTACCGAATCAAACTAATTTAATTGTGATACCAAACAACTTAAAGAGAAGCATACAAGTTTACAGTGAGGGTACAGTAAATCCTGTTTTCTCTGTTCACACTAATCACAGGGCTGCTACACATTTATCAAGATTTTGGTCTGATGAAGATGTATGTATTGACTGGGCAATATGAATGTCAACTTTAAACTATTATAAAGTTATTCTTCAATCGCAGCAATACACAAAATATATGGTTTTATAACAACATGTAGTCAGTGGAACCAACCAATATTCTTTCCATACTTTTCCAGCCTTTTTGTGTCATTTTCAAACTTTTGAAGACCAGAAAATGATTAAATTCACTGTCAATACTTTTCCAGAATTCCAGACCTGTGTAGGAACCCTGTAAATGCTAAATCCAACAGTAACGTTTGCCAACATAAAGACTGATTCACGAGTACCAAAGATGAACAAACAGCAGTTAAAATGACATTGTACCACATGAATGAGTTAATAAAAATACATTGGAGGTCTGAGGTGCTCTTCCACAATCATCACCATAGCTTAAGACAACTGAGAACAAGCTTGGCAGAAAGCAGTTACCTTAAAAAAAAGAAGAAACAAAGAAGAGGAGATCCAAGTCCGGAACAGTTGTTGGGGTTATCAAAAGTAAACTTTCTTAAAATGTTGAAATTGAAAATGAAAACAATTCTTGAAGTCTCAAGATTATCTCCAGGAGGATGAATAGAAGGAATAAGCATCTTATGGTCCAACAGAAGCAATGGATTCCAGCAATACTTCCTAGAACACTGATATCGCATTTCCTGAAGTTAAAGAACTTCAGTAGTTTATCTGACATCTCAAATGACGACCATCAGATGTCCTGGTGCAGTTCCTACCTAGAACCTAAGCTTGCATTTCCAAGCTGTAATTGTGAAGCACCCAGTTTTTAATTTGCAAACTGTTGCAGAAGGCATAGCGCATCCAATTGTCTGTGATCTCATGACCAGTTGTTTTGGAAAAACCTCAAAACAGTCGTATTGACATTTTGTGAGTCATTCCAAGACGTTTTTGTAGAACTCAGCTCTCAAAACTGCAGAGAACTAGTTAAGCATCTTCTCAGAACTCAGAACTTCTCAGAAGTTCTGCTGCCGCCGTCTCTTGGCCTCGATGGCATCGAGGATGGGCTGCCTCTTGGCCTGGTAGCGCTGATGGATCTCCTCAATCTCCTGCTCCATCTGAGGGTCGAGGGAGGCCAGTCGGAGGCGCAGCTCTTCCACCGTCCAGGTATGCATCTAGACAAATAGAGATACAGAACCGGTGCTCTTATCCACATACACATCTAGACAAACACTTTATTGGACTAGCTTTGGTCATCCTCAAGGGGAAACTACACTGCTAAGTGAAGAAAACCACATGCAAAAACCACGCCAAGAACATGCACAAGCGTACACATTTGTTTTACTAGTAAAGTAATATTGTTGTTTGACTTTGATTTTCTTTAAATTACAGCAGGGTTAGGGTTAGGTAGAACATCAATTGCTCTACCTGGGTACTCTACTCTGATTTCAGTTATATCGTCAGGTATAACCTATTGGGTCAATGCCAAGGAAGGAACCCAGCAGGTTTCAGATATCACTTCCCAACCACAGACTTATACATCAATGGATGCCATAATCTTTCAATATCAAACTCCTGGATATCAATCATTGAAGGTCAAGTCAGTCACTGCATTTTACAAATGCTGACCACAAACTGGACATAAGTACTTAATTGAACACATACAAAAAAGGTCTCTAGTTGTTCAACTATTCATTCAATATGCCAGAGAATACTCTGCTACCTGTTTTCTAACCATGCTGTGATTATCTTGTTTCACATCCAAAGTGTGGAGCTTAAACATCACTGTACCGCTGTCCAAATACAGATGGAGCTGACTGCATATCTCGGCTAGCTGAGACTCAAATGTTCCACAGTTCATTGCCTGTGAGAAGACACCTAGGTAGCTTACTAGCATCAAAAATGCTGCATTCAATGTTAATACCTCAGGAAGACAACAATTGGAAATGGAAAACAATCAAAGACACTACTAAATGTGAAACAAACATTGCCTCAAGACCGAGGATGGATTTGTCCAGTTTCCAGTTGAAGGACAAGGTCCTCATGCTGGGGAAATTCAATTATTCACACAAAAAAACAAACAAAAGGAAAAGAAATAGCATTCCTTACAAAAAAGCATCTAATATCACTGTTATCCTAACCCTTTTTTCAACTCAGCTAGCCTCAATGTTTTGCTGGTCAAGCAAGCAAAAACAAAAAAGAAAAACACTTTCAAAGTCATCAAACATTTAGCATTTCAGCTAACCCGTGACGCAAACATGCTCTCATGCGCGCACACACACACAAACACGCACACACAGATCATCTGATTAAACAGGAGAAAGAGAACTAACCCTGAATATAGACTCTGGAAACCATCTCAACTTGGAGGCACTTAGGTGAGGTGGGGTGAGGTGGGGTGAGGTGGGGTGAGGTGGAAGCGTGAAAAGCGCCCTGGTTTCATTCTGCGTGTCTAAAAAATTGCAAACATATTGCTTACCCGTTTTTTGCCCTTGACCTCGCTCATAGAATTTTACTGGAGGATTTCATGACTTCAAGTCAGGAGGTAAAGATCAATAGGTACACAGTTCATTAATGGCCACTTAGGAAAATCTTTACCAAAACCTTAAAATATCTGATGCATGACAGCGATAACCAAGGTGTAAAGTAAGTGTATCTATTTTAGTAGATTGTCTAGGCTACATCTATTGGCATTTATTCAACCTCTGTCTCGCTCTGTTCCAGGCCTGAGTTAGGGACCTGCTGCCTGCTTTAGCTCCTCCCTGGGGGGTTCCCCCTCTCAGCTTTTACCAGCAGCCCTCCACTCTCCAGCTTTTTATTACCAACAATCAATAGAGCTAAAATAACACTGGCGTCTTAGTCCACTGGACAAATAAGCACGAGTAGAGGGTGAAAGGGCAAACAACATGACCACACCATGGTCAAATTAAGCAGTACGGAAACAAAACTTAGACAAATGTTGGCTGAGACCTGGGGCAACTTTCACTCTTTTACCAACCAGTAAAACTGAGCAAAATGAGTTACGCCCTGATCTCTATTGGTGACTTGGTCTCTCCACAAAGAACTAGAGGATTGAAAGTCCTGCTACTGCCCAGGGTTGGAATCTACCATTATGGAGATTCTACCACACTAAAGTGTATTAGAAAATGTACTAATATATGGAAAGGTGTGAACAGAATTGGTAACCACTTAAAAGGTTATACAGAATAGTTCAAACTGTAACACACATCCTTCTGCAGGGATATGCTTTCAAGTGGGGACTGAAACTGAGTAAATTTAGAAAAAAAACAACTTAAAACACTTAAAACAAAAAAACAACTATTGGCATTTCTGATGTCACCTTGAAATATTTCCAGCACAGTGGATTTGATTGCTGAAAAATTGCAACGTCTGGTTTTGGTGTCAGCCCTCAAATCAAAGAGCAAGGGCTTCTTTCTAGACCCACAATCAACAAGCATACAGGAGACAACCATCGAGGAGAGGAGAGAGACCAATTTCTCCACCGACAGGAGATAGACCAGAATGCAATGCAGTAGCCGAGATAGACCAGAATGCAATGCAGCCATAAAAACATTCACAAAGTAGTTGGCTAGCTAGCTATATTCATGAGTCCATTTATGAGTCCACATTTGATGGAAAGAAACAAGTTCATGCCTGTTTTATAAGGCTTGTTGAAAGGCATTCTGGGAAATCACTAACTGAAGGTTGCAGAAAATTGGGTACACCAAAAAAGTTCATTACAAAACTTCACAAAATTAAAAAATAACATCACAAATTGATAATTGATGAGTAAAAGTGAGTAGTAAAAGTTGAGCAGGAGAGAAACCAGAGTCCCTAGATAGCAAAATTAAAAGAAAAAACACAAAAAAGAAAAAGAAAAAGGCAAACTGATGGAAATACAAAGAGCCCCTACTGACAATCCGAGCATAAGAAGAGATCTAGCAGCAGAAACACGGAAATAGCCCAGTGGACAGATCTAAAATTACACACAGTCAGCGCAAAGCTGTCAACAAGCTGCTTCAAAGTATCATAAACCTCAACAGAAACCTGCTTTTCATGCTCTCATTTAAAAGTCTAATGGAACGCACATCCCCAAAGTGGAATTGTGAGGTGTACAGCAGACAGGAGGTTTTGTATTTTCCTTCCATTGTTTATTGCCTTGAAGTCAGCAGTGTCAGTATGTCCTCAGTTACTATGAGTTGTCAATATGCCTCAGCACCAATACCAGCAAGACTGATTCCTGCTCATCTGCTGTCCTTGCTGAACAAAGTGATGGGGGGGGGGGGGGCGGAACAGAAAGCTGTGATGGTATTATTGGCTGGATTTTTTTTATTTACGCCATGAAGTACTCAAGATGTGCGGTTATCCAGGAAGCAAAAGTAATGGGATCTTTATATAAAAATGAGAGAAAATTGTGTATTTTTTTTTTTTTTAGCATTTATTGTTAAATATGCATAAATTATGATATGGAGACTTCGCTAATAAGGTGAAAATCATGTTTCATTTCATTGAAGTTTGAACCAAAAGTGTATATGGCCATGTATATGCTAAAAAGGTTTCATGGACCGAGGGAGCATGCCTTGAAGACGCCAACTGTCTTGTTATGTTTGCACTTGGATGAATTCATGCGAGTCTGACATGTTTTGAGGGTCTTGTGGCTCAAGCTGGTGAATGCAGTGCCCTTTCAAAATTATGCCTCATATAAAAGGCATAAAAATGACTCCACCATTTTGCAACTGAAATTTGTCTTCCCTCACATCTCCTATATACAGCGATGGCAGGCCATGGAGATGTCAACTATTCCTGATCTTACTGAGTGAAAATTAGAATAGAAATATAGAAATTTTTCTACTGACCCAAATCTGTTATCTGTCTGGCAGCAGTGTGAAGATGATGCTTTGTGTGTGTGTGTGTGTGTGTGTGTTACATTTATTAAATATGACACCGTTTGCAGGTGTCACAGCAATGTGTCATACACCTTTTAAAGACGACTGTCTGTGTGTGTGTGAGTGTAACACACACATGAAAGATCCAGCTGGATGAGGCAGGATGAGGAAACCGGGTCACTCGACGGTTAACTGTCAAAATGAAACAACTTCAAATGCACACTGATAATCCTTCAAAAGGTGCACATGACATCTTTTATGGAAGCATAGTGGCAATGTGCTGATACAGCCGATACCATTCACAACAAGCAACCATTCCTGCACTGCTGCTACATCCCCAGTAACAACTGTTGGAAAATACTAATTGTGTCTTCCCAGTTGTTTTCTTGTACTTCAGGGGGGCAGGGTAGTCTGGTGGTAAGAGAAGCTGTCTCGCAACTGAAAGGTCACGCATTTGATCCCAGCAGCGGCCATTTGTCCTGCTGAAGTGTCCTTGAGCAAGACGCAGAACCCCTACTTGCTCACCCCCTGTCCTCTTCTGTGGTTTGTTAGTGTGAAAACTCGATCTGAACCAACTACAGGAACCAACTCCAAAACGCATAAGCAGTATAAAGAGACGGATGTTCTCCATCTGATAGCAGCAGAAGCCTAGCATAACGATACGAAGTGAGCAGTCTGGACTGATGCTCATGTCCAGATGTTTCTTCTTAACTGGTATGAACACCAGAGAAGAGCAGACAAGTCCATCATGGTAGATCAAGTTACAGACTGGAATCCGATTTGTTTTGACTCCGCCCTGCTGCCAGAATCTCTAACCTGGTGGATTGACATGTTACCAAAACTGTCCGATAACTGGGCAGTGTGAACCTAAAGGAACCATATAGAGTACGACCCTGAGTACACCCTAAATGTAATGAAAGACCTATGCAGGAGAGGCGACTTCTCTGATGACTACCACGATACCACTGACCCTCCCAGCAGTGGTGCTTTTGGATGCACCTGTATGAACGGCATGGCTTCAGAGCGAACACATCATCATGTCTCAGGGAGGTTACGGATTCCACAACTGTCTCGTTCGCCACACACTTGCTTTTTGACAGCCACACATTAACCCTTCACATGCACATACACAAACACACTGCACTGACTGAACCAGCACATCTCACTTGGTAGATTACAGAGTTCATGGTTGTCTTACATTGGGCTGAAACTGTGACACACAACACCCTTCAAACTCACCACCTCAAGATCTCCTTCGGCAGGCAGTTTGCGATTGTCTGCGTTGTTCTCTCCTCCTCCTCCTACTCTTCCTCCTCCATCATTACGGCTGTTGGCCTCCTTCTCCTTCTGCTCAAAGTACTCCAGGAAGGAGGGCTTGGCTGGCTGCATGGTCTCATCTCTCCCTGAATAACAGAATCAGAGTAAGATCAGAATCTCTTGATTTACCAGGCGCAGCAAATGCACAGGTCTTGGCGACACTGATGCAGGACCATACTGACAGCAAACGTAAATACATGGACACATGAAACAGAAACGACAGGACATTTGGTGCAAGGATGTAAAATACACTGTGGACTATACATATTTTTTTTTTTTTACAACATACAATACAGAATTTCTATATTTTGGGTGGATTCACATATGTACAGTACAACTTACAGATGGTAAATAAGCTTTTGTTAACTTTCTTAGCTGATCATAAGTCAAAATACACCACCTGAACATACGTCCAAAACTCATGTTTAGCTCTCACATCCTGCAAGTGCTTATTATTAAGTCTCAGACAACAAACTGGGCAGCAGGGTGGCGTCGTGAGTAGGGGAACCACCCTTCAACCAGAGGACCCAGGTTCACGCCTCATGTCCTTGAGCAAAACGCTGGATCCCTACCAGCTCTGACCCTGACCTCTGACCTCCCCGTGGAGGGGGGAATAAAATATTGTGTTGTTAAATTTTCATGGCTAGTCTACAAACAGGAGCCAAACAGGACAGAGGACAGAGAGGCTATGACATGCAACAAAAGCTGATTCAGATTTTAATGCCATCATGTCATTCTGAGCACAATTTCTGTGCCTTAGTCCACTGAGACACCAGGACACCTCTACAATCACTTTCAAAGTAAACAGCATTCATGGCTGTTCACGATTTTGACCTAATTCACAGAAATCTTCAACTCCAGGAACAAAGGTTTGGCTGGCGGCATCATCTTTTATCTCATTGAACAAATAAAATGCAGCCTTATGAATAATGGCGGCACACTTTCAAAATTAAACCCATTATTCATAACGGCCTTTCAGTTCATTTTCATCATTAACAAAATTTATAACGGTGCTTCATTTTATTTAATTCACAGAGGTATTCAACTCCAGGAGCTAGATCATTCATAATGTCAGTTTACTTCATTTTCATAATGAACTAAACGTATAGTGGCTGCAGCTCTTCTCATAATTAATAATATTTATAATGGTGGTTCAGCAACTTACGCCCAATCCACAGAAGTTTTAAGCTACTTCATGAAGTGGTAGTTTACTCTACAAGTAATTCTCAGAAGTATTAATATTGTGGAAAGAACTGCTTGACACTTTGGGCGGAAAACATCAGCATCATTTAGATGCTGGTTTACATTTTATAATTAACTCACATGGCAGGAATGATGATGCTCTTTGTCACTTAGCTATGCTTCCAACAAAAAACAGCAATAAAAAGAGCTTTTACCCGATTCATCACTTTTTATATTTTGGAGAAAACAGAAGATGAACACATACAGTGGGGTCCAAAAGTCTGAGTCCACCACCAGGAACTGCTAGTTAGTTTTTAGTCAAATGATATTTTTCAAACAAGATTTGTATTACAGAGTTGAGGGGGAAATTACTGCTTAACCCCTGCAAGATCAATGATGTCCTCATCCTTGATTCAGAAATAATTAAATTGATAATTAAAAATATATTTGAATGGAAGTCCTTTTCCAAGGTTAAAGCACTAGCAGTAGCAACAATAACGCATAGAGAGCCATATTAATTTAGTTAATATCTGGTATTAGTAGTTAAAAGACCAAAACAATTCACACTGTGTATTAGGAGCGCACATGTCTTAACATCTGAATGAAATATCTGATGTGACAACAATTTGAGAAAATGTGAACAAGATATTCAGATATAATTTGATTTTATGAGCATTAGAGTTCTGGGTTTAAAGTAAAAACTAAGTTGAGATTCAAAAGAAGGTTTAACATTCATCTTGCTTCGTCTTCAACTGGGTTTAACAGTTGGTGCAACAGGATTTATTTTTGAACCATGACTTAATCCAGTTTAAAAGTGAATTCTTGTCGGTGCGACCCTTCCTAAGTTGTTGTCAGCTCACCTTTCCCTACTACTGGCATCTTCCAGCTGACCTCTCTTGGCTTAATTCCTTCCTGCTTGGTTCTGTTCAAATACAAAGGCAATTTAATGTATGGGGTTCTCCTGACAGGCAACAAATGAATAGCTTTCGGTTCATTTAATAGCTGCTGCCAGGTGACTCAGCACTTGATTAAGCTGCCAAGTGCATCGACCTTGGGGAAGTCAGCGTTTAAGGAAACCGGCTGCAGTTCTCCCAATATGGATATTATCTCAACATAATCGGATGAAATGAAGTCATAAAAACCCTGGCGTCTCTTTGAGTCTAGTTTATAGTCTGGGGTTGTTGGGTAGTTTCAGACGTGTCTGATTGGTCAAAGATTTATTCCAGCTGTACTAAAAATTGCTGTGCTTGGATGGCTGATATGCCAACTCCTGTGGCTGCCAAGGAGTTGGGGTTTTTTATACTTATGTATGTATACTACATTTAAGAAAATGTTTCAGTCAGTGCACATTGTTCGTGGATGTAGAAAAACCTAGAATAACTGCATAGATGTTCTTTACTATTTTGATTATTATGACTATTGCATCAGTCATACACATCATGATGGTAAAGAAGATGCTCTCTGGTATTACTGTGATATTATGTGTGCATGGAAAATGTGATGGTATAATTCTTCCTCTAAAATGTTTTGTACTGTCTGTTATGTAACGCAGCTTAGGAAGTGTTAACCAGCCTCTGTTCAAGATGCTCTTTCTAAAAACCATGTAGCCACAAGAGAGTGCAAAGTATGAGTGTGAAGTATTTATATGCGCTCAGACACCATGTGAGGTTGTGAAACATGATTTTTCACTTTAAACCTACTTTAAAACGTCACTCTGAGACAGTATTCTGCACAGGTTAGTAGGAGAGTACATCCTCAAAAAAAACACTTAATCTGTTTGATCTTACAAGGTCCACTCCACATACAGTACTGCACAAAAGTCTCAGGCAGCCTAGATTTTGTTTTCTGCATTAGTGCTAGTACATTACTAGTAGTAGTACCTTACTAGCTTATTATTAGTATTATTATTATTATTACATAGCTAGTACATTACTGCTCTTTATAGTACACTATTATTATTTTTTTGTGTTTTGCCTATTTTTTTTAGCATATTTGACAGTAGAGAGAGACAGGAAAGATCAGGTGAGAGAGGTCCCGGGCTGGATTCGAACCCAGGACGTCACGGTTATGTGGCGCCTTAGACCACTGAGCCACCAGGACACCCCTATAGTACATTATTTAATATTTAGAAACTTTTCATTGCATTACTTTTGAAAGCATCTTCGCTTTTACATGTGCTTAAGACGTTTGCACAGTACTGTATATTGAGTTCGCTGTTAGGAGGAGGATAAGGCTAGTGTTAAGGGGCAGGAGTACCTAATAAAGTGGCCGGTAAGTGTACAAGATACGTTTTTGAGGTGAGTCTTCACACTCAAACAAATTGGGCAATTCCTTTTGGGTGTGAAGCAGTAGATCACTGTTGTAAGAGGAGGAGACTTTTTACTAGTGGTCCTGTTGGCAGTTGACTGTCAGTACAGGAAGCCACATGCACAGAGATGTTTAATATGTGGCTAAAATATACAACTGCACACACACTGCAGGGTTTGACAATAAGGAGTGCCTGATGAACCATTGGACATGGACCAAGGCCTGTTGGGCCAGTGCCTAACACGGTGATAAGCCTGTTATCTCCTGGCCCACTCTCCTCTTGGACGGATGCCACCTCAGAGAGTTGTGTGGCGTGGACCTGGCGTTCAAATTACAACGCACAAAGTAAAAGGTTGCTTCTTTTCTCGTGGTAGGAAAATGATGATCCCATAAAAATCTGTTAGTGCTTCCAAGAAAATTGAGCTCATTTTTAAAAGCATCAGCAATTACCACAAACACCTTTATGTGGGTAAAGCTGAAATCACACTTACTTTACGTTTTCATCCGACACCATTTGGTGGATGTATTTAATTTAGATAGGGATATGGATGGGGCCACAGTTTTAGTGCCTTGCTCCACCCTTTGAGCTGCACAGGTAATGGAACCTCTAACCCCGGGTACATATAAACCACAGGAGAGATTGGAGATGGTTTGAACCTACCAGAGAGGTCTGACTAGAGAGGACTGTCGTCTGCTCTTGCAACTTCCCAAAACAAATTAAACTTGAATAAAAGAAAAGAGAATCCAGACACTGAAAGCAATTAAGTCTTTATAACCAATAAATAAAGAATCCTTGCACATGTTGTAAGTCGCTCTGTAAGATAAATGTAGTCATGAGTGTGACTGCTAACTTAAATACATCTATTCACAAAGTAAACCATTTCAAGGTTGGAGAGCGCTGGTGACGCTACACGGAGAGAGTACCCGGTCTAAATAATTCATCCAAGTCAACATATTGGTTCATTCTAAAGCCATTCAAAACAACAATGGCTAAATTTGGAAAGCATCTCTTTCCAGACCGCCAGCTGTTTAAACGCTGAAATGGATCTGTGAGAGACAGGAAGACTCAGAAACACAGACAGGGAGTGACAGTGAGTGAGTGATAGAGTGGAAGATGATAAGTGTGTGTGTGTGTGTGTGTGTGTGTGTGTGGGAAAATGCTGGATGGAGGGAGGGAGAGATAGAGCAATAACAAGCTAGTGAATGACACACAGGGTCTTGTATGCCAATCGAAAATGAATGAATTCAAACTGACAGCGTGTTTTTAGGAAGCCAGAACTACTGGCTTCCTAAAAACTCAGGCCAGAACACCCAGTGAGAACTTGCATGATGAGCTTTGTGAAAATAATATTACATGTCCACAGAAGTGTCCTCAACAACACGCAGAGCAGAACTAGGCCATGTCCCATTGACCCAATGCTTCCATTACAACTCACCACTCGGTACTGATCCTCTGGAGATATGACTCATCAAAACTAACTCCCAAAGGGATATACAACCCAATTCATAAAGCCAGATCATTTTGTATTTCGCTTGAAAAAACCCTGGAAAAGAACTGTAATACAACTGAATGTATTGTTTCAATAAAAGACTATGAGCTGAATCAGAGACCACACCTTCAAATTTGAAAAAGTGGTCATAAT
Organism: Hoplostethus mediterraneus; assembly: GCA_034670385.1. NCBI lineage: Eukaryota > Metazoa > Chordata > Actinopteri > Trachichthyiformes > Trachichthyidae > Hoplostethus > Hoplostethus mediterraneus. Next base: position 356,348 of record JAXDDW010000041.1, read on the forward strand.
AATTCATGTTCAGAAAGACACGGACCTCTCTGTTCAAACAAAATGAGATTGAAGATGAGATGCATTTCCTTAGACTCGACCCTAAATACCACCATACTACCAGAGATGTGTATTTCCCAAAGTATTGCGATAGATTCAGGAGCTTCCAAGCTCTAACAGGGAGAGAACACATTAAATTGTATAAGGTCAGGAGAGACATGCAATTGATATTACTGAACGACTTCCAGCCTAAGTAACTAAGAGGAATACTGACATTTTATATTACTTCATTAATATCTGTGAGTATACTTGGTAATAAAACCATTGTGATTCCGTTAGAGAGTTAGACAATGTCGTGGAAGACAATCAGACATGAGTGACACTAATATGATAGTATTATGATAGTATTAGTCTCTAGTTTGCTGATGTGCATTCTGGTGTGTGCATGTACGTGTGGATGGTGGATAATCAGCGCAAATGAAAAGGCTTTTTATTGTTCAGCACCATTAGCAAAGATCAATATCAGATCTAATATCTTATCCTGGGTCTCTTCTGCATCAGACCATGTCCATTAGCTCAGGACACACACACACACACGCACACGCACGCGCACGCGCACGCGCACACACACACACCTGAAGGAGATTGGAGAGCCAATGTAATTATACAGTCTAAATGTTCCTGTGTTAATGTAGTTTTAACTGGCAGCAGCAGAAATCCATATTGACTCAATAGCAGGACATTAGACAGGAGACTGCAGTGTGTGTGTGTGTGTGTTCATGTTTGCAAATCTGCAGGTGTGTGTGTGTGTTTGTACCTTAGTGTGTGTAATCTAGTGTGTCTCATGTATACGATGTGTGTGGGAATGTTTGTGTGTAGGTTAATGTCTGAAATATATGAGTGTGTGTAATCTAGTGTCTCTAATGTAAACAGTGTGTGTGTGTGTGTGTGTGTGTGTGTGTGTGTGTGTGTAAGGAGTGAGTTATAGTGTCTCCACTCATTGGGCCTCATTCACGAAACGTGTGTATGATCAGATTTGATCATATAATGTTAGTAAGAACGTTTCTCCGAACATAGTCGTACTCATCATTTTGTTCATATCTGAATTTGTTCGTTGGTACGATCAAATCCTACGAGGGTTTGGAAATGTGTTTGTGTGTTTGGAAACTGTTATCAGTTCTTGTGACTCTCTTGAACTCTTCTTTTTGTTTCCTGTCACACGACTCTTCAGTCTGCAGGCTTTTACGGTGTTGAACAGCGTTTACCTGCAAAGCGGCTTCAACAGGCACGAGCATCCATCCAATATACACCTGTCCTACCAACACATCGAGGTTTCCCATGTTCGTGTTTTAGTACGCACACAAATACAACAAATTAACAAATAATTTATTAAAACATTCGTGAATGAGGCCCACTGTTTGTGTTTGAACTAGAATTGTGTGTGTGTGTGTGTGTGTGTGTGTGTGTGTGTGTTTTAATCAGCTCCATTACTCAGCCAGAGGTGTTGACCAGACCCACACTGTTGCTCTGCTGCTCATTACTGTGTGGTTCAGTTCCTATTGCTGCTGAGTGTTCAGGCCGTCCAGCAGCACTGCAGGGTGGAAATCACCACCAGCCGCATGACAACCATAACACACTTCATCCATAATCCACAATCCACAATCAATAATGCATTCATGTTGCTGCAATCTATGTGCTATGCAAGGATGTCATGGCTCAAATGCAGCGAGATGAAACTGATCAGATGTGGTTAGCGGTTGTAATAGTACAACATACATCATCATTATGAAAACTGTAAAAAGGTGCTAAAAAACCCAACAAATTCATTTCAGCTGCATAATTAAAGCAAAAGTAAAGAAAATCCAAGGCAAGCAACACCTGCAGCAAAACACAATGCAAACAGAAATGTGAAATGAATGAACTTCCAGTAGAAAGAAACTCATTGAACGCATTCAGTGTGATGAGTTTGTCTACTCTGCCAGCCACTGCAGCAGCTGCCCTCCATCCTTATTTGGCTGGTAAGATGTGCAAATCGAATTTTGGATTCCATCAGCCACTGTGGCTGGTGGACGAATACGTTGCCTTCCTGCCCTGCAGCACCGGTCTAAGCAGACGCACTACTGCACAACACACAAACACAAAGAAGCATAAATGGACGAGCTCAAACGTACACATATATATTTATATAGCAGTGGTCTTCAACCCTGGTCCTCGGGACCCACAGCCCTGCTGGTTTTCATTCCAGCCGTCTCATCAGGGGCTGATTAACATGTGGGACACCAGGTGAATCTAATTAACTACCTGGTAGGAAGGAAAACCAGCAGGGCTGTGGGTCCCGAGGACCAGGGTTGAAGACCACTGTTATATAGTGATCCTCCAGGGGAGACAGTCAGGGAACCCACCCAAACCAGTGGGATGGTATGTGGGCGCCCCCTAGTGGCTGTTTCAGCAGCCGTCTGAGCTTTCAATGGTTCAGAGTGTAGAAGACTTGGGGCAAGCATCTGGGAGCTGAACTACTAGGAGGGACACAACAGTTTTAAAGCGAGCCCACAGTTATAACTACCAGTGAGAGGTTCCAGTGGAGCAACTGGGGATTAGGTGCCTTACAGAAGGGCATTATGATGGTGGCTGTTTTGCCCAGCCAATCCAGGTGTTTGAACTGGTGGAGTTCCAGTTTCTCAGCTATCACCGCCCTATGGCTGCCTCTTCACTGCTCTAATCTCATTGGCTATTGAGGGCCTGTGATCCCCACACACTACGCCAGGTCTTGTTCTGGCTCAGATCAGTGTGAGTCGATCGGGGTGATTAAGACTGAATCTCTAAAGTCGTCACAAAACTAGATCACCTTCCTACGACCACTCCTCTCTTTATCTGTGTGTGTGTGTGTGTGTGTGTGTGTGTGTGTGTGTATTTGAAGAACCATGAAGATGACTGACGAAGCTTGAAAGCCAAGCGTGCGTGTGTGTACGTGTCTTACTTTTCATAGTACCGGCCTCTTCCTCGTCCTCTTCATCAAAGTTGATTACCATGGTGCCCAGTTGGGACACCATGGTTCCTGTGTCTTCGTGCTCAACCAAGGTCCGTGCCGTACCACCTTGCGACCCCGCTAACGAGCCGGCGGCCCGGATGGTTCCCAGGTCGCCGGTCCCTGCCCGCACCATGGTGCCCTGGTCAACCTCGTCCTCATCCTGGAACATGCAGGACAGAGAGGAAAGCCTGCATCGTTTTAATCCAGTATGATATAACTACAGTTTACCAGCTAGTTTACATCCAGACTAACCCTCGAACTAGATCCTTTATCCCCTACAAATGATCCTCTGCAATCACACACACAGCCTGTACAGGAGCTCTCCCAGTAAAACGAATCCAGTTTGAATAGTGCTGAAGGAGCAGCTGAAGCCCTGTTTGGGCCGGATTAGCTCAACACACCCAACGCTTGCCTCTTGATCGTTAAAGTTATTTGCTCTGTAAAAGGTGAAGCTAATCCGTGGCCTACCGAGAGACAGATCTGTGAGACAAAAGAGACTGAAAGTGTGTATTATGTGTGTGCCAGGCAGGGTTGCCGAGCCACTCCAGTTTTCAAACGTTTGAGACGGATTGCGTTTAACTGAATTAAAACTGCTCCGCCATTTTATACTCATAATCCGATAGTGGGAATAATGTATGAATATGTCTTCGTTTTATCAGTTTGGGATACCAGATGGGTTTAACCCAGTGTCAGGCAAGTGGCCGACATTCAACTGACTTTCAAATATTTTCCAATACATTGTACTGTCCTATGTGGCCCAATTATTTGGCCTTTAAGTAGGCAACAGTGGCTCCCAAACCGAGGTCCAGGGGTCAGGAAAATAAATGTGGGTCAAATCAAGGAGGACTCAGTGTTGTCTATCAGGTAAAGCAGGATATGTAACAATGAGCTCCGTTTGAGTGGTAGGGTTAGGGTTAGGGTTAGGTTTGGGTTAGGGTTAGTAGCAGGTCCTGTGGTAATTCTGCGTGAGCCTCTGAGTGTTACTGCGCTCAGCATGTCTGTACCGAGTTGTCGTCATCCTCTGCATCCTGCTCTCTCTGTTCTGCCTCCAGTGTCTTCAGTTTGATCTCCATGGCGTCTGTGATCAGAGCTCTGAGGACGGAGCTGGGCTTGGCTGACCTGATGAACGGATGCTGGAGGAGGAGGGTGGGGGGGGAGGGAGAGAGAGAGAGAGAGAGAGAGAGGTTATAATGGGTGTGTAAACATAATATGATTAACACACTCGTCACACTCAAGCTCAATTTCAATGTGTCAAAAACGAGGGAGTCGACCTAGATGCAGTGGTGGTGTAACATGGTGTAACATGGCAACAAAACACATGTCAAGTGTTGCATGAGTGCATTATGGAAGTCAGAAGGAAACGGCACTTCAATGGTGTCTTGCTTCCGTAACTTAACATATTTCTGGTTGAAACAGGATGTTGGGGCCCAACACGGGGAGGGACTGTTCAAAAGTGGGCGGGAGAAGCAATCCACAGTGAGTCACTACTACCAAATCAGGTGCTCATAGCTCAAAGCATTTAAAAAGGATATATATATTTTTTAGCAAAAAAAAAAAATCGATCTCAATGTTTCCCATACTTAAGCTCACCTCTGGTGCAGCGCCACAATATCGGCACGGCCGACGTATAGAAACTTATCTGAATCAATCTGCAACACCGGTGCAAGAGGGGCTTCACACACCACAAGCCTGGACAGACAAATACTGAACCCAACAGATTGGCAGTAGTCGGGAGTGACATGGAGGTACCTGTAGCAGCTGTGTGGCGGTCGCCCTGTTCTCTGGGTTTTTCACCAAACACTGGCTGACGAAGTCTTGAAACGACTGAGACCACAGGTCCGGGTTACGAAACGTCGGGGGAGGGTTGGTGGGGATCATGAAGATGGCCTGGAAGGGGCGCACGCACACACACACACGCACGCACGCACACACACACACACACACACACACACACACACAGTCAGTTAGTGGGTACTACACGTCTCTCATCACTACTCCCTCTGCATTTCTACACACTTACAAACACACGCCATCTTTACATACATGTTCACCCAATCACAGACTGTCCCTCTCACACACACTGCCTCTTTAACCCGGGCAGGCAGACACACAGTCCCTCACCCTCATGGGGTGGATGTCTGCGTAGGGCGGCTTGCCCTCAGACATCTCTATGGCTGTAATTCCCAGGGACCAGATGTCGGCCACGCAGTTGTAGCCGATCTCCTGTATGACCTCCGGGGCCATCCAGAACGGCGTGCCGATCACCGTGTTACGCTTCGCCATGGTGTCCTGTGGGAGAGAGAGGGATGGAGATAGAGAGAGACATAGGGAGGGGAATGGGGGAGGGAATGTGATTAGCAAATCTAATAAGTCGAATGACAAGGCGATACTTCGTCCTTCCCAAGCACGTTGTCTTGGAAAGGACGGATCTCTCAAGACAGCACAGTAACGTCTTGTTAGTCTTAGATCGTCAGTTGAGTCAGTTGTTCATCTTCCCCACGAGTCCAACTGACGATATTTGAATGTGATGCATCTTGGGGCTGCTGTTCGTTCTCGTCAGCCAAGTCAACATTCAATTAATCCTTCCTATTCCATCCTTCCTCCTTCCTACTCCATCCTTCCTACTCCATCCTTCGTCCTTCCTACTCCATCCTTCCTACTCCATCCTTCATCCTTCCTACTCCATCCTTCCTACTCTATCCTTCCTACTCCATCCTTCCTACTCTATCCTTCCTACTCCATCCTTCCTACTCCATCCTTCATTCTTCCTACTCCATCCTTCCTACTCTATCCTTCCTACTCCATCCTTCATCCTTCCTACTCCATCCTTCCTACTCCATCCTTCCTACTCTATCCTTCCTACTCTATCCTTCCTACTCCATCCTTCATCCTTCCTACTCCATCCTTCCTACTCTATCCTTCCTACTCTATCCTTCCTACTCTATCCTTCCTACTGCATCCTTCCTACTCTATCCTTCCTACTCTATCCTTCCTACTGCATCCTTGCATTTGTTATGCAACTGTGTGTGTGCATGTGTGTGTGTGTGTGTGTGTGTTGTGCGGCCACTTCCCCCCTGCATGTGTTGTGTGGACAATGCTGCAATTAAAGTTGTTGTTCTTCTTCTTCTTCTTCAACTGTACTTCAGTTGTAAGATACTACGCTAAAAGCACCGTGGAGGAATAAGAACAGATATTGAGAAGCTCTTGTGTGGGGGAGAAAAAGAGAGAGAGAAATCGCTTTATTTCCATAACGTCTCTGTTTTGCTGTTGTAAGTACTGTTGCCATTTCAAAAATGTATCTTTCAAATACTTATTCTTCAAGTTACTTGTCCTTCCTTTGGTGATGATGACACCTGCTTTAATACTAAATAATAATTAAAATACTTGAATGAACTTTGGCCTGACCGTCTGTCCTGGCTTGCCACTGTCCAACAGGACACCATATCTAAACATACTGTACACAGTAAATGAATGACTGTTGTCCTTACTGTGAGTTGCCCGGCCACTCCGAAGTCGGCCAGCTTGGCCTGGCCCTCTGCACTGAGCAGGATGTTGCCTGCCTTGATGTCTCTGTGGATCTTCCTCATGAAGTGGAGATACTCCAGACCCTTCAGAGTGGACTGCAGAATGGTGGCTATCTCCTCCTCTGTTAGCTAGAGCCCAAATTATTTTGTGTTATTTTTTAAATCACATCGCATTTATCTATTTTTATGACTTTAGGACACGTTCATACATTTCCAAAAGGTTTACAAACTTTGCCTTTACTGGATAAAGTCTCACATTTCGTTACACATGGATAGGCCAACTGTGTCATGTCATAAGAACAGTCTGATAAACTCAGTGCATTATTTCAATCCAATCCAATTCAATCCAATAACACTGTAAAACATTTTTTTTAAACCGACAATCAGAATCAGCCCCAGAAAACCTGACTGGCGCATCCTTACTAAATTACTAAAATGACCTTCAGTGACTGGGTGTGTTTTCATTTTGATCCATAGTTGTATGATATCAGAAACCCTGTTCCTTGTTTGTGAGTACTACATTACCGTTTTGTTGCGTAGCCGTATGATATCGGACACTGATCCAGCTCCACAGTACTCCATGATGATCCACAGGTCACTGTTCTTAAAGTAGCTGCCATAGTACTGAACTACATGGGGACTGGACACACAGAGATTCAACTCAGTTTGGGACAGTTCGGTGTCCACACTGCACAATCCAATTCCAACTTCCATCAGTAGAATTATTGTAAACAAACGAGGGCATGGTGGAGACGATTGGTGACCTCTATCTCACACAGCTGGTATTGTGTTTCTCAACATTAAGACCACACTTCCCATAAACCCTGCTGCATCCTGTTATGGCCCTGTCACACTATTGCGTATTGTACTAGCGTATGAAAAATATCACTCATACGCTGGTATACGCTGACATACGCTAGGGGTACGTTAGGCATAGGTTTTATATGTTTCAAGCACGGCTGCATACGGTGGCATACGCTGGCATACGCTGAATACGCTGAAAATTTGTAAGCATGCTTAAAACTTTTCAGCATATTCGGACATATGGTTTATACGCAAAGCATAGGCTAGGCATACGCTGAATACGCTCGAGTTACGCTAGAGGTACGTTACTCATAGGTGGAGTACGCTGGTCATACGCTGGCAATACGCTGGCATGAAGGTGTACCGTACAGCTAGCGTATTGATAGCGCATGAGTAACGTACTTCTAACGTATGTCTGACGTATCTGCAACGTATATAGACATCTTGGCGTATGCCTGACGATTGAGTAACGTATTTAACGTACAACTAGCGTATGATTGGCGTATGGCAAGCGTATCCCCAGCGTATTGCCAGCGTTTTGATAAAGTGTATATATAGGATCCCATTTCCCACTTCTTGCCTTTTTCTCGGCCCCGGGTAGACGATGTCTTCTTCTTGGGAGCCATGTTGATAGCTCTACGTCTACTGCACTAATGCTGCAATGTGGAAAGGCCGCAGCTATCACGTGCGGTACGCTGGACATGCGCAGTTCATACGCTATTCATTCGCTAGCCATACGCATACTACGCTGGCCATGCGCTGGACATACGCTGGCAATACGCTACTCATAGGTTCAATACGAACAATTCTGTATTTTCAAGGGCTTTTTGTGCGTATGAAATTAATTTTCATACGCAACTAATACGTTTCTCTCATACGCAATAGTGTGACAGGGCCCTTACAAAGAGGACGGTAAGAGGGCGTTGCTCCATGTGTGTTCATTTTCTCTTTTGCTTTGCGGTGTCCATGATAAACTTTAGCTCCGTCTATGCTGGAAGAACAGCGCCCTCTACCTCTTTTGTGCCATAAAGCAATAACGCAGGTTTCACATCAAATCCGACCCGCCGGCAGTCTAGGTAGAGGCTGCCGCTCTTCTCGCCAATGGTCTCTTTTACGGTAATTACACTAATGTTTCAAAAGCGTGAAGTACCTGTTACACTGCTTCATGATGGAGATTTCCTTGATGATCTCCTGAAAGTCAGACTCCACGGGAACCTGTTTGATGGCTACAATCTCCCCCGTCTCCTTATAGTTGGCCTTGAACACACAGCCATACGACCTGCAGACACACAGGAGAAAGAGGTTGTGGGTGAGTGTGTGGTGGTGGTGGTTACTTGTGGACGAGCTGGTGACCAATAAGCAGGGGTCCGACAGCGGCCTCAAGGTACAATTTCATGACTTTTCCATGACTTGCTAACACTAAGCCGGAGCACTTCAATGACCTGAAAACTGTATTCCTTTCCTGGTTTGTTTCAGCTCAGAAAAGGTCTACAGGGGTAAACAGAGAAGTGTAGAGGAGTGGCCATACAATGTATAAAAATAACTGAAAAACACAATCTAATGCAATTACTGTGAGAAATGAGTTATAACATACTTTCTGGTATATTTCTGTAAAGCGTACCATTTGTGAAATTCCCCAGAGAATTCATTAAATACCCTGACTTCCCCTGTCTGGAATACACCTGCCAAACTTCCATGATATTCCAGGAATTACAGGACCAGTGGGAACCCTGAATAAGACTCACATTCCTAGACCAGTTTAGAAAACCCAGGCAAAAGAAGAGAGAAACATCCTCCCCTCTACAGTCAATGTGCTTTCAAGGTACTTTCTGGTGGAGCTGTTCAGTGGCCAACAGTATAAGGCAGTGGCAGTACAGGAGTATGGAAACCACCCTGCGTACCTAATCCCCTGCTGTGGGTGTTCAGACTGTGTTCAACTAGCCTGGTTAAATAACAGTTTAAAAAAATCAGTCCAGTGACATTTTAACAGGCCCCGTAAACACATGCTGAACTATTACATTTATGTATTCTCTATATTAACTGCTTGAAAGCGAAACAAATCAGACTTTTCTGGGATCCTATTGCCTGTCATGACTTATGACTAAAGGTTTGGTAAATTATTTGAACGGAAAAGGGTTCAGCCGGGTCTGTTCATCTCAGGAACTGCCACAGTGTTTCAGAATATAGAAGGAAGAATGATTTAGAAAGAATGATTTCCTGCCAAACTGGTTGTAGAGGATATAATGTACCAGCCACAGTCAAAGATATAGGTTTCATAATTCTGTAATATTACTTCATTTTATTTTGTTTTTCCTGAAACAATTTGAGATTTTCTTACAATGAAAATGAAATAAAATTCATTATTATTATTATTATGATTCAACCAGAATAGTATCAAGCCCCTCATTACTGTACTAGTTTCAGATCCTTTACAGAGCCAATCCAGTCCCCTGTAACTTTATCTAACTTTATCTAGCTTGTTTGCTGTAATTTCTCTGGTGTTCATAGAAGTCAAGAACACAATGAAGTGTCTGAACATGAGCCTCAGCCCAGACTGTGGTTTGCCCTTAGTTCATTTTGTCACACTTAGCTTTCCAAGCATGAAGAACTATCACATCCATCTCCTTTTACCCATAACCCCTTGTGTTTGGGGGTTGTTTCCTATCATTGTTCTTTCTTTCTCAGTGCAGTTATTTGGTGCTGCCCGAGTTGTAACGGCCTTGTTCTCTCCTGGCCACATGAACGGAGCTAAAGGAGTTCAGATAAACCGCCCCAGACACGCTTGGTGTGAATGCACCCTTACTTAACTAGCCTGGTTTCGAACCTGTGTGGCTCCTCGTGTTTGTACGCCAACCCCTGCAGCATGAGTGAGGGTTGCTGAGTAATACAAGTAGTTGGGAGTTAATGATGACAGCATCAGTCATCATTACACACACACACACTGAAGAGGAAGTGAGTTGAGAAACAGGAAATAAAAATGCAATGTGTATAACGCACCGGAGGAGGGAGGGGCTGAGAAGGAGGGTGAAAAGAGAGGGAGAGAGAGAGAATAAGTGAGAGAGAGAGAAAGAGGAAGGAATAGGTAATTAACACAAACTCCCATATAAATACAGACAGACAGACAGTTTCATCCATCATGACCACACTATGAGACTAACTGTCTCACTGACTATCTATATGACTGGCTGACTGATTGTATGACTCACCCTTCACCCAGCTTCTCCAGGACATCAAAGACCTCCTCTGGCTGCTTGGTCAGACTGTCTTCACTCAGCTTCTTTAACCGTCTGCGATGAGAGAATGAGAATGTCATGAGAAAAAAGCAGAAAGGAAAGTTACATTTCAACAATTCACCATATACATTTCATAGCTCCCCACCATCATCACCTCATATCTTAATGACAGAAACTTGTCATGGAAACTTTATATGTCACAAGGAATTGATTTGTTGCTGCACTTTTAGATCTGTATTATCTATATGTTCGGTTATTTTTTGACATTCAACCACGCTTACATATCTAACATTACAACATTACAAGTAGAAGTAAGGATTTCAACAGTCAGCAACCAGACAATAGATGCTACAACTACTCCAGTTTCCCAAGAAAACTAATGTATAACCGAGATGTGCTGAGTAAAGAACTAACAGCCAGGCGGATTTTATAATACATCTTCCTTTAGAGGGTTGCTGTCCACCCTTTGCTCTCGTCGGGGACGTGAACATGTCTAGGACAATCTCTCCACATCTTTGATCAAGACAACAGACAAAAATAGTCTCGATCTGTGGACAAAAATAGACCCAAACACATCCAAGCCATTCCTAGGATGGCAGCAGACTGGGACAAAAACAAGAAAGGAGATATTTGCTCTCATTTGTATTCTCCAGTTTGGGTGTTTAGCTGATTCTCTAATCACAGTGCCGTACGCTGAATACGCAGGTAGGGGTTCAATGTCTCGCTCAAGGACACTTCGACAGGAAACGTGTTGACGGACACAAACCGACCACAAGGCAGCACTGCCGCCCTGCTCTCCTGCTTTCTGTGTCAATCAACCGTCTGACTTCTGACACTATTGGATAATCTCCCAAACAGGACTGAAACATCACCAGGCCGGAGCACTGAACTGTTCATATGGATATATGGAACATTAGTTACTGAATGCTACAGATTGTGTACCAAGAGTGCCTTTGAGGTGTTTATATGAGGGATCTGTTCATCTGGACTAATAATAAAGCTAAATACTAGCTAGATACTGCAGGTGTATTCTCTCAGTTTGAAGAAAGAATCATATTTCTGCATTGGAATAACATTTTGATCACAAAAATGAGAGATATGCCGTTTGAAAACTGTGACATCTGGGACCAGATACATACAACTTTATATTTAAGACTAGAAATCTGTGTACACACAAAATAGGAGGAGAGGGGACCCAGCTCTCTGTTGTATCCTGGGCCAAACAAAATCACAATTGTTTTAAAATTCCAGTTGTATTAAAGCAAGTTATCGGTCTTATGTAATACTAGTACAATTGAGGCATTTGTATAAGGTCAGTTTGAGTTCAGCCTAAATTGGTGTTGCACTGAAAGAAGTCTTCACGCTGGAAACTAGAGAAGTATGAGACTGAACGGCAGGTTACCTTTTGGCAAATAAGCTCTGTGATCAATTTACTGCCGTGTAATGAGAAGATGGGTAGACGTTTCTAATTCTCTGTGGTGCATGCTAATGCTGTAGCACAGTGTGTGTATAGAGGACGATACATCAGCTTTGCACCATCTAAAAAGCACTGAAACACTTCATGGTCACTGTGGTCAAGATGCTACCAATCTTCTTGCTGAAAAGTTGATCATTTGAGATGATTTACAAAAAAAAAAGTCTGTATTCCTTTAAAGCATCTAAGGCAGATTCACATTCAGCCCAGCGTGGCCTTGCGCCCAGCTGCCCACTGTACGGGCTACGGGCCACAAGCTCTACCCCTGTAGCTCTTCATCTGGTTTCCCAATGAAGTCCATGAACAAGTGTGTGTGTGTGTGTGTGTGTGTGTGTGTGTGTGTGCTCGTGGATAAAAGAACTGGATACACCAAAAGCCAAGAGAGAGTTTACATTACGGAGAAGATTTTTTTGTTCTGTCTCTTTCGTGAGCTCCTATTTCTTATTTAGTTTAGTTTCCATCTTCTTCACTTCAATATTGGCAGGACACGACAGCGCTGACCCTTGCAGTCCGTACTATCGGGGGCTTATAATGTTGGTGATCTAGTTTTTTTTTAAAGTTTATTCTATTGTTGCTGGTCCCAATGACTTTAACTTCTGTGAGTAGTTCAGTGAGTTTGGGTCAATATAACTTTCAATTCAATCCATTTAGGATTTGTCAGAATTCAAAAACTGGAAACCTTTTGCCACAAAAGTCTTTTATATCCATCCAATCTTAAAAGAAAAGAAAATGTGAATTGACACCATCCCTGATGCATATATAACCAAAATCTGTGGTTTTCAAATGGTTTTGCATTAGACTTGATCTTTTAGCAGTATGTTCGGATAGAGTGCACAATATTTGCTTGAGTTGTTTTCTGCCTGTAATCGTATCAGATTGATTATCTTAGTCAACCTTTATTTACCCAGGTTAACCAGTCTCTCTGATAGGATATCTCATTTTCAAGAGAACGAAACATGGACAGAAACTCAGGAGACGAACATGGTTAACACATGGTTGGCAAGTTACACTTTTGTGTCCCGACCCACTGGGCTGCATGATGGGATACTCACCTCATTTCTCCTCTGGATTATATCAGCCGTGGTGCTCCACCACAGCAAAAAAAAAAAATGTTTTTAAATACTACCACTACTAAAGAAAATTCCATACTTTTTACAACTTCTTGATTTGATTTGAAGATTTTGGTGTTCAGTATGTTTTGGGCAGATAGTCATCCTGCTGCTACTAACTTTGCCATATCACAGAGTATGTGTGATGACACATGTGTGGGCTTAGTGGTATTTCTGTCGGGGCAGTACAATAATATTTTCCTGGGAATTACCAGATTATTTCCCATACATTTCAGGACTTTCCAGACCTGAATACGAAGAAAACCTTTTTATCACCACAACCCACACTAGAACCACAACTGGTTCACAGATACAGACCCCCGAGCTCCACTGCTGCATGGACTGGGTACAACACTGGGTGAGTGAGTGGAGGCGATAACAAGACAGCTATCTGTTGTAGCAGCAGCATCCTGATAACTGACAGAGGCAATAATAGGAACTCCTCAGTTCCTACTGTCATGTTGCATACTAACCTGACTGAACAAACAGCAGTGAAGAATAAATGAGCCGTCACAACACAGCCACGAAAGGCTTTATGTAGTTATAAAAATGTGGTATAACTGAGGTCAAGTCTTGCCTTGTTTATTAGTTTTATTTTAGGTAAGGTAGGTTTTCATGTTTGTTTTTTTTCAGTTTTAACAGGGTTTTTTTTTCCTAACATAAACTCTTAGCCTGCTCATCTTTGTGTTTTACTCTGAACAGCTAAATTAAAACGTGAAATTGTATATGTATTTTGTAGATTTTGCTTACATAAGGAATATGTTCACACAGCATTATGCATTATTATTATTATTATTAGTAGTAGTAGTAGCAGTAGTAGTGTTAAAATGTGAATATGTGCACTTAATGCCATTTTGTTTGCATAAAGTGTTCTTAAGTTCTCACAGCACGGTGTAGTATTATTAGTAGTAGTATTGGTAGTAGTAGTAGTGGTGTACCTTGTCCTTGCTTAAGGCATCTTAACAGGGTTCCAGGAGGCCTGTGCTTGCTACTAAAGGTTATGATATGTTTTGAAGTAGTATTGATTCCCCCGTTGTCACCAAAGACTCTAAAAGGGAAACAGCAGCTTTAAAAGCAACAGAAATGACAATGTGAAAAACTACTTATGCATTGTGTGCTGACTTCTGTTAAACCCATCCAAGATCCACAGCTAAGCCTCGATTTACTAACAGAGTTAAAGTATTAAAGGGGATCAGCTGGGGCTTTGCTGGTGACAAGCCCAGGGATTTGGCACAACAGAGATCAAGACAGCACAAACATGATCTTGATCTGTTGATCAAGAGGTGCAATAAAATTCACAAATAAGAAGGTTAGACTGGACCAGGACCCAGGCTCATTGAATCATAGCAGACCATGTGATAGACATACATCTCTCCACTTCATACAGCAACAGGCATTAAGAATGAAAGTTAAAGTAAGAAAGTGTCTAAGAGGTCTTTTATTAAGCTTGGCTGTTCCACTTGAGTTTAAGTTAATTTCCAATTAACCCGTCTCTCCTCAGAGTGGGTTACGTATTGTTTTCTACCTACAGTCCGCCGCTAGCAGGCTAATGTTACCCAACTGCCAAGTTCAGTACATAAAATCAATGGAGATGTCAGGTAGCAAAAGCTTGGTGTTTTCATTTAGCATGTTACCTGCGAGGGTGATTCCTCATCTGTACTTTGTCCTTGCTCTCCATGTTGTCCTTTTCGGGTTGCTGGATCCTTTCCCCAAACTGTGTAAACGCTTGGGCAAGCTTGTCAACCCCAACGTCTCAAAGATACCGTATAGTAATACTGTTTAACTACCGTATGCTAGCTCGCTAACTGGCTAGCAGGCGCTAGCGGCTAGCTGGGTAGCTAGCCTGTGTCGGTTTATGGCAGTGTGCTGCTGCTTCTCTCGCAAACTTATCGTCCGTTCATCATTTTGTAAAACGAGCTTCACACAATCTTCAAACTTCGGCCAAGTCTTGTATTCTGGTTCTCGGTTTCATCCTCCCGTGTCAGGACAACTTTGGACTTGTTTGACAAGCCGCTTGTCGCTTGGCAGACGCCTTGACGTCCACTTGAAAAACCAGGAAGAGTAGTTTGTGTGGGTAGGAAGGCGGAGCAGACAAAGGCTGTAATGCGGGACTCCGCCGACAGGGGCGCAGCGGAGCACGCGGCATAAACCGGTAGTGAAGACATCCAGTTGGTTCTGTGACCGACAACAAATTAATCTGCAACTTTCAGCGATGTACACAAACGCACGACCTGCATGTAATGTTTCTACAGTTGACTTGCTTCAACACTAAATAATTAAGACACACACGGCTCAAGAAATCATCCAGGAGGCACAATGTTTGATGTTGATCATTAACACAGTATATCAAGAGGAACTAGTTCACTAATATTGTACCACAACAACCTTATAGCAAGATGGCCTACATTACAACGCTCTGAATGAATCATTACATTCCTGATACAGACATTCATTTTGCTCCATGGGGCTAGATGTCAGAATAGTCTAGCTTTGTGCTGAAATTTAATTTAATTTCCCCAGAAATCAAGACAATGAGGCTGACATTAATAGAATAGTTTATTGTAGAGGAACATAACAGCATAGCGATGTTCACATCTGATCAGTAAATAACGTCCAGGGGGCAAGAAGGAACTCCAACTTCAGATCGGGAATGCACATGGAGACACAACGCTGGAAAAACAAAGGAACAGTACAATTAGATACAAAAACCTCTTCATTTTTCCTATTGCTGCCCACCCTGTCTTCATTCCTGTTCATATATAAATGTTCAATTCTGGCAGCAGTTTCTAGTCTGGAACTGACAGCAATTCTATAATATTGTTTGGTTATTTTAGTCCAGAAGAATCATACAAATCCACAAATTCAGCCTGTTTTTACAGTGATTTGTTTCCCTGTTAATTTAGCAGCTCCAAGTTGAAGAGTTGTCGTTCTCTGGTTTCTAGTTTGAAGAGAGTTGTTGAAATTAAAATGCCAACTCAACTATCCTAGACCATAAAAATATATATTTAATTAAACTGAGTGACATTTCCCTGAACGTACACAGTGATTGAGTGTATATGATTGATTGAGTGTATATTTGTATCGTGATGTGTATAGTCCACTACACTACATGGCCAAAAGTATGCAGACACCCCTTCTAATAAGTGGATCCAGCTATTTCAGCCACACCCACTGATGACAGGTGTATAAAATCAAGCACACAACCATGAACTCTCCATAGACAAACATTGGCAGTAGAATGGGCTGTACTGAAGAGCTCAGCGAGGCATAGTCATAGGATGCCACCTTTCCAAAGAGTCCGTTCGTCAGATTTCTGCTAGAGCTGCCACAAACTGGAAGTGCTCTTATTGTGAAGTGGAAACATCGAGGAGCAACAACAGCTCAGTCATGAAGTGGTCGGCTCACAGAACGAGACGGAGTTCTGCTGCGTGCGGCACGTAAAAACTGTCCATCCTCAGTTGCAACACTCACTACTAAACTGTTCATGAAATTAGCTTCCATGGCCGAGCAGCTGCTCTGGAGCGATGAATCACGCTTCACCATCTCGCAGTCCGATGGACAGATCTGGATTTTGTGGACGCCAGGAGAACACCTGACTGAATGCATAGTACTGACTGAAAAGTTTGGTGGAGGAGGAATAACAGTGTTTTTCATGGTTTGGGTCCCTGAGTTCCAGTGAAGGGAAATCTTTACGCTACAATACAATGACAGTCTAGACGATTCTGTGCTTCCAACTTTGTGGCACCAGTTTTGGGGTAGGCCCGTTCCTGTCTCAGCATGACGATGGCCCCGTGCACAAAGCGAGGTCTGGCCTTCACAGAGCCCTGACCTCAACCCCATCCAACACCTTGGATGAACTGGAACACCGACTGGGAGCCAGACCTCATCAACCAGCATCAGTACCGACCTCACTGATGCTCTTGTGGCTGAATGGAAGCAGATGAGCAGCAATGATCCAACATCTAGTGGAAAGCCTCCCAGACGAGTGGAGGCTGTCAGAGCAGCAAAGGGGACCAACTCCATATTAAAGCCATGATATGGAAGGAGATGTTAGACAGGCAGGAGCACACGCTTTTGGCCATGTAGCATCTACATTAGGTGCTCCTTCTGCTCTTGTACCATATATCAGTATGCACTGTGTTGCCAATAAGCCTCTGTGCCACCCTGACAAATCCCTGAGCTTTTTATTGTACTTGGACAAACAAAGTGATATTGATCCATTAATCAAACCGATGAAATACTCACAGTGGGTTTACTCGCCAGAGGGCCGCACACTTTCGAAGATGCCAGCTTCCTTCATGGCGTTGAACTCCTTGACGGCGTCGTACTGCTTGTAGAAGTCAGCGTAGGCCTGCTTCCTGGGCTCTGTCACTGCGTACTGTGGGGACCAAAAAAAAACAGGAATGTGTTTTTGTACTTCTTTGTTCAGACTTACATATACAATGAATTACAGTCAAAATGCAAGAAATATCTACTTGTCGAGACATTATTGGCAACCACGGGAGAAAATGTTGAAATTAAGCTCCAGATATTTTTACTTTCATTGTGACAGGTTGAAAGATGAATAAGTGAAACCAGTCAGTGCAGCACGCGGACAGTTTTTAAAGCCTAGTTTTCCGGCATTGTACCAGCAGCTCTAAGAGCAACAGCTGTGCACGGGACACTGCACTCATCAAGTAGTAAATTAATTTAAGTGTGCATGTACATAAGTCAGAGCACGCCTGTTTATTGGCCTCAATCATCTTGTGCCAGGAGGTACAAACAATTCATGTCTTTGATTTAATATTTGGTTGCATTTGGCAGGTTTTGCCTGAAGTAGCATTTTTAGCATCTGTTGCTACCTAGCGCTGAAACTTTGCTTCCAAACTTAATAATTGTAGAATATTGGACAACAATGAAACATTGCATATTGATACATAGAATGCATCAAGGTGTGGATATAGGATCCCCAGATTGCAGTAAAATAATTCTGTCCCTTAATAATTGTAATCACAATATGATTATATGACAATATGAATCAAGGGAAACATGTTAGTCATTATCACGCAGCCCCATTCTCACCTTGAAAGCTATTGCGGCCACCACAGACAGAGTGAAAGCGATGGGTAGGTGGAACCTCAGGCGCTTTCCCAGCAGCCCCCTCATTACAGGCTTTGGCAGAGACATTGTGGATTACCTGGGGGGGGACAATCAAGTCAGAAAAATCTAGTTTAAAGTAGTCAGTATTTCCTGTAAAATTTCATGTAGATGTGGCAGGTGGGGTAACAGATTCTGGGTCAAATCCCGTAGGTGTTTGTTGCATTTTAAGGACTCTTACGTGGACATTTATATCCTGATATATGGACAACTGTGCTATAATTGCGACTGCTTTCATTGTATTAACATTTTCAGCTGTAGGAAGCCACCATGTAAATGAATGGAAAGGAGACACTAGTTCTTGTGATGCCCAATCTTCTCAAAATATCAACACCTGAGGTCCTGAACACGGTGACTGTTCTTCATTAGGATACTGCCCAACATGAGACTTCACTTGAGTTGATACTCAAGTACTTTTCAAAAGAAAAAACTGCCAACCCTCCAACCCTAAAGTTAAATGCTTTCCTTTTTTTTTTTTTTTAAATCTTGTTCACTTTGTCCTTTATCTCCGTGTTTAAGTGGCCAATGCTGTACAAGGAGAAATCCAACTCCGTTTTTTCTAACTGGTAATTTTGATTCTAACAATCATTTCCTTCGCACAGACCGATGGACACCTAAAAGACACAGCTCCGTTTGTAAGAAAATGTTGATAACAGCCAATCTAACTTTCAATCAATCTGAATGGGGAAAACGTTCCTGTCGGTGGCAGAAGGCCATCGGCAACGACTGCCAAGTCAGGTCAGCACGGTCACCATATCACGTATCCTCGCTTCCTAGACCATGTGTCTCCTTGTTCATGCACTGTGATATCACACAAATGCATCTTATTAATCACATAGTGTGGCTAGCTCGAAACAATTGCGATTTATTTGTGAAAAAAGGGCAGAGCTTTAGCTCGTGGCGGTGAAGGGTGCTGGTCATCGATTACACCGTTAGCTTCCCCCTTCAAAGAGCGAGCGAGCGAGCGAGCGAACGACGTACAGCAACACACCGAGCTTTACCAACACGTCTGGGGCTGTGATGTTATATGACACGTTTCACTACCAATATTATTGCTTCATTTGTTTGGAGAGGACTCTCAGCATAACTAGCTAAGCTAACATTGGTTCGCACTGTTGGCGAATGTCGGTTGTCGACAGCATGATAAGCTAGCTGACAGTGTTAGCTTGACACCGATAGGAACAAGCTGGCGGCCCAAGGTTAATGTTGCACTGTGTTGTGACATTTGTGAAAGCAAGACGCAATCATTGAGTCTAAATAACAATAGGACAATGTCTGAAACAGAACATATGACATTAATGTGTCTAATTGTATTGAATACTCACAAGTTACACTCACGACCTTCAGAGAAACCACTAACGCCGCTCTGATAGCTTACTCTTCCGGAAGGGATTCTACAGGAGCCGCGGAGGGGCAATCTTTACTACTCATACAACAATGTCAAAGAAGCGTTCCAGGACAGGAAGTGGTAATCATTCAATCAATTACACTTTTTATAACAAACCCCCAGTTATACGAAAAACATGAAATTGTGTATCATATAAACCAACAAAAGGTGACCTGGTTATTACTGCATCGTAGTGTCTGTGTGTCCATACTTTTCTGTGGCCCATGGTGTCTTATTATCTCAAGAAACTGTTCAACAATGATGGCAAAATAATGGTGATGACTATTGGTGATGATGATAGTTATCCCCCATCCACCCCCAAGGCATAAACCACGCGCAGACAGCGACGTGAATGAAAAACAGTTGGGAATCAGTTCAGCAGCCGTTTAATGTGTTGTTGTAGTTTCACAGTCTGACCACGAGAGGGAAGTAGAGCACCTTTAACTGACTCATACAGTTTATAAGCCATGAGGTTGTTTCCCCAAGGCAAGTTAACAAGGACACACACTATGAAAGTCTATTGGCGACCAAAAGGAATTACAACAACATCGACACATTTCTGGTGGTATTTCTGCTGGTGATGGTATTTCTGCATTGTTGCATAGTGGATAGTGAGAGGAAAGACTGGAGATGGAGAGAAACGTAAAGAGAGAAAACTAGTGACACAAATTCAGGTGTGATGATGGATGATGGTGGAGCTGCTCAGTAGCCTCCAGTAGTAGACTGTGGTTGTACTGTACTAACTTGCAGGTGTCAATGTGTTCCCTAAAAACAGTAAGGTAAATAAGGTTTAAAACGAGTGAGGAGGTTGGTGAAGCCACACTTCCATTTCATGTCTTTCCACATTAAGGTCCACACCCACTGAATGTAAACACCTACACAATCATCACTTCTTCAGTGGGGTCAATATTTCACAATCAGCACATTCAGGCGCATTTGATTTCATATTTGTATTAGAATTTGTCTTTTAAGATGAGACAGCGAATCAACGAAGCTAGACGCTAGACGCCAAGGTAGTCACATTTTCCACTTGAACTTGAACTCTTCACAACGTCCCAACAACAATTTAAAATATCTATGAATGGATGAAGATCCATGTTGCTTAGAATTTAATTCCAAAATGTAGAATCTACCATTTGAAAAAAATCCTCACCTACACTAAGAAAAATGATTGCTGGCATGAAAGTAAAACATTGTGGTTTACAAATAATGTTCTGAGTCATCTTAACGTCTCTGCTTACAAAATGGTTTTGTTTTTGTATCATATGTTTTTTTTAAATACTCACTGATGAAGTCATTCCAACACACAGTAAATACTGTTGTGGAATAAAACCGTTCATGTATTAGATCAGTAACATTTTGTGAGTTGCAGCTATTACAATCTAAATGAAACCTACCCCAATTACAAAAACTACAGAAAGATGTTGATGATGATGATGATGATGATGATGATGATGATGATGATATATTATAAGAAAATGTCTCTGCTTTAATAAATGACACAGGCAAGCTAGCAGGACACCAAGACTTTTGTTTTGTTAACATATTTTATTGTACAGAATCCTGCATACTGTGTGCATACTCACTTGTGTGAGTGGACAAGTTCTGCTACACATACACAGTAAATATATATATAAAAAAAAACTTTAAAGCTCAAAAAAGTGAAATCTCTTCATGTCTGCAACATCTGGAAACAACCTCTGAACACGAGAAACAACACAGTAAAACGTAACACTGACAGATAAAACCACACAGCGTACATCTGGACTGTACCTCGCCTCCTTCTTCATAAAGTGCATCTTTAAAAGGGTGAAGGACAAACAGACATCATAGAAAAGGTGGCAGCATGAATCTGAAGAAACCTGGAGAATACATCCACTCAGAAACTGGACAGACGGACACTGAGGAGCGAGACGCAGAGAAGCACCCAACACCGTCTGTGTTTCTTTTCCGTCCTGAACACAGATCCGGTGTTTGTCATGTGGTGGACCAATTCAAAAACACGCCGCTAAATTACACTTCTTCACCTGTGCAACACACAC
This sequence comes from Hoplostethus mediterraneus, assembly GCA_034670385.1. NCBI lineage: Eukaryota > Metazoa > Chordata > Actinopteri > Trachichthyiformes > Trachichthyidae > Hoplostethus > Hoplostethus mediterraneus. The sequence goes on from JAXDDW010000041.1 coordinate 378,064, forward strand.
ACACACACACACACACACACACACAGACACACACAGTCCAGCCTCTACACAAAGCTAAGGAACAAAAGCTAACCCTCAACCAGTATGTGAGCTATAACAACACGTGGCTCAGTATGTTTCAGTGTTGTTGAAGTGTGACGTCCTCAGTCTGGTTCCTGGTGGTTTCAAAGGGGCTTCGTTTTTGCAAGTTGTTTGCAAGTGTGTGTGTACAAGTGTGTGCATGTGTGTGTATGTGTGTGTGCGAGAGAGGGAGAGAGAGAGACATGTGACAGCAGACAGATGTTTGTATTAGAAGATAATGAAACCAAAGTTTCCCAGCTTTCTTTATTTCTTCCTTCCTTCCTTCCTTCCTTTCTTTCTTTCTTTCTTCTTTCTTCCTTTCTTGTCATGAAACTTGTCATTTCAACATCATTTGACCATCTGCTGTGGCTGGATTTATTTAAGTCTGCGGTTGAGCTACTTTTTTCTGCTCTTCATCTCATTTCTTGTATGCATTGCGATTGGATCCGGACTACATATAACACACACACACACACACACACACACACACACACACACACACACACACACACACACACACATCACCACGCGAGCCTGACCACCTCCATGGTGGTGAATTCATCTCGACGTGGTTTGGCTTCTCTGGAGGCGACTCGCATCATATACATGACACACATCCCTGCTCTCTCCTCCTGTCTGTCTCATCTCAAATCGTATACTCGTATGTGTCTGTTCTGTTAGCGGTTGACGTCCTCTCCCATCTCTAGAAGTGACGATACGTTGATCACCTACAGTCAAAGATGTAAGGAGCCGCCATGTCCGACCGCTGGCACAAGGCATGAAGGTTTGATCCTCTCACCAGTCACAGTTACCATCACGTCCAACTGCACCACCGCTGCCTTTATCCTTAAAGAGAGCAGCCCCTCCATTGGTTATTAGTACTTGTGTTTCCTGTACACAGTAAAGCAGAAGAGAGAGGACTGTGGTATTGATATGTACAAGTGGTCAGTATTTGGTAGGCCTTCAGTTGCCTGGGTATTTGTCCACCATCAGGTCTCCCATCAGGACGCCCTTCAACCAGAACCGTCCATGGAAGTCCGGACATCATTTTCTTTAGATGCTGTCGGAAAGCTAATTTCCAGACCGTACCACCTGGTTATGAATTGGGGGGGTACTCCAAAGTCTATGGTATCGTACCTTCTCCAGTCAGACGTTCCAAAACCATCTAAGTTCATCCATCACAGATCCAAGTCATGAGGCTGTACCATCAAGACAGACGTTCAAAAGTGATCTGGGCCATACCACCGTGACTGATCAGAGGGGTGCTGGTATTTATCGGGCAATACCATCATGGATCAAACTGGGTTTACCCTCATGCTTGTGAATCAGAGGGTTATCAAAACTCGTAGGGTGGTACCATCATGGCGTTGGAGCGGAGGGGTGTTGTTAGAAGTCGTAGGGTCGTACCATCATGGCGGGAGATCAGAGGGGTGTTGTTAGAAGTCGTAGGGTCGTACCATCATGGCGGGAGATCGGAGGGGTGTTGTTAGAAGTCGTAGGGTCGTACCATCATGGCGGTGGAGCGGAGGGGTGTTGTTAGAAGTCGTAGGGTCGTACCATCATGGCGGTGGAGCGGAGGGAGTAACTGGGGCCTCTGAAGTGGTGCCACTTGATGCCGTTGAGCTTCCTGATGTTGTGGCCGACGGTGTAGTAGATACCGTTGAGGTTGGAGAGACCGCAGGCGTCAAACCACCAACCTGGTGGAGAGAGAGAGAGAGAGAGAGAGAGGAGGTGAAGGTGGAGAGAGAAAGGGGGAGAGATTGGGGTGGGGTATCGGGATGGTGAAGCAGGGAGGGAGGATGGAGAGAGAGAGAGGAGGAGCAGGGGTGTAGAGAAAAGGTGGAGGACATGGAGAGGTTGAGGACTGAGCGAGAGGGTGGAGGACAGGGAGAGGTTGAGGACAGGGAGAGGTTGAGGACATGGAGAGGTTGAGGACTGAGCGAGAGGGTGGAGGACATGGAGAGGTTGAGGACTGAGCGAGGGTGGAGGACAGGGAGAGGTTGAGGACAGGGAGAGGTTGAGGACATGGAGAGGTTGAGGACTGAGCGACAGGGTGGAGGACATGGAGAGGTTGAGGACTGAGCGAGAGGGTGGAGGACAGGGAGAGGTTGAGGACATGGAGAGGTTGAGGACTGAGCGACAGGGTGGAGGACATGGAGAGGTTGAGGACTGAGCGAGAGGGTGGAGGACAGGGAGAGGTTGAGGACAGGGAGAGGTTGAGGACATGGAGAGGTTGAGGACTGAGCGAGAGGGTGGAGGACATGGAGAGGTTGAGGACTGAGCGAGAGGGTGGAGGACAGGGAGAGGTTGAGGACAGGGAGAGGTTGAGGACATGGAGAGGTTGAGGACATGGAGAGGTTGAGGACTGAGCGACAGGGTGGAGGACATGGAGAGGTTGAGGACATGGAGAGGTTGAGGACTGAGCGAGAGGGTGGAGGACAGGGAGAGGTTGAGGACATGGAGAGGTTGAGGACTGAGCGAGAGGGTGGAGGACATGGAGAGGTTGAGGTTTGAAGACCACAGCGTTGAGAAATCCCCACTTATTTTGATTTCCAACCATGGCATACTGTCTACCTCAACCCTGGATCATCTCTCTGAAGTATTTGGTGTGATCTATGACATAAAAGACCAGACCAGACCAGACCAGACCAGACCACACCAGACCAGACCAGACCAGACCAGACCAGACCAGCAGTTACCTCCAGTCAGCATCAGTGCACATTTACAGTGGTCACAGTTGTCGTTGTCCTGGTCTCGGGTGCTGAAGCCGGTCCCATGGGTGACCAGGCTGCTCTGCTTCCCTGCTGTACCACTATAACCCCTCAGATACAACCTGGGGAGGGGGGGGGGCAAGAGAGAGAGAGAGAGAGAGAGAGAGAGAGAGAGAGAGAGAGAGAGAGAGAGAGAGAGAGAGAGAGAGAGACTCAGTTTGTTGTGTGTGAGCATGTGTGCATTAGCATCTTAAATGTTTATGGCTTTCTGACTCTGTGTGTGTGTGTTTGTGTGTGTGTGCGTGCGTGTGTGTGTGTGTGTGTGTGTGTGTGTGTGTGTGTGTGTGTGTGTGTGTGTGTGTGTTGCTGTTACCTGTACTGCTGAGTCTCACCAGCCAGTGTGAAGCGGTCGTACTGGGAGTAGGCGGAGTTTCCCTCCCAGTCCCTCAGATCCACTCTGAGAGAGTACTGACCCTGACTGGTCACCTGGTGCACCAGTTCATTACCCAGCCAGTGCTCTCCGGACACATCGCCGAAACCCTGTAGGGGGGCGGGGGGGGGGGGGGGGGGGGGGGGGGGGGGTTAGCATGGTTTGCTAAAGGATTAGCATGGAGTGTTGGGGCTACTGATCGACCGGGGACACGTGGATGATTTTGGTGTCTGTTTTTATCATTTAACAGGTGTATTTCTGCTCAAGGGAGGAGAGAGATATTCATTCAGTGTTACTCATCCACACACACACACACACACACACACACACACACACACACACACACACACACACACACACACACACACACAATCAGTCAAACAGACAGACAGACAGAGAGATAAATAGTCAGGCAGACAGACAGGCAGACAGACATATTACAACCTAATCAATGATTTATCTTTGAGTGTTTTAGACAACCAGTTCTGTGGTCCAGCAGAAACATACTGCCAGACTTCCCAGTACCAGACCTCCCTCCCTCCCAGTACCAGACCTCCCTCCCAGTACCAGACCTCTCTCCCTCCCAGTACCAGACCTCCCTCCCTCCCAGTACCAGACCTCTCTCCCTCCCAGTACCAGACCTCCCTCCCTCCCAGTACCAGACCTCCCTCCCAGTACCAGACCTCCCTCCCTCCCAGTACCAGACCTCTCTCCCTCCACCAGTCTCACCAGTTTGTATTCCCTCCAGCTCCTCTGGAAGTCCACGCTGCCGTTGGCTCGTCTCTGGAAGAGCGTCCAGCCTCCACCAGCGGTCTCCATGTCGCAGTACACCTTCAGGGAAAACAGACATCTCACCTGACGGATGACCTCAAGCCAGTGGGCACAGTGCTGCAACACATGAGTCCTGAAGTACGACTACGCTAATGATAATGTTGATAATGATGATAATGATGATAATGTTGATAATGTTGATAATGATGATAAAGTTGATAATGATGATAAAGATGATAATGTTGATAAAGATGATAAAGATGATAATGTTGATAAAGATGATAAAGATGATAAAGATGATAATGTTGATAAAGATGATAATGTTGATAAAGATGATAAAGATGATAATGTTGATAAAGATGATAAAGATGATAAAGATGATAATGTTGATGAAGATGATAATGATGATAAAGATGATAATGTTGATAAAGTTGATAATGATGATAAAGATGATAATGTTGATAAAGATGATAATGATGATAAAGATGATAATGTTGATGAAGATGATAATGTTGATAAAGATGATAAAGATGATAAAGATGATAATGTTGATAAAGATGATAATGTTGATAAAGATGATAAAGATGATAATGTTGATAAAGATGATAATGATGATAAAGATGATAATGTTGATGAAGATGATAATGATGATAAAGATGATAATGTTCATAAAGATGATAAAGATGATAATGTTGATAATGTTGATAAAGATGATAAAGCTGATAAAGATGATAAAGATGATAATGTTGATAATGATGATAAAGATGATAATGTTGATGAAGATGATAATGATGATAAAGATGATAATGTTGATAAAGATGATAAAGATGATAATGTTGATAAAGATGATAAAGCTGATAATGATGATAAAGATGATAATGATGATAAAGATGATAATGTTGATAAAGATGATAAAGATGATAATGTTGATAAAGATGATAATGATGATAAAGATGATAATGTTGATAATGTTGATAATGATGATAATGATGATAATGTTGATAAAGATGATAATGATGATAAAGATGATAATGTTGATAATGATGATAATGATGATAATGATGATAAAGATGATAATGTTGATAAAGATGATAAAGCTGATAATGATGATAAAGATGATAATGTTGATAAAGATGATAAAGATGATAATGTTGATAATGTTCACCTGGATGGGCTCAGTCATGTTGCCGATGTAGATCTGGTAGAGACCGCTGACGGAGTGGCCGGCCTTGTGGGCGTCTGCACAGTCCTTCCACCTCTGGTTCCTGGGAGGTGACCCTACACACACACACACACACACACGCGCACACACACACACACACACACACACACACACACACACACACACACACACACACACACACACACACACAAGGACACAAACACATACTCAGGAACATAGCAATACACTCTGTGCTAGCTATTCCATTAGTCACACATTTGTTTGCATGTGCTAGTCCATACATGCACATGCACTTACGTGTGTGAGTGTGTGTTTGTGTGTGTGTGTGTGTGTGTGTGCGTGAGTGTGTGTGTGTGTGTGTGTGTGAGTGTGAGTGTGTGTGTGTGTGTGTGTGTGTGTGCGTGAGTGTGTGTGTGTGTGTGTGTAACCATGCTTGTGTGAAGAGAAGGAGGAAACACAGAGAGAGAGTAGCATTGGCTAGCACTTTGCATTGGCCCACATTGTGTGTGTGTGTGTGTGTGTGTGTGTGTGTGAGAGTGTGGGTGTGTGTGTGTGTGTGTGTACCTGTAGTACTAGCCACCATATTGATGAGTGTATGCACAGACTCCATGAGCTGAGTCTGCTGCCTCTGCAGAGCGGTGTTGTTGCTGCTGGCGAGCCTCAGCTGCCTCTCCAGAGACTCGATGGCTGCCATCTGAGTCCTGATGAGAGACTGTGAGGAACAGAGTGATGTTATTACACCACCGGTACCAGGGGGCGCTGTGTCTTCAACCGGGGCAGCTGGGAACGACTCCACCCCTCTATACCCGCACGCTAGGAAACGTCTCCTCGGTGCAGTGAACTCTGTTCTTTAACAAGCAGTTTCCAATTCATAAAACAAATTAAAAGTTGTATTATTGTGAAATTTAAGGGGAAATATATCCTCATGACGTCCTGCGTCATAGTTATTGATAGATAGCACAACTTAACTGAACAATGTCTTTCTACATCAGGTTTCTGTATCATTTATTGGTGAGATTCAGAAAAGGCTAAACTTTGCATTCTTATATCTTTTCTTCCGTTTGTTCCAACTGTAAATGTAATAAATAAAGTAATAATATTGTACCTGTAGTCTGTTCTTCTCCTCTCTCATGTCCTCCAGCTCTCCTCTCTGTTGAGACTCCAGCATCTGAACTTTACTCTCCAAGCGACTGACGAGAGGAGAGACATCAGACAGCGAAGATAGTTATTCACAACAGATCTCTTTGAATACACGTAGACATTCGCTACCTTCAGGGTAGAAGTCTGACAACTACTACACTACTACTACTACTACAGCTACTGGTGATGTTTGTTGCATTCATGGGCCCTTATAGTTGTTTGGTGTATTTTTCCTGCTGGCCAATCGTAGACGATGTGACGTCACGTTGAGATATTTCCAGTCTGATATCAGAAAATGTTTCATGATCTAAAACATCAACGGTAACCGTCAGGTTTTGGTGTCAGCCAATCAGAATCAAAGAGCAAGGGCTTCTTTCTAGACCGACGATCAACAATCATACAGGAGAAATCCATCAGAGGAGAGAGAGACCGACAGGAGATAGACCAGAATGCAATGCAGTAGCTCACACTGTTTCTCGACTGGAGAAACTCACTACGCCGCCGCTATCGCTCTCTGCACCTGCACATATAAACCACAGAGAACAACATTTTCTAGGGGTGGTCAAAAGGAATTCTGGGAAAGTAGGAAATCACTAACTGAAGTGGAAGTGGACGAGGCAGGTTGAGGGAAAACAAAAAACACCGGGATGCCTTGAACATCACAGACTGATGCTGCATGACGGAGAACCGGATGAGATGGTTGCACAGGAACGATGGGCACCGTGCCAGAGGGAACTTACAACCAGTCTGTCTATAACGGACCAGAGGTTATAACTCCTCAGTCACTCCCTACTGTTAGAGAAGCAGTAAAATAGTGAAGTGAAGATTAACAACCATCACTCTTCCCACAGCATCTCTGCAGCCAAACGAGCAACACAGCCGCTGAACAGACAAGGTTGGATCAACACGACAAGATGGCAGGCCAGGGGACAGGCCGGGCAAACATGCTTCACAAAGGGAGGGACATTACATTACATTACATTACATTACATTCATTCATTCATTCATTCAGCAGACACTTTTATCCAAAGACTTTCTATTGTAGGTCACTAGTAGAGAACTACTAGTCACCAGAAATCATAAGTGCATTTCCTTCCTAAACAAGCATCTAAGAGCAGAACTAGAACTAGAGATAAAAGATCAATAACCTTTTAGTTACCTCCCCCTAAAACATCAGCGTGTTATAATCTGTGTAAACCAGAGGGATGTCATCATCATACCATCACAAATGAACCAACTTGGTGCTTTTATTTCCATTCATTTATTTATTTCAATCACCGATGTAGCATTAAAGAGAAAGGTGGGTAAACTGTGACCAGTCAGTGATAATCCTAAACTATTCCACACAAAAACCTATTACATTTTTATTACAAGAATTATTCTATGCTTTGCTATGGCTATTCTTCCATAGCGTACATCAATACTAGTTAGCATGATGACACCAGGAAAAGATTTGTCAGTCTTAAAAGATGGTAAACTATTCTAATAGGGGAGCACCTGAGTTTAGGTGGGGTAATATTAATATTATCCTGGGATATTACATGTATCATAGTTTTCAGACAGAAAAACTGCATTACTGGTACATTAAGGACCAGAGATCTTCGTCAGACAACACATTAATGTCCTCTGTACCTCTTCTAACCAAAATGTATGCCAGTTTTTTCAGAGTGTGCCTTGACAAGAGTAAAAACAGTAAAGACCTCCATCATTCTGCGATGTCAAGCTCTATCATTTTGCTATTTTACACCTATGAGCGATATATGTTTTCCCCAGTAGTCGAGACTGTGGTCATATCAGGAGCAGGAACACATGATCAACTCCTGGTCCTGATCACTTCAACATGCTGACCTCTGGATGAACAAGGCAACAGAAACCCTGTGAGTGGACTTCTAATGTAGACTGATGGGGAGTCGCTGATCGTTATGGTGCTGCGGTTTACACTGTGTGTGTGTGTGTGTGTGTGTGTGTGTGTGTGTGTGTGTGTGTGTGTGTGTGTGCATGTACAGTATCAGGGTATCTGCAGGTTTCAGAAGGCCAAATTAAGATGTTTTTAATGTTGGCTGGAATTGATTTTAAGGCCGATTTTAAAACCAAAATAAAGACTTTCAAATGTTTCAAATCCAAGATAGCTAATTGAAGATATGAAACTATAAATCACGGTCTGATCAGTTCCATCAGTCCTGGAATAATCAGGGTAACATTCATCCCAACGTGTTGTCCAGGAGAATACATCCACTCTGCTGTGTCGCTACGCTACGCTAGGTTAGCTGTCCTTCAGTATCATAACATAGTAGCCTGTTAGCCACCATGTTTCGTTAGCATTGGACAAACTTAAAGCCCCAGGAAACTTGTCTTGAAATAGTAAAAATGAATATATGATATCAAAGTTTAGTGTCTAATTAAGCATCCACAAAAATCGGACTGAAAATAAACGTTGATAAATATTAGAAAAGCTGGTTCAGATGAGTGGGGGGTTCAGAACAGGGGGGTTGAAGTGGGCGTGGTATTTTCTGAGATTTATGACACAGAGAATTCATTCATCCAATCATTAAACAATGCACGTCAGTTGTCCCGCCCCCAACAGGTGCAACAGCTTGACAGTTTGACATGGGCGGAGCTATCCATCGTGTCAGGATGTCAATCAAATCCTGATCTGACACGCCGACACAGTCCTGAGAAATGGTCTGAACAGCTAAATGATGTTTTTGAACGAGGTTTTCTAATATTTCTGAACGTTTATTTTCACTCAGATTTTTGTGGATGCTTAATTAGACACTAAACTTTGATATCATATATTCATTTTTACTATTTCAAGACAAGTTTCCTGGGGCTTTAATAAAATCACCTCAATGAAGCAAAGCAAACAAAAAGATTTCATTATTTTCTCTCCTAGGCATCTATTCATTCTACATTTGATAGTGCCTTGGTATATCGGGGTTAGGTGTGATAATTAACTGAAGAAGTGTAATAGTGTAATTACTCTGAAAAAAATAAGACTTCTAATAACATGTTAATGCTTTTTAAGGCCATGAATTTACTTTTCAGACCTGGTTTGTCTCCCTGTTCATGTTCCCAGTGTAACTCTCCTACCAACAGCCATGAAGTCAAACCCCAGAACAGCAGAAGTGGTAGCCTTCGTCCTCTTGTCCGGAAAGAATAAACCAAACCTCAACACAGTCTATGGTTTCATTGAGAACACTGATGAGGAACACATCTGTCCAGACGGTAACAGCCTCTTCTGTCTGGGATGGAAAATGTTTTACAGCTGAGCGTAAGGTCAGGTAGTTTTCACTCCCTTAGGCGATCTATTCACTCTCAGATGAAATGACAGACTCTGAATGCAAAGACCTAGTGGAGGTTTTAAATGTTGTTTGGTGATGTTTGGGTAAAGATTTGAATGGAAAATACACCTGATCAGCTGCAGCAGAGAAGAGCGTCCATCCAACCGAGACGCCGTAGACTCACCCTGTTTGGTGTTTGTCACTGGCAGGAAATCTTCTGAGTCAAAATGAGTCAAACATCTTGTGAAATCCAAACAGTCTCCTGAACATCAGCGAGTCTCCGTCCAGAGAAAGCTGGTGTCAGATCTTCTCCTCTCTCGTCTCTTTGGTTTCTTTGGTATGAAGCATCACAGACCGGCCGGGTTGGGAAACATGAGATACATTGATGATTTTTTGTTTATATTGTTGATTGCGGCTTCAAGCCACTGGGAAAAACAGGACAACAGATGAATGTGTCTGGTTGGCTTCGTGCTCCTGGAAGGACAGTCTGGTCTGTTCCAGCCCTGATGAGGAATTCATCTGTCTTGTTCACTTTTATTTATCCAGGGAAACTCTGCCAGCAACAGCCTGCTTCTCATTCATACAGTTGCACCTATTTACACTGGGAGCTTCCCAGTACAACCACAGCCTGCCTCTGTTGGCCACTGGGCAGCTTCACTGGAGCAGCTGGGGGTTCAGTGCCTTGCTCAAGGGCACCTCGCCTCATTCACTTTTCCCACCCAGACTTTCCCAGTTGTCTCCCTGCACCACCACAGTATGGAGGTTTACTACACTTACAACACTGGCCAAGAAACACACACACACACACACACACACACACACATAAGAAACACACATACGCTTGCATGCTCGCACACACAACACTCAAACACACATGTGCATGTACACCCACACACATTACCACACATGCACATATACTTACACACATGAGTGAAGACACGTACATAAACGTACACAGACACACACACATGAACAACACACACAGACACACACACACACACCAGTCTGCCAAAAATCTACTTTGGATCATTTGTGTTGAGTTTATTGTATCACCAAAGGATTAATGGTATAGTAATGTACACACACACACACACACACACACACAGAGTTGGGTCGTTCTCGCGTTCTCTCTATCTCTTTCTCACACACACTTACACACACACACACACACACACACACACACACACACACACACACACTCTCTCTCTGGTCCACCGTCTCTGTTTGTCTTATATCTGTTACTGTAAACAGAGCGTATGCTAGATAATTACTCCACGTTTCACCGCACAGCGCACCGTCCAAGTTCACCTCACTATGAGAAATAGTGAAAATATTGTGATTCCAAATATTGTTGTGTCTCGCAGCAACAGCTGTGGACGTATTTCTATCATCTGTCACGACTGCTGTTCAAGTAATCTCACTGTTCGGTTGTGAAATCACTGATAAGGCACTTCTTCTTTTTTTAACTCATTTTAGGCTCGTAACAAAGCGTGTTTTCAACATCCGTCTCAGGGGGCAATCGGAGAAATATGTAACCTCTATTAAGGTTAACTGTGGGGTCGCACTGATGATCATCATTACACGGCTGTAGTCAAGACCCCCGTAGTCTAGGCCAAGTCAATCCCAAGACCAGGTCCAGCCAGTTCAAGATGAAGGAAGTTGAGCCCAAGTCAAGACCGAGACCAGGGCAAGTTGAGTCCTTTTCAACACCAGGGCCAAAATAGGCAATCACCAGTGTACATGTCTTTCCAAACGCAACAGTAATGATTAATGAGTTTCTTAAGGATCAACAGAGATGTGGATCTATCTGCAGGAGCTCTGCACTAAACCCTTCAGGACCACTTGGTACCATATTCAGGTGCAAGCCCTTCCTTTGTTTCTGTTTCTGGGCAGAAAGAAAACCAAACATCAGTAAGATGAGTCAACATCCAATAGTGGCCGAGACCAGTTTGAGTCAAACACGAGTCCAAGACGTCAGAAATGGGTTCTCGAGATCGAAGTCAAGACGGAGACCGGGTTCCAGCGCTACAGCCCTGACTGAGGTGATGGATTAAACATTTAAACAAGAAACAAGTTAGATTTTCTCCAGTATTCATTTATGTAATGAAATGACTCGATTTTCATGTAACCAGACCCGAGTTCAAGGCCGAGTGTCAGCAAGCTGCTGCCCTGATGAAGTGAGTCGTGAGTCCGTCCTGACCTTTGACCTCTGAGGTTCATTAGTCCACAAAGTTCAGTTCACATTTTAGGCATTTAGCTGACGCTGACATCCAGAGTGACTGACGATGAGTGCAACAGCAGAACCAGCTTCAATTCCTAGATCAGCATTAGAAGACCAATAGAAAGGAGGGTAAAGGCGGAAGATGGTGTTCGATGACGCAAACACATCGAGTTGTGGTGGGTAGCAATAAGATAAAGAGGTAGAAAGGACTTTTCTCTACCTGTTCTTGTCTCGGAGCTGGCTGAGCTCGGAGGTCTGCAGCAGCAGCTCCTTCTCCAGCTTGTTGGTGGACAGGGAGTTTTCCAGAAGCTGGATCTCGATCCTGGATGTCTGGTTCAGCACCTGGCGGGAGAAAAGGCATGGAGTGTGGTGGAGCTGCTTTCAATTCAGCTGATTCATGACAAAACATTTGATCCAAAGTGCCTGAGCATGGATGGACACCAGCAGAAGCCAAACTCTTTCCCTGGAAATGGCAATTTACAGAAGACTCAATAAGAACCTTTTTTGTGAACACATTTGTATTTCATTTCATAAGACTGGATGAACAAAGACAAATTATTCAGAAATTGACATTAATTGAATTAATTTGATGAGGTGCTTAATACATTTCCATGACAATTAAAAAAGACAATTGAAGAATATTACATTAAAAAAGGGGTTCATTGGTTCATTCAATCAATATCTCCAACACCACTGATCAGCTTTTGACAAAACTTGTAGAAGCATTTTCAAAATGACACCGATTGGCCCAAAGTGACATATTTTTAACCGATTGGCCCAGAAGGGTTTGCATCACTAGTGGGGGACGACATGTCTTCTGTTGCTTCGTATTCTGAGTTGAAACCTGATTTTTCTTAGAACGAGTGAAACGATCCGCCAATGGCTCTGAGGTTGGCTCATTCATGATCCAGCCATTGATTCATTCACTCACTCACTAAAGCTTACCTTAGCCACCAACGGCTACCAACACCTCCTTACCTTAGCTTCGACCACGTTGAGTTTGCGCGTCTGCTCTGCGGTGTGCGTCAGGAGGTTGGTTCCGATCTCCAGCATGGTGGCCGTCTGGTTGTGAACAGCGTGGGTCTGGATCTGAACCATCTCCGGCCTCATGCTCTTCTCAATGAAGTTCTCCAACTGTGGACAAGAAGGACAATTACAAAATAAACTTCCTCTCATTTAGTATAGGACGGTTTTACAAACCAGTGGTTGGGAGGGAGGACAGAAGGGAGGGAGGGAGGAAGGAAAGGAAGGAGGGAGGGGAGAGAAATATAGAAGAAACAAACAAACAAACAAACAAGTTGACATTTAACTGAAAAATGACGATACTTGCAGTTGGGCGCCACAGTGGGAGGAATAGGGGTACTGACTTCCCAGGGCCCCAAGCTGAGGGAGGGCCCATAAAGTGTCTGGACTGAAATGCCCTTTGTGGTCCTCAAGTGTATATTTATAAATATTTGATGCTCTTATTTCGCACTGCTCTGGTTTTGAAACAGGGTCTGGTCGAGATCTGCAGAACTGCAAACAAATAAAGCTTTCTCACAAATATGATACAGCAACTGTTGTGTTATCTGAGACCGACTGGAACAATCAGGAACAACGTTTGGCTCGGTTTCTCCTTGTCTCGGGACTAAAAGTGATGAAAGTTTGGTTATGGCAGCCGATCAGCGATGCCGGGGTGGCGCCCAAAACACATAATATCAATTAGGGATGTGTCCGATAATTGAACACTCCTCCACAGAAAGATGAAGAACCCTGCATTTGAAACTGCACGTATGCCTTAGTATTATGTATGTCTTTGTACCATAGTACGTACGCCACGTTCTCAGCATTGCAGCCACCCGCCCAGTGCACCACTTCAACCAAATCAAGCACACCCAATCCATCTCAAGGGGTCACCCAGGTCTCTCCATCTCTGGGAATATCAGCCGATGCCAACTCAGGGTGCCATGCCACGATCTTGAACTCCTGACACATAAATAATCCATCCATCCATCCATCTAGCCATGCCCCTTCCCCAGGATATCAGTGCCACTGAGAAACACAGGCGGTTGATAAATATACCGCTAGACCAACAAACAGATGGGTCCCAGTGGGAGGGCCAGTTACCGATGTGGCTGTTTGATGAGGCACTGGGACAGGAACATTTTGAGTCTGGCGTGGATCGCTTCTCTCAAATGGATATCTCGTCACACAACTTATTTTCATCATTATTTAGTAAAGGAACTCACCAGGTTTTTGCTAGATTGGCCTGCTGATCAACTTATCAATTAAGTGATGAAAACATCGGACACCAAAATCATCCACATGTCCCCGGTTTCTCCAGCGCTCCATGCTAACACATGCTATCAGGCTAACACATAACTCAAAAGCGAATAATAAATACAATTTAAAAAAGAATGAAATAAGAGCAGCTGTAAAACAAGATTTTGAGTTGGTAGTTACACTGTTGATTATGAGCAAATATAACCAGGCGACTTTGCCAATGAAAAGAAGCTGGAAGCTTTAAAACAAAACAAAAGACAAAATGTGTTGCAGAACCTGCAAAAACAGATTCTTCTATTCTTCCAGTTTCAACAATTAACACCAACAGTATTTTTTCATGGTTACTGGTGATGTTATCTACATTGACCTTGTCCTATTTGCCAAGCCCCCTTCTTGCTGGAGGCAATATTACTCATTTCCACTGGCCAAACAATGTTATCCATGTATTCTGATGTTTAGTCTGGGTCAATTCAGATTCAAATTCAGATTACGCAAGCGTTGTGCGAGTCAATCAGAAACCATTTTACGTGTGGCAAGATACGAATCTCAGCAGCCGCCGATCCGAGCGGCCTTTCAGAGGGAGTTTGTGTATGTAAGTAAATTACGCTAACCTGGACGGAGGAAAGAACAGACGCTCTGACGCAGCGGGAAGCTAATCAAACAATCAAACGGAGAGAAAGTAGCTGGAAATGTTGCTTCATGTCTCCCCTGCTGCTCTGCTTCCCCCGACGCTGCACCGATAAACTCTGACGATAACCAAAACCTCCACCTGGCTGTCGCAGGGTCGAGCGAGGGGGAGAGAGAGAGAGAGAGAGAGAGAGAGAGAGAGAGAGAGAGAGAGAGAGAGAGAGAGAGAGAGAGAGAGAGAGAGAGAGAGAGAGAGAGAGAGAGAGAGAGAGAGAGAGAGAGAGAGAGAGAGAAATAGTAGCACACAATTTTAGCAGTGGTGTATTGTATGTATCTACCCATATTGGATGTGTTTGTGAGAGAGAGAAAGAGAGAGAGTGAGATTGTGTGTGTGTGTGTGTGTGTGTGTGAGAGAGAGAGAGAGAGAGAGAATTGAGATTAATTGAAATAAACAAGAAACCCAAAGTTCAGCAGGTTCTTTTTTTAGTGTGTTTTTTTGTCGGGCCTCCTGAGACACAATGTGCTGACTTTTTAATTGACCCATGCTTCCTGCCGTTGGATTAGAACTACACACAAACACACACACACACACACACACACACACACACACACACAGGAACTGGCATACATTCATACAAGCACACATACACACAAACACAATTAGTACTACACACACACACACACACACAATTAGAAGTACACAAGCCGTGCCTGTCCGGCGAGCTCTGGGACTACGCGGACCGCCCTGCGTACTGAGGGCTTGTTTCACTGATGCTAACTCAAACCACATGTTGGCTGCTCTGTGATCTGGCCCTCCGAGTGACTTCAGAGAGGGACGGGGGGGGGGGGGGGGGCAAAATGGCTGACGCGCAGGGAAGTAGCGCCGATAGGGATCTGGGGGAACAAGTGCGCTGCTGGTCACCGGGGGTGCGTCTGGATTTGGGCCTCGAGGGGAGGCTGAGCTACCGGGCCGAGCGGCGTCTGTCCGCCACAAACCCATATGAATATCAGGAAGTATGACGTGTGTCAATATGAGCATGTAGCAACACTCAGAGATCAGCGTTATCATGTGATCTCGATGATAACGAGATCATTCCGTTTTTGATCACGAGGAAACAAAAGACGACGAGATAAAGTGCGGTGTTGAGATAACGGGAGGGAAGAAAATAAATGAAGCTGCTCTCGGCTTTGGTGCTGATCCACGTGTGACAGAAAATATTGTAGTTACAACTAAACGACGAGACGAGGCAGTTTATTGTCACAGTTGTGGAATTTATTAACGCTAACAAAACATGGTGGCTAGCAGGCTACTGTGTTATGATACTGAAGGACAGCTAACCTAGCGTAGCGTGGCGACACTATTATTACACTATTTCACTTCTTCAGTTAGTCATCACACCTAACCCCCGATATACCAAGGCACTATCAAATGGAGAATGAATAGATGCCTTTTTGTTTGCTTTGGTTCATTGAGGTGATTTTATGAAGTTTGTCCAATGCTAACGAAACATGGTGGCTAGCAGGCTACTATGTTATGATACCGAAGGACAGCTAACCTAGTGTAGCGTGGGCGACACATCAGAGTGGTGAATGATGATGTCATCCTGACCTGCTGCTTCTGTCACATGAAAGCTTCTCATCTCCATAAGAATCAATTATTTAAGAGTTCTTGGTTTCACATTGATGACTGCCTCTTTAAAAATCACACAATGGCTTTCGGAGAGGGTTTCATCTTGCCCAGAGCCATGGGAACTTACTAAGCATGTTAACAACATTGCAAACTTGTAAACAACAACAACAACAACAACAACAACAACAACAAAAATCCAAAAGGATGGAGACTGGAGCAACACAGCAGAGGCATGGCAGCGTACAAGTTACATTACAATGAAATATGAAATTCCTTGAAACTAAAATCTCTTCATGAGCTTGGTAACACACACACACAAACACACACACACACACACACACACAGCTTGCTACTTTGTGCAGTGTGCTCTATCTCTCGGACAGACCAGGGTCCTGTTCCAAGAAGGTGGTTCAGCAAACTGAGTCTAACTCTGCACTCTGAGTTGATTCATTCTGAGATGCCAAGTCTGAGTTTTCGGTTCCAGAACGGCTGATTTGAGTTTGTTCAATCAACTTTGGGTATGTTCACCTTGAGGTAAGCGCGTGCGACGACAATAAAAAGCCATCATCAATGGAGGTCCGATACTACGATTCACCATGGCAACCAGCAAGCAGAAGGGTGGTAAAGGGAATTGGCGTGGGAGAGAATCGCTGCCCGAGTTAATACGTACGTTTGAATGCAGTAGTATATTCATTTAACATTTAACCACACTTTCTTATACTATTACCTACATGTGAGAAAGTGGTGGAATAGTATTGGAAAAAAATATTTTAATTTAGGTGCAATCCCACGGGCACAAAGCACACTTGGCAGCAGCTGAACATGAAATATAAAAACATCACAATAGAGTCATTTAGCAGACGCTTTTATCCAAAGAGACTTACAAAGGTGATAGTTAACACTATGTGGGAATCAAACCCACAACCCTGAGAGTTTCTTTATTTGACTGCTCGGGTGGTGGTAGCTTAATCCGTGAAGTGTAAACGGCATATTATATCTCAGGACAGCTCTTCCATCCTGGACATCTCAAAATCCTCTCCCGACATAAGGCTATGAGAATTACTTGAATATCGATCGGGTTACCGAGGAAAGGACACGCCATGTCTGACAGCTGCTTCAGGTTCAGCAGACGGAGGAGACAGGGAGAAAGTCAGGTTAGGTTCACAGAGTCAGTTACCATGGTAACTGAATCAGAGTTTGAGTTAGCTCTCTTTCTGGAACGGGAAACCCAGAGTTTCCTCATCTCAGGGTTAACAAACTCAGAGTTTTCACTAAACCAGCTTCTTGGAACAGACCCTGGTGTTTTAGCTGAATGCTCCAAGTGTTGTGAGCCAGCCGACCAAGCCAACAGCCCGAGGCGTCGTTTCTGAACCCTCCTCCACTTGACACTAATATCTCTCTGCATGGTGCATGGCTCTCGCTCTCTCTGTCCTCTGTCGATGGCTCTCGCCCTCTCTCTCTCTCTTTCTCCCTGTAACTGGTTTAAACTGCCTGAGGTACACAGGGAATCAGTGTATCTCTCCACCTGGTGCATGGCTCTCTCTCTCTCTCTCTCTATCTATTTCTTTCTCTTTCTCTATGGCTCTCGCCCTCTGTCTTTCTCTATCTCTTTCTCTATGTCTTTTACACACATATTCCATCTATTTTTCCCTCCCTCTTTCCCTCTATCTCCACTTCTAGTCGGGTTTCCATCAGTATTATGTGTTATTAAGTATTTCCAAAAAAGATTTTCTTTGTCGATAAAGAAACTATGAGATAAATAGTGATGGAAATGCATTTGTCAAATAAGTACTTACCCATTGATCAACTTATGTGGCTGAATGTAATGGTTTTTCATAAGATAAGTCAAATTTACACAAAATAAGGTGCAGAAAGTGGATGAATACGTGGTTGCTCAACTGAAATGGTTCCAAAAATAAACCTCGGTGACATCCGATGGTAATGTTGTAAAATATATGTATCGACAGGCTATATAATAAAAACCAGTAACAACCTTTTATTCACAAAAGGATAAAGGTAGTGTCTGGTACCATCCCTGCAACCTGCCAGAGGTGGGACACAAAGCCCTGAAGGTAGTCAGACAGACGAAGAGAGATCTGAACAATTCATCCTCGAGAATGATGAACGAATGAATCCCAATAAAATACAGAAACCACAACAACCACAACGATGACGCCTTCACGCAGTCGCCGCCCTGCAACGATCCTCCGCTGCTACAGACATGAACCTTGCACCTTCTGATGGCTGACAAGGAAACAGAGGTTCGTTTTCTGTAATACCTGAATCTGTGTGACAAATCTTGAAATAATGAAGTCCATGACATGAATGATATCTGGGCATCCACTAGAGAACAGTGCGGAGGAAGGGCCTGGAGCAAATACGGTGAGAAGGTTGGAATCCGTTTCAACGCAAACCCTCAGGAGCCCAAAGAGCAACCGACTAACACGGCGATAGTCTTCATCAGCACCTTTTACTGAACGAATGCTGTCTGGAAGCTCTCAGCCTCATCACTGTGCTCATTTGTTCTGGTTCTGACCTCCCCGTGTGGCTAAATCCTAAAAATGAACCCGCCGAATGACAACTGGGAACCATCCTCCTGCTGTTTCCTCTGAGCTGGCCTCGTCACAGGTCCGAGCTGAGTCTCGTAAACCCCCGAGGCCCTCTCCACACATAAAAGGGAGGTAGTGTGTTCTTAAACATTCCTGACCTTATCTCCGTCGTACGGGGCAGACACCGGTCTATGTAAGTGATGCCGTGTTTTTTCACCTGTCAGAGTTTACTTGGACGTTCCTTTCTTAGCTTCCCTCGTAAAAAAAAAAAAAACACCCGATGTTTTCAATCCCCGCGCCTCAAACGTTCCCTTTTTTAGAACATCTCACGACGGGTGTTTTCTAAAACATCGGACCGCTGGTGGAGCTCCACAAGTTCTCTACCTTTTCTAGGACTGAGAGACTGAGAGACAGGAAGCAGGGGAGAAGGAAAGGTAGAGGAAGGCAGGCAGAGAAAGAGACGACAAGCTATCAGTCCTCGACTACACAGGACCGGAGGAGACTGGGAGGTGTGATGCTACGAAGACTGACCCACAGATCCCCCACCCACCTCAATATCACACTCGGAGAGAGGACATATTACTGCAAAAGAAATTGGAATTTCACGTTACAATTTAAATTTAAAATATAATAAGAAGCACATCACGTTTCAGTTTCACCATCAGTTGCTGACGAGTATTTTCTGCTGTCTCACAGGGAGCCTAATTGCTCACCAAACATCACATACATGCCTCCAATAATCCACCAGTTATACTGTACAGTGCCATATCGGATCTCTTACATCCCACAAACATTACAAATGTAAAAAAATTTAAACTTTTACAGCCCAAAATACAAGTAAAAAGTAAAATTCATGTTGATGTCAGTAATATTATATAAGTATAAGTCATATTATTACTTTTTAAAGGAGTAATGAGTAAAAAGTAACTAATTCCACTTCCTGAGTAACTTGCCCAACACTGGTTAGTGGCTGCTGTCCTTCCGTCGGCCTCCGCCCTGCTGAAGTGTCCTTGAGCAAGTCACTGGCAGCAAGTCATTTTCCTCAGCTGACCCCAGCGCTCTGACCTTCCCCGGGAGGACGGCAATCAAAAAGACTTATTTCCCTTCGGAGATCAATAAAGTTTCTGGTTATCGTCTTTATTAGGGAGTGTTTGGTCCTCTGTGAAGACAGTAGAGGGCGGCTGCTACAGTAAATCACGTTTGTTTTTAGGAAGGACAATGAAAAGAAAAGCAGCTTCAACTTTGGCTTGCTTTAATTTAGCGCTCAAGTAGCTTTCTCTCTGTATGGGAAAGCTACTTCAGTGCAGAGGTAGGAGTGGGAAAGCAGTTGAGAGAAGTTATTTTGAATGTTGTTCCCACAGGACATCAGGGTGAGCTGCTTCCATGCTTCCTCAGATGTGGGCCGAGTACACAGAGCGGTTCCAGTGAACAGAACCACGTTCCAAAAAACAGGATCAGATCCGTCGCTAGCGTGTGCAAAACATTTTTGTGATACTGAGGAACTTTTCATTCAGCTTCTCTCAGCATATATACATGAATATATACATACAGTGGTGGCCAAAATTATTAGAACACCTGACAGATCTGAAAATATTGACCTTTTCTTGCCTCCAAAACATGATTTAATTTCATAATGTTCATGAAACATGCAGATGGTTGCTCTGAGCACAACACATATCAGATGAAGTGAGTCCTACTGTTTTTATCCACTTTTAACTTTAATATTTGGTATGTCCACCTTTTGCAGCAATTCAAAAGAATCACACAGCTGTGTCCTAAGACTCTTGCATCACCATCAATTTAACCACCATCACACCTGACAATGATTACACAAGTAATTTGGCTTCTTCTGTGAAGGAACATGATTGTGTGACATTGACAGTGAAATAGGCCTAGCTTGTTTTTTGTAAGGAAATGAGGTAAATCTCCTTATGATGCTCTATTATGGTTTATAGAGCATAATGATGACTTTGTATATATTTTGTTCGTTTTATGGGTATTTTAATGGCCAATTGAACAAAAACAACTGAAACCTCTTAAATGTATGCCAAGTGTTCTAATAATTTTGGCCACCACTGTATATATTATACATCACGGGTCCTACTAATCACCCCAAAGTACCCCAAAGTACCCCAAAGTATACCCCAAAATACCCCAAAGTACCCCAAAATACCCCAAAGTACCCCAAAGTATACCTCAAAACACCCCAAAGTACCCCAAAGTATAGCCCAAAGTACCCAAAAGTCACCCAAAGCACACAAAAGTATACCATAAAGTACCCCAAAGTACCCAAACATACCCAAAGTACCCAAAAGCGCACCCCAAAAAGGTTTTTATGTATTTTATTTACCCAAAAGTACACCATTCTATTCTGAGCTCGTTCATGTGTGAACGCCAGGCCAAAAACGAGCAGCAAAAAGTGAGCGTACTACCTCAAAACGGAGGAAAGTGACTGCACAGCTGCATAGGTGCCTTCAAGCAAGATAAGAAATGCCAATAAGAGATTTGAGTTCTTTCTACTCTTCTAGCCAGTTCATCATGAGCGCGCTGACCTTTCCGTGTCATTGGCGCCTGCACGTTCTTTTGTTCCAGGCCTTTGCATAGTGACACATACTCACACACTATATATATTATACTAAATATTTTCAATAAATATAAATTATAATTTTATAATTTTATAATTTTCAGTACAATAGGATAAAGGGTATATTGTTTAAAACAGCAACATTTTCTGAGGGAAAAAGTGTTGCTCATTGTTATTGTTCCTTTTGCTAACAAGAGTGAGTTAAAAATCAGGACAACTGTCATAGTTTGTGTGTGTGTGTGTGTGTGTGTGTGTGTGTGTGTGCATCTCTGTAGGTGTTGGTGTGTGCTGTACTGTTCAATAAACATTTGTTTTTGAAATATGTGGTAGTTTGTAGTGCTTTGGGGTACATTGGGGTACTTTGGGGTATTTTGGGGTACTTTGGGGTATTTTGGGTATACTTTGGGGTATTTTGGGGTACTTTGGGGTTGGGATACTTTGGGGTATTTTGGGGTACTTTGGGCTATACTTTGGGTTATTTTGGTGTGTGTGTGTGTGTGTGTGTGTGTGTGTGGTTATTAGGTATTCTGTGTATGGTTGAGTGTGTAAGTGCATGCAGAGGACGCATGACATTATATGTGTGTTTAGGGGGCTGTGTGTGGTGCACTGTGTGCCCGTGTGTGTATGCACATACATCTATGTATGTATGTGTGTGTGTGTGTGTGTGTGTGTGTGTGTGTGTGTGTCTCAGCCAGACTGCAGGGTCACCACTACACCCCCGCAAACGAGCCACGACAAATATCTCACTCATCTCACCACAATCAGGACCAGATGGACTAAGTCAACACAGTGATGTATGTGTGTGTGTGTGTGTGTGTGTGTGTGTGTGTGTCTGCATGTGTGTGTGTGTGTGTGTGTGTGTGCTTTCTGTCCCTCCTCCAGCCGATTCCGACGTGTTCTGGTTGTATTTATTTGTGCAGTTGACTCCTCCAGTGCCCACTGTGTCTCAACTCCAACTGTCACGCGCACACACACACACACACACACACACACACACGCACACACACACACACACACACACACACACACACACACACACACACACACACACAGAGACTCACAGACTCACATGCACCCACGTGTGAAGTTAAGGGTAAATTTACCTTTGAGAGAATCCACTCTGACAGTAACTACTATTTAATAGGTAATAAACAGGGGGGGGGGTTACATCATTATATTGTTTTGAAAGGATAATTATTAAAACAGCATGAAGGGCAGGATTTGTTTTAATAATGTAAATGGACCAGAATATTCTCCAGAATCAGTCTCCAGCCAAACCTCTCTCAAAGCCCCAGCCACATGAGAGTCCCCGGGCAAAATGTTCTCAGAGGGGCCCCAACCAGAGCAATACCAAATGGTCCCTGGTGAAATGTATGTATGAAAAAGCATGAGAACATGAGAGAATGAGAGTCCCATCCAAGGGTAAATAAGAGCTGAATCAATCAATACGGCATTTCATAGCAGCAGGGTGCACGACGGATACTTGGGAAAGAGATTATTTGGTTGAGAGGCACTTGAGAGTTACGAGCCGGTCGTACTGTGTGACCGAGTGGGTTGAGTAATAGGACTTTAGGACAGGCCAGTGGGGGGTAATCCTCCTATGGAGAGGAAGGTTTCAAACCCACTATTTCATGTGAAAGAATACAAATGGAAGGGAATGGTTTGATTGGATTACAAATTAAGTTCAGTCCTTTCCATTTGAGAACAGGCTGAAATGGATGCTACAGTGATAGATAGAGGTAGGATGAATGGTGACCTCATTCTCCTGCTGCAATCACTGTATGCCAGTATGGCAGAGCGTCAGATAAATGCCTAAAATAGAAATAGAAATAGAAATAGAAATAGAAATAGAAATAGAAATATAGGTATGACTCTATTAAAGGACGGTTTTGGGGAGTTTGGCCCATTGGTCAACTCAACTGTTAAGTGACTGTTAAGAACATAGACACCAAATCATCCAAGGGCCCCCGGCCAGATCGTTGGCTCTGGTGCTCCATGCTAACACTTTAGCGTACACTATGTTGAGGGATGGTAGGCTTCATGCTAACACTTTAGCGTACACTATGTTGAGGGATAGTAGGCTTCATGTGAACGCTTTAGCATACACTATGTTGACTGATTGTGGGCTCTACTATCACTACTATCTCTCAACATAGTGTATGCTAAAGTGTTAGCATGGAGCACCGGAGCCAACGATCTACCGGGAACAATGCATGATTCTTGTGTCTACGTCATTTAACCGGTGAGCTGACCAGCAGGCCGATCTCCTATGAACTTGGTGTATTCCTTTATATATATAAGACCTCACAGCGAGCACTAATGACACTAATGTCCTTCAATGCACAGATTGATTCCTCAGCCACAGAATACAAAGACGTGAAACACAGGAATGCAACATTACTAATCTATTAAGTATGACAAAGAATAACACCCTTGTTTTCCTAAGTATTAATGACAGCTGTTATCACGGCGCTCCTCCGTCAGCGTGTTTTAACAGATGGCGTGGGGCCGGCCTCATCCACAGAGTCATGATGAACAGTGTGGTTAACTTTGGTTTGAGAGAGACTGTGGTCGCAGATGGTTGGCCACTTGGAGACGGCAACAGAGAAACAGAGAGACAGTGATGGAGAGAGAGAGAGAGAGAGAGAGAGAGAGAGGCTGTGGTCAGACTGGTTTGATCATATGAAGGGATGTTGATTCTGTTTCTGCTATTTCACCTGCCCCCTTAACACTCCCTCTTCAACCCATAACAAATACAGTGGCCTACGAGACCCAAAATGACTGCCTCAGCTATATATCAGCGCTGATGATGTTTTAAATACAGTGAGGTTGCATTCCTTCACCCAGGCCAGTTATTTCACCACGAGCAGTCGAGCAGCAGTCAGCCTGCCCCGGGGATTTGCTGTCACCGCCAAAGTTCAAACTCCTTTCCTTCTTTCAATATTGGAATCATGGAAAATTACTTCTTGAAATGAATGACCTTGGATATGGGATGACATTACATTACCTGGGTCTGCTTTGTCATTTTGGCCTAAAACCTTCACTTGGAGGTTTCCTTGCTAGGAGTCCTTGCTAGATGGCATTTTGCCATCTGCTGTTGTAAACACCCGGTGTCAGGTTGGTCTTTCCTGGGAGGCGATTGGTAGCCTCTATCCCTCGCCAGTGGTATTGTCTGTGGTAATGTCTCTCAAAATCAAGACCAACCATTGCAAAAAGGATGTTGCTACTCCTCCCACTTACTCTTTGTTGGTGTCATTCCACATGAATTTGTTTGAAGAGCAAGAAGGATAACAATATATATCTGCTTATTTATTTATTTCCAAGAGTCTTTCACTCCTTCCACCCTTTCCAGAAACTCTATATCTTTATCTCCGTTAGCGCTGGAAGAACAGCACCCTCTTCCTGTTTTGTGCCGTAAAGCAATCCAGCAGATTTCCCTCCAAATCCACCCGGTGGACACAATGTAGAATATAGATTAGAGGCTGGTAGAGGTTGGTAGAGGTTGGTAGAGGTTGGTAAAGGTTGGTAGAGGCTGGTAGAGGTTGATAGAGGCTAGTAGAGGTTGGTAGAGGCTGGTAGAGGCTGGTAGAGGTTGGTAAAGGCTGGTAGAGGCTGGTAGGGGCTGGTAGAGGCCGGTAGAGGCTGGTAGAGGCCGGTAGAGGCTGGTAGAGGCTGGTAAAGGCTGGTAAAGGCTGGTAGAGGCTGGTAGAGGCTGGTAGATGAAGGTAGAGGCTGGTAGAGGTTGGTAGAGGCTGGTAGAGGTTGGTAGAGGCTGGTAGAGGCTGGTAGAGGCTGGTAGATGAAGGTAGAGGCTGGTAGAGGCTGGTAGAGTATGTTAGAGGCTGGTAGATGAAGGTAGAGGCTGGTAGAGGCTAGTAGAGGTTGGTAGAGGCTGGTAGAGGCTGGTAGAGTATGTTAGAGGCTGGTAGAGGCTGGTAGATGAAGGTAGAGGCTGGTAGAGGCTGGTAGAGGCTAGTAGAGGTTGGTAGAGTATGTTAGAGGCTGGTAGAGGCTGGTAGAGGCCGGTAGAGGCTGGTAGAGGCTGCTAGAGTATGTTAGAGGCTGGTAGATGAAGGTAGAGGCTGGTAGAGGCTGGTAGAGGTTGGTAGAGGCTGGTAGAGGCTGGTAGATGAAGGTAGAGGCTGGTAGAGGCTATTAGAGGTTGGTAGAGGCTGGTAGAGGCTGGTAGAGGCTGGTAGAGGCTGACAGGTTGGTAGAGGCTGGTAGAGGAAGGTGGAGGCTGGTAGAGGCTGACAGGTTGGTAGAGGCTGGTAGAGGCTGGTAGAGGCTGACAGGTTGGTAGAGGCTGGTAGAGGAAGGTAGAGGAAGGTAGAAGTTGGTAGAGGCTGGTAGAGGAAGGTAGAGGTTGGTAGAGGCTGACAGGTTGGTAGAGGCTGGTAGAGGAAGGTAGAGGAAGGTAGAAGTTGGTAGAGGCTGGTAGAGGAAGGTAGAGGTTGGTAGAGGCTGACAGGTTGGTAGAGGCTGTTAGAGGAAGGTAGAGGAAGGTAGAGGTTGGTAGAGGTTGTTAGAGGCTGGTAGAGGCTGACAGGTTGGTAGAGGTTGGTAGAGGAAGGTAGAGGCTGGTAGAGGTTGGTAGAGGCTGGTGGTTGGCTTGTTTAAGGTAATTGTCTCAAAATGAGTGCGGTAATGATTCTTTTGTATCACTGCTAAGTCTTTTAGACATGGGGGGGTAAAAGTCCATTTGTCTGATTCACATCAGGGATGACTACCTGAGGAGGGAGAGACGGGAGGAGAGAGTAAAGGGACTGTCTGACTGGCTGTGGTGCTTGGCCACACTCCAGGATGTGTGTGTGTGTGTGTGTGTGTGTGTGTGTGTGTGTGTGTGTGTGTGTGTGTGTGTGGTGAGAAATAGAGTGGGAGAAGAGAAAGAGAAAGTAGTAAAGTTTCCGAGAAAACGTGCGTGGTTGTGGTCAGTTTGGCACTCGGCCACATGTCACTGGGAACCTCTCCCTCTGTCCTCCCTCTCCTCCCTCTGTCCTCCCTCTCCTCCCTCTGTCCTCCCTCTCCTCCCTCTGTCCTCCCTCTCCTCCCTCTGTCCTCCCTCTCCTCCCTCTCTCATCCCTCCTTCCACCCCTCTCAGCTCGTCATCATAAAGCCCCTCCATCTGTTGTCATCTAATCTCTCCCACCATCTCTATATTCCTTCACGTCTGCCAATGAACAAACCACCCTCACACTTCCGTGGCCTTCCTTTCTCTCTTCTTTCTTTCTTTCTTCTCTTCTTCATACCTTCTACATTTCCTTCTGCCCTCCCCCCTCCCCTCCCCCCCATAGCAACTGTAGTCTCCCACAATGCCACCTCACAGCAGCTCTCGTAGTGATCAATGACTCTTTGAACAGGGATTTGGGAAAAAGATGAGTCGGCATTCAGATACATGCATAAATACACACACACACACACACACACACACACACACACACACACACACACACACTGAGGAGGAGTATTTCATCCCTGTCCTGCTGATAACAGCCTGTCTGCTCTGTTAACAAATTCTGTGGCCTTTTGAACGGAGGATAAATCTCACTTAGAGTCTGTCTCTCCGTTTCCTCCTCTTGCCGATTCATCATCCGATGTTTCTCAACAGCTGGTGAGGGGCCCCACAGATGGCTCCCAGGAAGATTGAAAAGGGTCCCTAATATTATTCTGGAGAAACTCTTGAAGTGGTCATCTGCAAGCTCAGCATTTTTTTTTAGTCTCCATCTTTGTGGCGTTCCTCATTGTGGTGTTCTTCACTGTGGTGTTACTCACTGTGGTGTTACTCACTGTGGTGTTACTCACTGTGGTGTTACTCACTGTGGTGTCCCTCACTGTGGAGTTCCTCACTGTGGTGTCCCTCACTGTGGTGTTCCTCCTCACTGTGGTGTTCCTCACTGTGGTGTTCTTCACTGTGGTGTTCCTCACTGTGGTGTTCCTCACTGTGGTGTGCCTCACTGTGGTGTTCCTCACTGTGGTGTTCCTCACTGCTCTCCCCAGAGATCACCTGTCAATCAAACAGTGTGTCCAGTACTGTGACGTCTTTCTCCTTGGATTTCCTGTTGATGGAGTTTGAGTTCCTGTAGGTGGCGCTCTTCTCTCTGTCTGTTCAGGTTTATTCCAAACCAACCGTTGCTGCTGCTGCTGCTGCAAAGGTGAAATGCATCACTTCCTGTGTTTTCTTTTTAGAGTGGGCGTTACATAACATGGCTTTTTCTTTGTGTTGTGTTTGGATCCCCCCAGAGGAGGTCTGAGCTCATCTAGTGTGTTTGAAAAGAAGAGTAGTAGTGGAGGCAATGATAGCTGCATGCTGCATCAGCACTGTGTATAGTGGTGGCCATAAGCATTCCCCTCTCCACTGTCTGTATTGCATTAGGACAATGGCTGGGAAAATGTGGTTGGGGAAAGTGAATGAGTAACAGTCCCCGCCCCCTACAGCTACCACCAAACCTCCAACTGGCCCAGTGAAGCTGCCCAGTGGCCACCAGTAGAAGGCTGTGGTTGCGCTGGGAATCTCCCAGGTGTGAATATGGACTTTTACCTGGATGAATAAAGCTGTTAAAACCGTGATATCTACTGCAGCAACCCCCCTCCACACACACACACACACACACACACACACACACACACACAAAACAGGCCAACAACAGTGCAGCAAGCATGTAAAAAGCCGGACTTCTCCAGAAAGTGTGACAGACGGCGACGAACAAGCACGTTTTCCCAGTATGATATTAAGACTAAGACATCGTGTTAGATCAGCTCTGGAAACCTTCAAATTGATATTAGAATGACGACGACGTCTCAACAGGTTTTCAAAGCTCGTCGTGTCAACACCGACTCAACGCCACGGTGCTTTTCTTTCTTTCTGTTTCCAGGGACGCTTGGTGAGTAGCGCTCTCCTAACGCTGAGCTGCAGCAGAAGACTGTGGTTGTGCTGGGAGGCTCCTGGGTGTGACGGTGAGGAGATGTTGAAGCAGGGTGGGGTTGGATCAATAAAGGTTCATGAAGAAATGTCACTATTTTCAATATTAGTTCTATAACACAGGTAAGTTACATGAGAGATGTTACTGACAGGGTGATGCAAGACCCAGGTGGACATTATCCTGCTTATTACACGACTGCTTACCAAAGACATCATGAAATATTGACTTGAATTATTTTATCACAAGCAAAAGAAAAATATTTTTAAAAAATAGTCTAGCAAAAGACTGTCTGCAGGGACCAAAGATTAACCTCTTTTTGGCACAAGGTTTTAGAGGTAATTTGATCAGAAATCAGCTAAATGGACCGGACGGAGGAGTGATATGATCAGAGGGGAAACAACCTGTAATAACAGACGTCAGTATTTAACAAAGCCGTGTAACACTACTGTTGAACAAGAAGATCGAGACAAATAAAATAAAATAATCATCCCTCCTTTTTAGTTATTGTGTTGTTGTCCTGTGCACTTGTTTATTCTGAGGCTCCACATAGTATTCTAAACAAGAAATAAACAATTTCTTGTTCATTTCTAGGATGCTGTGGGGTTAAAGACCTAAGACGTAAATGGAAGGCGTTGGTTCATCCCTGTTGAAGTGCCTTTGAGCAAGTTGCTGAACCCTGACCTGTTCCAGTAGTGGTGGAGATGGAGATGGCTGTGACCACCGAGAGAGAATAATTCCTGATTATATTCTGTGTTATACCTGATTAGACCCATTTTATATATCAGAGAGGTCTTTCCTCTGAGAAATCCTCTGGAGACAGGAAGTGATGCGTTTTACGTTTCAACAGAAGAAGAACTGGGTAGTTAGCATGAGCAGCGATAGCCACCATGACTGAACAGCGCCACCTACAGGAACTCAAACTCCATCAACAGGAAACCCAAGGAGGAAGACGTCACAGTACTGGACACACTGTTTGATTGACAGGTGATCTCTGAGAAGAGCAGTGAGGAACACCACAGTGAGAAACACCACAGTGAAGAACACCACAGTGAAGAACACCACAGTAACCCACAGTGAGGGACACTACAGTGAAGAACACCACAGTGAGGAACACCACAGTGAAGAACACCACAGTGAGGAACACCACAGTGAGGAACACCACAGTGAGGAACACCACAGTGAAGAACACCACAGTGAGGAACACCACAGTGAAGGAACACCACAGTGAAGAACACCACAGTGAGGAACACCACAGTGAAGAACACCACAGTGAAGAACACCACAGTGAGGCTGAGAGACAAAGATGGGATTCACCAATATTGACTCTACTGTGTTGTACTTGTTGTAAGTCAGTCTGAAGACAACCTGTTCCAGTGTGAACTCCAAGTGTTCATAGTTATCTATGGAATGCTGCAACATGTGACACGTGATGCTCGATGTTTATATTTTCCATTCCTGGCGTGATATTACTTCTGAACGCTGCGACGTATGAAAACCCAGCAGCTCGTTTTGGAGTATCAATCCCAGTGTCGCCGAATGTCCACTTGATGCTCCTTACTGTCCAGACACGACCCCCCTTGAGATGCTGTGAACGTCCAACAGAGACAGCCAACCTCTCTGCAGTGTTTGTTTCCCTTCAAGGAAAACACTTCCATTACAGAAAGTGCCATAAGCAAATCAAATCAAAACATTTTCTGCCCAGTTATAAACACTTCCACGTGGTTGTTTGTTCACATGGAGCGATTCCCCAAAAACATGTTTCATATTCTCCGTCCTTAACTTGTCGTTCCATGGAGGTGCGGGGTTCAGGCTGTATTTGATTGCGCCAGCAGATTCCAGCCGATTAATTATGTGTTATCATAAAGTTAGGATTGAGCTGGAAGGGGAATTTCTGTTTTCTTAGCAATTCAGATGGTGCTGGCTGAGGCGAACTGGGCCAGGGAGCTTTGACCCGGCTGCTCAGAGGGAAAGAGCAGCGCCAGGCCAATAGGAGAGATTCCTCTCTCAAGCTCACATAAACAAACACAGTATGGCTACCAGCAGAAGAAGAAAGAGCACTGAAACATGTTACTCGTGTACAAGTAATACCACCTCAATTACTCAAGTCCAAGTAAGAGTAATTGTCTAAAAAAGTACCCAAGTAAAGGAGCACCTCTTATATCTTCAAGTACTTAGTTACCTTTGAGCAGAAATGATTAAACCTTTTGGGAACTTGGCTGTCTTCTTTAGGTAATGCTAGTTGCCTACAGGCGTGTTAGCATGTGACCAGGACAGAGGAATCGACCAGAGACACAAGAGATGGTTTTGGTGGTTCTCCTATGGTAACATGGAAAAACCAACGAGCCAATTTGCCAAAAAGTAAATATTCCCCCTAAAAGGAGTTCTGGTTTTGGAGTGATCCTTAGTTCATTTCATTGGTCGTGGTTTAAAGCTATCGTATCAGTGAAGTAGCAGCTAGACCTGCTACACTCACTACTCTACTAGCCTAAAAATAAAATTTGCTCAGGCAAAAGAAGGAAAAAACACTTAGAAGTACTACTCAAGTACAGTAACTAGAGAAGAATAAACATGGTGATATTTCACCTCTTCACCATCTCTGCTCTAATCCCCCCTGCTTACTCGTCTATTGTGAGAATGAGACTTTATTTTTAAGCGAGGGGACAGGAGCGTTGAGAGGGGTGAAGGTACATGTTGCTGCGATTTCTACTGGTCGCCAACAGAGGTCGAGAGAAGTCATCGATTACTTAATGCCCCTTTAATCGCAATATTTAGCACTTAATCCGCGGGTATTTATTACGCTGAATGGAGAACTTGATCACGATAATCTAGGGTGTAAGCAAGCAACTTTTGGAATGTGTGCTCATCCTTTGAAACCAATCTTTTGGGGTTTACTGCCACATGCCAATGTCTACAACAGACTGTTTTTGTGTTGGCGGGGAGGAAAGACCTCTGGAGCAGCACTTGGACGGCGTAGCAGCGAAACTTTCCACTGAAACCGACACAAATGAGGTTCTTGTAGGTGGGGCGGCACATCAGAGGACAGGATGACAAATTAGAAAGCAAAGTGTCGGTAAACGTTTGGACTGGGGTAAACACACGCCCCTCTAGCTCTGGTGTGTGTCTGATTAGACTCTGATTAGCGTCACATATGTCGGCTGGAGCCTTTTGGAAATGCATGCCTTCACCCCTGACAGCTCTGCACTGCAAAAAATGAAGAGCTCGTCTCCAAAAGCTTCAGATCTCCAAATCAATACCTGTACCATCAACATGTATCATTCCATAAGGGGTCCAGGCCTGAAGAGAGTTACGATTTTGTCAATGACTATCTACCAAGTACCATACTTAATTTGAATGATGTAGCATTGTGTAAGATGCTTTACTCTTGAACAACTGATTTGATCTTGTCTTTAAATGATGAAACACCAAAGGATCAACAAAACACTGCACACTCTTTAAAGAATACAAGCGCAATAAAAACGATTTCTTCAAAGCGTACCGGTTAATATGGACATTTTTTGCAGTGTACTCTCTGTACACTGTCAACCAGGCACAACATTTACTTTGGATCAGAGAGAAGAGGACGTCTTGAAAGCAGTAAATGTTTATCGCAAGACCCCCTGAGAAAACCAGAGTAATGGCAAAATAATGGTGTTCCCATCCCACCCGAGTGTGTGTGTGTGTGTGTGTGTGTGTGTGTGTGTGTGTGTGTGTGTGTATATGTGTGAGTGGGTGGTTCGGTGTGTATATATATATATATGTGGGTGTGATGGAGTTCCAATCCCATAGTAGTGTGTGTGTGTGTGTGTGTGTGTGTTTGTGTGTGTGTGTGTGTGTGTGTGTGTGTGTGTGTGTGGGCTCTCATTAGTTCTCGTAGAAACACCTGGATCCATCTGTTTCTGGGTTTGAGTCTTACAGATCGGGACATGTGGACCTCAAGTGGAATAGAATAGAATAGAATAGAATAGAATAGAATAGAATAGAATAGCTATTTTCCAGACCGGGGTCCAAATCACGAACGTTAGCCAATTTTACGTTCACACACACACATCTGAAACACACACGAAAAACACACACACACGAAAAAACGTTCAAAAAAATTACGTTCAATACTGAGCTATAGACTACGACTCCTGAGGCGTTCAGGACTCACTGTAAATCTGATTTCTCAGTCGCACATGTCCGTGTTGACATAAATACATGGTTAAAAAGTGTTTAAATCAGTGTTGTGTGCGTGTGCTCGTGCATGAACGTGCACGAGAACCTGCATCCCGGTTTGGGCTTTTGAAGATCTGGTCACCCTAGCTTGTGCGCTCATCAGATGTGTTCGCTAACCAGACACTATTAGCTAGCTAACAAGCTAACGTCATCTAAGCACAACATCAATCAGTAGTGCTGGACAGATATGGGAGGTCAGTACCAACACCGACATGTTTGAACTGAGTTAAGTCACCGAGGTTTTTGAAGGTGACTTTATTCACACCTAAGAATTTGACTCCTGGCCGGGTGTATTTCTTCGTTCACCAACCTACACCTCAGCTCTGTTTGCCCTCAGGGATCGATAAAGTCGGTCTTATCTTTTCTACAACATTATCCACCATTTACTTACTTTACCAAATGAAAGCTGAATAAAAGCAGAGTAGTACTTGCTGCTGCTGGCGTTGTCATACGGCACGTAGCGATAAGTCGACTGAACTCAGGCGCTCGATGACAGGTCGAAGAATCATTACAAACATAAACGGCATGTACTGTATTACACCAACCCCCCAAAACACGTCAGTGATGAAATATCAGCATCCATCTTGGAAGCTGGCTGTGAGTGTGTGTGTGTGTGTGTGTGTCTTTTGACAGTGATTTACTGTTGTATTTGTACTCTATTACAAATAGTGATTGATTCTCGGTCATTTAAGCGTGTATTTGGCCGTCAGCATCAAGTACATCATGATTCAGTAACATAATGTTGTTGTTTGAGTTGGCTACCTGTCTCTGCTTGGCAGTGGCGAGACGTTTCATCAGCATGTCGGAACTGAGATTCTTGATCCAGTTTGAATTTAATGGGCGTATTTAATACGGACTTTAAATAAATCTCATTACTTTTGTATGTAACCGTTACTGGACTAAACCAGGTTGAGCTAATCTCCCAGTGAGATTAGACATCAGAACAAACACAAATCATGCAGACCAACAACAGACAACAACGTACAAAACAAAATAAAATAAATTGGAAGAGTCAAGTAGAATTTTTCTATATAAGTGATGAAAAGGCTGCAGTCCAATATAGACGAAAGACCTGTCTGTAATAATCCACCCGTCCTGGGGGGTGGATTATCACCCCGACAACTGAGACGCTGTAATGGGCCAAATGTCTTCAGCACAACGAAGATGCTTTCAAAAAAATGAAATGAAAGTTTCTAAATATAAAAAATGTACTATAAAGAACCATAATGTAAAATACTAATGCAGAAAACAAAACCACACACACACACACACACACACACACACACACACACACACACACACACACACACACAAACCAGATTACATGCTTGATTAGCAGCTAATCTATCTGATATCTTTTGCATAAACACACACACAGACTTTCTCTCCCTCTGTTTCACTGTCTCTCCCTTACACACACACATACACACTGCTTCTTTTAACATACACATTTCCCTCATACACATACACACACACACACACACACACACACACACACACACACACACTAGAGCCAGCTCAGTAATGGGAACGTTGTGGTTTTCCTGCTGAATGTGGGTTTGTTACGGTGCCAACTGTTCTGCAGACAGCAGTGTTTCTCTGGGAAAGGCTAATTGACAAATGAACTCTGTAAATATGGACATCCAATGGGAAATACATCGGGTGATTAAAGAGGAACTCTGTGTGTGTGTGTGTGTGTGTGTGTGTGTGTGTGTGTGTGTGTGTGTGTGTGTGTGTTTTCTGTGTATGTGTAAGAATGTCTGTCCAATGGGTAATGCAGCGGCTGACTTTCAAAGCTCTGTTTGTGTGTGTGTGTGTGTGTGTGTGTGTGTGTATTTTTGTGTGTGCATGTGAAAGCATTCACTGGTTAAGCACAGTGTGTGTGTGTGTGTGTGTGTGTGTGTGTGTGTGTGTGTGTGTGTGTGTGTATCTAACCTGTGTTGGTATCTGGGTTTGCTTGAATGCCATTCAAACATCTCAAAGACAAAGAGCAGCTGCAGAAAATAACATAGAGAAATGACCAGAAATGATGCTGTACGTTTGTTCCTGAACCAATAGTGTTCATCTCTGAGAGCACACACACACACACACACACACACACACACACACACACACACACACACACACACACACACACACACACACACACTGTTCATAGTAAATAAGGTGGGACACGTCTGCTGGCTGGCGGTCAAAATCCAACCACAAACATGATAATTACATTTTCTTATATTGGATATGTGTGTGTGTGTGTGTGTGTGTGTGTGTGTGTGTGTGTGTGTGTGTGTGTGTGTGTGTGTGTGTGTGTGTGTGTGTGTAAGAGGAGACATATACCAGCTGGTATAGATACAGATGCTGCTGTCGCCGTCTGTCTGCAACACTGATAGTGAAGAAACCTCCCTCTCTCTCTCTGTCCATCTTCCCTCTCTTTATCTGTCTGTCTCTCTCTTTCTTTATCTGTCTGTCTCTCTCTTTCTTTATCTGTCTCTCTCTCTCTCTCTCCCTTAATCTCTTCTTTAGACAGACTGATATTATGTTGTCTGTCTCGTAGCACTTTGATGTCTCTCTCGCCGTGCGTTCTCGCTGTGAGCAGCATCATGAAGTCACCAGAGGTCCATTCATGTCCTCTGGAGCTGAGCGACCGGGGACAAAGTTGGCCAACGTGGACCAATGGTCAACAAGTTGCAAGAGCAACTCTCCTTGCTCCTCAGCCTGCCAAGCCACCCAGATTCGCGTGCCTCCTAGTTTCCCTGCCGCTGTGATTTAGATTCATGATGATTTAGATTCAGCGCTCGCTAGCTAAAGCTGACGAGACGACTTAGCTTGATCGGAGCCTCTGGCCCCGCCCACACTCGCTCAGAGTAGAGACCCTGATGGAGACGCTTTCCCTCTCTGTCCCCATCCTGTCTCTTCTTCTCTCTCTTTTGTTTCCTCCCTCCCTCCACCTCTTCACCCCTCTCCTCTCTATCTAAACTCATTTTCTGTCTCGGTCTCGGTCTTGTCCTCTCCTCTGCTTCATGTGGTGATTCATGACTTAACGCGTCTGGAAGCGTTGAACTATGTCTTCCTCTCTGTTTCATCCTTGTCTGTGTTTTGGATAAAGAGTCTAATCTCAACACTCGTAACCACTGACTCACAGTTTTCGTCAAGCATCACGGATTTAAGGGAACTCAGTATCTTTTTCCAGCGATTTCCCTGAAAATCCACACAAAATCTAACAGCCCCAGACATGAGGATGATAAGAAAAATGATAAGAAAACTCCTTGGAATGGATGAAAACCTTATCCAAGTAAATGTACTTTAAACGTCTCAAGTGTTTTCTATTCTTTTCTATTCACTTTTAGTCTGATTTTCCTTCCTCAAATGAAGTTGTGATGGCAGATCGCTGCTTGGTCAGTACAACCAATGAGCATTCAGGTGTTTGACGAACAAACCGAAGGCCGATGATCAGAAGTGTGACAGGTACCTGCATCAGGCCAAACGTTTAGATCATGCAGTGTGGCGGAGGCACGGGAACACGACTTCATTTGATGATGTTTTTATTGTTCATTGCATTTAATCTGAGCTCTCATTTTGAACTGGTCTTGCTCTGCTGGTGCTGTGATGCTGTGATTGGTTGGAGTTTTTTATGTACGCCTACTGGTGCGCCATGAAGTGACCACTATAAATATGCCTTTGTCAAGGAAGTCATGGATATAATGGGATTCTGATAGAAAACTGTCATTTATTGTTAAATAGGTGTACATTATGATATGGAGAATTAGCTTATAAGGTGACACATTCACTTTTCATTTCATTGTGACTTTTAAGACTTTTTAAGGACCTGCAGATACTTTTTCTTTTTTTCCCTCCATGCTAAACCTCTTTTTCCTCTTTATAGCTCTCTCTACTTCCCCTTCCCTTCTGCCCCCTATCTCTCTCTCTCTGTCAGGTTGTTTGAAGTGTCTCTCCAGCAGATCCAGTACGTCGATAACAGTCCAGTAATCAGCTACAGTGATATGGATGGCTGACCTGGCTCCCACTAAAAAGAAACTCCCGTAAACGTTTTTTTCCCCTTTACAAGGCAGTTAAAGGCTGCACTAAGCAGGCCTGAAAATGAGCCACATGTGGTCAGAAAGCAGCTGCAGTGAGGTTATCCTGTCGCCTGAGATAGCATAGCAAGAGATGCATACAGTGGTAGCCATTGTAAAAGTCTCAAATATAGTATAAATTGTTTGCCCTTGGCATTTTTGAGGTCCGCAGCTTGGTAATTACAGAATTTGAAATAACAAAATCTGCCTCAGGAGATTTTTCTGATTTTCTACCATCACATTTTTCCCAGTTTCCTCTTACCCAGAATGACTCACAAGGAGTGCAGCAGTAGAATAAGCTTCAAATCCTTGATCAACAACATTATAAGCAACTGATAGTAAGGAGTGTAAGAGTCAGAGCCCCGGAAAGAGGTAAGAGAAAACGAGGTAAAAATAAGACTTAGGAGAGAGGCAGAGGGCTTTTATTTTGAAGGAGAGCCAGTTGGAGGGCGATGTGGAATTGAGGATTTGAAATGAGTGGGAATTATTGACAACATGGGGAATTGAACTGCATCTACTCTGTTATCTTCAAGATTTCCAAACATTTGCTCTTGGGGTTTGAGCAACAGATGGCACAGCGCCAGACATAAAAAAAAACATTTCAGGAATTAAAAAGACTACCAGTGACCATGAAACAGCATGTGTGTGTATGAAGCTATATAATAATGTCTTGGTGGTTCAGTTCAGTTAGTTATGGAGTAATGGTGTCAGCATGCAGCAGCCTCCCACTCTTTATCACACTCACTTCCCCTACAGGATTTCATTTCCTGCGTTAGTGCTGCTCATACTTGTATTTGAATTTCTTTTTATTATTATGGCACAAATGAGTAATTGCATTTTTATTTTATTTTGTTTCACTGCATTTTGTCAGAGTTTTTATCACATGGCCTCTATGCTTTTAAGTCAAAGTAAAGTAAAACTGTCTAACAGCAGCAGTGAGACTCTGTCCGTTATCGCGTCGTAAACCCCGAGCTACTCACCAGCACACTGCAAACCTTTTACAAGCCAGTTGAAAACACAGCTCTCCATAAAACACAATAAAACAGCCTGCTGGGGGGAAAACCATTCCCTAACATTCCCAACACTTCCTCCAATCCTCAATAATCATTCCCGGCCATTCCCAACAGGGAAATAAAGTCATGGAGAACCCCGGCAACGGAAACCTATAAACCTATAAACTGTTAACTCAGGGAACGCTGAACGCTACTGCTGTGCCGATAAAGAAAGATTGAAGAACTCAATGAGTTCCTTTGGGAACTCCTGGAGCAGGTGAGGGCTCAGCGTCTTGCTCAGGGACACCCTTGATCACCCACAGAGGTTTCCTGCCTGATCTGTTAGTGTTACACAGGTAAGAGAGATGGGGGGGGTGATGTGGTCTAAGTGGATCGCTGGTCTCAAACCCACTCAAAAGCCTCTGAAGCAGCATTGAGACCATGCAACTCTTTGAAGGCTAGCAGCTGGACCCCCCCCACCAATTCAATGGAAGGGAAACTCAATGGGATTCATTAAACCTTTAAATGATGAATTCACTTCAAATATAATTGAACAATTAAATTAATAAAAATGTGCAAAGAAAATAAAATTGCCATACATGTTTCCCGTATCTCTGGACCCTCCATCGTACTGGACAACACCGATATCAGATATCGGCTCGATATATCGGCACAACCCCAGCCAGGAGCGCATGGCGAGCCACCGGAATAACCTGGACTTTACTGGGGAATTCTACTTTTTCTCCTCTTTCAATCCAACAGATATTTTTTTCTAGTTTTTACGCCACTCTTTAAACGTCGTTAAAGCCCGCTGCAGCTGAATCTGTTTGGACTGGAGGACTGACCGGGGGATAATGGCTGCAGATTGCTGCTATTAGCCGTTATTAGCGCCGTCGCTGGGGTCTGCTAGGAGCCGCTTGATGTACGGCGGTAAAGGATGATGGAGCAGCAGGTCCCGTGCGCCAGGTGCTTTTCCAGATCTGGGTCAGTACCCTTTATGGTTTGTTTTTCTCTTACTGAGGTTGTCAGACATACGGCAACACAGCGAGTACTAGGAGGTTTACACCAACACACGGATTTGAAAGTTAGTTTAAAGAAGCGTAGCAAAAGCTTCCAGTAGACAGCAGGTCTGACATGGGGCTGGGAGCTCGAACAACAATAAAGGCTGCTTCACAATATAAGCTGGTCAAAAACAGTAAAATAATTACAGCCTAAAATATGATTAACATTATTAAAAATCACAAAATACGTTACCACAAAGACACGCCACATGAGATTTCAAAGTCACTTTCGTTTTTCTTTCATTGTGTTTTGATGCTGCCAGACTGACGGTCAGTATGTTCTGGTAGCCTACCGCTATGTGCTATGGTCTGACCTCAGTAGTCTCTCTCTCTCCCTCTGTCTCTCTCTCTCTCTCTCTCTCTCTCTCTCTGACACCCTTTCACTCAACAACAGTCTCAGACGATTTTGTGAAATGCATTACAAACTGAAACACAGATGACGCGTTGTGGACATAAATAATGTGAAGACTACGTTCATTAGCATCATGTGACAGTAGCATCACCTGTTTGTCACATGAGAAGGTTAGCTAACAGTTAAGACCTTGGTTGGGTTCAGGTTCAACTAAAACCACTTGGTTAGGTCTTTGGTCACGGTTAGGTAGGAAAAACTGAAACTGAAAACTTCCCTCACAGTAGAAAAGTGGAACTCAGGCAGAGGTCCATTTGAAATCAGTCATTTGGCAGAAAGCTAAACAAGCCTCCTGTTAACCACCTCACTTACTGCTGTTTACACACCGAGCTGCTCCCAACAGCACTGACTGGTGCACAACTGGATTCCAAATGAATTGATTTGAAAACTACAGTAGCAGTCATGACCTTTGACCTTTAACATAACAACAACTAAAGGTACTTTGAAAAATGCTCAAATTTAAAATCTAGATAAATATAAAACAAATACAATGTTTAATGTTCCCAAACTGCAGCGAGAGGCGACTGTTTGGAGGACTTCACTACCCAGAGATCATGTAGAGTGAATGTCTTGGTGTCTGCTGTCTCTGGACGCTGCTGTTTCGGACACACTTTTCTATTCTGCTCTTGTCACTTCCTGTGTGCCAAGAAGAATTCCCGGCAGTGACCGTACCTGACAGCCAAAGAAGAAGAAGAAGAAGAAGAAGAACTGGGGCAGGGTGGATCTGCAGCGTCTCAGCTCGTTGGGATGGGACACTCTTCTCTGTTGCAGCTGCACTTTTTGATTGAGGCTGATAAGACGGGTGGAGTCTCACCTCCTTTAGTATGTAGCTTCTTCTAACTTTGATGTTGGGATGTCTACTCACATTTAAAAAAGGCATGAAACAAATGTTGCTCCTTTGTTCTCCACGACTCTCCACTCTGTTCCCCACTCACACACCACCTTTTTCATCCCCCTTTTCTTTCACGCCCCATAACCCCTTGCTCCCCTTCCTCTATTCACTATCACAGATGTCCACTCATTAAAACAAAAAGGGAACATTTGCCCTCCGTATGTAGCAGCTCAACCACATCAGTTGGGAAGTTTGGTTAGTAGGGATAAATTATTCTCTCACATTAATTTTTATTTAAACTTAAAAGTAAAAAACATAATTAATCCTATAGTACTCTGGTACTATAGCCTTCTCTGGACTGTGTAGATTACATGAAATAGTCACAGGGAGAAGAAAGAGAAAGTGATGGGGAGAGAAAGACAGACAGACAGCAAGAAAGAAAGAAAGAAAGAAAGAAGAGGAGACTCAGCTGACTTTTATCTTAATTGAATTAAAGCGGTGGTGAGGAGGCAGACAGTGTGAGCTGATGTTTTGGGGTCGCGGAGTGATTTGATATCACGAGCTGAACCCCAATGAACCCTAAAGGTGAAAGGTCAACCCGCTCTCTCTTGTCAGGGTGCTGCAGACCTCAGCTCTGGACCGAGGTTTAACCACGTGGGTGGTGAACACACACACACACACACACACACGCAAGCACTCATATACACACTTAATCGCATGTATGCACACATATACACAAGCACACACACACACATGCTCGCCACATTGTTCCTCTGCTGAAATCCCAGAGGTGTAATCAGTGAAGCACCACTCTGAATTTACACTCTCTGCAGATTCAGATCTCTCTGGTAAGTAACTCAACCCTTCAAGGAGTTCCCATACAGGATCCACTTTGGTGGGCAGCAGAAATAATGAAATTCTTACTCGCTCCATTTCCATTGGAATGTCTCTCGACTTTTGTAATGTATCAATTGCAATTTGATCTTTTGTGTGTCAAGCTTTTAAGATTTCAAGGACCTCTGGTTTAAGGACAGTTTTCATCAAGTTCCCTATGAATGCTGAGTTCAAGGGATGTTACACTGTGCAGTGATTAAGGGGAGTGAAGTAGAATACATTTGAACAAAACCCATTCAGGGTTGCAGCTTGGAAACCCCAATCTTTTGGTGGCCATGTTTACGGGGTGATTCATTGGAGTGGATGCTTTTTTCACTTCGTAATTAGTTTTTTATTTTTTGCCTGTTTATCTTGAGGTTGTAAAAAGCTTCTTTACTTTTGTAATTATTGTACAAATTGGTGTAAATCCTGTATGGGGTAAAATGTTATCATGGTTTAAGTGTCTCATGGTTTGAGTGCCAAAAAGCACATTTTCCATGTACAAGACAAACTCTTGAAGATAACATCACATGAGCATGAACTCTGAAATGCAGACTCAGTGTTGTGAACACGAATAAGTGAAGATTACATTCCTCTACCACAAAAGGATTATGGGATAATATGAATTGGACATTTGTCATGTCAAACGTTTGGAATGGTTAAGTGTAGGCAACTATAACAAGCTTAGGTTAAGGTTAGGGTTAAGGTTAGGGTTAAGGTTAGGCAAGAAAACATGGTCATTTCACTACATTTTGTGAGCTATGATGAGTTAACAAAGTTCCAAAGTTTATTTTCCATCTATAAATCCCATCTGCAACATTTAGATAGCTGAGCCTTCCTTCTCTGAGACGTAGGGTTCATATGGGCCCAGACCTCTAAAAAGAGAGAATTATTCAAGCTTGACTGCGGGTCTCATTCTCCTGCGACATTTAAATGATTATAGTGATGATGAATGTGACGTCCACCGCACACAGATTCCTTTCAGAAATGTTTGCCTTCATGGATCAACATCACCTGGTGCAACCGAGCCGCTCCGTCCTGCGTATCAGCCGGTTTCTGACCGGATGGTTTGCAGCAGGAGATGACAGCTATAAAACCCAGGAAACCCGTTGTGTGGTCCGCTTACAGTGGAACCCAGTGTGTTAGTCTCCGTCATACCTTAGATCCACCACGTGTCTCTCAAATGACTGGGTACCCACGGTTACCAGGCCATCCACGTGCCCTCTGCAAGCTTGAAACTGGGACTGGGCGCCGTTGGCTTAGAGGCGCCTGTCGTACTGGTGGTATTGTGGGTTTAGATCTGGCTCATAACTTGGGTCACATGTCATCGCCTCTCTCTTTTTGATATTTAAAAATAAATAGCATAACATCTCCATTTAATGGCTCCTCTTTAAACAGGGCTAAACAGTTGACTGAGTGAATGGGAAGAAACCCGTGGAATCAGATGAGACGGTCCGAAACAAGCATCTCAACAAAATGACCATAAACTTTGATTGTGAAAGGCATTCAAGAATTTAAAAGTTTAGTCTTTACGTGCCCAGAGAAGGTTTTTCTGCACATGCATACTGTTGTTCAGCATTGCCCTGCTTCACATCAAGTCAACACCCAGTACAACCAGTCCTGTATTGCTGACCGGCACCACTGGAGAAGTTGGGGTAGGTGCTTTTCTTGCAAACCTCCAAATTCCAGTAGAGCTGCTCAGTGGTCAGCAAGAGAGGACTGTGTTGGCCATTAAATGGTATTTCTGTTTTTACAACAAAATTGGGAAAGATACGTTTCTATTTTAGGTGTCTGGAAACAAAGCTCTTACCAAGGTCAAGTCTAGAAAATGAAGCACTTTACTGTGAATGTTAGCACCCTTGAAATAACACACTCTCTATTACTGTCAGCTTCTGGTCACTGTCCAGGTGCTCTATCAGATGCAGTTCTTTTACCCTGCATTCTTGTATCTGGGTGACAATAAGCTCATTTGGTTCTGCTGTAGATGCACTAATGCAGGATAGATACAAGATGATGCATGGAGGAGGGCTTTTAGCTGCCCCTGTGAAGGTCACAGGTCTACATCAGGTCTATATCACATGGAGGAGGAAATGCTTCTCTACTCAACAAGTACGTTTAGACTCACACCAATACCACAACTACTGGGAGCAATCAGCCTAAGGCAATATTTTGAGTACGTTGACA
Source organism: Hoplostethus mediterraneus (assembly GCA_034670385.1). Taxonomy (NCBI): domain Eukaryota; kingdom Metazoa; phylum Chordata; class Actinopteri; order Trachichthyiformes; family Trachichthyidae; genus Hoplostethus; species Hoplostethus mediterraneus. The sequence goes on from JAXDDW010000041.1 coordinate 421,069, forward strand.
TGGTTTCTCTGATAACCCAAGGTTCAGAATCGGCCTGCTGCTTGCCCCTCCACTGCACTGCGCCAGTAGTGTGTCTGGTGACCTTTGACATGTGCAGTTTGCCCTAATAAATCAGAAGATTGAGCAGAAATCTGGGTGTGTTAACCGGGTTATGCTTACTCTGGCGTTACTTTGATTAAAGGACTACACCAACTTTTTGGGAGTTTGGTCCGTTGGTCACCTTACTTAATACCTGATGAGATAATTGGCCCCCTACAGCTCCAAAGTCTCCGGTAGATAGCTCTGTCTGGTGAGCACGCTAACCCTTTAGCATACAGTAATTGTGGATCATAATGCTAATTGCTTATGGTTACTTAACATACTGAATGCATACATACTGAAGGGTTAGCATGCGCACCAGACAGAGCTATCTACCGGAGACTTTGGAGATTTTGGTGCTCGTCAGATATTACGTAAGGTAAGGACTCCCAAAACGTAGTCCTTAAAAATAATTAAATGAAGGCGTTTACATGTCATTATGTACATTGAGTAAAGATCAAAATAGTAGTGTACATGTACATGTCTCATTGAAACCAGCTGCCACTCATCTAGGTTCATCATCTGAAACCTTGATGTCTATCTTGACATGACCAACCATGACAATCTAAAATAACACAATTCTTTGGCTGCCACCACCAACACACACACACACACACACACACACACACACCGGAGTGTGGTGTTTTACACACACCTTCTCTGTTCTCCTCTATCTCAAGGCCTACCAAGGACCTCCACGGGTCAGTTGTCCAGGGCGGAGGAGGACATCCAGAACATCCATGTGACGCTCAATCTAACATCAGTGTACGGTATGGAAATGCTGACATGGCATACAATGTACTCAATGACATGGTCTACTATTAGTAGTATCCAGAAAGTGAAAACAGCGTGCTCAAATCCCAGTAAAGAATTCACTCGATGCCTGGTCCAGAACATCAGGACGTCACAATTTATTTGGGCAGTACGCTGATGAAGCATGAGCGAAACATCTGTAGACGTCCTGCCCCCATAAACTACTAGTGCAGTGGTTGTAGTTGTGTGGTCTGTTTGGAATATGGAAAAATACTGAGTTTATTCAGTACAGTGTCATAAATGATACCCATTCTGTGCAGTATCATTTATCATTCATGGTTAAGCCTCTGATGCTCTTTGGCTATTATTATGAAAATGTAAACTGAATCTAATGAACCAAACAGAATACAGGCTTCCTAACGTGCTTCAGGGACCCAGCACTACTATTTCTAACAGAGGCTAAGAAGCTTTCAGCCATTTTTTTCCCATTCATTTTTCATTCTCGCTTTATGAACAAGGCAGCTTGTCTCTTACCTTCTGCAGCCACTGTGTGTTGTTCTCCATTGCAGTCTCCAGGTGCTGCAGTTTCTGAGCCGACCATTCGCTGTCAATGGGCGGCGCGTCCCTCTGTACGACACTCGCCCCGCCGCGAGGGCCGCCGCCATACCGATCCGCCGGCGGTCCTCCGCCCTGGCATCCGTCCAGCTCCGGGAGGATAAAGGTGTAGCTGCACTGGCCGTGGTGGATGCGGTGGAACCTCCTCCTCTTGTCTCCACCACCTCCTCCGCCTCCTCCTCTCCCTCTCCTCCCGCTCCTTCCGACTCCTCCTCGCTCGCCGCTCGTCACGCCGGCTGCATCGGCGACGACCGACAAGGTCCCGAGCAGCAGGAGCACCAGCGACCCCCTCATGGCTCACACACCAAAGCGTTTCCTCTCGACGCAAAGAAGGTCAAGAGGAGCACGTTCACTCTCTGACCCCAATTCACGTTAAAACAACAGTGAGAGTGCAGAATGACGCTGGAGTCGTGGGTGAGTTACTGCATCTACCCGTCGGTCCAGGAGCTCTGCAGCAGGTCGGTTCAGCTTGCTCTCTTGAATCGCAGTAGATCGCTTTTTCTTGAAATTCACCCTTTTTTGAAGCTCATACCGAGGCAGCAACACCTGTGAATGGGCTCCCCCTCACCTCCTCATTCACTTGTGACAAGGATGAACATAAGATGGAAAGGTCAAAAAGTGCGTTCCATCTCCTCTTCTTCTTCTCTTCTTCTTCCTCCTCCTTCTCTAGGCCTTCTTTTTACTTTCACTACGTCGCTCTTTTTGTTATGAAAGCTCTTTTGGAGAGGGTCCGCCGAGCAGGTCTCGAATCTTGTCCCTGCTGCACTAGACGAGAGTCCAGACCCACGCTGGACTAACTGGATGGAGAGAAAGATGCAGAGAGAGAGAGAACGACAGAGTAAGAGCGAGGGAGATGAAGGGAGTAGGGGCTGACAGACTGAGGAGGATGGGGAATGAGAAATGGATGCAGAAGCATTAAAAGTGCGTGTGAATGAAAGTTGCTTCAAATGGACCTTTCACTCTCGGAGACGAACGAAAGGGAGAGAGAAGAAGGTTTTTCTCCTCCCATCCTGCTCTGGTGGCTCCAGTTTCAGAAGTGGCCGGAGAGAAATACTTCTGCCCCCTTCTTATCTGGGGCTGGCTGAGAAAACCAGGAATGAGGGAGGGAGGAGAGAGAAAAGAAGGGGAAGGGAAGGGAGGGGTGGAGATCTGAGGGAGGTCTATTAGAGGACCCTGTCTATTTGCAGGCTGAGAAGAAAAGGAAGGACGGAGGGAGAGGGGAGGATTGGGGTTGGACCGTGAGGGGTTGAACGAGAGAGACAGGATAGAGAAAAAGACACGAGAAAGAGGAGGGCAGACATCAAGAGTTAAAGACAAAAAAGAGAGAGGGAAAGAGAAGTGGACGGAAAGAGGAAGAGGAGGAGAGAGGGCGTTGAAGGGGGTCCGGTAGCTCTAATCTCGTTCTGCTCTGAAGTGGATCCTGATGCCTTGTATGGTCATTCTCACCGAGTCAGCGGCTGAAGAAGCTGGAGATGTGCCGCGCTCCCCTTCTGAGAGCAGCCGCGACCCCGGGGCATCCTGGGATATCAGCAGGCACAACGGCGCACGCCGCGTACTCGCACTACCGCGGGTTTGAAACCAGCTGACTTGAATCCCTGTCGCCTGCTGTATCGCCGCCTCGTCTCGTTCCCATTGACTCTTCACAGATTAGTTCCAGATATAAGGCTCGGCCCCGGGTTATGAAACACATGGGGGGGGGGGGGGGGGGGGCAATGTGAGCAACCAGTTATTAAGTTCAGTTTATTGGTGGTAAAACTGTAGTGATGAAGAAATACCAATAAAATATAATGAGGAAAACACAAAGAAGAGATGCAATTATTCATTTGTGCAGGAGAATCCGGGTCCGGGGGGTAATGGAGTACAAATACTAAACAATGTAACTGATTACAAATACTTTATTAGAGGAATGAGAGGATTACTTTTGGGAGTACTTTTAAAGTGAAAGTGAGAAACTCAGAAGGGCATTTAAATAGTGGGAGAACATTTATAGATCCAAGGCACTCCAAAATAAAAGTCTTTCAGGCACAGCGTTTAAACTTTTCATAATGAATAGCCAAAAAGAATGAAGGCTTTTTAATCTGTTTTGTATAAGTCATGATTAATTGCTGATTGAAGATTTGGTGACATAACTAGTAACTGTCATAGAATATATCTTCAAAGTAAGAGACAACAAAAAGAAGCAAACGAACAAAACAAAACATAAAGATGACGAACACAGACAACTAAAAGAGTAACAAGTAAAGATGCAACACAAGGTTTCTGTTTCTGCACCATCTCACCGTCTGACCACCACCCACTTCTTTATTTTGACATGATCCAGTCTTATTTCCAGCATGGCCTGACCCCGGTCTACTGTTGCTGCTGCGCTCCAGCGTACGTCTTAACTTTGGCGGGGCTGTCCCTCTCACTTCATGTTAGCGAATCGGTCCTTTGGGGGAAAGCAGAGAGGTTACAGAGGGAACGGCTTCTGCCCCTACTGGAGATCATTCTCATGGGAACAGGAGAGCCCAGAGCGAGCCTGGTGCATAGAGCTGGGATAGATAGAGCAGGCATAAACAACATCACATTCATTTATCGTTGTGGGACCCCACATGGGAAAACAGGCACATTCAGGGAGAGTGGTCTTTATAATTATTGATCTTTGCATTAAGAGCTTTACAACTGTGAGCTTCAAAGTCTTAAAATGTCTTTAATTATATGACAAACTCAAGGTTTTAAATGGTCTTGAATACAGTACTTGAATTCAGTTTTAGAGGCCATAAAAAAATGTTGTGGTTTCTTGTTGTGAGTCCATGTGAAATTGGTCTCATGTTTCTAATTAGCATTAAAAAGGTCTTAGAAAGTCAGTTGTTGAAATTGTTGTTGACAGCCTGTGACATTTATCCTTTTCTATCCAGGTATATCTTCTTCACGTCAGCACTGGTCAAGAAGGTAGCATACAACACGCTAAACCCTTCCCCTTCACATAAAAACATCTCACAACATAAAGCGTAAAGCAAACAATTTAAACATTAAGTAAACGTGCACTCTGTGGTTAGCAGCTCTCCAGTTTGTTCTTTAAAATTATTTTAAACAATGTCGAATTCAATGTTTACAATGTAATTTGGCGATCTGGATTGTGGTGATGTGGTGAAGTGGCGACGGTACACTTCAGATGTCATCATGGACACGAGCACATTTAGAGAGAGAAGTAACAGCTGGGGAGATAAAGGAGATAAATAGAGTAAATAAATCTAAGTAAAGAGAGTAGTGAAGGAAGATGTGGGAGATTGTGACGTGAGGTGTAGATGCTTTCTGGTGATGTAACACTCAAGGATATCTATCTAGTCTCTCAAGGGAATTAAATATGCATGGTTAATTCCTGGGATCTGCCAAAATCATTTAATCACTGATACGTTTGATCAATTTTATGTTTGGATAATGTCAGCATGTTGTTATGGAGCTAGCTGCTAGTGGCTAGTAGTCCCATGTTAACAGTAATTAGTTAGCTAGCTAGCAGTGAGTTCAGGTGAACTAGCTGACTCTTCTCCAGCTCCAACTCAGAGTGTTTTGGAGTAGAGACTAGGGCTAAAGACAAGACAGTTTACTGAGTCACAGTAACCTACATTTGGAGACAAATCTACCTGATCACACTGATCACTTTTACTGATCCATTACTGGATGATCTACAGACACACCACAACAAGCTTTTTTCAGATGACTCTCGTTTCTAGTCGTTGTATATTTGACCATTATTTTAGCGCAGTCAATTCTCCATGATGCTGCAAAGCCTCTCTTGGTGGGGCGCATGAGACTCAGATAATTGATTAGCTACTATGGGAAAGGGTTCATTTCACTGCACATTCCAGTGGAAGTTGTGCTGAAGTCATAGAAATTAAATCAAATCCAACTCAACTTCTGTCATGGAAACATTCAAAGTTTGTGAGACTCACACGCTGCACGCCAGCACATGAAACACAAACATGACTGAGTCTGAGTGCCAAAGGAGGATTACCAGGACATACCATGAGGTTTCTATCTGCTCCAGTTCTGCGTCCTGGTGGTGTTTCAGAGGGCAGAGGAGTCACCAGCCAGCCTTTCACCTTCCCTCTGTGGGAACGGACGGACGGATGAGGACTTGTTTTTTTAAATCATTTTATTCCAGGATTCAGTTTCAGCTCGACATCTCTTTCCCTTCCTGAACCTGAACTTTGTTTTGTCTGTCTGTCTGTCTGACTGACTCCCTCTCCCTCTCCCTCTCCCTCTCCCTCTCCCTCTCTCTCCCTCCCTCCCTCCCTCTCTCTCTCTCTCTCCCTCTCTCTCTCTCTCTCTCTCTCTCTCTCTCTCTCTCTCAGTGTTAACCACACAACGGTTTGGTCATTTGGTTACGGTTTCTCAGTTTTTCAAGAATGAAATGTATGCATGTTGCACTATCTCACCAAGAAACAAAGGAACAGGTTGTAGATGGATAGTGTCCCTTCATACTGTATGTGCGGTGCTGTCCCTGCACCCTGGGTTTCACACCATGAAATTCTGATATTAGCTGATATTAGCCAGGATACTGAGGCAGGTAAACTTATTCCTTTCACTGTTGGCTTTTGCAGCCTGATCAAAATGTCACCTTTTCAAGAAAAACAGCCTTGTTTTGAGAATACAACACATTTCTGACATTATCCAGTGGGTTTTTAACTGGTTTCATAAACTCAAGATGGCAGATATTTTTCCACTCCACAGGGAGGTCAGAGGTCAGGGCCAGCTACAGACCAGCACCCTGGAGCCGGTAGGGATTCAGCGTCTTGCAGCAGGGCGGATGCTCGCTCATCCTTCAGTCCTCCAGCTGAAGGACGATCTCCCTACCCACGATTCCACCCTGCTGCCACTGTCTGCATGCAAGGCATACACAGGGTCCAGGGTGTGGAACGACCTCAGAGCTGTGAAGGATGAGGTCACGGTCCTCCTCACACGTTGTAATTCTCAGCACCTGCAAAAACACACGCTGGGATGTAACCTGAGAGCCCTTCGGTCATTCATAAAAACAGAGTGAGAGTCGTACACATAGAGACTGGGAGGATAGATGGGTAGGTGGGCGGACCGACCTACTGACCTGTGACATTCATCCACCGCCTTCTTGTTTTGAGAGAGATAACGTGTGGATGGATGAAAACGGGAGCAGGTTCAAGTGAGGAGATAAAAACCTGCTTGTTTTGAACCAGAGCGCCGAGAGTCTGCTGGTTTTCACTCCAACCAAACACGACACCAGGAGATTTCACTCGGTAGTTCCTCCTCTCTGGCTGGAGGTGTGCTAGTTAGTTAAATCAGCTGCTGTGGTCTGGTTGAAGACCCTGTTTTAAAGGGCAATTCCGGGATTTTTCAACCAGGCCTCTATATCCACAAAATCGCCTATCATACTGCAAAGTAGATCCCAAAAGTTTCGGAGTTGCTCCGGTAGATCAGCTCAGTCGGCAGTCGCGAAACGGCGGCTCAATGGCTGCAATGTAATCAAGGGCATGTCAATGAGGTCAAAGTGCGTCCGAAAAGACGTCTAAAATGCTCAAATTGGGCTATACAGGGTTTTAAAGTGAAGGTTTAGTAGACGGCAACGGAAATGAAAGCATTATCTTGTACATAAGGACTTCTCTGGAGCATGTTTCTGATATTCACAGCTGTTTATACATTGTTTAAATGTGTAAAGATGTATTTAGTGCTTGGTCTAAAACTGGGCAACACACAGAAAGATTCAAGATTCAAGATTCAAGAAGTTTATTTGTCACATACATACACGAGGTGTGCAGTGAAATGAAAAAGTGGCAATGCTCAACAGAAATGTGCAAAGGGCAACAAGTTCACACTATTTACAATTTAAAAAAAAACAATATTTACAGTAAGAGCACTTAAAAATATAGAAATATAAGAAGTTGTATGTATGTATATGTGATATAAATTATGTGTAGTCATTACCTAAGTGTGTGTGTGTGTGTGTGTGTGTGTAAGACGGGCAGTGTGTGGGTCTTGGTGGGGTCCTGGTGAGGTCAGAGGTCACAGTCCTGATGGCCTGAGGAAAGCGTGACTACGGAGGCGCTTGCCTGACCGCAGCAGCTGAACCAGTCTGTTGTTGGGGTGGTGAGGATCCTTCATGATCCTGCAGGCTCTGGTTCTGCACCTGGCCGTTAAGAGACCTACAGGAGAGACACTTCTAGTGGGATATCAGCGAAGAATACAGCGTTGTTTAACACTGTGACTTGGTGACAAGTCTGTGACTTGGTGTGCTACAGGATCAGAATGGGACGTTGAGTTAAATCAGGAAGAGGAGAGTCCAATAAGTCACTTCCGGTGTCTTGGAAACTAGAAAACTGGGATGGGAGAGAAATATTACTGGCAAATCAAACCAGGTTATTAGGTTTACTCAGAACAAAGACGCCTTTACTCAAGGGCCTTGAAACATATACTGAAAAGTGATAGTTTGATATTCTGCAGTATAAAATACCAAAGGGCAACATCAGGACAAAAGTACTGGCCCGGGCAGAGCGCTGAAACCTGAATAGGATGATTATACAGATTATTTTCCATGTAAGTGTCAAAATGGCCCTTTGGGTTAAACCAGCACTGCAACGTTTTGACCAAAATTGGGTACCAATCTTTTTTGTCTCAGTAACTCTGAGGTTGAGTTTCACAGTATCAGATGGGCTGGAAGCATCAGAGTAACTTCTATCTAGCAAGCAGAGATCCAATGTTTGTTTAAGTTTTGTATTTATCTTGAAGATTACAGATGCTTTTCTTCTATTATGGTTATTCAGTCGTGTTTGTTGAGGTTTTCTGAGTTTGAAAAAAGATTAAACAAGATTAAAGACATTATCTGTCATTTTGCATGAAACATCTCACATGAACGAGCAGCTCTTTAAAGATATCTGGCTCAGAGCAGACTCGTCCGTCTTGAGGAGTTGCCACATCATGAAGCGGTTTTGATCTTTTTACAGGAACATTTGTGGTGACGTGACATTAGACGAAACTGGCTGGGGTTTTTTGTGGTTTTGTTTAAAAATAAAATATCCACAATTCGTAACACTTTTTTTTTAAACGACGCCTACTTTTACAAGATGATTCAATGCACAAAAATTGGAAGAGAAAGACAGAAAAGAGAATCACTAAGGTATCACATTTAGATGGCACTTTTTAAAGGATAGTCGTGAAAGTCCTTGGTTCCCTAAATAATAAATGCTTTTACATGCATTGGATTTTAGAGATGCTGAATAATGGAAGTGAACTAAAGAATTAATGGGGAGTTGGTTTGAACGGATAAGCTGTTTAATTGAATCAAAATGTCTTATATGTTACGTTCACTAGTGTGTAAACTAATCTCCACATCAAGTATTTCTGAAAGGAGGCAGGAATGCTTTCAGGGAGGGAGTAAAAACATCATTACTTTCAAAAAAGTAATATTGTTGTATCTCCAAGAAAGCTTCAACTTTCCAAGATTTCAGAAGCATGGCATAAACGGAGGGAGATTTCCCACCATTAGTGGTGATTATGTTTATATTGTGCTATCTTCTTCATTCTGACTGTACCACAAGCCTGATAAGGGAAGCTATGAAGATTAACAGTCATTTAGTGAATTAATGAAATAGAAAGTTTGATGCAAAAAGGATTCTGAGTTCATCAACCTGCATTAGTGACATTACCAACATGTAATACAGGAGGTTTGATAAGGATCACCTCCAAGGACCATCTCACTTTATCAACCAATAAGAAGGCAATTGCCACTGGTGTGGGCCAATCAGGTCGCTGGGTTTGGACCAGGGGGCGGGATGAATGTGTGTTTAACAGTCATAGAGGGAAATCTGCAGCAGGTCAACCCGTAGCCAGCGGTTACTGACAGGCTTTTAGATCCCTAAGTAAACAGACCATAACTCCCCTCACTCCAGGGCAACATTCACCCTCATCAATCAAACCACAGTAAAGTCTCCAACACACCAGGGCCGTAAAGATGGTGGCGTTTCTGGTACTTGTCCAATTGTGTAAATTTTGCAAATGTCACCATCCATTTTTGTACTTTTGCCATCGTGAACGTTTGCACTTTTAGTCAGTTGGAAGCAGAGAAAATGCTCAGTGCAAATTATTTGAACTGATCATTTTCCAAAATGTCATGTATCCATCTTGTAAAAACAAAGCTTCGGCTGAAGTTCATTGTTTAAAGGACAAATCCACCCGAAAACATATTATCACTGTTAAAAACAGCTTCCTGGGTCCATTTAGTTGTTAGTTTGATCAGATCAGAAAATGTTTCATGGATCAACAGTAACCGTCAGGTTTTGGTGTCAGCCAATCAGAATCAAAGAGCAAGGGCTTCTTTCTAGACCGACGATCAACAATCATACAGGAGAAATCCATCAGAGGAGAGAGAGAGACCGACAGGAGATAGACCAGAATGCAATGCAGTAGAAGATAGACCAGAATGCAATGCAGAGGAAGGGGCGTTCGCCATTTATCAAATGGAAACTCTCTCTCATTCTCTCCACCTACATGTAAAACCCATCTGAAGTCCAGGCACATTTTCCAGGGGTTGTGGAAAGGCATTCTGGGAAATGTAGGAAGTCACTTAAATAAACATTTCAACATTTACAACATTTCATCACAACATAACTCCCGGCATGCGTTGAACATCACAGACTGATGTAGAACAATGGAAGATTGTCTCTATCCAGACTGTAAAAGTGTTATTTTGTCACCCAAGGATTTAGATGAGCTTCTGCTTCTGAAGGTACTTGGATTTGTTTCAATTTAGCATTAATCATTATGAAACTGCTTTTATTAACACATAACACTTGAGATACCATTACGTCATCAAAACCAAAAATAATTCAAAACTACAAATATGAAACAAATCCCCCAAAACAAGCAACGACTTTTCACTGTTTTCAATGTTCTTGTTCACCAGCAGCTCCTCAACAGTAAATCACAGCCAGAGACTTTCTAAACACCAATCAACTCTGTGTGAGCGTACGTGTGTGTGTGTGTGTGTGTGTGTGTGTGTGTGCACGTGCCTGTGTATTCTAATATAAAATCTCTATCTTATCTGTGTTTTGTTTCCAGATTGGCTGGCACTCATAAACCATAAACACACTCAGCCATTGTTCCCTGTTTCACTTGGAGCGAATGACGTACGTTATCAAACTCCGAACCCGCGGCTTCGGCCAAAACCCATTAGTAGCGCTCAGTGAAATAAGGCGGGTATCCCTCCCAATGAACGCTGCCAAGATCCCCAGAGAGGATTGTCAGGAAAAATGATCCGTGTTATTAGTTGTGAAAGATGGTTTTAAACTGCGGGTTTCAACACAGTCAACACAACGTGATCATGTGTGTTGAGGTCAGTGAGACGGCTTTCTGTTACCCACACACCGTCGATGCTCCCTTCATGGTTTCTCCAGCAGCAATGTTTATGTTTTATTATTATATATATTTATTATATATTATATAGGGCCAGTCCTGGAATTCGAACCGGCAACTTCCGTGTTACTATCTTTCTATTAAGAGATGTTAGTCAGGTTGATCACTGTTGTTTTATATCAATATAGAAATAGAAAGAAACAAAAAAATACATTTATTGATATGAAAACGCTGTGGATTATTAAATAAATAATAATCCAGAAAGTAATCTAATTAAATATAAGATCCTTCCTCTGTGGGTGTCCTGTGATCTGATAGCAGATCAGAGGCGGAATAAGAAGCAAAACTGTCAAACCACCCAGTCAGCAGCAGCTTCCTGTGGTGTGGACCTGTGGGTAGTAAGGTGGGCGTGGGCGTCACATCCTGTTGTTTTTTTATAGCTGTGCTGGGCGTGGGCGAGGATGCAATGCTGTATTTGTATATACATTAAGTCATCAACAGTGAAAAATGTATTGTCATTAGTATCACCATTGTAGTAATACTCCCTGACATCCCAGAGGATGACTTCAGTCTTTTCTGCATCTCTTCAGAAACAGGGAAGATCTCAGTTCTGTATCATTCTGTGATCGCCTCCATCTGAAATGTTTCTCCTGAACCTCCTGAGGAGCAACGAGGAGACGACATGTGACATATATGTTTGAGAAGAAGGAGTCATGTTGAGTCGTTGAGATCTTTCTCTGATCTCATGGTTTCATATTCAGGAGATTTATTTGGATCTGTTGTTGTGATCAGAGTGAGATCAACATCAGCTGATATGTGGACTTATATAGTGTTAAAAAAAGCTCATTTGTGTCTCGTAGAAATAAAGAAATATGAATAGTGCCAAACGCTATTGGACAGTGAATTATAGATGGAGCAGAGACCCAGGCGTAGTGGGACAGTGCTCTCTAGTTGTTGGAAGAGAAATTTCCCCAACTTCCCACTTTGGAATAATAAAATTTGTTTCTATATATCAATTTATTCAATTTGCACCGAGAAGCTGTGCAGAAACACGCCTTGCTGCTCTAGATAGTGTTCAGTTATTTTATTTGCACTGTGTCTTCTTGTCTTGTATAGGTGATTCATTCGTGTCTGACTGTGTTTCTGTCAGTGTGTTTCCTCTTCTCCAAAAAAGGATATTGCTTTCTTTCTCACACTCTCTCTCTCTCTTGCCTCATTATTTTCTTTGCACTGTGTGATGACCAGCACACAGAGGCAAGGCAAAAAGAGGAAGTAGATATTATTACGAGGAAAAGAATGAAAAAAGAAAGAAAGACGGAAGTAAAAATAAAAATAAAAGAGCAGGGTTTAGTTTCTGCATCATCATTCTAAAACAAAAAATCCAGAAACACAGCTGAGCAGACAGAGACCCACCGACTGGAGAAAAGTGAAATAACCAACTGGAGGTGAATAACCTGACGGAGGGTCCCAGGATCTACAAGATGAGGAACCTCCTTATAGTCATCCTCTCACTGATGGCAGGTAAAAGGTTTACCACCATCGTTTACTTCTAGCAGAGGTTAATTATCACCGTCCTCCACTCTTAACAAGGATGTGCACATTTATACACATCCAACTGTCTGGTTTGGTCAGTTTACCATGTTATACAGTACAGTGTCGCACTCTCGTGAACAATACTATAGCCATCTAACTCAAACCGACAACGTCAAAAAACAAGGCTGGAAGCAACTAATTGCATTTTTTATTTTTTTTGCTTACTTTTTTGTTTTTACTTTTGACTGAAGTATTGTACTACATTTTAAATCACATCCGTTATGGTGTATAAACTTTGTCGACTCTCCATAGGCATTGCATCAGAAACGGACCAGTGGTAGGACGATGCTGACTGAGCGGGCGTTGCGTTCTCCTATCTGGGCAGAGTTGGCGTCTGCATGGTCCCCTAGTCCTATGATGACGTCGACTGAGTTGCCGTTGCTGTGATGCCCCATCAGATGTGGATGTCCCACCAAAATGAACTTTCATATATTGTGTATACTCTGTTTGCCCAAACACGGCATCTATTGCAGCCCAACCGTCCTGGTAGGGGGATCCCTCTCTGAGTAGCCCCTCCCAAGGTTTCTCCCACTTTTCCAATAAGGTTTTTGTGGGAGTTTTTCCTTGTCCTCTGTGAGGGTCTAAGGCTGGGGGATGTCGTGTACTAATCATTTATTATTTTCACATGTTGGGCATTGTGAAGCCCTTAGGGACTGTAACGGTGATTAAGGGCTATACAAATAAATGTGATTTGATTTGATTTGATTTGGTAAATGACCCAACTGTGGAGCTGAGAAGAGATATTTGACTTTGAAATCTCCTAAAACTCCTAAAACCTTTTAAATAAGCTACTTTTTACTTTCACTGAAGTAGATTTGTACACCAGTAATTGTATCTCTACTGAAGTAATATTTCAGCAAAGTAACAGTAGTTATTTTAGTAATCTTTCCCATCCCTGTCAAAAAGTGACAGTAATTATGGATAACAGCTCTGGGATGATGAGTGTTATATCAGGATGTGCACTGAGATCCATGTTTTTCCTCTTTGTCTGACAGGCTGTGGATGCTGTGGATCGCCCCTCAAGGTGACGGGATGCCCAGGAGGGACCGTCGTTTTCACTTGTAATAATCCTAAACCTGACAGTAACAATCCAATACAAGAAGTAGAACTTTGCAAAAGAATGACAGAAAGACGTTTATGTGCACCCAAAGTAAATACTATGAAGAAGAACATGTTGGAAAACAGAGACAGATTTTCTCTGTTCCACTCTCCAGAAGAGAAAGCCCTCAGAGTGACCATCAGAGGACTTCAAGAAAGTGATGAGGGGGACTACCGGTGTGAATTTAAAACAAACACTAAACCACACTCTGTCCATGTGGAAACTGGAGGTAGAAGATGGTAAGAGACGTTCACTTTGTAATCTGAGTCCTTTCAATGACTCTTATTGAGCTGCATCAATGACAGAGCCAAGAAGTTTGTTTTTTGCAGTGCCTTTATTCCAACGTATTACCTTACCGAAAGCGTTGTACACAATATTACGGTATTAATACTTAATGAAAATCTCCCTAAGATATAAATGTGTATGTACAATTTACATACACATGTCATGCATTCTGGATGCCACATGGATTGATAAGACACATCATGTTATAGTTTGTTTATGACAAATATATTCCTAAACAAACTCACGTGCCAAAAAACAAAGTATGCCGCTACTCTTCCCAGGTTCATATCATACAGTATATTGAAATGTATTCCAAGGTTTTACAAATAACATCCCACATACGGTCTGAAACATATCTCAAGTCTTTCATAATCATCTAACCAAAAGAAATTAGCAATGTGCTCTGATGTACACATTACATATTATGGAGATTTTCATTATGTCATTATATAATTTCATTATAGAGTATGATAATGCCGTTACAATATTTTTCCAAAGGTTAAACACAGGTTGGTACACTGGAATAAGGCCATCGTAAAGCAAAGAGTTACTCTATACTTGTTTTTTTTGCAGATGATGATGGCTGCCAAAATCCATTGAATCAAACTGAGGTAGAAGGTACAAGTACCACCCTCACATGTAAAGATCCAGGAGAAGACTTTCATGACAGTTTGATGTTACTGTTTAAGTATTTCTGCAAGGAAAAGGATTCCAACTGTGAGGAACTGATATCAACAAAGCCCCCTGCAAGGCCAGTGGACAGATTATCTATACATGACAGCGACGGTGTCTTCAGCTTGTCCATCAGTGCCGTGACATTGCAGGACACTGGTGTCTACCGGTGTGGCGTCCGGGCGGCTGACAGCAGTTACCGAGCTACATTCAGAAAAGTCCACCTGAAAGTTGAAAGAAAAAGTAAGTAGTACACACCTACAACTTTTTGAGGGTTTAGGATTCATTTATTTACCCATACTGTACAGTAGGGTTCAAGTAGGCTCAACCTATATGGGTTCTTAAAGGCCAGACAATATTGTGTGCTGATATTCAGTATCTTTAAACTTGACCATTTTCATGGCAAAAAATTATAATTGTTACGTTGTTCTTGTCAGGGTTGTAAAGACTCAGAAACTGCATTCAGACATCATAGGACACTAAAATTCTCCACTGAAACCCAGAGTAATGGACTTCTGGACACTCTGGGATACACCAGGCCAAGTGTACTGATGGAAAATCATTCTACAACAGACTCCTGCTGACTAGCCGTGTCTTGGTTCAAATTCATGGACGTAGTAATTCAACTGCAGCAGGTTCAATCCCTGAAACACCTAATACATCCATTACCATTCAAGTGTCCTTGAGCGAGACACGACTGCTTCAGGAATGTCGTTTCTGGCTGTCCCTGCAAGAGTGTTTTTAAAGCTTTTAAAAAGGAACTAGCATGCTGCAAGAGGAAGAGCAAAAACACACAGAACCTGTCATGATGGATGGGGAAATTCAAGTCAAGCCAAATTTATTAAAGTGCTCTGTCACAAAGTGCTTTACAGAACGCAAAGGACACAAATAGACAGAAATATAATAAGATCAAGAGATAGAACAAGTGCATCACAAACTTCAAGAGCTATTTCTAAGTTCTACCTTTTTGTTATCCTTTGCTATCTTGTCTATTTTGTTTGGAGTGAGTCTTTTCAAACTTGTAATTATTTGTTTCTTGGATTGCAGTGTCAGCAACAATCTCTCCAGCCTCATCAGCATCATCTCTGCCTACAGTCTCTGTCCCAGCTTCTTCAACACTACCAGCTACTGATTCTGATGACATGAGTATGAGTGCTGGAGAAGAGTCAGCTCAGTTAACCTGAACAAACTGTTAGCTAGCTAACTAGCCAGCAGGCTAATTTAGTTGCGGTTAACATGGGACTACTAGCCACTGCAAACGTTAGCTTCAACTAGTTATGTTAGTGAGTGAGCAAATCAAATCTACTCGCCACAAGACGGTGATGGTTAGCTGAGCAGATGCTATAGTTAGCTAGCTAACAAGCTGAGTGATTATTTAAAAACAAAATCAATCAGATCTATCAGTGAGGAAATTATCAGCTCCCCTCAAAAGCAGAAATTAACCATCTCTACTGAATTATGAGACGGGCAAGTTGTACGCTTAGAAATGTATTCAGCTGTTTACGGGTACTGTTACCCAAGACCTCCAATATGGCTGCCAGAGGGTGTTATGTCACCTGAAAGTCCTCTATGTGATTGGAATAAATGTTTAGGTACATTTTGAGTCCGTTTTGGTAGAATTCCCTTTCATTACGAAACCATTCACATTTGTAACGGTATAAATCCCGTAACAGTTCTGGAGGTTAACACTGGTGGCGCTGAAGCTCCTTGTGTGATTTTGTCTTGCAGGTAACTCTGGGAAAACTGTAGTCATTATTGTGGCTGTGTGCGTGGCTGTGCTGCTGCTGCTGCTTATTCTGGTCTTTGTCTGCAAAAGTAAGAAATTGAATTACCATGTTGCAAAATATGAAACCCTCTCAAACATTCATGCATACACACAGAACCACTTTCACTTCCTTTTTTAGGGTTGAAACCCCAAAGGGGTAGAACCTTATTGTTTTCCACCTATTATTGGTTGTCTTATGCCGCGTCGCAAATTGTCATGAGCTGGAATGAGCTAAAACCCAATAACTTGGCCCAATAACTGGAAATGATGTGCAAATGCTTCCCAAGAAACATGAGCGCAATGGGCCAGATGGTAGCGCTGTAATGAAGGCCCAAAAACGCGATTTTGCTTACTTAAACATAAAGTTAAGTGCATATATTTGTTTGTGGAATTTATCTTCTTCTGCCACTCTGCATGCAGTTTGTAGTAACAAAAGGGTTTGAACCCGCGAATCACCGATTCTTCACCGATAATTTCTAAAGAAGCCATACTGTAGCTGGATGCCGGCATCAAGTGTGGCCACTTCCTTCCCAGGGGTGGGCAGGCTGGGAGCAGTGATTCAATACAACACAAATATTTCATGAAATGAGCTCAAACTCTAAAATGCAGATGATGTGTTGTGGACACGAATAATGTGAAGATTATATTCCTCCACCATGACAGGATGTGACAATGACAGCACCAATTGGACACGCTGTTTTCACGTGTTCGTCACATGAAAAGGATGCTTGCGGTTAAGGTTAGGCAACGGTTTTGGTCATGGCTACATAAGAAAAACTTTTGCAAGTCCCATGAGTTGGTCACTTTTCATACACAATCAAAAAGGAGCACAAAAAAAAAAGGGTTACAGGTGATGCAGTAGTATTTTTCATTGGGGGATAAGGGTCCACAATCTACCCTGTTCCATGTCTGGGTAGCTTTCAGTATTTTGTATCCCATTTATAAGATGCAGAATGTTCATGACATGCCATCAAATAAAAGCAAACCCAATTTCCCTCAATGTGGCAACGCAATTAATTAGAGTGTAGTAGGACGTTGTGGACGGGTTAGATGGAGGGGTAGCTGTAATACAATTTAAGCAAAGATGTTCACATTCATCTTTTCTATTTCCTTTACTTTTTTCTTTTACTGCGTTTCTTTTGTTCCCTTCCCCCACCGCCTCTCACTCATATCGTTGTGCTTCCCAGGATCTGTGCTGTCAAAGAGCACAAGAAACACAGTTGCAGGGAACAACCAAGAGGTTAGTGGTGTATTTGATTTGTATTCTGATTCAAGTATCTTCCCAATATCAAGTTATGTTCTTTTTTCTTTAAGTTTAATTGGTATGGATAGTGCTTACTGGTTGGGTTGTATATGTGCTGTATTATCCAAACACTGTTCAGACTGCATCTTTCTTCCTCTTAAGGGCCTTCATGTCTATGAGGAGATACAGCACCACCCCGAAAAGCCCGACTCAGGAGCGCCACTGTTCTCCATCTACGTCACCGCTACCCTTCCCACAAACCCCTCTGCCTTTGACCACTGCACGACTGTCAACTTCAAAAACAGCCCCAATGAAGCCAGTGCTGGCACGCCCCCTGCCAAAACCAGCTCCTGTGACTATTCTGTCCACGCCAACCAAAGCCCCGCCTACTCTGTCAATCACCCATCCGGATCTTGCGAGGAGCCTCCTTATTCGACAGTCAACAAGCCACAGCAGCTCTGAGCAGAGCTTGACCTCGTCAGTTCCTGTCCAAACCTTGTGTTGGCTTGGCGAGAGGGGCGTAACATAGAACGAAGACGGATAGATGTGAGCCCAAAACATAGTTTATGCAAACAAAATGGTTTATTATTAACACCAACATTGTACGATATATGAACAACAAGTCAAGCTTAACCCTTATGCCCTGCTAAAAAAAAGTTACGTTGGGACTGTTAACTACAAGATTTGCATTTTGAACTTTAAACTGCAATAAAATGATGAAAGATCAATATTTTTCCCCCTTTTTTTTTCATGAAGAGGTTATTGTTGAATTTATATCATGATTTAATTAATCACAATTAAAAATTAACCCTTTAGATGCCAGTTTTGATCATAACCACTAACCGC
The DNA here is from genome assembly GCA_034670385.1 of Hoplostethus mediterraneus. NCBI lineage: Eukaryota > Metazoa > Chordata > Actinopteri > Trachichthyiformes > Trachichthyidae > Hoplostethus > Hoplostethus mediterraneus. Next base: position 439,378 of record JAXDDW010000041.1, read on the forward strand.
TTTTTTGAAGAATACACTATAATTCAATATTCTACAAATTTGACTTTGATTATTATTAGTATCACCGGCTGACCGTGTGTGTGTGTATGAGAGGAGAGAAATAGAGCGGGTACGGATTTGCAGCCAAATTATCTTTACTATACATCAAAACCATTTTGGTTTGCAGCCATGAATTACACAAGGATGCAAATTGGTTGGTCAGTGGGGGAGGGGGCAATTTTGTGATTGACTTTATTTTTACTTCATGAAGTTTGCTGCAGAATTCCACTTTAATTTAAAGGGGGGGGGGTCAAGAAATGTGGTTATAATGGAAGTCTATGGTACAAATCTTGTAGTTAACAGTCCCAACATAACAAAAACATCTCACACAGTCAAAATACAGTGGATATGGATGAAACTCACAAATTCAAAAATTCATTGAAAAATGAATTTCCTTACCAATTTCATGGCTAGGGAACAATCACAGCCAAAATTACCTCAATAAATGCACCTCACAACTATACAAATTTCCTTACAGGGCATATTTTGAACTTTAAACTGCAATACAATTATGAAAAATCAATATTTTTTTTTTTTTTCATGAAGGGGTTCTTGTTTAATATATCATGATTTAATTAATCACAATTAACCCTTTAGATGCCAGTTTTGATCATATACCACTAACCGCTTTTTTGAAAAATACACTAAAATACTCTATAATTCAATATTCTAAAAACAAATTTGACTTTGATTATTATTAGTATCAGCGGCTGACCCATCTGAATAATAAGTGTGAAGATTGATTTTGGTGCATTATTACTATGTACAAGAAGTCTATGGTACAAGATTTGTTTGTAATTATGTTTGTAATATACAAACACACACACACACACACACACACGCACACACATACACACACACACAATCAAATTTTGTCATGAACATGCAGGTAGCAGTCTTTACTATACATCAAAACCATTTTAGTTGAAAAAAAATAATTTTGAACTGGTTTGCAACCATGAATTACACAAGGATGCCAATTTGTTGGTCAGTGGGGGAGGGGCTACAATGGGGGAGGGGCTAAAATGGGGCAATTTTGTGATTGACTTTATTTTTACAAAACTTCATGAAGTTTTGTAACACTCCTGGCCACTTCATTAGGAACCGGGTATACCTATTTAGTACCGGGTAGGACCCCTTTTTGCCTCCAGAACAACCTGAATTCTTGCCAGCATGGATTCAACAAGGTGACCTTCTGCACACCACTGTTGTAAAGAGCTGTTATTGGAGCATCTGTGGCCTTTCTGTTATCTTGAACCAGTCTGCCCATTCTGCTCTGACCTCTCTCATCAACAAGTGTTTCTGTTGGAAAATGAAATGGAAAATGAACCCGTCCATTCCAAGCAAGACCAGAAAGCAGGGATCATAACTTATAGACACCTGCTATCAGAATATGATAGTCAGAGAAGGTAGAGAAGATGGCCACAAACGTTATGAGTGATGAGGATGACACTGTCGACACCCATGGCAGCTAGCCAGTATCTAGTTTGGTACTGGCTAGCTGGACCCATTTCGTTTCCACTAGCATTGTTAGAAAATGCTAACACGTTTCCAGTAACCATAGTGGACACTGGACACTGTCATGTGAATGCCGTCCATGTTAGTTTACCTCAACACGTTTTTGTAAAAAGTGTCCTCTGTCCTTTAATTGAAGCATTGTCAATCCAATGTAAGAATAAAAAATACTTTTAATAAAATACTTTGACTTGTAATTGAGTAAGATTTTGAACCAGTACCCATACTTTAACTGAAGTATAGTTTCTGGGTACCTTTTACACACCTGATTAAAGGTCGTTTTTACATTATTTCACAATCTGACCCAAAATAACATCACCTGTGAAAATGTTGAGAACCATGTGTAGTGGTCTGATATTTGACTAAGACATATGTTATGGAATATTATATCGTCATCATCATCATCATCATCACCTTCATCTCTAACTGTGCTGTTCCACTGTTACTGAGACCTTCATTGGTAAAATCTTCAGAGGAAGATTATTCCCAGTGTTAATGTAAGCAAACATCCTGTCAGTGAAAGTGTGTGTGAAGGTGAGTATGTGTGTCTTAGTATCAGGATCAGAGAATGACAGCTTTCCTCTGTTCCAGTCCAGATGAACTCTGATCCTCTGGAGCTTCTTCCTCACTGTGAGGTCAATGGGTCGATCTGGTGGGGAGAGGGCTCTGTATTTACCATCATAGAACTCTATTAACCAGAATCCATTCATTATTCCTCCCTTCCTCTGGACAGACTCTGCTGCCACCCCAAGTCTCCAGACTGTATTATCTCCAACCTCAACATCCCAGCTGTGAGTCCCTGAGTTGAAGCCCTCAGAGCTCAGGACAGAGCGGTATTTAAACCTCTCTGGGTTTTCAAGAAGCTTCTGTTTCTCTCCACATCTCACACTGGTCAGATCTTCAGACAGGATGAGGTCTGGACCAGCAGTGTTGGGGTCCAGAACCACAGGACAGTAGGAGACCATCTCCTTCATCTTGTCCCAGACTGTGAAGGTCAGGTTGCCCAGGTGTTTGGCCACGTCTATCAGAGCTCCTGAGACCAGCTCTGGGTCAGCCAGCAGGGGGCGCTGGACTCTTTCCACTGTAGCCTTGTAGTTCAGCAGGAATGAGATGTCTTCAGCTCTCAGCTCCTTCTCTATGGCTCTGATGGTGTCTGAAAGGGCTGCTATCTCTCTGCTCAGACCCTCAGTCTTCTGCTTCATCATCTGACTCTTCTGCTCCTCTTCCTCCCTCAGTGCAGTGATCCTGGCCTCCTCTTCCTCTTGTAGAAACTGGTGAAGCTTCTTGAACTCCTCCTTAATCTGGCTCTCTGTGTGTCGGGCCTGGACCTTAATGTGATCTGCTGTTTGATCACAGTTTCCTTTAACTTGATTAAAGAGTTTCAGTTTCTCCTCTAAGGGCTTCAGTGATTTCTGGAGTTCCTCCTTGTGATCTTGTGCAGCTTCGTCGATGGGTCTGAATCTGTGGTTGGTGTGTTTTTTTGAATCTCGACAGACAAGACACACTGGCTGCTGATGGTCCAGACAGAAGATCTTGAGTTTCTCAGTGTGCAGACTGCAGAGAACCTCAGACCCTGCTGAAGCTCTCTGATCTCTCTCCAGTAAGAAGGTCTCACACAGGTTCTTTAACACCAAGTTACAAGGTGGTTTACTCCTTGAAGATCTTCTCTTACAAAGTGGACACTCATGTATTAGTTTCTCTGTCCACCATCTCTGCAGACAGGCTTTACAGAAGCTGTGGCTACATGACAGGATTACAGGATCTGTAAAGATGTCATGGCAGACAGGACAGGAGAGATCCTCCTCTGATCGGGAAGCCATTTTCTCTCTGAGTGAAGCTAAAAACTCACCAGGCAGACCGGCCCAACAGGAAGTCAGTCGTGGTACCACTTCCTCCTCTAGAAACTTCCCTGAAAGTTACTTACACTTTGAGTCGTCTTTTTCTAAAGTCTCATTCAGTGTGTGGAGTCAGCAGGTTGAAGTGGCAGTATTCCAGTATTCCAGTATTCCCAGTATTTCCAGTATTGCAGTATTCCAGTATTGCAGTATGAAGGTGAATCTTGTGTGAGGAGACGAAGAATAACAACCTCTGTTTCCTGGTTTGTCTCAGGTGAGTCAGAGAAGGGGTGGAGCTTTGTCAGGCCAGGAGTCAGTCCAAAGTCTCTTTTTCACACACACACACACACACACACACACACACACACACACACACACACACACACACACACACACACACACACACATCAACACACTAACACACACTCATGTGTACACACGTCATAGATTTACATCATATGACATGGTTCATTTTCATTTACTTTTCCCAACTATTTTTTCATAGTTGTAGATATTTAATATTGGCACAGGAAGTTACAGCTGATCTGAAATATTGTGTTCCACAAGGGTCAATCAAAAGGTACTTATTGATTGATCTGTTTGTGATTGGGGATATTTTGTTCATGTTGTCCTTGTCTTATAACTAATTGTGAAAAATAATAAATTGGACAAATAACACACAAATAACTTGCAGATGGAAAATAAGAAACTGAAGGATTTTATTGAGTTACTGACGTTAGTTTGTCCACTTGCGTTGTAAATGTAATCACATTCTTTTACCACTTAAAATCAAAAAAAAAATGTTTCAACTGGTTTGCAGCCATGAATTACACAAGGATGCAAATTGGTTGATCAGTGGGGGAGGGGCTATAATGGGGGAGGGGCTAAAATGGGGCAATTTTGTGATTGACTTCATTTTTACATCATGAAGTTTGCTGCAGAGAAAAGGGAAATTACAGACAAAATCAATTCCACTTTAATTTAAAGGGGGGGTCAAAAAATGTGGTTATAATGGAAGTTTATGGTACAAATCTTGTAGTTAACAGTCCCAACGTAGCAAAAACATCTCACACAGTCAAAATACAGTGGATATGGATGAAACTCAAAAATTCCAAAATTCATTGAAAAACACACTTTCCTTACCAATTTCATGGCTAGGGAACAATCACAGCCAAAATTACCTCAATAAATGCACCTCACAACTCTACAAATTTCCTTACAGGGCATATTTTGAACTTTAAACTGCAATAAAATTATGAAAGATCAATATTTTCCCCCAATTTTTTTTCTTTTTTTTCATGAAGGGGTTCTTGTTTAATTTATATCATGATTTAATTCATCACAATTAAAAATTAACCCTTTAGATGCCAGTTTTGATCATATACCACTAACCGCTTTTTTGAAAAATACACTAAAATACACTATAATTCAATATTCTAAAAACAAATTTGACTTTGATAATTATTAGTATCACCGGCTGACCCATCTGAATAATAAGTGAGAAGATTGATTTTGGTGCATTATTACTATGTACAAGAAGTCTATGGTACAAGATTTGTTTGTAATTATGTTTGTAATATACAAACACACACACACACGCATACACATACACACACACAATCTAATTTTGTCATGAACATGCAGGTAGCAGTCTTTACTATACATCAAAACCATTTTAGTTGAAAAAAAAAATGTTGGAACTGATTTGCAGCCATGAATTACACAAGGGTGCCAATTTGTTGGTCAGTGGGGGAGGGGCTACAATGGGGGAGGGGCTAAAATGGGGCAATTTTGTGATTTACTTTATTTTTACAAAACTCCTGGCCACTTCATTAGGAACCGGGGTATACCTATTTAGTACCGGGTAGGACCCCTTTTTGCCTCCAGAACAACCTGAATTCTTGCCAGCATGGATTCTACAAGGTGACCTTCTGCACACCACTGTTGTAAAGAGCTGTTATTGGAGCATCTGTGGCCTTTCTGTTATCTTGAACCAGTCTGCCCATTCTGCTCTGACCTCTCTCATCAACAAGTGTTTCTGTTGGAAAATTAAATGGAAAATGAACCCGCCCATTCCAAGCAAGACCAGAAAGCAGGGATCATAACTTATAGACACCTGCTATCAGAATATGATAGTCAGAGAAGGTAGAGAAGATGGCCACAAACGTTATGAGTGATGAGGATGACACTGTCGACACCCATGGCAGCTAGCCAGTATCTAGTTTGGTACTGGCTAGCTGGACCCATTCGTTTCCACTAGCATTGTTAGAAAATGCTAACACGTTTCCAGTAACCATAGTGGACACTGGACACTGTCATGTGAATGCCGTCCATGTTAGTTTACCTCAACACGTTTTTGTAAAAAGTGTCCTCTGTCCTTTAATTGAAGCATTGTCAATCCAATGTAAGAATAAAAAATATTTTTAATAAAATACTTTGACTTGTAATTGAGTAAGATTTTGAACCAGTACCCATACTTTAACTGAAGTATAGTTTCTGGGTACCTTTTACACACCTGATTAAAGGTCGTTTTTACATGATTTCACAATCTGACCCAAAATAACATCACCTGTGAAAATGTTGAGAACCATGTGTAGTGGTCTGATATTTGACTAAGACATATGTTATGGAATATTATATCGTCATCATCATCATCATCACCTTCATCTCTAACTGTGCTGTTCCACTGTTACTGAGACCTTCATTGGTAAAATCTTCAGAGGAAGATTATTCGAAGTGTTAATGTAAGCAAACATGCTGTCAGTGAAAGTGTGTGTGAAGGTGTGTATGTGTGTGTTAGTATCAGGATCAGAGAATGACAGCTTTCCTCTGTTCCAGTCCAGATGAACTCTGATCCTCTGGATCTTCTTCCTCACTGAGAGGAAAATGAGTCGACTTGGTGGGGAGACGGCTCTGTATTTACCTTCAAAGAACCATATTAACCAGGTAGACTCTGCTGCCACCCCAAGTTCCCAGTCTGTATTATCTCCAACCTCAACATCCCAGCTGTGAGTCCCTGAGTTGAAGCCCTCAGAGCTCAGGACAGAGCGGTATTTAAACCTCTCTGGGTTTTCAGGAAGCTTCTGTTTCTCTCCACGTCTCACACTGGTCAGATCTTCAGACAGGATGAGTTCTGGATCAGCAGTGTTGGGGTCCAGAACCACAGGACAGTAGGAGACCATCTCCTTCATCTTGTCCCAGACTGTGAAGGTCAGGTTGCCCAGGTGTTTGGCCATGTCTATCAGAGCTCCTGAGACCAGCTCTGGGTCAGCCAGCAGGGGGCGCCGGACTCTTTCCACTGTAGCCTTGTAGTTCAGCAGGAATGAGATGTCTTCAGCTCTCAGCTCCTTCTCTGTGGCTCTGATGGTGTCTGAAAGGGCTGCTATCTCTCTGCTCAGACCCTCAGTCTTCTGCTTCATCATCTGACTCTTCTGCTCCTCTTCCTCCCTCAGTGCAGTGATCCTGGCCTCCTCTTCCTCTTGTAGAAACTGGTGAAGCTTCTTGAACTCCTCCTTAATCTGGCTCTCTGTGTGTCGGGCCTGGACCTTAATGTGATCTGCTGTTTGATCACAGTTTCCTTTAACTTGATTAAAGAGCTTCAGTTTCTCCTCTAAGGGCTTCAGTGATTTCTGGAGTTTCTTCTTGTGATGTTGTGCAGCTTCGTCGATGGGTCTGAATCTGTGGTTGGTGTGTTTTTTTGAATCTCGACAGACAAGACACACTGGCTGCTGATGGTCCAGACAGAAGAGCTTGAGTTTCTCAGAGTGCAGACTGCAGAGAACCTCAGACCCTGCTGAAGCTCTCTGATCTCTCTCCAGTAAGAAGGTCTCACACAGGTTCTTTAACACCAAGTTACAAGGTGGTTTACTCCTTGAAGATCTTCTCTTACAAAGTGGACACTCATGTATTAGTTTCTCTGTCCACCATCTCTGCAGACAGGCTTTACAGAAGCTGTGGCTACATGACAGGATTACAGGATCTGTAAAGATGTCATGGCAGACAGGACAGGAGAGATCCTCCTCTGATCGGGAAGCCATTTTCTCTCTGAGTGAAGCTAAAAACTCACCAGGCAGACCGGCCCAACAGGAAGTCAGTCGTGGTACCACTTCCTCCTCTAGAAACTTCCCTGAAAGTTACTTACACTTTGAGTCGTCTTTTTCTAAAGTCTCATTCAGTGTGTGGAGTCAGCAGGTTGAAGTGGCAGTATTCCAGTATTCCAGTATTCCCAGTATTTCCAGTATTGCAGTATTCCAGTATTGCAGTATGAAGGTGAATCTTGTGTGAGGAGACGAAGAATAACAACCTCTGTTTCCTGGTTTGTCTCAGGTGAGTCAGAGAAGGGGTGGAGCTTTGTCAGGCCAGGAGTCAGTCCAAAGTCTCTTTTTTACACACACACACACACACACACACACACACACACACACACACACACACACACACACACACACACACATCAACACACTAAACACACATCATAGATTTACATCATATGACATGGTTCATTTTCATTTACTTTTCCCAACTATTTTTTCATAGTTGTAGATATTTAATATTGGCACAGGAAGTTACAGCTGATCTGAAATATTGTGTTCCACAAGGGTCAATCAAAAGGTACTTATTGATTGATCTGTTTGTGATTGGGGATATTTTGTTCATGTTGTCCTTGTCTTATAACTAATTGTGAAAAATAATAAATTGGACAAATAACACACAAATAACTTGCAGATGGAAAATAAGAAACTGAAGGATTTTATTGAGTTACTGACGTTAGTTTGTCCACTTGTGTTGTAAATGTAATCACATTCTTTTACCACTTCAAATCAAAATGTACTTGTTATAGAGAATAGAGAAACAAGTCTACATAGATATCTCCCGTTGTGTTTTTCCGTTCTGTCTTCCTCTCTTTCCCTCTGCCCTTAAACTTCTTTCTCTTCTCTCCCATTGGTCCTTTCTCTCTATTCCCTCTTCTGACTGGTCGGTTCTCCTGCCACTCGTAGGCATCCTCCAATAGTGAGTTTCCTCTGAGAGAATAGCTGATCTGGGACCAGGTGATGACAGAGCCACGGTAAGACCTGGAAACACACACACACACACACACACACACACACACACACACACACACACACACACACACACACACTAACAGACCCACAAATACAGATGAAATGAAAGGTGCTGTTTTTAAGTGACAAACTGAGCAAACACACTCTGTCTGTCTGTCTTCAGTCGGGGTAGAAATCTGTCTGTCCTTCTGAACGGGCTGCCCTTGTTTATCTGTCTCCTTTCATTTCCTGGTTCAGACGTCAGCAACACTTTAAGTTTCGTTTCTGTTTCATCTGTTTACAACAAGAGGCCCCTTCTCTGTCGGTCTCTCTCTCACTCTCTCTCTCTCTCTCTCTCTCTCACTCTCTCTCTCTCTCTCTCTCACTCTCTCTCTCTCTCTCACTCTCTCTCTCTCTCTCTCTCTCTCACTCTCTCTCTCTCTCTCTCTCTCACTCTCTCTCTCTCTCACTCTCTCAATTCAATTCAATTCGGAGAAACACACACAGAGTCTGAGAAGGGGTGGAGTCTTTATAAATAAATAAAGTCTCTTATTTATACAGACCTACACACGTCATAGATTTACATCATATGAGATGGCTAATTTTCATTTACAGTCCTTTTCCCAACTATTTTTTCCATCCACTACATATCATATAGTTATATTTGTCTTAGTTGGAGACTTCTGATTCCAGGATGATGAACACAACGGGTTTTTGCTGCTCAGACACAATAAACACACGAGGAGGATGAACGTCTAATAATTTATTGCAGGAGCTGAAGATGACATGTTTGATTCTTGATATGAATCCATTGGTTTTCTACAGGCCAAACAAAGGAAACAGAAACATTGTGTTCATGAATTACATCAAGAATAACAAAGACCACCAAATAAAGCAAACAGAACATTCTTAACAAGGGAAATCAACTGATTTTACTGAATATGCATTAGAACAACAATAACCTTACATTTATCAAAGAGATTGAAGGGGATCCTGTGAAGGAGATCCTCCGTCCTGTGCTTCCGTTGTGGAGCAGGATTCACACCAGAGCCTCTTACTGTCTGTTCATTCAGAAGAAACCCCTATATACAGTACTGTGCAAAAGTCCTAGGCACCCTAGAGTTGTTAATATGAATTTGGCCCTAGATTTTTATTTATTCTTTGTTTTTTCTGTTTTTTCTTTACATTACGGCTCTTTATAGTCAAATTTTGATATTTAGGAACTTTTAATTTCATTATTTCTGAAATCAAATCAAAGCACATTTATTTATATAGCCCTTAACTGTTACAGTCTCTAAGGGCTTCACAGCACCAACATGTGAAGATAATAAATGATTAGTACACGACATCCCCCAGCCTTAGACCCTCACAGAGGACAAGGAAAAACTCCCACAAAAACCTTATTGGAAAATTGGGAGAAACCTTGGGAGGGGCTACTCAGAGAGGGAGGGGCTACTCAGAGAGGGAGGGGACTACTCAGAGAGGGAGGGGCTACTCAGAGAGGGATCCCCCTACCAGGACGGTTGGGCTGCAATAGATGGCGAGTTTGGGCAAGCAGAGTAAACACAATATATGAAAGTTCATTTTAGTGGAAAATCCAGATCTGATGGGGCATCACAGCATCTTCACTGTACAGATTTGTTTTATACTAAGACTTTTGCACAGTACTGTAGTTCTTTCATTACCTGCCTCATTCATTTCAATGTTTTTCTTCATATTTGGTTATGAAACATTTTTTTTAACAAATCCCACGGGATCCTCTAGGAATGGTGATGCCATCTCCCAGAGAGGCTTTTTATCCGTTTGGTGTCCTGAACATCACCTGGTCTGGAGCAGGGTTGCCATGCAGCCCCGGTTACCAGCCGCCATCATGAGACCGAACAGCCACGGTTAGCTGCTGACCCGCTCATGGCCTCAGGAGACACCTGATCACCAGCATTTAGGCTGCTGCCTCCTCCATGTTTGTTCCACAGTAAAACATCTAAGCAGAAACATCAGCTTTGCTTCGCTGACTTGCAATGGGACAAAAATGTCAACTTCCTGTTGAGGTGATTTTGGAAACTGAACCTCTGAAGATGGTGTGAATCCATGACTTCTGATTGGCTGTTACACTGACTGTTTAATTAAAGGTCGTTTTTACATGATTTCACAATCTGACCCAAAATAACATCACCTGTGAAAATGTTGAGAACCATGTGTAGTGGTCTGATATTTGACTAAGACATGATATGTTATGGAATATTATGAGTTAATTATCATCATCATCATCACCTTCATCTCTAACTGTGCTGTTCCACTGTTACAGAGACCTTTACTGGTAACATCTTCAGAGGGAGGTTATTCCAAGAGTCTGCAGACTGCAGAGAACCTCAGACCCTGCTGAAGCTCTCTGATCTCTCTCCAGTAAGAAGGTCTCACACAGGTTCTTTAACACCAAGTTACAAGGTGGTTTACTCCTTGAAGATCTTCTCTTACAAAGTGGACACTCATGTATTAGTTTCTCTGTCCACCATCTCTGCAGACAGGCTTTACAGAAGCTGTGGCTACATGACAGGACGACAGGATCTTTAAAGATGTCATGGCAGACAGGACAGGAGAGATCCTCCTCTGACCGGGAAGCCATTTTCCTCTCTGAGTGAAGCTAAAAACTCACCAGGCAGACCGGTCCAACAGGAAGTCAGTCGTGGTACCACTTCCTCCTCTAGAAACTTCCCTCAAAGTTGCTTTCAATTTGAGTCGTGTTTTTTATCGAAAGTCTGATTCATTGTGTGTCACGATACAACAGGGTGAACCCAAATGCAAACACGGACTCAGAGTATGGAAAGAAGGTGATAGTTTATTCGGGGGAATCCGGGGGGGAAGACGGGAGTGTAGGAAGGAGGAGATCAGCAGGTGAGACGGGGAGAAGCCGAGTGACTGGTGGTGAGCGTGGCTGGCAGGCAGGAGATGAACAGGCAAGTAGGCCGGCGGGTGTAGAGCAGGTAGGAGCTGTCGCTGGGCTCCCACAGCAAATGAACAGAACTACATATACAGTACTGTGTAAAAGTCCTAGGCACCCTAGATTTGTTAATATGAATTTGGCCCTAGATTTTTATTTATTCTTTGTTTTTTCTTTACATTACTGCTCTTTATAGTCAAATTTTGATATTTAGGAACTTTTAATTTCATTATTTCTGAAATCAAATCAAATCAAATCACATTTATTTGTACAGCCCTTAATCACCGTTACAGTCTCTAAGGGCTTCACAGCCCAACATGTGAAAATAATAAATGATTAGTACACGACATCCCCCAGCCTTAGACCCTCACAGAGGACAAGGAAAAACTCCCACAAAACCTTATTGGAAAAATTGGGAGAAACCTTGGGAGGGGCTACTCCGAGAGGGAGGGGCTACTCAGAGAGGGAGGGGCTACTCAGAGAGGGAGGGGCTACTCAGAGAGGGAGGGGCTACTCAGAGAGGGATCCCCCTACCAAGACGGTTGGGCTGCAATAGATGGCGAGTTTGGGCAAGCAGAGTAAACACAATATATGAAAGTTCATTTTGGTGGAAAATCCAGATCTGATGGGGCATCACAGCATCTTCACTGTACGGATTTGTTTTATACGTGCCTAAGACTTTTGCACAGTACTGTATATATATGTATATATATATATTATTATTTCGTTATTTTTCTCCCCAATTTCATATGGCCAATCCCCCCTGCCTAAGCAGTCCCTGCTCGCTGCTCCACCCCCTCTGCCGGTCTGGGGAGGGTGTAGTCTACTGATGCATGTGGAGTGATGCACCTGACACTGTGTAGGACCCAGAATGCAGACCAAGACTATGGAGTAGGAATAAGCGGTTTTAATGGTGAAGCAGGTGGAGGGATGGTGGGGGGTGCAGAGGCTGGGCTGGATGGGGCTGGGGGAGGCGGGGGAGGCGGGAGTGAGGGAAGCAGGCAGGTTTGGGGGTTGCGGCGAGGAGACACAAGGAATGAGGCGTTCAGGGGATCTTGGGAGACAAGGTGATGAGGTGGTAGGAGGCAGGTGTGGAGGAGAGGCAGGGCCAGGAGAGGAAGCCACACCCACATAGACAGACAGAGAGACAGACAGACAGAAAGACAGACAGAGAGAGACAGACAGGAGAGGTGGAGATTTCCTGTGTGATCTGAGCCGAGCCCCAGGGTGAAGGCTGACAGGGTTTCTGGTCTGTCAGGAGTGGTCGGCGTTTCCCTCATTTGCATGCATCAGATTTACAACCTGATGACTGGTGATCACCATCCACTAAAACTGCATTTCCAGCTCAGGTTCCAGCTCAACATTTTTCTTGATCCTTTGGGGATGCAAGTGACATATTTAATCACCTAACAACAAATGGGTTTGAATGACACCAAACATCACTGTCTTCCCACAAAATACTGGCGAGTAAAGCTAAAGTCCTTGAATAACCAAGATACTACATTGGGGAGTCGGGCACATCGTCTGCCACAGGATGTGACGTTTAAATCTAATAAACATACAGAAAGCACATTTTTGCAATACAGTCCAGAGTTTCTCTTATTCTGTGTCTCCCTTGGAAGGCAGGTTGGGTCCGTTTCCCTCATCAGCGGTCCGTCTGCTAACAGCACCAGAGCAGCTGGTCCAACCTGCAGTTACCTGGCAGCTTTATGGGGGAAATCCACCTTCTGCTCGTTATAAAGAAAAGGTCTATAATACATTGAAACGACATTAAACTAAGATAATATTTTTGAAATCTTTATTAACGAAGAAAATACATTTGTGGTTTCCTTTTGTTGCTTGTGCAGCGCCCCCCCCCCCCCCTTGTTGATGATTGCCGGAGATTCGTCATAACCCTCGGTCTGTAGTCTGCCCCTGAAAAATCTCCGTTTGGAGGGCCATGTGCTTCGCTCTACCCCTCGATCACCATCATAATTCAAATGTATTCAATCACGAACAACAAGGGGATTATTGGCTAAACATGTTATGTTTAATTTACACTTGGAGTACTGCTACCGGACGGCAAACTCGGACGTTGAACGCAGCATTGAAATCACACGCTGGTGTGATTGGCTGAACTTGACAGAGACGTCTGATAGGCTACAGAGAAAGAGCCTTTAGAAAAAATGCATTTGTGAATCTAACCAGTCAGGAAACTCTCAGAAATCCACACACAAATGTAACACGGTTCACAACTCGTGTTTCTAAACGCAGATTCAACAATCTGTATATAAATGTAACAACATTCAAACATGTTTTAGATGAACACTGCAGCTGTTTTTAACTGAGTATATTTGTGGATTTGTTTTACATTTATATGAAACGAGACGTATTTGTGTGTGCATCGGAAACAGACATTTGTGAACACTAATTTATTTGTGAACCTTCTGTCATTTATATATATATTTGTTTTACATTGATATGAAACGATACACATTTGTGTGCATTGAAAAATATATTTGTGAACAGAGACATTTATATATAAATCGCAAAAAATATTTGTGAATCGTGTTGTATTCATTTGTGACTATTGAGCGTTAACTGACTCCATAGGAACAAACTAGACATTCATTTCTTCTGTATGGAAAAGGAGGAGGGAGTTTTCTCTGCTTAGCAACAAGAGGATACACCGATGTTTAACACATTGATCATGAAGATTTCTATAAAGACCGAGACGTTTGCATTTCAACCTGAACACTAGAGCAAAGTCAGACATGGTACCCTTTCTCCTAGTTGAGCATCAGTGACAAGTCAGCAAATGGTCTGACAAGTGTATGCAGCTCTATAGAGATTTATATTAAAACTACAGCAACACAGTACATACCAACAAATACATACAACTTTAGTTATGTTATAAAAAAAGATACTTCCTCTAAGTGTGCCCTCTGAGAAAGATCAGTTAAGTTTAAGTCTGCAAACAAACCAAAGATTGATTTATATATCGCAAGCAATTCTTTAATTTCATTCATGTATGGCAATTTGTTGTTTTGATTTCCCCTTTTTGTTTTTGCATCCTATTAAAAATGGACAAAAATACAGACAAATCAACAAAGAAAGTGTATTCCTCACCTACCTCACTTCCCAAATGGATGCATAATATGAAACAACCAATTTATAGCCTAAAAGCATTTCAAGAAAAGGCTTGTCAGGTATGTAACTGACTGCTGGTAAGCTGCTTTTAGCTACAGAACACCCTAATTCACCTCATGTGGAAGGAGTAGCCTCAGAAGCCACAGATCAACTGAGCTGCCACAGGAAATACACAGAATATCTTTAGAGGATGATGGAAAACACTGTGACAGACAGGCTTCCAGAAGACAGCGGTTGCTTAAACGTCCTAAGACTGTCAGGGTCGAGAGCCCCGTTCAAAAACAGTGGCCACGACTAAGAGGGAATTCACATTTGATCATACAAAGTATTTTCATTAAAAGGCAGACAACAAAAGTCACATCAGATTTAAAAAGTGACACCCAGCAAACTTTTCAACGTTCAATACATGTTGATATGTTGGCCTGCATCAACACTTGTTGGGACAATAATGACTTTACTGAAGAGACACTTTATGGAAAGGGAGCTACACAAAGACACACATCATCATTGAGAGGCCCTGATGCTGCCGGTACTCCTGAGACTCCCAACACTACATTCAGACTCATCCTCCTCTGCAACGAACAGAGGAATGATATCACTAGTGACACCTACATGAAGACGGAAAATAACTCCTTGGGTGACTTGAGCCTGACACACGTTGGCTCTCTCACGAAGACACAGACGAAGCAAAACTAAATGGACCCTCTGGAGGCATCAGTCAACCCACCTGCGACCGTGGAGACGATACCAGTTGGATACCAGTTGGATACCAGTTGGATACCAGTTGGATACCAGTTGGATACCAGTTGGATACCAGTTGGATCAGTTTGGGTGTGGGGTGTGATGGCACTCGTTCAAGTCGCAAAACGTCAAGCAACAGTTGGAATGTTTTGGAAAGCATTTTAAAATACAGGATCAACAACCCTATGACCCCCCCCCCGATAAATGATGGTCGTTTTGAGCTGTGGGACTGAACACTTCTTACATACTGCCCTTTTAAGACACTGCTGTCCAATCCAAAACACTGCAATACTTCCAGAGGAATTTGGGGGAAGAAGACTGTATCAGTTTTGTGAGCTAATAGGTGCGAATGTGCAGACGTGAACAGACGCACGTGTTGGAGCTTGTACATGACGCAAATAACAAATAACTGCAAATAACAGTGTGGCAAAGGACAATGCACTTATTATGTTTCATACACGCAATCATGCATGCTGAAATAAAATTGTTTCAGTCTCCAGCACTAACATTTCTAACAAATGTTGCACAAAAGTGTTACTCAAAAACACTGCTGTGAAAACGTTTTGACCGTCCTGAGGTGAAGAGCAGGGCGAGTTGATTTAATTGATTACGTTTGAATGCTGCGCGAGGGGGGGCTAATCTGACATTATTTCAATTGTCCAGTAGATGGCAGCAGCGCACTGGCTTTAACCAATGGGCTCAGCTCTGTCGGTAGGTTCTCCAGTAAATAGTTTACAGATGGTTATGGGAGGAAGTGTAGCAAGTACTGAGTCCTGACACATTACAATAGAATCCCCATTTCAGTTGCCCTTTCTCATATCAACTCCAGGCATAGCAAATGTAAGCATGTAATGTAAGTCTAGTCCCATTGTGCAATGAAAATGAAACAGTGATGGATGTTAATGCAGATGAGAAAGTGAAATATTTTTTGACGGATTTCCATTATATGAATGTTTGCAAACATTATTACATTACAGTCATTTAGCAGATGCTTTTATACAGACTGACTTACAATAAGTGCATTCAACATAGGTAGGCATAAGAACTAGGCTACTAGTCACCAGAAATCGTAAGTGCGTTTCCTTCCTAAACAAGAATCTTACCTACCAGTGCAGGTAAAAGTTCAATAGGTTAGCGACCTACTTTTTATTTAAACAAATGAGACAAATAAGTGAAGCAAATAAACAAGAGCTAAGACAAATAAGTGAAGCATATAAGCAAGTGCCAGATAAGTGAGCGAAAACAAATAAGCGAGCGCATGCGCACTGACTGGTTGCAGAAACCCAATTAAGTGCTTAATTACACATAATTCCTTTCTGATGTAAATAACCTGACAGATTCCTTCTGCATCCTCCTGTCAGTGGATGTGTGATCCAACTAAGATCAGACATAGAAGCACGTCTGACTGAGACACCTGGTGTATACACTGTGGAGAAACTGAAGGCATACAAGTCAGACGAATATAATTCTGTACTAACGACCTGATTCCTACCTGTGATATATAACATACCATCAGCTTTCAGGTTGATGGCCTGGTGATTTCGGCTCTTTCTGTTTTCACAGCCAACAGCACAACATGACACCTTTATATTGTGTTGTCTGCTTAATAGTAGTTTATCCGAGTATTCGCCCGTCTTAACATTACTCCCGCCGGTGACCTAATCAGTGACGCTACCAGAGACGAGCGCTGAACCCGGTGGTTTTGTTTTTATTACGGACACGCGTAGCAGAGTGAACAAGTACGTGCGCGCTCCCGCTGATCAGTGACAAAGATGGCGGCCGCCGCCGGATCAGGTAAACGCATTCCATGTTTGTACTGATAGTAACGATTCGTTGACTTGGTTGAAGTTAAACGATTTCCAGATAGTCTTAGTGACGAATATTCAGACAGACAAGCCGCGGTGCAGCACTGTCTACAGCAGGATGCTGTTCTGAAGACAGACGCGACCAGTAACACGACTAGCTTGGTGGCTAAACTGGCCCACTGTCTTTCAGCAGCACTCGCCCATCTGCCTCGTATCGTTAGCTAGCTAGCAGGTCAGAAAAAAGGCTATATTCTGGCAAAGTGCACAACACACATTTGTCAAGTCGTTTGGTTAGTTAGCCAGTTCGCAAGGCAGTGACTGTGATTAGCTTGACGGCTAGTTAAATAGTTTGGTTGGATTCGGCTAGTTGGCAGTAAAACCAGGTCCAACAACTGCAGAGTCATGGCATTTGAGAAAGAATGCATAAAATGAGCTCGTCATCAATAGTTGAACACATAGAAGGCGCAGTTGTAGTTAACGCGAAGTTCAATAACTGGGGAACTGTCGTCTTCATGTCCATTTCGTTAAGCTGGCCTCGAGCCATGATTTGACACCTGCAGTTCAGTAATCAATCACAGTCACAGCTGGCTAACGTAACGCAATTTGTCCCTCAGCTCTCCCCTCAAAGCTCATCGCGTTACTAATGCCGAATAGTATCTCATACCTAATAGTCTGCTGCAGTATATGTAGTATTTTAATAAAACCACTGACTCGTGCACATTACTGAGATTGTGCAAGTTTACAAAGCAAAACTAATACTTAGTCAAATGAGTAATCCCTAAGTGAGTAGAGACAAGCTTTTAAGCGATCGTCTAACTAAATTAAACTTGAAAGTTCAATTTAAATTTGTGTCTGAACAATGTCACGTGTATTTGGCCATCGGGGTGTGGTAGGTCACAGGTGCTTGGCTACCTGCTTTTTCCTACGATGCTCACCAGCAACAAATATTGCTTTCGGACAGAAATGTTGTCATACACCTTTTTGAAGCGAAAGTCCCAAACCTTGAGGGAAACTTGCAAAACAACCATACTCTAAGGAGAGGCTTAGGCCAACTCTGCATCATCATCTGCAGTTGTCACATAGAGCGCATGGTTTTGTCAGACCTACAGCTGTTGAAAGATGTCAGAGTGCTCCAATGATCCACTTGTTGCCCAGACTCACTGACTTCCTGTCAGAGGAAACCGACTTCAGTAAACAACCTCAAAATAGTCCGACTGATTGCCAGCTGCCGACACAGTAAAGTGTGTAGCGCTGCAACTATGGATTATTTTGCTTATCAGGTATGCTATTGAATATTATAATGGTGATTACTTTAATCATTATTACTTTAATCCGTATAAACATTTTACGGGAAAAATACCTTGTAACGTTCAAGGCTTGTTAAAGAGAAACGTGCCCTAAAACACTGGAACACTGTTAAAAACAGCTACTGGTAATGTACCTTGCATTCCTCTGTCCACTCGGTTGTTTGGTGGTGCATTTCTCTGATTTCCTGGGTAACTGACTAGACGTAGATGATATGACCCCATGGTGATATTTCCAGCACGGCTGCATTTTTTAAAAATGCTTTTGGTTTTGGTTCCTCACAATAAGGTGGAACGGCCTGTATAGTACCAGGTTGTGGTCATAGTGGGTGAGGAAAGGAGGCAGGGAAGCTGATCCATAATCACTCTCACAATTACGTCTGTATTCTATGACAAATTGGCCATGGGAAGAGTCAAGTGGAAAGTGAAACCATTGTAGAGACATTATAGCTTCTGCTGCTCAGCCAGGTTTCCAACTGCACAGTCAAATGTCTAAGATCCAAAATTAGAGATTGACCAGTTAATCAAACTATTTAAAGCTTTTTAAACAATCGGTAATTAGTGGATATGAGCTGATTACGGCCACTTACATCCGACAGTTTTGGAATAATATTACTCGACGGTGCGTTGGATCAGAAACAAAAAGAAATAATTAAAAAAAGAAGCTCACATGTACATAATGTAGAAATGAAAGGATGTTTCTTAGAATGCTTACAGATAGGGGGCGGGGTATATAGTACTCTATCAAATGCTACCATGCAAAAAAAAATGGTGTAAAGTGACAAATTGTAAAGTGTAAAAAGACATGTCAAGGATTCACACTACACCATGTCATTTTGTTTTCACACCTTTTCCCCACAATGGAGCGCTTAATAAATTAAACTTGTTTCAGGGTTTTTCCTGCAGAGGAAAAGTGCTAATTGAATCCTTTCCTCCAATTTTGGCAAGTTCTCCGATACATACATTTGAGAGAATGATTGATTTCGTGTTAGCCAGTTCTCCCTAGTGCTACTGGGGTTACAAGATTCCTAGAATTTTTAAAGGTGGAAACTGTTTTGTACTAGCTTACCTTGTCATATGCAGACATGCCTATTAACAGTTTGCTTTGTCATAAGCAGATGTGCATGCAAACATTTAAAAAATAAATGCTTTTGACATTTTGTCTTAATTTAGTATTAATTTACAGTTAGCATTCAAAACAAATCTCTTCCTCAACGTCTGTCTCGTCATTTTCGGTGAATTCATTGTTTTTTTTAACTCATGTCCTCTAGGGGATAACTGGGAAACAAAAACACCTTGTTGGTGAGAGGGCAGAGGAGAATGGGCAGACTTGTTCACGCTAACAGGCCACAAATGCTCAAATAACTGCTCTTTACAACAGTGGTGTGCTTCTGCACCAAAAGGGGTCCTACCTGGTCCTAGATAGGTGTACCTATTAGAGTGGCCGGTTAGTGTATATTTACCCCAATAATATCATAACTGACCTGGTTGCATGTAGTCCTTGGCCTCAAGTAGTGTGGGTGTGGCCTCAGTAGCCCTGTGTGCTGATGATGATCTGTACTGCTCATGTGATGGAAGAATGCACAGTGCATGCAGAGGGCTGCAGCTAGTCCACTTAATTCCAAATAGTTGGCATGTTGATGGTTATCTGCACTTGGTGAAAGAATGAACTGCACATGATGGAAAAAACGTAGAAAGTTGAAATTCAACTGAATTTCTGAAGTATTAACCAAAACATGCTGCATGAAAAGTTCCGGAAAGTTTCGGGAAATTTTCCACCCTTTTTCAGCCCTCGTGCTACTATGTTTAAGTAGGAATCAGTGATAGGGATATTGTTAATTTGGGATTATAACAGCAATTCCTTTTTTTTTTTTTTTTTTTTTTTTTTTTTTGCATTAAGATGAAGTGTGCTCCTTTTTTATGTAAGCGTAGCCGGCAGATGCAGACGGGTCGATGCGCACACCTCCCAAATCTCAACAGTGCATCGCGGCGGAGTATAGCCGGTTGCGTCGGGGGTTTGGCCAAGGCCCAAAACAGAACTAAAGCAAACAGCGAATAGCGATGGAGCAGTTTGAGGAGTGACTGCCAGATGAGGTGAATTTTCCCCTAATGTGTCATCAGGGGGGAAAAAAATCATCTAAACTTTCTTTTTTGTTGTCCGAAGGCGTTGAAATTCCCCGCAACTTCCGGCTGCTGGAGGAACTGGAGGAAGGCCAGAAGGGATTTGGTGACGGTACAGTGAGCTGGGGTCTGGAGGACGATGACGACATGACACTAACCCGCTGGAATGGCATGATCCTCGGCCCTCCCAAGGTGAGATGACCTATTTATTCTCAGTCTTGAATTAGAATAAACTGATCAATTTAAATTTGCAACTTCAATAAAAAAAAAAACAAGTGCAGATTCTTGCATGTATGCAGCAATGACATAAAGTCACGATTGAAAGCTTGTGAGCCCCTTGTGCAATTATAGAAATGTTAGAGGAAACTGTGGAGGAAGTTCAGGCTGGTAGCAGTCAGCTGATGGCGAGTGGCTGTATACCATGCCCCAACTCGAAAGTCTCATGTGACTTGCGAACTAACTTGTCACCTTTTTTTTTTTGTTATTGCAGACAAGCTATGAAAACAGGATATACAGTCTGAAGGTAGAATGTGGACCCAAATACCCAGAGACGCCCCCTTTTGTCCGCTTTGTGACCAAGATCAACCTGAATGGCGTACACCTCTCAAATGGTGTGGTAAGTTTCCACGTCTCGCCTCTTGATGCACAAATGTCAACATCTGTTCTTGCCTGTTTGGTCAACATTCCTGGAAAAGTCATCAAAGTTATCCAGCCCTGGAAAAGTTATGGAAAATTTAACTTTTTGAGCGAATAAAAACATTCAGATCAGCTGTTCAATGTACAAAATGTGACATTTGCGTAAACTGTGACATAAACTGACAAATATTGGTCATGGGAATTGTGCTATATGTCATGAAATAGTCTTGGAAATGTCAAATGGAATTTGATCAGCAAAAAGGTGTAGGAACCCTGACATTCTGGGTTCCACTGTTCGTTTTAGCTACGTATTGGCTAAAAAGTTAGCATTCAAGCCTTAGCAGAACATATTAGTCCTCAAAGATATTCCAGATGTTGTTGGGAAAGCATCAAACATCCTTTATCAACACGTCCCATGTTGCACCGCCATCGTGTCACTACCTTTTAAAAACATCCATGTCAACTTTCCAACTCCAGTAGCTAAATCTATGTCTGACTGGCTTTGACTGCTTTATGAACGTGGCCTGTTGGGAGTACAGCGTGCTTGCTTGCATATGGATGAGAAATGAAATATGTACAGCTCTTTCTGAAATTGCACTTACAAAACGAAGCGTGTGAGCAGTGGAGCTGCCAGCCTCCCCTGCTCGTCCTCTTCCCTCAGCAGGACTTGAAAAAGTCTCTCAGATCTGTTAAGTCATGGTGTCCAAACTGTTGCGTATCTTGGATTAGGGTTGGGCGTGAACATCCTCCTATCAACTGACTAATCCTATAAATCGCCGATCCCCGTCGTCGTGCATCATTCAATGTCGGCGTTTCCCCACAGGAAATGTTAGTCATGGTGTTAGTGGCTGACGATGCATCCATCAGTATTTCTGTTTAATACGCAAGGAGAAATAAACTCAATTCAATTAGTTTTCATTCCGTTCGAAAAGTCAAGTCAAACCTGCCTTTAGCCTCAATGGAAATAATTCATTAACTCTATATAATGTCATTTTAGAATTTCTCATACTTTGATGATGGGACCAGAGAGCAAATGATCTGATTCAAGTCCCAAGTGTGTATATGGATATATATCAGATAAGTAATTTACGTTTAAAAATTAAGTTTTTTTTTTTTTTTTGTTTTTTTTTCAATGATTAAAAGAGGGAAGAAAACCTCTAGTCTTCGTCAGCAATCACAAGATGAGCAAAGCATAGTGCCACATGGCTTGTGGTTGGCTAAGTGAAAAGTGGGGCGGGGCCACTGAAGCCTTAGAAGTGGTGACTGCCTTCCAGTCGACACTCAGGGAAGTGCACCCGGAGGTGCGTCTCAAGAAGCTGAATCTGAATTAAGAAAACTGAATTTGAAATTCGAATTAAAAGTTCACATTCAATTTCAAATTGTAGAGCCACAAATTCAATTTTTGAATTCTTTCATTTAACAAATCACTTTGTTTTAATTCAACAGTTCAATATGAGCACGTCAACTTCAAATTTCGTCAATTTAAATACAATCTCTCCAACTCTTTGGTATGAAGCGATCACAGACTGGCTGGGTTGGTAAATGAGTGCGCTGGGTGGCGTTTACTGACTTACAGGAATTCTGGGTATTCAAGTTCCAATTTTCCAGTTACATCTTGCTGTCATTTGGAGCAACATGCAGTATCCTATGATAAACTCCTGCTGCATGAAGTATTCAACACCCAAATGTTTTTGGTCATTGTGTTAATTATATCCGGCTCAGATTCTGACAGTTATTATTGATGCCTTATATTGATGCCACTCGTTCAGGTGAAATGTGTTTTAAATGCAGGTACAACATCACAACGGTTTTCACCTGGATACAGGACAGATTCATCATGTTGACCTCTCCCTCTTCCCTCCCTCCTCCTCGTCTCTCCTCCCTCCTCCTGGTCTCTCCTGGTCTCTCCTGGTCTCTCCTCCCCCCTCCTGGTCTCTCCTGGTCTCTCCTCCCCCCTCCTGGTCTCTCCTGGTCTCTCCTCCCCCCTCCTGGTCTCTCCTCGTCTCTCCTCCCCCCTCCTCGTCTCTCCTCCCTCCTCCTGGTCTCTCCTGGTCTCTCCTGGTCTCTCCTCCCCCCTCCTGGTCTCTCCTCCCTCCTCCTGGTCTCTCCTCCCCCCTCCTGGTCTCTCCTCCCCCCTCCTGGTCTCTCCTCCCTCCTCCTGATCTCTCCTCCCCCCTCCTGGTCTGTCCTCCCCCCTCCTCGTCTCTCCTCCCTCCTCCTGGTCTCTCCTGGTCTCTCCTCCCTCCTCCTGGTCTCTCCTGGTCTCTCCTGGTCTCTCCTCCCCCCTCCTGGTCTCTCCTCCCTCCTCCTGGTCTCTCCTCCCTCCTCCTGGTCTCTCCTCCCCCCTCCTGGTCTCTCCTCCCTCCTCCTGGTCTCTCCTCCCTCCTCCTGATCTCTCCTCCCCCCTCCTGGTCTGTCCTCCCTCCTCCTGGTCTCTCCTGGTCTCTCCTCCCCCCTCCTGGTCTCTCCTCCCCCCTCCTGGTCTCTCCTCCCTCCTCCTGGTCTCTCCTCCCTCCTCCTGGTCTCTCCTCCCTCCTCCTGGTCTCTCCTCCCCCCTCCTGGTCTCTCCTGGTCTCTCCTCCCCAGGTGGACACGAAGGCGATGACGCTGCTGGCCAAGTGGCAGACGTCGTACAGCATCCGCATGTTGCTGGAGGAGCTGAGACGGCTCATGATGCTGAAGGAGAACATGAAGCTGCCCCAGCCGCCCGAGGGCCACATGTACAGCAACTGAGCCTCCACTGCTCACCCTCCCTGTCTCTCTCTCTCACACACACACACACACACACGATCATGAATACGTACCACTCTGACCACGCCCACTCTCCTCCCTCGGGAGCTTCCCATTGGACAGAGAGAAGAATGCACAGGTGAACTCCCCCCCCCCCCCCCCCCCCCGTCTCAAACGTCCCTTAACGTTCACTGTGCAGACCGGACATTACGATACAAAAAAATACTGTACATCGTATTAATTTTATTTTTTATTATCTTTGTGTTCTACATCCAGATTGTAAAAAAACATAAATGATCTTATTGAGTGTACGTGTGTGTGTGTGTGTGCTGGATTCTTAAAAACCAAGGGTGTTGAGAGTTACTCCGTACTGTGTGTGCGTGTGCGTGTGCGTGCGTGTGTGTGTGTGTGTGTGTGTGTGTGTGTCGTGGTGAGGCGAGGGACATACTTGGGTTTTCCCCTCGTCCAGATTGGGATGTGTTAAATGTTCGGGAGCGCTTCTGCTTCTGCGAGTCGACAAGAAACTCCACCATCTCGCAAGATGCCGATTCTCCTTCTCCAAGAAAAAATAGAAACCCTTCCAAACGTGGCTTTGCTTTGTTTCCCCCCCCGGGGTGCGTCGTCTCGGTCTCAACCCGAGCATCCAGTTGTGTTTTTTGTTTGTTTGTTTTTTCCCGCGATCCCGATGATGTGAATGCGCCGGGGCCTTCCTGAACCAGCGCATGTACGGTACACGGGAATAAACATGTACCAACGGGGCTCATACTCCTGGCTCATCACTCATGTTCTCAGACTCGTCCTCTGTGTGCCATATGGTTCATAGCGCTTTGTGGTGGTGATTGATTATTAGAAGCCAGTGGGGGGAAGAAGAGGAAGAGGAGGAGGAGGAGGAGGAGGAGGGGGGGGGCGGTACTACAGGTCCTCATGCTTTCTCTTCAAAGAGGTTTAATTTGTGCCTGGCACCTTTTTTTTTTTTTTTTTTCCCTTTCCCAGGATCGCCACCGCGTTGTGGCCCGTGTGGGGTGTTTGTTTTGTTGTGGGGGTGGGTGGGTGGGGGGGGGGGGGGGGGTGGTGTTGGGGTGGTTTGTTTTATCCTAGGGCTGACCTGTGTACACTCCACGGAGTCATCTCTCATACGGCGAACGCCCACTGAATGCAATGTATGGCTTTAGATGTTTATTTTATAACGGGTGTGAATCTAGTCCGGGTGATGGTGACCTGTTGCATGGTTTTATTTGAATTAAAACATCATTACTTTTTGCACGTGTTTGTCTCGTGATTGTCTGCGGCCCAGTTTCGCTGCACAGTGAAATTCAGTATCTAAATACGTCCATATTTTCCTTTACTAGTGACTTTTTAGCCGTATCTTAAACTACCTGACTAAACCCATGTGCTCTTCTTGATGAACCCAAAGCTCTTGTGGGTTTACATACATGGGGTTGTTCAGTGTCCGGTGCCCCTCAGTCCCCTGGGCCAGTGGGTCTCAATCCAGTCCTCAAGGAGTCCTGGAGTTTTTAGCTCCACCTGAACCAATTAGAGGCTTCAGGTTTTCATGATGCTAAAACCTCCAGGACGGGGGGGGGGGGGGGGGGGGGGGGTCGTTGAGGACTGGATTGAGAACCACCTACGCAACATCAAGAGCTCTTAGGGACTTCGTGAGGACCGACAGCAACGGGTGCCCCGGCTCCCAACGCCCTCGCAGGCAGCAGCGCTCATGTTATTTAATGGTTTGATGTTTTTGTAACTTAATTAAATGTATCCCGGTGTTCCCCTTCCATTCCCCACCAGGAGCAGTTTTAGTTTCAGAGGCTTTTCCACCCTGACAGGAAACGGGGACACTGAACCAGAGTTGAATATTTGGCACAAAAATGGTCACGTTTAAAACTACTGGGGCGTGTTGAAAACCAATAGAAATTGAACCTCCCATCAGCCCACCATCATCATCACCACCATCACCATCACCACCATCACCATCACCACCACCACCATCACCGTCACCACCACCATCACCACCACCACCATCACCGTCACCATCACCACCACCACCATCACCGTCACCATCACCACCACCACCACCATCACCGTCACCACCACCACCATCACCATCAGCCAGGCAGCGATGGATGAGGCAGGAATGAAAACAGACGAGCCGTCCATCACTGTAATTGTATCTGCTGTGATGGACAAGCCCCCCCCCCCCTCCCTCCACTGTATCAGACAGCATGGACCGCCAGCATAATTGGATGTGAACAACCCCCCCCCCCCCCCAATTACCCTCTGAGCCCACCTAGCTTTACTCTCCGGTCTCCCTGGACCACCTCAGAACAGCAGAAACTAAGCAACTGGTGGTTGGCTTTTCCCCATTGAACTGGTTTGAACAGGTTTTTGCTTTTGGAGATACTGAATCAAGACTGAAGATTTTCAAGGAAGACGATATAATAATACTGCAGCAGACTAGAATAATGGATCTATGACACTCCCATTATTCTCCTTTTGCTTTTATTCTGTGTCTTTTGCTAGTTTCCTCTCTGTGATGGTGATGTGATGGAAACGCGTTAATGGAAGCGGTTTCTGTCTGCTGGTGCATCTGTAACAGGCTGAATGTAGATGACATGACCGGGGGAGAGATACATCACAGAGGAGGACTGACAGTAGCCAAGATAGCCCAGAATGCAACGCGGGTGTAAGAGCATCCGAGGACGGCCTGCCCCTGTAAGGCCCCCTGACCTTTACTGACCTTTACTGATTTTTTTGGGCGATGTAGGAATTGAAGCTCGGCGTCTTCTTAAGTGGATCTGGGTAAGAGCATCATAAAACGCAGAACGCAAAACGCAGGCGTCCATATCTATTTTTTTTGTTTGTGTCCGTCGTCGAGCCCCCCCCCGATTATCACGTGAAATATCCAGAGTGACGCAGCATTCACCATAATTAACTCCCGCTGCCTGATTGCACTCATTTATTACATTCAGATGGAAAGTGCAGACCAGTTGTGGGAAGTGTCAGATGGCCGCTGACACACACACACACACACACACACACACACACACACACACATCCATTCTCCTTGCACGACCTGGTGTGTGTTCAGGGCCTGAGCAGGAGCCCATCTGCTCACAGAGGGTCAATACCCCCCCTACACACACACACACACACACACACACACACCCCCATGGTGAGAGTGCCAATTAGCTAAATGAGAACGATTTTTTTTTTTTCTGCGTGTTGATTTGCATTTTTTATGGTGAGCATGAAATGAGAAATGTTACTCATAAAATTACATGGAGAATTTATATCCTCACATTTCTACACACACACACACACACACACACACACACATATATCGTTTTGTTGATTTTCTGTTACGTTACACTGATGCACACCTCTGATGTAGTAACACCGCCTGGCAAAATGTGGAAACAAATAGAAGTGAATGCAGTAACAACTCTACCTGTACACCCTCCCACAGTCCCAACCAAAACAACCAAAACAACCAATACAACCAAAACAACCAAAACAACCAATACAACCAAAACAACCAAAACAACCAAAACAACCAATACAACCAATACAACCAAAACAACCAATACAACCAATACAACCAAAACAACCAATACAACCAATACAACCAAAACAACCAATACAACCAATACAACCAATACAACCAAAACAACCAAAACAACCAATACAACCAATACAACCAATACAACCAAAACAACCAAAACAACCAATACAACCAAAACAACCAATACAACCAATACAACCAAAACAACCAAAACAACCAAAACAACCAATACAACCAAAACAACCAATACAACCAATACAACCAATACAACCAATACAACCAATACAACCAAAACAACCAAAACAACCAATACAACCAATACAACCAAAACAACCAATACAACCAATACAACCAATACAACCAATACAACCAAAACAACCAATACAACCAAAACAACCAATACAACCAATACAACCAAAACAACCAATACAACCAATACAACCAAAACAACCAAAACAACCAATACAACCAAAACAACCAATACAACCAAAACAACCAATACAACCAATACAACCAAAACAACCAATACAACCAAAACAACCAAAACAACCAATACAACCAATACAACCAAAACAACCAAAACAACCAATACAACCAAAACAACCAATACAACCAAAACAACCAATACAACCAATACAACCAAAACAACCAATACAACCAAAACAACCAATACAACCAAAACAACCAATACAACCAATACAACCAATACAACCAAAACAACCAAAACAACCAATACAACCTGTAGTGACTATTCCATTTAAACTTATAGTCACTGCCCCGGCAATAGTAGATTGTTTTTAACGCACCTTTCTTGTAGATCCAGGCCCCTTGTGGTCGTTCATTGTTTGCAAATAAACTCAAAAAACCAAAACAATTCTCCAACTAACTAAAGTAGCCTACCAAACTTTGTTGGTCAAAACAAACAAACAATGTCAAATGTGTGCTGTCAAGTATGTTGATGTGTGTGTGAAATGCGTGTGTAAAGTTCAATGAGTCCAAACCAAATTTATCTACATATAAACTAAGCTGTGGTTAGAAAACTGTGTTTGCTCTCCACTAAGGCCGGGACTCCATTGTCCCTCAAACCTTTTGCTTCCCTTATCCAGGTGAACCACACCCCAATGGCTCATTACTATGGGTGTGGCCAAGCAAACAAATCAGCGGGTCATCAGACCAGCTGTCATTCGGGAAATCACCCTGTCACTCAAACTCAAAAAAAAATTTTAGAAAACAAAAATATGGGAAGTCTTGGGGTTTTAAATTATTAAACAAAAAGCTTTTTTCGGCCCCTCCCATTTCCGGCCCTAATTTTTGGCTGTAGTTAACAAAAAAAAAATTTTATTTTAAACTTAAATTTAAAGGAGCCAAAAATTTAAAAGGGCTTTTTTTTTAACTTTTTATTAATGGATGTTTCAAACGATGACTCTTCAAGGGAAATGCTTTTGGGAGAAAAAATTTGCTTACTAAATGGGGCGTTCTAGTGGGGCTGTCTTTGTCTTTATTTTACCCACACTTTTTTATTTGGCCCTTTGGCATGGGGGCAGCGGTTTGAAACTCGGGCCCAAATTAAACCCCAGGAGCTGCGTGGACCCAGGGGTCCCCCCATTTATGAGCAAACTTTAAATCAATTTTTTAGCAAGGTTTCTCTTTGAGGTTTTCCCTTTTTCTGGGTTCCTGCATTAAGGGAAGATATTTCCCTGCCCCATTTCTTCCCAGAAAAGATCAACTAGGTTTTGGGATTTGTTTCCATCTTTTCCGGGAAAATAAAAGTCCCCCTTGTAAAAGGGAGCCCAGGGGGAATGATCGGTTTTCCCCTTTAAACCCTAAAGAAAATTTGGTTGGGGGGGTTAAAAGGGCCCCCCAAGTCATTAGGGTTTTCTGACACATTTGTTTTTTGGGCGCCCTTTGGGGAATTGTTTCCCCACTTCCCCAAAGCGCCTTTCTTTTGCCTTCATCATTTAATTTGGCTTGCTGTTTCATGACGGAGGAAAAAGTATTTTTTCTTTCCCGCCCGTATCAAGCGCTCCCAAAATCCTCCATAAAGGGGAAACCCGGAAGGAGGATTAAAGATCCCCTTTTTTTCCCACCCCTAAAAGCAGGGTGTTTTTGATTTGCTGGATTAAAACCTCCTTAACGGCTTTCTTGAGCTCACGTTCGAAATGATATATTTTGTGGTGGTCTAAACCGCATCTCCCCCAACCGGGCCTTTTTTTTTCTGCGGGATGAATCTGCGGATGGCATTAAATGCGGGAAATTTCCAGAGTAAAAGGGATGAAGCCATTTCCGGTAAAACGGCCCGGGGGGTTTAAGACGTAAATATCACACCATACCTTTTCACAAGCTTCGTCCACGCTTCACTCCGTTTTGGGCCCCAAAAGTTGTTTTTTCCCTTCACAACAAACGAAAAAGGGTTGGCGGGGTCCGGTGTGACAGCTCGTGGGGGGATCGGGCCATCTTTTTCCCTTCTCCTGCTTTGGGGCCCTTTGCCCGACGACAAAACTTACATTGGGTTGGGATGATTTTTTCTTGCTGTTTGTGTTGGCATGTAAGACCCAAATTACTTCACCCCTAGCCGGGGACCCTTAAGGTTTCCTTCCTCCATGACCAACTGTTCGTGAATGTTTTCTAAAAAGGAATGAGCTTGGCAATGTGACACCCCCTTGGGGGTGGGAAAGGGACTGGTTTTTGGCAGGATTTCCCTCCCGGCATCGCAAACCCTGTTTAAACCCGGCCTAAAAAAAAATTTTCCTTAACAATCCTTTCCCAAGATGGTTCTAGCCTGAGGATGGCACTGTTTTCCCCTTTAACATGGGGGTTTTCCCTTTTTTCAAAAAAAAAAAATTTTCTTCTGGGAAGTATTGACTTTGACTGAAAATGATTTTTGTTTTTCTAAGCTTGTGTATGTAATCAAGGGGGAAAAGCTTTTGGCCCCCCCGTGTCTTTTGAATTGATCAGTTGTTTTTTCAATGGTTTCTTTGTTTGTCCTCCCGTGAGCTTTTCCGCAAACCCTTCCTTTTTCTTTTGTTCTTCAGTTGTTGTAGGGTTCCTCTGAGCTTTCAGCTCCATGTTTGTCGCTCTCTTGACATCACAAAAACCTTGGGGAAAACTTTCCCAAAAAAATTGCTTTTTTGGATCCTTTTCCTCCTTTGTTAAAATTGTGATGGCCCATCATTTCCCTTTTTTGGGCCCTTCGGGGGTCATCTGAGGGAAAATGGGCCCTTCGGGCCCCTTTGGGAAGGCGGGAAAAGGGGGCTTTTACCCTTTCCCCAAAAAAAATTTGGGCCCTGAAATCCACCTCGTAGAGTTCAAGTATGTCTCTGCAGTATGCCTCGTGAGGAAAATCATACCCGGGTTTTGCTTCGATTACATTTTCCCCCTTCTGGGGTTTGTGACAATTCTTTATAATGGAAAACTCGTTTTGGGCCACAAACGTGGGGAAACCTTTTTTTTTCCCTTGGTAAATGTAGGGCAGGCGGATGTGTGTGGGGTTCCAGAAGCCCTGATTCTTCCAGTGCAATTGCAGTTCTTTTCCAGCTTTAAATTGTTTTGACAGAAAAGGGACTGCTGCTGTAAGCCCCAAGTCTTGGGATGGTCTTTTTTGCTTTGAGCGGGGAGCTCTTGCTTTGGGCCTATGATGAATGCGTTTGTGAGTTTCATCCAAGGGGTTTTTTTTTTTGACGCAGGTAGGTGACAAAAAAATTCCCCTTGACTCATGGGGGTCACTGAAAGGATGCAGGGTGAGACTTTATCCTCCCAAAACATTTGGCTTTTTTACATTCCCAAAACGGGAGAAACCAGTGATTGGCCCCGGTCTTTGACCCTTTTTTTTAACTTTTAATACCCAAATTGGACTCGGTATCTTGTCACCCCAGCTGCAGCTGGATCTGCACGCTTTTTAAAAGTATGTTCTTTCCCCTTTCAAGTTTGAAAGGGAAAAAAAACCGGGGGGGTTTTTAAAGGGGAAAAAAATTTTTGGGGGGGGGTTTTTTTTTTTTGCCGTTTTTTTGGGGCCCCCCTTTTTCCCAGGGTTTTTTTCCCCCCCCCCCTTTCCCCCCCCCTTTTCCCCCTTTGGGGGGGGGGGGGGGGAAAGGGGCCCCCCCCTTTTTCCCCCCCTTTTTTTTCCCCCCGGGGCCCCCAATTTTTTCCCTTTTGGGGCCCAAAAAAAAAAAACTTTTTAAAATTTTTTTTTTTAAAATTTTTCCCGGGTTTTTTTGGGTTTTTTTCCCTTTTTAAAAAAAGGAAAAAGGGGGGGGAAAAAAATTTCCTTTTTTTCCCAAAAAAAAAAAGGGAAAAAAAAAGGGGGGCCCCCCCCTTTTCTTTCCTTTTTTTTCCCCCCCCCCGGGAAAGGGGCCCCAAAAAGGGGGGGGGTTGGAAAACTTTTTAAATTTTTTTTTTTTGGGGGCCCAAAAACCCCGGCCCCCGTTGGGGGTTTTTTTCCCCCGGGGGAAAAAAATTTGGGGGTTTTTTTTTATTTTTTTTTTCCCCCCTTTTTGGGGGTTTTTTTTTTTTTTTCCCCCCTTTTTAATCCTTAAAAAAACCCCGGGTTTTTTTTAAAATTTTTTGGTTTTTGGGGGTTTTTTGGGTTGGGGCCTTTTTTTTTTTTTTGGGGGGTTTTAAATTCCTTTTTAAAAAAAAAGGTTTTTTTTTTTTTAAAAAAACCCTTTTTTAAGGGGGGCCCGGGGCCCGGGGCTTCCCTTTTTGCCCTTTAAAAAAAAGGTTTTTTTTTCCCTTTTTTTTTTTTTAAAAATTTTTTTTAAATTTATTTTCAACCTTTTTTTTTTTTCCCCCTTTCCTTTTTAAATTTTTTTAAAAAAAAATTAACCTTTTTTCCCCCCCTTTTTTTTAACCCCAAAATTTTTTTTTTTTGCATTTTTTTTTTTTTTTTTTTCCCCGGGGGGGTTTTTTTGGGGGGGTTTTTTTGGTTTTTTTTTTTTTTGGGGGGGGGTTTTCTTTTTTTTTTTGGGTTTTCCCGGCCCCCCTTTTTTAAAAAACCCCCTTTTTTCCCAAAAAAGGTTTTTAACCTTTTAAATTTTTTTTTTGGGGGGGGGAAAAAAGGGTTTTTTTGGGGGCCCCTTTTCCCTTTTTTTTTAAAAAGGGGGGGGGAAAACCCAAAAACCCCCCCCTTTTTCAAAACATTAAAAAAATTTTAAATTTTTTTTTAAAAATTTTTTTTTAAAAATTTTTTTTTTTTTTAAAAAATTTTTTTTTTTTGGGGGTTTTTTTTTTAAAACAAATTTTTTTTGGGGGGTTTTTTAAAAAAAAATTGGAAACCCCTTTTTCCCAAAAAAAAATTTTTTTTTTTCCCCCAAAAAAAAAAAACCCCGGGGGGTTTTTTAACCCCAAAAACCCCCCTTTTAATTTTTTCCTTTTTTCCCCCTTTTTTTTTTGGGGGCCCCTTTTTTTTTTTCCCCCTTTTTTTTGGGTTTTTTGGGGGGGGGTTTTGGGTTTTTTTTAGGGTTTTTTTTTAAATTTTTTGGCCAAAAATTTTGGGGTTTTTTTTTTTTTTTTCCCGGGGGGTTTTTTTTTTTTTTTGTTCCCCCTTTTTGGTTTTTCCCCCTTTTAAAAAATTTTTTTTTTTTTTTTTCCAAAAACAAAGGGAAAATTTCCCTTTTTTTAAAAATTTTTTTTTAAAAAAAATTGGGAAAAGGGGTTTTTTTTTGGGGGCCTTTTCCCCCCCTTTTTTTGGGTTTTTTTTGGCCCTTTTTTCCAAAAGGGGGGGGGGGTTTTTAAAAAATTTTTTTTAACCTTTAAATTTTAAAAAACCCCCCCTTTTTGCCCTTAAAGGGAAAAAAATTTTTTTTTCCCCCCCCCTTTTTTTTAAAACGGGGGGGTTTTTTTTTTTTTTTAAAATTTTTTTTCCGGAAAAAAACCCCTTTTTGGGGGGTTTTTGAAATTTTTTAAAAAAAAAAGGGGGGGAAAAAAAATTTTTCCCAAAAAGGGGGGTTTTTTTTTTTTTTTTTTTTTTATTTTTTTCCGGGTTTTTTTTTTGGGGCCCCCCCGGGTTTTTTTTTGGGGGGTTTTTTTTTGGGGGGAAAAAAAAATTGGAAAAAACCCCGTTTTTTTTTTTGGGGGGGGGGCCCATTTTTTTTGGGGGCCCCCCCTTTTTTTTTTTTGGTGGTTTTAAAAATTTTTTTTGGGTTTTTTGGGGGCCCGGGAAGGATCCCCTTTTTTTTTTTAAACCTTTGGTTTTTTCCCAAAAAATTTTTCCCGGGCCTTTTTTTTGGGTTTTTTTTTTTTAAGGGTTTTTTTAAAAATTTTTTTTTTTTAAAAAACCCAAAAAAATTTTTCCTTTGGGGGGGGTTTTTCCTTTTGGGGGTTTTTTTCCCTTTTTAAAAACCCTTTTTTTCCCCCTTAAAAACCCCTTTTTTTTTTTTCCTTTTTTGGGGGGGCCCCTTTAAAAAGGGCCCCCCAAATTTTTAAAACCCCCAAAAATTTTAAAAATTTTTTTCCCCCCCCGGGGCCCCCCCCCCCCAAAACCCCTTTTTTCCCCCTTTTAAAAAAATTTTTTTGGTTTTTTTTTTTTTTTTGGGGCCTTTTTTTTTTAAAGGTTTAAAATTTTTTTTCCCTTTTTTGTTTGTCAACCACACCCACCAGTGTTTTTTTTTTTATCATAAGCCCAAAATTTCTTTTTTTGGTGGCCCCCAACCTGGTTCCGCTTTGCTGCAAATTAAACGGATCTTAAAGTGTTCCCCTTGGTTCCCCTTTGAAGGGGCCTTATTTTTTAGCAGAAAATCTGAAAACAACAACCTGCGTGGTGTAGATTGGGGCCCATAAAAAGGTTTGTACTGATCTTGTTCTTCTAGGATATTTTTGAGACTCCTGGGTTTTGGGGGGGTTTTTTTTTAAACCCTTTAAATTTGTTCTTGAGGGCCCCTTTTTTTGTCTTTGTTGACATGTAAGCATTTATGGGCAAATCAGGGAGGAAAGTTTTCCTTTTTTTAACCCAATTTGAGAATCTTCTATATTTTCCAGAACCCTTAATTTTGCAGCGGTTTCAGTTTAGCTCAGTTTTTCCCATTTCCCCACTTTTTCTCTTTTTGCTTTGAGGCTTGCCTTTTTCCCAGGGCCCAAATTTTGATGCTTTTTTTAAAGCATTTTCTGCACAAAATTTACTAGAGTGCTTTCCCCTTGCCTGGCCCCTTTGCCCCCCCTTTAATTTTTCCCGGGGTGGATAAATGTAGTGGACCCCTTTTGTGCCCAAAACTGTCTTCTGGCCTCACAGAGTCAAGGGACGCTTTTCAGGTTTTTTCTTTAAAGTGCCCCTTCTTTTCCCAGGAAAAATTAAAAGCTCCCCTCCTAAAAAAGGCAGTAGACTCATCCTTTTTTCCCCAAATTTTCAAAATTTCTCTGAATTTTTTTACTTTAGGCTAAAACCAATCCTTTTTGGCCCCACACTTTTGTTTTCTTTGGGACTTTAAAACCAACAATACGGGACTCTTAAAAATTCCCCAAACTTTCCAAAAAAATTTAAATTTAAGTCCCCTTCCTTTTTAAATTTTTATGGAATTTTCTTCCCGGTTTTTGAAAGTCATTTTTCCAACAGATCTTGAATTTCTTTTTGCCCCCTGCGGTAAAATTCCCACTCAGCCGCCCTTGGGGAATTTTGAGCGCAATCAATTTCAAAAGCTGACCTCCTTTTCATACCGCGGAGGCACCTTTTTTGCTCAGACATACTGCGGCAATAAACGTAGGTTTTTACGAGGGCCCAAATGTGTAGGCCCTTTAGGTTGGGTTTCACTGTACCCTTCTTGAGCTCCCCACACACAAAACAACAATAGTTTACAAAAATTTTTGCGCTGGATCGGCCCGCCCCCCAACAAAAAGTGGCTGTACCCTTTAAAGCACTGCCTTTAAACCCCTTTCCCAAACACAACGCGCATTCAACCCCACTGTTTCCCCAAAAACATCAAAATCCTCCGCGAGACATCAATCCCAAAAAAAACAAAAGAAAAAGGGCAAAACCCAAGCAATTCCTTCAAAAAACCCAGGGGGCACCCAAAATAGAAAACCCAATTTCCGGGGTATACAATGATCGCTTCAGCTAATTCTTTCCCACATCCAATATTGTTTGTTTTACCTCTTGCCCCCAAAGTCCATTCCAACCTGTTCGCTTGAGTTCGAATCCATTCATACCCCGATTCCGGGGTGACCCAATGAGTGGTGGGGAAAGAAATAAAAGAAAAATTTTTCAAAAACTTAATGTAGGGACTATTCCATTTAAACTTATGGGTCACTGCCCTGGAAATTTGTAGATTGTTTTTAAACGAAACCTTTCTTGTAGATCCGGGCCCCCCCCTTGTGGTCGTTCTTTGTTTGCCAAATAAAACCCCAAAAAAACCAAAAAAATTTCCCCAAAACTAACTAAAGTAGCCTACCAAAACCTTTGTTGGTCAAAAAAAAAAAACAATGTCAAATGTGTGCGGGTTAAAAGTATTTTGATGTGTGTGTGAAAAAGCGTTTTGTAAAGTTCAATGAGTCCAAAACCCAAATTTTATCTACATATAAAAAAAAGCCCCGTGGGTTAGAAAACTTGTTTGCTCTCCCCTAAAAGGCCCGGGACTCCCCTTGTCCCTCAAAAACCCTTTTTCTTCCCTTTTTCCCCGGTGAACCACACCCCCCCTTTGGGTCATTACTTTTGGGTTTTGGCCAAGGGAAAAAAATCAGCTGTCACTTTAGACTCAAACTGTCACTCAGACTCAAACTGTCACTCAAAATCAAAATAAAAGTTTGAACAAAAATTTGGGGAAGTCTTGCGGTTATAATTATAAAAAAAGCTATTTCGGTCCCCCCAAACCAATACAACCCCAAAAAAAAACCAAAAACAACCAATAAAACCCCAAAAAACCAAAAAAAAACCAATACAAAACCCAAAAAAAAAAAATACAACCAAAACAACCCCAAATACAACCAAAAACCAAAAAAAACACCAATACAACCAAAACAACCAAAAAACCAATACAACCAAAACAACCAAAACAACCAAAACAACCAAAACAACCAATACAACCAAAACAACCAATACAACCAAAACAACCAAAACAACCAATACAACCAAAACAACCAAAACAACCAATACAACCAAAACAACCAATTTAAAACCCAAAAAAAAACCCCAAAACAACCAAAACAACCAAAAAAAAACCAAAAAAAACCAATACAACCAATACAACCAAAACAACCAATACAACCAATACAACCAAAACAACCAAAACAACCAATACAACCAATACAACCAATACAACCAAAACAACCAATACAACCAATACAACCAAAACAACCAAAACAACCAAAACAACCAATACAACCAAAACAACCAAAACAACCAATACAACCAAAACAACCAATACAACCAAAACAACCAATACAACCAAAACAACCAAAACAACCAATACAACCAAAACCACCAATACCACCAATACAACCAAAACAACCAATACAACCAATACAACCAATACAACCAATACAACCAAAACAACCAATACAACCAATACAACCAATACAACCAAAACAACCAATACAACCAAAACAACCAATACAACCAATACAACCAATACAACCAAAACAACCAATACAACCAATACAACCAAAACAACCAATACAACCAAAACAACCAAAACAACCAATACAGCCAAAACAACCAATACAACCAAAACAACCAAAACAACCAATACAACCAAAACAACCAAAACAACCAATACAACCAATACAACCAAAACAACCAAAACAACCAATACAACCAATACAACCAAAACAACCAAAACAACCAAAACAACCAATACAACCAATACAACCAAAACAACCAAAACCATCTCATCACATATTTACACCAGCAAACGCGTCACGTTGGGTTTGTTTTTATTGCTTATTTTACTGCTGTATCCTCTTGCTTTTTCCCTAATTTCCCCCACAGGGATCAATAAAGTTTTGTCCGATCTTCCACTCCTTTGGTAGCACGTGTAAAATGGAATATCAGAAGTATTTCCTCTGTCCTGTCAGAGGAAAACTGGCTGATGAGCTGGAGTCATTTGAGCTGTAAATCTGACATTTCTGTCCCAGTAGCGTCTGCAGGCTCGTGTGGAGGCCCAGGCTCGTGTGGAGGGCCAGGCTCGTGTGGAGGCCCAGGCTCGTGTGGAGGGCCAGGCTCGTGTGGAGGCCCAGGCTCGTGTGGAGGGCCAGGCTCATGTAGAGGCCCTGCGGTGTGGACGGCTGGAAGGTGACGGAATGTAAACCCCCCCCCCCCCCCCCCCCACACACACACACACACACACACACCCGCCACCCCTCTCCCTCCTGCTCTCACACACCCTGACGCCCATTATGAAACCCCAGCAGATGGCCAGGAGACAAAGAGTGTAAGGGTGAGAGACCCCCCTCCTCAACCCGCCCCGCCTCACCTCTCCCCAGTGTCACCCCCCCCCCCCCCCCACCCCCACCCTGTGCAGCTCTATAAGCACCCAGTCTGTACTCATAGCTTTACAGCTGGCTGCTATCACACCCATTGAAACCTCTCAATCCCGTCTTCTCAATACCCCTCCTTCGTTTCCCGACCCCCGACCCCCACGTTCCCCGCGGCCCCCCGAGTTCCCCACGCGTCTCTCAATGAAGTTTCACCCCCCCGCTTTATGCAGATGCGAGCGATCGCTCTCCGACACTTGCTTTCACCGCGCAAACGAGCTTTTTTAATGCGGACATTAGCCAAATGATTCCCGGTGTCCTTTACCAGCCGCCGGGGCCCAGCAGGTAATTCTCCCTTTGACAGTGCAATTGAACTGGCCGGCGCTCAAGGGCTATTTGGCAAAGAGCCATTTAGTGTAAGTGCTCTCAAGGCCGGCGAATGACACTTGTAGAGACAATGTCACCCCCAATGACACCATCAGTTGATTGTATATTGAACAGAAACGGAGGGGTGACGTACACCCCCGGGGGCCGGAAAAAATAAAAAATGTGGCATTATTGGCCGTGCGAAATCCAAGATGAGTATCCTGGGGTGGAGCAGGAGGGGGGTTAATTCACTCGGGTGCGGGGGGAGGTCCCTATCAATATCAGGTGCCAAGGACACCGGGACACCGGGACACCGGGACGGGGACTTTCAGGCCATAAACTGGGTTATTTGGCTAATGTGCTGCATGATCGTTTTTTACACGTTCCAGATGGAGGCGGGAACGTTCTCGACATGCTGAGACCTGCGCTAGTCTGCACATCATCACCGAGGTGCTTTAAAACAGACACAGGCGAACGGGTGTCAAGGATCATACAGGGTGTCTGCAGCACCCCAAAAGGTCTTGGGATTCTATTATCTGAACTCAAGGCCTGGAAAGGTCTTGGGAGAGAGCACAGTTGAAGAATTTTAGGTCTTAAATTTCAGGTTTTCCCGGTAAAACCAGTCTAGTCGGTGCAGATCTGCATTCTGATAGCCGCAAAGCTGTTTTCAGGTTTGCATTTATCTCATTTCGCCTTTAAAACGTCTTAAATGTAACTGGGTGAAACCTGCAGACGACCCTGTTAGTCTCATTTATTCTCAGTGATGTTGGAAAGCCTGTGTGTGTGATACACCTGTTGTTGTCTGTCTGGCGGCATCACGTCATCTCATGTTCTCACCATCCGCCTCCATCTCTGGTTTTGCCACTTTTTTTGGAGAGCATCTGCAACTCGCGCGACCCCCCCGCCTGTTCCCGCCTGTTCCCTCGAGACCCCGACATGCGCCAGAGCAGCGGCCAGTGACACGTTTGATTGATGACGCCCAAAATGGAAAGGAGAGAGATGGACAGATTCCTTTTATCAGACCTGAGGCCTGACTAGATTAAAATGTAGTTGTACAAACCCCCGCCCCCCTCCTTTTGCATCCCACCCTATTCCCTGTCACTCACCGCACCTGACGGCTCGGCGTGCCCCCACCCCCCACGCGCCCCTCTCCTCCGCTGACCTCTCATCCCGCCTCCTCGCTCGAGGTGTCGTGGCGCGGACGCGGTTGATTGTGCAGGAACTTCTAACCAGTCACCTCCAAACTGACTTGGGAGGTTTTGTGTTTTTTTTCCAGTCGTTTGCTTCTGCGGAGCAAAGAGCGCGAGACAAATCTCTGCGGGCC
Source organism: Hoplostethus mediterraneus (assembly GCA_034670385.1). Taxonomy (NCBI): domain Eukaryota; kingdom Metazoa; phylum Chordata; class Actinopteri; order Trachichthyiformes; family Trachichthyidae; genus Hoplostethus; species Hoplostethus mediterraneus. The sequence continues at coordinate 478,860 of JAXDDW010000041.1, forward strand.
ATCCGCAACGCCGCGCGCACAAACCGGGTGTGTAAAAATGTATGAAATGTGTCGGAACATCAATCACGAGGCTCTCCCCGCAACCAACCACAATTAACCCTGGAAGAAGAAGAGGGGGAAAAACACGCGCAGATTGAAGAGGGGAAACTCTCTCTCTCTCTCGCTCTCTCTCTCTCTCTCTCTCTCGCTGACTGCTGATTAAAAGAAAAGAGACAATCACTCTCATTCACTCGCGTGCAGCTGCCTCATTGTCGGATGCCGGAGCGAGAGAGGGGTTTTCGGCGAGGTGCTGAAAAGACGCCTGGTGAAAAGGACCCGCGTTTGTTTTTCAGATGGTTCTCTAATGACTGGATGTGATTAGCACAAATGATCTCACTTATCACCGCTAACAGGCCCCGCAGCTCACGATGCGTTTAATCACACGCAGTATCAGTCCGCATCACTAATGCGTATTACTGTATTACTGTATTACTGTAGGTCAGGAAGGACCGACGTTCTCATGCAGACGTTACTGGAAAGATAATACTGTCAGTTATGTGTCAGTTATGTTTCCACTGTGATATGATGATGATGATGATGATGATAATAATAATAATAAGAATAATAATTACTACTACTAACTGTGTTACCACTTTCTGAAACGGTCTGACTCATGCTGCCTGATGTCATCCTGATCCTCTGGGAAATCTTTCTCATTACTCATGAATGACGTCACTGCAGCATAAACAGTTTCATTCCTAAACCAGCAGGTGAAGCAGGTGACACGTTTAATACAAGTAACTCACTGTTGACTGTTCTTCCAAACTAGTGGTTTTTAGTATGGAGAAATACATATCAGGTAAAGGTTTCTACTACCACTACTACTGTTACTGCTACCACTATTACTACTACTGCTACTACTACCACTATTATTACCACTGCCACTATTACTACTACTACTACAGCTACCACTATTATTACCACTGCTACTACTACTAGGCTACAGCTACTACTATTATACTACTACCACTATTACTACTACTACTACTACTACTACTACGACTACCACTATTACTAATACCACTATTATTGCTACTACTACTACTACTACTACCACTATTACTATTACTGCTACTACTACTACTACTACTGCTACCACTATTACTACTACTACTACTACTACTGCTACCACTATTACTACTACTAGGCTACAGCTACTACTATTATACCACTATTACTACTACTACTACCACTATTACTAATACCACTATTACTACTACTACTACTGCTACCACTATTACTACTACTAGGCTACAGCTACTACTATTATACTACTACCACTATTACTACTACTACTGCTACCACTATTACTACTACCAGTACTACTACTACCACTATTACTACTACCACTATTACTACTACTAGTACCACTACTACTACTACCACTACTACCACTACTACTACTACTACTACCACTACTACCACTACTGCTACTACTACTACTACTACCACTACTACCACTACTACTACTACTACTGCTACTACTACTACCACTACTACCACTACTACTACTGCTACTACTGCTACTACTACTACTACTACCACTACTACCACTACTACTACTACCACTTCTACTACTACTACCACTACTACTACTACTACTACTACTACCACTACTACTACTACCACTACCACTACTACTACTACTACTACTACTACTACTACTACCACTACTACTACTACTACCACTACTACCACTACTACTACTACTACCACTACTACCACTACTACTACTGCTACTACTACTACTACTACTACTACCACTATTACTATTACTGCTACTACTACTACTACTACTGCTACTACTACTACTACTACCACTACTACCACTACTACTACTACTACTGCTACTACTACTACCACTACTACCACTACTACTACTGCTACTACTGCTACTACTACTACTACTACCACTACTACCACTACTACTACTACCACTTCTACTACTACTACTACTACTACCACTATTACTATTACTGCTACTACTACTACTACTATTGCTACCACTATTACTACTACTACTACTACTACTGCTACCACTATTACTACTACTAGGCTACAGCTACTACTATTATACTACTACCACTATTACTACTACTACTACCACTATTACTAATACCACTATTACTACTACTACTACTACTACTGCTACCACTACCACTATTACTACTACTAGGCTACAGCTACTACTATTATACTACTACCACTATTACTACTACTACTGCTACCACTATTACTACTACCAGTACTACTACTACCACTATTACTACTACCACTATTACTACTACTACTACCACTACTACTACTACCACTACCACTACCGCTACTACTACTACTACTACTACCACTACTACTACTACTACCACTACTACTACTACCACTACTACTACCACTACTATTACTACCGCTACCACTACTACTACTACCACTACTACTACCACTACTACCACTACTACTACTGCTAGTACTACCACTACTACTACTACTACCACTACTACCACTACTACTACTACCACTACTACCACTACTACTACTGCTACTATTACTACTACTACCACTACTACTACTACTACCACTACTACCACTACCACTACTGCTACTACTGCTACTACCACTACTACTACTACCACTACTACCACTACTACTACTGCTACTACTACCACTACTACCACTACTACTACTGCTACTACTACTACTACTACCACTACTACCACTACTACCTACTACTACTACTACTACCACTACTACTACCACTACTATTACTACCCGCTACCACTACTACTACTACCACTACTACTACCACTACTACTACTGCTAGTACTACCACTACTACTACTACTACCACTACTACCACTACTACTACTACCACTACTACCACTACTACTACTGCTACTACTACTACTACTACCACTACTACCACTACCACTACTGCTACTACCACTACTACCACTACTGCTACTACTACTGCTACTACCACTACTACTACTACCACTACTACCACTACTACTACTGCTACTACTGCTACTACTACCACTACTACCACTACTACTACTGCTACTACTACTACTACTACCACTACTACCACTACTACTACTACTACTACTACTACTACCACTACTACATTTCTGTTTCATGCAGCACCTCTTAGTGCAGACCAAACCAGACCAAACCAGACCAGACCAGACCAGACCAGACCAGACCAGACCAAACCAGACCAGACCAGACCAGACCAGACCAGACCAGAAGGGATGCCTCCACTGAAAACAATGCCCCCCCCCCCCCATCAACATCTGTCTGTGAGATTATATATATGTTTTATGATCTCTCCAAACTGAACTGTACCTCACAGGACATCTGTGTGAGCCACCCAGGCTGCTGGAAGCTGCCGTCTCTCCGACCAACCACAACTTGGCCCCCGTGACCCCCGCCGGCACCCGGGGGTCAGCCTGTCACGGCCCACCGACCGGAAACCAGCGTGGGGGCTATTGTGTGTGGAATGAGGGTTATAGGGGGGGGAGGGGGGGGGGGGGGGGGGGGGGTCTTCAGAGGGGCATAAAACTGCCAGAGGATATATACGTACAGGGGATGCAAGGAGGAAGCAAATGCGGCATGAAATCTAAAGGAGTGCAGCTGAATCAGTGTACATGACAGTCCCGTGCACGGTATAGAGATATAGCCAGATATAGCCAGCTGTATGCAGACAGTAGGTGGGCGTGCACGTGAACACTGACCAACATTCTGCTGCACGTGCACGTGCACGCGGCCGAAACCCAGATTCCTCTTTTACGAGGCCACGCTCTCGCAGCTGAACACCCCGTTATGTTTCAATAAGGAGCCGGATCCTTGGATGATGATGAAATATCAGACGTGGGGATAGTGATGGAGGAGGTGGAGGAGGTGGAGGAGGTGGAGGAGGAGGAGGAGGAGGAGGTGGAGGAGGAGGTGGTGAGGGGGGGGGGGGGGGGGTCTGGAGCAGCATAAATTGTGTCAGCTACTTCATTGAAAGACAATGGAGGACAAGATGTTGTGTGTAGTGTCACCCACGTGCTTCTGCTCTGCTATTGTCTGCTCCCCCCTTCTGTAGGAGAGGAGAGATGAAGGGGTAAAAGGAGGAGGAGGAGGAGGAGGAGGAGGAGGAGGAGGCTGGGGGGTAGTTGACTGTGTGTGTGTGTGTGTGTGTGTGCGCCCGTGCAGGGAGATGCACAGAAGGCTGGCGGTAATTTGATGTGTGTCCCCGGGGATGTTTGATGGATTAATGCTAAGCAGCTCCTCTTCCAAAGCACCACCTGATCTTTGGGGCTCGTGCCCCACATATAAAAGGCTGCAGTAGTGCTGAGCTCAGCTAGTCCAGCCATCTCTCTCTCTCTCTCTCTCTCTCTCTCTCTCTCCTCTCTCTCTCTCTGTCTCTCTCCTCTCTCTCTGCCGCCGCCACTCTCTCTCTTCCTCTCCATCCTCCCTGTCCTCTCCTTTCTCTCTCTCTCTCTCTCTCTCTCTCTCACTGGTGCTTTCACTGTTTTCTCTTTCTCTTCCCCCTCTGGCAGTCCTCTCCAGTCCTTTTTTTTTTTAAAGCATTTGAAGCCTCCATTTTGCTTTCTGTGGCCTCTTCTGAAAGGCCGCCTGGAAGCAGAGCGCACTTCTTTTTTTTTTTTTGTGGAAGGAGGGTTTTGTTTTATCTTTTCCAGTTTTTCTCTTCTATGAGGCGTTAGCGTCAGTGTGCATCAGGACCAAAATGCCCCGCTCCTTTTTGGTGAAGCAGCCGAAGGCTCACGATTTCTCCTCCTCCAACTACTACCATCATCAGCACCATCATCAGCACCATCATCAGCCATCAGCAGCAGCAGCAGCAGCAGCAGCAGCAGCAGCAGTGGGACGAGTCCTACACGGTGACACATGCCATTGCAGAGTCTGCCGCCAACTTGGCCGTGCGTCTGAGTGAGAATGGTGAGTTCACTTCACAAATGTACAAATGGTCACTTTGAACTGCGTTCGGGGCACTTCACGCCCCGTTGTTGTTGTTGTTGTTGTTGTTGTTGTTGTTGTTGTTGTTGTTGTTGTTGTTGTTGTGTGTGCTGCTTCTTGATATTTACTGGGATGGATTTTACAACTATTGTTTCATGTGTTTACAAGAAGCGCCGGATAGTTTTTCCTCCCAGAAAGCTCTGAAACACCAGATTCATGCTGTGGGTTGTCGCTGTCTTTGCTACCTAATCCCCCTTGCAAACCCCACCCCCCCCCCCCCTCCCCCCCCAGAGCCAGGGGGGTACCCCCACCCACCCGCCCTACCCCATGCTTCAGGACTTTTGTTTTCTAACTCCGCGGATGCTAAATAGTATTCAGGTCACGCCGGCCCAATCAGCTTAATACCCCCCCGGATCACACAGCAGCCTTTGGCTTTAATACTATTGTGATATACACACACACATGCATGGTGATACACACACACACACACACATGCATGGTGATACACACACACACACACATGCATGCAGGCTTCAGGGTTCAGCACCGTCCCATCCAAGCCTTTGTGACGTCCAACTCACACACACAAAAACTCAGAAGAAAGCGAACCGCCACATGGGACCGGCTCGTCCTTACATGGTGCAGTTGCCCTTGAGTCTCTTATCATCTGCCCCCCCCCCCCCATCTACCCCCTCCATCTACCCCCTCCATCTCCATCTCCTATCTCTCTCTCCTCCATCTGATCCTACAGGATGTTAGATAGCCACAGGGGGTTGGATTGCAGCAACACAATCCATATGCGGAGCGGCGAGAGGTGCTGGAACAGGGTTTTTCAGAGAGAGGGTATTGACTGGGAGAGAGAGAGAGAGAGAGAGAGAGAGAGAGAGAGAGAGAGAGAGAGAGAGAGAGAGAGAGAGAGAGAGAGAGAGAGAGAGAGAGAGAGAGAGAGAGAGAGAGAGAGAGAGAGAGAGAGAGAGAGAGAGAGAGAGAGAGAGAGAGAGTGCTGCAGGTAATTCAATAAAGTGGAACATGAGCAGTGAATTTGCAGACAGTATATTTTCATCTTCGCGGAGGACGAGCGACCCCGGCCACGCGTGACCTTCACTACCGGCAATATGTCAATATGTTAATATGTTAATATGTTAATATGTTAATATGTCAATATGTCAATATGTCAATATGTTAATATGTTAATATGTTAATATGTTTTCAGGGGTTGTTGTGTTGTTTTGTTCCCACCCACCAACATCCACAGAAATGTGCTCAGAGTGGAACGTCTCTCCGCAGCGTTGCAGATCTCGTGCCGGAGTTGGATCATTTGTCCCCAGATTTAGGATCCCAGCTGTCTGGATCCCTTTGTGTTGTTGGGTTGGGTTGTGGGGGGGCGGGGGGGGGGGGGCTCAATATACCATGCTGTCAAGATCAGACTCTAACCTCCCCCCCTGCACACACACACACACACACACCCCGACCCCCCCCTCCTTCCCCCAACCCTCCCTTTCCCAATCGCCAAATCACACCCCCACCTGTCACTCAATCTCCCTATTACCATACTCATGAACAGTCTGGGAAAAAAACGCCACAGATGGGGAATGATCTGATTAAAATGATTTAGTGATTTAGGGGATTTCACTTGGTGAGACGCTCGGTTTCCCTGCCCCCCCCCCCCCCCCCGTCTCCCCCGCCCCCCCCCCCCACCTCACTCCCCCTTTCACCACAGATTTAGATGTGTCGCCACTAGCAGGCGGCGACAGGTGGATTGATCGGGGGCGGGACTATCGCACCGTGACGGTTTTGTTTTGTCGGAGTCAGCGAGTACGACTGGGCTTCGTCTGCGATGGCCTTTTTCCGATTTTTTTTTTTTTTTTTTCCCGATCTCAACTTGTTGGAGCCAGCTGAGGTATTGATCGGTTCAAAACTGTGCACCCGAAGACTCATTAATATTTCATTCTCAAGGCTTGCTGAACCTGGCACTTACACACGGCTTCCTGTTTCCTGTATACAGTTTCATATTGATTCAAGCCTTTTTTGCAGAATAAGAGCGTTTTTTTCTTTACACATCAGGAGGCTGAAAAAGACGCACGGACATCATGAAGACAAAACGCATTCCTGAAGAAAAACATTGTTCGATGTTTCACAACTAAGTGAAAAACTCCTACTAAAGAGTGTGTGTACAGAAGATGCTGTCCCTTCTCTGTATTAAATGTCTGTTTCCCCTCCCAGGCTACATCCAGGATTACATCATCCCATCAGTGTTGCAGAGCACAAAGGAGCCATGCTCCAAGCAGAGGCAGACCGGGCTCTCCTCGGGGCCCCTATACTCCCCGGGGAGCGCGGGGGGGCAGCGGCGGGGAGGAGTTCTCTGACCACGACATGGAGCATCCGGACAGCCCCGTCTCCAGCGCCACGGCCGAGTCGGACGGCGGCGGCGGGAGCCCCGGGTCCGGCGGGAGCCCCGGGTCCGAGCGCCGCACCGTCGGCGCCTTCCTCATCTCCGACGGGCGCGCCCGCCGGAGGCCCGCCCACAGGCGCCCCCGCCGGGCGGACGGCCCGTCGGACGACGGCGGCGAGGAGGCCGGCTCCCCGGACCGCGCCAGAGGGAAGCCCGCGGGCCGCCACGCCTGCGCCGAGTGCGGCAAGTCCTACGCCACGTCGTCCAACCTGAGCCGGCACAAGCAGACGCACCGCAGCCTGGACGGCCAGCAGGCCAGGAAGTGTCCCACCTGCCACAAGGCGTACGTCTCCATGCCGGCGCTGGCCATGCACATGCTGACCCACGACCTGAGGCACGAGTGCGAGGTGTGCGGGAAGGCCTTCAGCCGGCCCTGGCTGCTGCAGGGCCACATGAGGTCCCACACCGGGGAGAAACCCTTCGCCTGCGCCCACTGCGGCAAGGCCTTCGCCGACCGCTCCAACCTGCGAGCGCACATGCAGACGCACTCGGCCTTCAAGCACTACGCCTGCAAGCGCTGCGACAAAAGCTTCGCCCTGAAGTCCTACCTGAACAAGCACTACGAGTCGGCCTGCTTCAAAGGACACGGGGAAGAGGACGACTGCAGCTCTGAGGACTAACGGGGAAATACGGGAACTTTTTCATTCATTTTCTATTTATACACTTTTTGGAAATTCATATAAATGAGGCGACCGAGTCCGAGAAAGACTTGCTGGTTCTCAGACTGGCTTTCACATGCATGCATCTTCCTACCCCTGCCTTTTAATAGAAGCAATACCCTCACTTTACATTATTAAATAGGGAATTAATATGAATATAAATTCATAAAAATGTCAGTATTGATGAAAAATGTAAATATTTTGTATTATTTTCTATGAATTGAACTGCATTGCAATAATTTACCTTTCAGTATTATTTTATATGCCGTCTAGCTCTTAATTTACCTCAAACACTTCCTAATTTTGCAAAAATAATGTATTTGTATTTATTAATTTATTTAACTATTTATTTATCAATGTAGAAGATTATTTATTTATTATTTGTTAATGCATTTTGTGAATTGAACATGTATTTATTGGAGTCATACATTGAATTTGTTGAAAACAAAAGCCAAAATCTAATATATTTCTGAGACACGGTATTTCTGTATCGGATCAATTTGGTGATGATCATGAAAAACGAAATGAAACGTCCCTTTTGCTCTTGTTTATGAATCTATGCACAAGATAAAGCATTGTTATATTTGAACAGCTAGAATTGAACTACCTGACCAGTAAAAAAAAAAAAAAGATACTTAATTGATTGACTATTTAGTACATAGTTAAATTGTAATGCACCATTAATTATTATTAAAAGATATTTTTCACTTATTTGTCTCTGGTCATTTCTAAGTCCTTGCTGCTAATAGGTAATCTATCATCAAGCACTGTTACATCTGATCGCCCGTAGACATGAATATGAGCGTCTGCCCATCTGTGTTAAACCTGTGATGTCCACCCAATGCATGCTGGGAGAGGCTCCACGCCCCTGTGACCCTGAAATGCTTCTACTACTGCAGTACCACTCCCGACCAGCAGAGGGGGCAACCATGTAAACATTAAAGAGCCAAAAAACGAACCCCCAGAGTATCAGGAGGTCGGCGATACACACATAGAGTATTCGTGTGTAAATCGAAATCGTCGCACACGAAAGCTGGAACTCCACACGGCGACTTCTTCTGGCAGAGCCCGGCCTCGTCAGGGCACAGCGCTGCAGCCTGACCACAGGAAGCACACTGGGTCAGGTGTCATGAGAACCAGGCTGCTGGTCGGACCAGACGGGGCTGAGCCTCATGGGAAACGCAGCTATGTGTCTCGGTGGACCGGAGACCGCTGATGACTATTTTCAGACACAATGCCGTCCATTCAAAACACGAACATGCATGTATGCACGCACATGTACACACACACGTATGTGTAGGGGAGAACTAGTTAAGTCAGGCCTGTGGGTTAGATGATTCCTGCTTTAGTAAATATTCATTTAAAGCTACAATATGAGGTCATAACTATGAGGAAAATGAGCCACTAGTTGAGACAAAAGACCCTTTTTAATGTGTCATATTCTAAACTTCTGTACTAGCTACACTAAATATTTTAATTTACATGAATGGCCAGCAACCTTAAGTATACACTGCAATTATTGTTTGAAATAAATACACATTTATTTTGCCTTAGCAGCACAAAATGTAAAAAGTGGCTCATTTTAGCCCGTTCTCCCCCCAAGTCTCCTGAAAAGGACATAGCCATGAACACAAGCGATAACACTCTACTACTGTACACGCCGGCAAACATAAAACCTCCACAATGAACAAAGACATACACCATCACCCCGGGTCACGACACTGCTTGCCAATCAACGGTGAGGATGTGACCGCCGTGTCCAGAGTCGGCAGAATGACCTCAAGGCCAAAACGGATGGGTCTTTTTTTAGCCTCCTTTATCAAACCCTCAGGCTGCGGCCGTCCCGTCGCGTCAGACGCCGTTTTATAGCCGACTTGTAGATTTCTCCGGCGCGATAACCTCTGTTGACCCCCCGCGGTCCCCGGTGACTCCGAAGGAAGCCGCCCGACGTGGGCCAGAGGAACTTCCAAGCCCAGCCCGGCGGACATTAAAGGCTGCGGAGGGCTTCTCCCAAAGAATCATCGCGTGTGAGTCAACTTCCTGTATCGTGGGGGCTTGACTCGATGTTCTGGGGGGGGGGGGGGGGGGGGGGGGCTTCAGGGGTCCCGGGGGAGATGATGACACACTAGTTCATCAGCCCCGGGATCAAGAGACACCTGCTTCTTTTAGATATCTGTCCCGTAAAGCCCCCCCCCCCCCCCCCTCCCCCCGCGGGGTTGTTGATTTTAGCTCTGATGTTACCTTTTGTGTAAGGCACGAAAAATGTCCGCCTGTAAAACTTTCAGCGTTTTCACATTTGGAGCGCGGGACCTATTTCTCACAGTGACTTCACCTCATCAGAAAGGCTTCGCGGGGTGTCTGAGAGGAGGCTTCGCGGGGTGTCTGAGAGGAGGCTTCGCGGGGTGTCTGAGAGGAGGCTTCGCGGGGTGTCTGAGAGGAGGCTTCGCGGGGTGTCTGAGAGGAGGCTTCGCGGGGTGTCTGAGAGGAGGCTTCGCGGGGTGTCTGAGAGGAGGCTTCGCGGGGTGTCTGAGAGGAGGCTTCGCGGGGATACCTCTCATATCGTCTTCGGGCGAGAGGTGAAACAAGCGAGGAATGTGGCCGAGGCCCATTTGCTGAACTTTTACTGACACGCCGTCCCACCTGTCCCGGCCGCTCAAGCTGTCAAGAGCTGTGTAAGACGATCGGTGTCTTCAGGAGGCTAAAGAGGGGGGAGATGGGGGAGGGGTGGGGGGGGGAGATGGGGGAGGGGGGGAGTCTTATCTTGAGGTCATGTCAGAGAGTTAACTGAAAGATAATACCGGTGCTACTGTACTGGGGGGATACCTAGGAGTTGTCCTTTGCGTGAAAAGCATCCACTTCTAATCTCGCCAAGTGTCTCGTAAGATACTCAGTCTGCTCATGTCTGAAGTATTTTGTTGTTTTGTTGTTTTGTTGTTTTTTCAGAGCTACTGCAGGTACCGGTCTTGGTATATATCATGCCTGGGGTTATTTTTGGATCACATGCAGTTGTGACAGATATTGGCTGTTGTTGAACATTTCATTAGTGTACATTAAAGGTGCAATAAATAGGATTTTTATATGCTTTTCACACTACACTTAACCCCGGGCTAACGTCTTTCTTAACCCTGGGTTAAGGACGCATTTAATCCCGGGCTAAGCGGCGGTTCACACTTGCATTTTTGAATGAGGGTTAACCCTGGGTTAACAAACCCTGCTATGAAGCAGGGTTAGCACCGCTTTTGTGGTGCTATCCCCGAAACGCAGTGCTAACAACAATAGTGTGAAACGTTGTGGGGTTAGAATGTAACAGGGTTAGAATGTAACAGGGTTAGAATGTAACAGGGGTTAGAATGTAACAGGGTTAGAATGTAACAGGGTTAGAATGTAACAGGGTTAGAATGTAACAGGGGTTAGAATGTAACAGGGTTAGAATGTAACAGGGTTAGAATGTAACAGGGTTAGAATGTAACAGGGTTAGAATGTAACAGGGTTAGAATGTAACAGGGTTAGAATGTAACAGGGTTAGAATGTAACAGCGAGTTAAACATTAGCATTAAACGTTAACCCGGGGTCTACAGGCTTACAGTGTGAAATCCTGAACACTGAATTGTTAGCCCAGGGTTAAAGAAACGTGAGATGAATTAACCCAGGGCTATTATAACACAGGGTTAAAGTTAACACTGGGCTAACATATTCAAGTGTGAAAAGCCTATTACTGTCCCATATCACAAAATGCCCATATTATATCGGTGAGTGAGTGAGCACTTCAGCTTTGAAATCTGAAAAGCATCGTTCTCGAGCTAAAAAAGATCAAATGACAACACATTATTATTATATGATATATAAATATAAATATATATATATATATATATATTACCTCTTTACTCGATGTTTCTATTGGCTCTCTACTGTAATTAGCTTTCTGTAACTTTCTGTAATGTAGTCGTTGGCGGCCCCCAGTGGCAGCGAGAGGTAACTATTTGTATTGTATAAGACTTCACGACCCTTAGCTTCCTGTAGCGATAGCCGAGGCGCTAGCTAGCTCCCTGGCCGTTCGGCTCGTACGTTTTGATTCATCATTATTTCCTCTGAGAAAACTTCCCCTCCAGCGGAGATACCGACTCCAAAACGTCATCGGGGCGAATGGAGCGAATCCACAGCGGCTCAATGAAGGGGGAGGGGCCGGCTCTTCTCTGTCGCAGCCCCACTTCATGAACTAGACTTTCATTTTTACATTAAAAAACAAAATAAAAACCATAATGCAGCTTTACGCCAGCGTGGATATTAAACCGTGGGGGAATCACGGCTTCGGCCTTTGCAGGTCATCCCCACCCTCTCACTCCTCTGCTTGTCATTCTTGTCACTCTCCACAGCAGAAATTCACAAAAATCAACCAAACCCCCGTGAGCATCGGGCTGCAGCTGGCTGCTAGGAGGAGCCGCAGAGTTTCTCCCCACTGCAGCTGTTTCTGATGAACTCGGTGAGTCAAGTTATCTGACCACAGTCTCTCCCGGCAGCTCGCCTCAGAGGAGATCCTTCTCACTTCCACTCTGTCTCGCTCTGGACTTCTGATTCCATTCAGGGATCTGGTATTTCTTTCTTACTCTCAGTTTTCCGAATATTTAATCACCTCTCTCTTTTCATTTTCTACGATTGCCCTACCAGGAATATTTTTTTATTACGTACCAAGGGATAGAACAATATCAGTTCATCGGTATTGGTGTTAAATTAAATTGTTGGCTAGTCAACAATTTAGTCCGGGGTGTCAGCCTGTAAAACCTGCCTCATGAAACCTGCCTCACCCAGCCTGAAGGACCTCAAACTTTCAATGGAGAGTTTTAGTGTCCTATGATGGTCTAAATGCTGTTTCAGAGGCTTTCCCACCCTGACAAGAATACAATCCTGGGTCAAAGCAAAGCATGGTTGTAACGTTTTGGAATTTCTGGCCCGAAAATCATCAAATTTAAAGATAATTTAAGAAAACCCATATCTGTCAAACCCTAATATGTACTATCAAATTCTCGCCACGTATCATTGCCGCATCTTCCTTAACACACGCCCCCCCGCCACCACTTCATTAGCTGTTTAATCACCTCAACAGGCTTTGTAATGGCATTCCTTTACGGTGAGACGTGGGCGTGGGGGGGGCTCAGGTATTTACGGTTCCACCCGGTGCAGCGTGGTGGCGTGTCGGGGTCGTGCAGCGTGGTGGCGTGTCGGGGTCGTGCAGCGTGGTGGCGTGTCGGGGTCGTGCAGCGTGGTGGCGTGTCGGGGTCGTGCAGCGTGGTGGCGTGTCGGGGTCGTGCAGCGTGGTGGCGTGTCGGGGTCGTGCAGCGTGGTGGCGTGTCGGGGTCGTGCAGCGTGGTGGCGTGTCGGGGTCGTGCAGCGTGGTGGCGTGTCGGGGTCGTGCAGCGTCGGGGTCGTGCAGCGTGGTGGCGTGTCGGGGTCGTGCAGCGTCGGGGGTCGTGCAGCGTGGTGGCGTGTCGGGGTCGTGGTGGCGTGTCGGGGTCGTGCAGCGTGGTGGCGTGTCGGGGTCGTGCAGCGTGGTGGCGTGTCGGGGTCGTGCAGCGTGGTGGTGTGTCGGGGTCATGCAGCGTGGTGGCGTGTCGGGGTCGTGCAGCGTGGTGGCGTGTCGGGGTCGTGCAGCGTGGTGGCGTGTCGGGGTCGTGCAGCGTGGTGGCGTGTCGGGGTCGTGCAGCGTCGGGGTCGTGCAGCGTGGTGGCGTGTCGGGGTCGTGGTGGCGTGTCGGGGTCGTGCAGCGTGGTGGCGTGTCGGGGTCGTGGTGGCGTGTCGGGGTCGTGCAGCGTGGTGGCGTGTCGGGGTCGTGCAGCGTGGTGGCGTGGTGGCGTGTCGGGGTCGTGCAGCGTGGTGGCGTGTCGGGGTCGTGCAGCGTGGTGGCGTGTCGGGGTCGTGCAGCGTGGTGGCGTGGTGGCGTGTCGGGGTCGTGCAGCGTGGTGGCGTGTCGGGGTCGTGCAGCGTCGGGGTCGTGCAGCGTGGTGGCGTGTCGGGGTCGTGCAGCGTGGTGGCGTGTCGGGGTCGTGCAGCGTGGTGGCGTGTCGGGGTCGTGCAGCGTGGTGGCGTGTCGGGGTCGTGGTGGCGTGTCGGGGTCGTGGTGGCGTGTCGGGGTCGTGCAGCGTGGTGGTGTGTCGGGGTCGTGGTGGCGTGTCGGGGTCGTGGTGGCGTGTCGGGGTCGTGCAGCGTGGTGGTGTGTCGGGGTCGTGGTGGCGTGTCGGGGTCGTGCAGCGTGGTGGCGTGTCGGGGTCGTGCAGCGTGGTGGCGTGTCGGGGTCGTGCAGCGTGGTGGCGTGTCGGGGTCGTGGTGGCGTGTCGGGGTCGTGGTGGCGTGTCGGGGTCGTGCAGCGTGGTGGTGTGTCGGGGTCGTGGTGGCGTGTCGGGGTCGTGCAGCGTGGTGGCGTGTCGGGGTCGTGGTGGCGTGGTGGCGTGTCGGGGTCGTGCAGCGTGGTGGCGTGTCGGAATCGTGGTGGCGTGGTGGCGTGTCGGGGTCGTGGTGGCGTGTCGGGGTCGTGCTGCTGAGCGTGGCAACAACAACACGCCGGCGTCCTGCTTTATGAGTGGAACCAGGTTCTGCACGGGTCGCAGTTGTTGGTGCAGCTGAGGCCGGGCGCCCCGGGTTGATGTGTTTGTGAAAACAGGCCCTTTGATGACACTTTCTCTCCTTTCCACCAGCGCCTCCCTCCCTCCCTCCCTCCCTCCCTCCCTCCCTCCCTCCCTCCAGCAGCACCAGTCAATCTGGAAGCCATTTGCTTAGTTTCCACAGAGAAAGTTCAGGCTTGATCACCTCCAGCATCTGCTGAGTGTTTATTTACCCACAGCACTTAACCCATTAGACAAACTAAAGCAGGGCTCACTGTGGAACCGCCGATCATATTGGCCCTCTGAGGGACAGGGGCCGGGGGCCGGGGGCCAGGCCGTCCTGGAGGGAGATCCATCTGAGCCGGATATGAAACAAAACTGTTTTTACTCTCCTAAGACTCACAGCTGATGAGTACTTTCTCTCTGCTCTCCCTCTCTCTCTCTCTCTCTCTCTCTCTCTCTCTCTCTCTCTCTCTATCTCTCTCTCTCACACAGATACAACATATGAGAGATGCTCAAGGTTGGTCAGTATTCTGATGTGTTTTACTCAGTGCTTGTCAAAATCAAGCTGATGTGCAAAATTGATTTTGAAAGCCAGTGCAACATTATTCTGTAAGGTATTTTATATTGATCCCCTAATTTAAAAGTCCCTGCATCTAATATAATTTTCCACTAAAACTTAATAACCTGCTTAGTTGCACTAAAGTGGAGCAATGGCTGATCAGATACTATTGTCTTGTCAGTGTGATAAATGATTATCTGTAGGTCACCAAACTCTCAGCTCGGAGGTCCTTGAATGCACCTCTGATGTGACTATTCTAAATGGCTTCCACATAGATTGTCTGGTCATTTGTCCTGATCATAATGATCAAAACTGCAAGATCACATTTGGAGTCTCCTCGGCTCACATATGGTAGCTGGCCGTACTTGCCTTACTGACGCCTTTGATTTAATACGACCACAGCATTTGGGAGGACGGGAGCCCCTGCGCGCGCTCGACCCCTCCCCTCGCTGCTATAAGAGCAGCAGCAGCAGCAGCCCGGTCCAGACGGGACCGGCCTATGGGGAAGAGTCACGACTACCTGCTGCTGTTGGACTCGTGCTGGCGGGACGGTGTGGCTGCAGCGGCCTGCATGCGACTGTTTGTGTACAAATATTAAGGGACTGATCCCCCCTCCCTCCCTCCCTCCCTCCCTCCCCCGGTCACACACCCGTTCTCCTATCATGGCTTTCACTATGCTGCGGCCGGTGTCGACGCATCCCTTCTCTTACCCCGCAGACCTGGCCGCGATGTCGGACGACGAGGAGGGGAACCGCAGCGGGAGCGACGGCAGCACCGACCAGGGCTACGGCTGCTGCGGGACGCCGGTGGAGCAGTACCGGCGGGTGGGCGGCGTGGTGGTCCGGCAGCGGAACGCCGCCAACGCCCGGGAGAGAGACCGGACCCAGAGCGTCAACACCGCCTTCACGGCGCTGCGGACTCTCATCCCCACGGAACCGGTGGACAGGAAGCTGTCCAAGATAGAGACCCTCCGCCTGGCGTCCAGCTACATCTCGCACCTCGCCAACGTGCTGGTGGTGGGGGACGGCCGGGAGGACGGGCAGCCCTGCCTGGGCTCCGGGGGAGGCAAGCAGCCCAGAACCATCTGCACGTTCTGCCTCAGCAACCAGCGGAAAGGGGTAACGTTCAACTCACGAGCCAGTCCGACACCCAGAACCAGGACGTGTCTGGCGGTTTAATGTCGCCTTGGTTACAGGAACGTCCACGCGTGGTAGAACATAACTTTAGAACACATTAAATCCACAACGCCAAATGGCGCTTATGTCAACTTTAATAACCGCCTCTCCAGTAACTGAGAACCGATTATTAAAGTTGACATGTTATTGAGTTGAGAGCTGCCAGGTGGAAAGGTTCTACCATGTGCCATGTTCTATGTTCTACCAGGTATGCACCTGTGTGATAATCTGGGCGCGAGTTTGGCGCGAGGATAGGGTTTAGCACACCATAGTTTTAAAAAAAGGAGCTAAATCCATAATAATTAATTCTGGAATAATCAAATGTTTTCAAAGTACTAGCTAAGCCACAAGGTATGAGAGCTAATTTCCAGTTAGCACAATAGCCTCATATTTAAATTAGCTGTTGTGTTAATTGACTAATTGACTGGCTCAGCCAATCAGAACCGAGGAACCATCAACTGAAATGCGGTATCCTGAATCAGTGCCTTTTGTCATTTTCATTTGTGTGTTTTATTGTACTTGTTTATAGAAAACACACATCTGTGCATTGGTGAGGCCTTTTCCTGCATAAGCTCGTTTTACCAGCTGGTTATTTTATTCGTATTATTCTTTATTCTTAATAAAATCAAACTGGAGAGAATGAAGTCATAAGATAGAGTCAAGTTAGAATCAGCTGCATGTATCTCAGTGACATGGACATGGTCCTTCTAATCACTCTGTTGGGATTTAGTTTATTTATAGGTACCATATCATTCATGCACTGAGATATCCTTTAAAGGAAAACATGGGGTTTTTATTGATACTAGATATGTAATTGCACTAAACTATTTATATGCTCTTAGGAGAGTAAAGGGCCAACATCTGGACTTAGAAATCACATTTTGGTCCAAGGCATTTCCTATAGGTACGCAGTAATGATGTTTTGATTGATAGTGACAGCGCTGACCGATGCAATTTCCTGCTTGGTTCACAGGTGAAGGACAGGCGAGACTGTGTGAAAATGCACGGAGGCAGCGCGCTACGAACGGGGCGGCGATGAAACCCGCTGGCTCGGCGTGACCTCGACTCTGCTCCCGGGGCAGACCTCCGGGAACCTCAACCTCAACACCGCGATGCGCTCAGGATGAAACTGAGATGATCCTACTGCCTAAGATGCTTTTTGTGGGAGCGAAGCCGGGCTCAGAAACAGACTGCTGCAACAGCCCGGGTGTTCGGGGGAGACGTCGTGAGCAGAGAAGAGACGAGGTTGCATTGTAGTTGCAACGTGCAACGGGAGAGAAATTGGCGGGACACTGTTTTACAAAAAGACTGCAGTTGGTTGCTTTTCCATCACATGTTGTATTCTACTTTGAAATTAAATCTATTTTTACATAGCTGTCTTAGTATTTTTGCTGTCCGTCTGGTGGTTGCATCATTTTGTGTTTATGCTTAACACAACGTGCGTTTACATTTCTCAGTCCACCCGGTTAGCCAAAAAGCTTTTGTTGTGAAAATCCCGATCACAGAGGTGCATACTTTGAGAATATGAATTAGAAATCAGCGACATTTCTTATAACCGCCTTCAGGTTGGGCAAAAACACTAATTGAAACATTGGAAAAAAGTTGGACTGGGGGAATTCTTTCCTGATGGGAATGTTTAACAGTGTATTTGATGCAAGACCTGCTAGTTTTCTGCAGGGATTTTAATGCATTTAAAGCCATGTAGCCATGCATTACTTTTGCAGTGTAGTTAAACTGGTTTAAATGATATTTTTATTTTGAGTAATGGTGCTTAATAAGCAAATGTTGATTGGAGAGTGGTGTGTCCATGCATAGAACTGATATGGCTCTGGAGGGTGTTTGAAACTAAAGTATTAAATAACTGTACAGTATGTAGAGGCCCCAGCACTGCCCCCCCCCCCCCCCTATGAGCAAACCATGACAACCACGATTGGCATCTTCTGCCTGTAACTCAGATAGGAGAGGGGTAAACCTACACGGGGAATTCCAACGCAGTCCTACCTTTTTCCGTCTGAGTAATTCCGAGGAATCTCTAAAAAGGAAGTAATCAATCTTTTCCTCAGCGGGGCCTTCTGCAGCTCCAGCGGCGTCCGAGCCTCGTCGGGGTGGTGACGTCCCAGCAGAGTGCCAGTTAGGAAGGCATGAATCACGCGCCATCAATGGAGTCAACTCTGGGAAAACGTAAGGGCAAAACAGGAAAGACACAGTTTAGTGTTGGTGGATCTATTGTTGTGACTGATGATTACTCATGGGGGTCATCAGTAGCGCACCGCTGGACCCGTGCCCAACGAGATACGGAGAATGGAAAGAGTAATGGCTTTAGTGTTATGGTTGAAAAAGTCCCTTTCTATATGTGTTAGGTGAAGCTGGGCATTCTCGTGTCTGGCAGATTGTGAGCATCTCCCAGAAAATCGGAGCTAATTTTTTTCCTGAATATCGGGGCCTGCATCCAGGAAAATATAGAAAGTAGAAGTCTGATCTTTGGCATGACCGTGTTGGAGCAGTAAATCTCCTGGGTAGGGATCCACATGTGGTGTTGATCAGTCACAGCTAATATCACCTAGCACCCTGTGTGCAGACAAACACAGCTGCTGATGAATTAATGTTGTAGATCACACCAGGAGGACGGGGCTATAGGGCAGGCGTCTTTATGTGTGTGTGTGTGTGTGTGTGTGTGTGTTGAGGACGGAGGAACCGGAGTACGTGGCGAGTCGCGGCTTTCCAATGCGTTGCTGCGATAAGCGTTCCTTTTGAAGGCGCTGCACGCGGTCAGCGCTCAAAGGTCACTCGTTACCAGCCTGGACGGTGCAGTACTAGACACCGGTCACGGACGGTGATTTATCGCGGATTTCAAACATTTTACAACACAGTTATTACTAAACCGAACCCTTTAAATCACCCGTGAAGCGATGTTTAGAAATACACCCTCTGGAAGTAACTGACTGCGCTCGCGGTCCTTCGGGGACGGCGCAAATAACTGCACACTTGCATAAAGCATCCCAGCCCTCCAGTTTCTCTCCACCTGTCAGTGCTGAACTCTAATTAGAAGCTGCTGTGTGAGCTTATCCCGCGGCTCCAGGGGCCCGGCGGAGCCTGCCGAATGGCTCCCAGAGGTCCCCCAGGCAGGAAGATGTCATAGAGGAACAGGAAGGAAAAAGGGCCAGAGTGGCCGACCCTGCCGAAGTCCTCCCCGTGGGGCCCCCGGGGGCCTTGGGTCGGTGCCAGGTTTGACATCAGTCTGGGACCCAGATGGCCCACCGCTCAGTCGATGCTAATTTTAATTCTTGGGTGGGAAAGCGTGGCGACCGAAATCAGGATCACTTTTATTGGCTGAGCGGGATTGCGCATTCAAGGAATTTCGCAGGTCGTGTAGGTAACATTAACCTTAAAACAACACAAGTAAATAAATAAATAAATACATTTAACTTGAACTTTTTTAGTAGTATATGAAGAAAGTAGTATATAAGTAGTATATATCTTTTTAAAAAGTAAACGTAAAAACAGGAATTGAATAGGTCTCTTCTGTACAATATACACCTGGTGCACTGGTCAGCATGGTATAGACAGAGTATAAATACATAGCTATACAGCCAGAAGAGAGTATATAAGTATATAAGTATAACTGACCATAGTAGGTGGAGTTCTACTGTCCAAAAAATGCAAGTAAACAAGGACAGGGCAAAAGCCGTGGTGAGATAGAGGGAAAGGCTTGGAACAACCACCTATACGACTGCTGTGATGTCTTATAAAAGTTAGCGATATCCCTGTACAGGACAGGATAAAGTTCCTCGCGAATGTAAATTATTCTGTCAAAGTCGTCAGCGGAGCCCCCCCCCCCCCCCCCCCCCCCCCCCCCCCATCTGGTAGACATTAGCGGAGGATACCACAGGGCAAAATAGGAAAGGGGTAAGATTGTGATACAGTTCCCCTCCACCACGCTCAGCCCTAAACAGACCCTTATGGTGCTGTAGCTCAAACCCCCCGTGACAAGGTGGACACCTTCCGCCCCCCCCCCCCCCCCCGACCCCCCCTGACCCCCCCGCCAACCCCGTAGCTTCCCCGGCCCGGCCTGCCTGTCAGGGGAGATAATCGCCATCAGACACGCACCGCGGCCTCTTTCATGGGACGAGGCCTTGGACGGGACGCTTCCGATTTTTATGATTCTTTTCCACTGATGGGCGGAGTGGGAGAGCAGGGAGAGACCCAGCCAAGCAGGCCCGACCTAGCGCCAGACAGTGGAAGGACACAGTAGTGTATTGTGTGTGTGTGTGTGTGTGTGTGTGTGTGTGTGTGTGTGAGAGTGTTAGGGTTTGACCGATATCGAATGCCGATACCGATATTTTCTTAAGGCCACAGAAAAGAAATGTTGGCAGGGTGGTGCAGACAAAAGGAAGAAGCACAACATGGCTTCAGACAGCTCAGTGTGAACGGGCCTGCTGGCTGAACTGGTCAAACTCTTCACTGTGACAGTTTGCTATTGGTTCTCCATTTCCTCTTCTGGTTCACAGCCTTTGTTCCATCTCGTGCTCAACTCAATTAAATGAAAGAGAAAAAAAATCTTCATTGCAGGTTCACCAGACTGTTTTGTATCTGCGGTCAACCTCCATCATATCAGAGGCGGACCACATGACTGGCCCATATCTGATATTAACGAAAAGGCCAATATTGGCCTGATATATCGGGTCGAACCCTAATGAGTGTGTGTGGGTGTGTGTACTGTATGGGCGATGATGTTGACACACTCTCCTCCCGGCAGCGGACACTCCTGGGACTGTTGTTTCCCTCCCAGCATGCAGTGGGAGGAAGCAGCGGAATGGCCTGAGACATTAGCGCAGACAATATCAGTCTACCGGGGCAGGGCTCTCGTTGCTCTCTGCTTGGCTCTCGCTCCTGTACTCAACCTCAAGTCTTAGGGCGGGGGTCCTTCATGCAGAGGTGAAAAGGCGACTAATCTGAAGCCTGATTTCTCCCCCTGTCAAAATAATACAACAATATGTCTGTGCAGGCTGCTCTGTGGGAGGAAAGAGGCTGACTTCCTCTGTAACATCCATCACAGCCTAATGGCTCATATCAGTTTTTTATAGTGTGAGGTTATGACCATATAATCATCATGTCTACAGCTTTTATCTTATTATTTTATCTAATTTTTATATCTTTTTCTTTTCGCTTTTGGTGTTCAAAACACACTAGATCTGTATATATGGGTGTTACTGACTTCCATATCCTCTCATCAGTGCAACCAGTCAGGCTGCATACTGTACGGGGAAAAAACTTGTCTTGTTTTTATACTACTTATATTTGTATATACTTCTTTATATTTCTTTATATTGATTTCTTTATATACTACCCCAAAAAAGAGAACTATTCCCTAAATTTGGTTTGTCTTGTTTGGCACTAATTTTAGGTGTCTATTGCTTCCCATCCTGAAGGAAAGTACACACAACGCTATAAGAATGAAGCTATGAAGATGCACGAGCTAGATGAGGTCAACTGTGGATCTTTATTTTAACGACACATGAAGAATCGACCTCGCGAGCCAATAAATGCAATTGTTTATGGCTCAGAGCCGCCTGTAACTGCGCGAGATGGATGGGAGGAAGCTTATACGTCTGAAACTTTGAACCGATTTCAACGCAATTGTTTGGAGGATATCCTCAATCAAGGCCCCGGAGAGCACAATGAACAGCCTCGCGGACAGAGGCGCGCTGCCCCCCACCAACCCCCGCGCGACCCGCCCGCCGTGTGTTGGACAAGCGCGCGCGCCGCCCCGCTCCAAGCAAAACATCATGATGTCATCTGAACCGGGTTTTCCAGTGAGCGGGTCCAACCGTGAGATCTACTACGCCTATACTTCAGTTTATTGGTTGCTGGCATGAAAAGTAAAATTCACTATGGTTCAGGCTGTCATTGAAGTTATTACTAAAAACCTTCCTTCCAAAATAGAAGCATATGATTGCATATAGTGAGTTCAGTTATTTGGAATAAACCAAACAATGCATATACAGAGGGGGGAAAACTGTCTTATTCGAAGGAACGGGATATATTTGATAATAGACTATACAATAATAATAATAGCATTTTCAAAATGCAGTTACAAAGCGCTTTACAGAGGAGTAAACGAAACCGATAAAAACTGACAGCAAATGCAATGAAGGAACACAGAAGAAACCATAGAAGGGAAGTCTGAGGCAATTAATAAAGCTTCATTACATTAAACAAGTCTAAAAAAAAATAATCCAGATTTAGCAGCCTGGGCTCCTCGATATAAAGTCTATGAGTGCTGATGGGAAAGGCCGGATCGCCCCTTATTTTTTTAATCTCTTCCTATTATCAAGCTTATCCATATCTGTTTCACTAAACACAAAGTGTGAGATGATGATGTGTTAGCATTAGGCACTGGGTGGGGTCCTGATGGAGGTGTAGGTTCTGTGCTGCGGGGATGCCCCCTTTTGGACACAGTAAGGAAACAAAACAACCCCCCCCCCCCCCCCCCCATGTTGTGTTCTTCCTTTCTGATTTCTTGTCGAATAGAGGATTTTTTTTTTAAGTTTCCACCTCCGTTAAAATATTGACTTTGTTGAGAATGACACAAATCAAACTCAAATGCTACATTTTCCTGATATCTTTCACTTTTAATTTGTTAGGCTGTTATAATCCTACACAAACGGCAAGTCTAGACGGGTTAGCAGTAATGACGCAGGCACCCTTTGTCCCAATCACAAAATGCGTCATCGCTCCATGTTTCATCAGAATTGGACAGGTGGTGTAGCAGTGACAGCCTTTCACAGTTTGAAAATTTCAATGGTTTGGTGATTTAAGCAGCCATCCTTTTGTACATTTTTCTCTTTTGTGTATTATTATCCTCTTAGGTTAATTGGCTAACTTGGCACTTATTTGCTGCATCTGCCAGATTGAGTTCATTTCTAGGACCCACATATAGAGACAGTGCAGCTTGTCTGTCCCATTACCAAGAAAAATATCCATAAGGTGAAAAGTCTTTAACTCAAATTCCATTTAATACTTTGCTTAATGTTTTAGAATTTAGTCAATTTAGTCAATTGTATTATTATACTCAAAGAGCTATAATATTGTCCACAAGGTGGCAATACATACAACTCAGATGCAGTGGACAATATGTCACATTATGTCTATTAGTAATGTTTTAGTTGTTATAATACAAAAAATAATGATATATCCTTCTAATATTTCTGATCTCTAGAGTTGCTGATGCAGGTATCAGGTTACTGCTGGAGAAGAGGGCCCTTCATCCCATCATGCATTGGCATTAGATCTACACCCAGGTGAGTACACTTGTGGAGTCCCAAAGGTGTTAAACAAGAGACAGATGTCTCCTTATCCTTAAACTCTGAGCACATCTCATATGTTGCAATAGAGATAGCAAAGTCTTAGCTAGAGATAACAAAGTCTTATGGCTAAAGAGAAAAACTAGTATGTACTCACTGTATAGAGGCACTTTGTCTGCACCACGCTCCATATCATATCTTTATCTCATGGGAAGGGAGGGAAGGGCGTGGAAATGGTCAGTGCTGGAGTAGTCGAGCTAGGAAAAATATGGACTGGAATGAAAACCAGCAGTTTGGTGTAAAGTGGTCATTTAGATGACGAACCTTCTCTCTGGCTCGTTACAATTTATACTTTGCGTACCTCTGAGGGCCAATGCTGTTGACAGATATGGCTTTTCCACTGGACAAGTACTGTGCCATACTCGTACTAGGCCTGGGCATGGCACAGCATCAGTGCCAGACCACCGCACGAGCTACGGCGGTAACGCTCAGCGAATGTAATCTTTAAGGAGGAACTGAAGTCATTCCGCACTTTCTCGTTGACCCATAATGTGATTAGCGCTTTTATTTCTTCCATTTCCCAGTTTCAGTGTTTTGTCTTTTCTTCCCCCCATTGTTTGTTTTTGCCCCATTCGTTCACACAGCTGAGTATTTAGAAAACTGCAGTTGTAACCGACCGTGGGCCCTGTGCCACTAACCAAAACCTCATAAAACGTCATTAGACTGCCAACCCTCAGCAGTTTCTTAAAAAATTGGACCAGTCGTATCTGAGATATCACATTTAGAGGTTTTGCCTTAGAATTGTTTCTTAGGTTCGGAAATAGGTCTGCAGTCGTAAGAGTTGAGAGTTTTAGCTTTTTAACAATAAGAGGGCAATACCAATGGCTATTATTGATTTTTAGGATGTAAGGGCAAACTGATATGAATACTTATTTGAGTGGTATGATGGGAAGTGAGTCAAGGCCACAGGAACAGATTCAGTTAATGTGGAGATGGAGTCAAAAATGTGCAAGAAGGTATCAGTTTTCATGAGGACTATTACATATGTCATATCTTTGGATGGTGGTACAATCCGTTTCCTGATATTTCCTGATATTATTACTCTGTGGATGAAGATGTTTAAAAATGAATTGCATTTCTCTTGAGAAGGTTCAATACTGGCACCGGCAAGACCATCTGTGGCACAACTGATTAAAGAAACATCTTGGGTTCTTACTATTATTCTCAATTAGGTCAGAGAAATATATATATATATATTTATTTATTTTTTAACCAAAAGTGACAAATGTTACGCTTTTAGTTTGCAGGCAAAATGACTAAACTTCCGGTTTTGTGCTGGTAACTCCGGCTAGCTCGACGCAGGTCTGGCTCTTGTCCCTCCACTGCATCCGTTCCAGCGCTGGGGACGTAGGTGGCGGTAGTCAGCCATATTGTCTCTGATACAGCAGAAATTACACACCAGCGGCTACACCGGCGACAGAGGGAAGAGAGGGTCGCTAGCTTGACAAAACTCAAGCTTCTTGGGAGGAATTTCCGTCGTCGAATTGATCAAGGAGGTAGACGTTCAAATCCATATTTTCAACTTTCGATATAACAGTATTTTCTCTGGAAGAGTCGGCCCTGGTAAACCAGCGAGAGCTAACGAGCTAGTCCGCTATTCTTGCTCAGCAGGCTTAGCAGAGACGTATGCTTGCAGGATGTGGCCCACCTAGCCCCGATGCCTTCCGTTCTCTTGTATGGAGGAAACCTCTCGCCAAAGGTCATTCAGAAGTCTGTCAATTTAATGTTGCCTTACTTACCGCCAGATGTATTAATCTAGCAGAATACTACTTGAGGCATTTTGCGAGCTTGTAAGGTCTTCTGATAATTTCGGCATATAGATGCTCCACCATTCAGCATTTTCTTTTCAATTAAATATCAACTTTGGTTCAATTGGTTCCCACTGTGCTACCGCACACCACCGTATATTCTGGCGGAAGATGACTGTGGAAATAACTGGTGAGCCTGTTGTAAAAGGTGATATTCTTTATTGAATTAATAACTGCTTGGTGGATTGGAAGTGTGCCGAATTGAAGTGTGCATCCTATTGATTTGGAAAAGGTGTTCGGTCAAGTTTGTAAGTTGTGCACGTTTGTCGATAAGCAAGGACGCTTTAAACGATCAGACTTCAGAAAGGTCTTTGGCGTGGTGTTCTCTCCATACCAGAGAGAACGGAACGTATCGGGACTGTGGCCCGAGTCAATGTTAGCTGGCTAGATGGCTACTGTTAGCTCTGCTAGCTACTGATAGCAGGACTAGCTAGCTAACCACACACGTTACCGGTCAAAAGAAAGAGTATAAGTTAGCTGCGTTATTACTCCTGGTTGTGTTTGGTTAATTAGCTCGACGGCTGATTGATTAACTAATTAGTTCCTGTTAGAACCGTGGTAAGTGACGGTTCGTTTCAAAGCGCCAAAATTTGCGCATGCAGCGTTAGCGAGAGTGAAAGTTGGTCATGGAAGTAGCTATAGTCAGCTAACAGTTAACGTTGCTAGCTAACTCGAATTAGCCAACACATGCCAAATTAGTTGGAAATTAGTCAGGCGTGAGGAATTCCTGGCTATTGACTCTGTGCTCCCTGCAGTTTCATAGCGACTCGTTTACAAGTATTCGAGCAGTCAGTTTTTAGCTAACCACGGTCACCTGGGGTCACATTAAAACATTTTTTTTCTCGTCCGGCGGGATTATGAAAGCTAGATCTATGTTGACATAGGTAATTATATTCGTAGACATCTTACCTTATCATAACCTAAATATATCCCATTACACACCCAATCGCCACATTGAATGCATCTTTTGGGTAAGATGGGCACAATAATGCTTCATGTCTTGCACATGTCCACAGTATATTGCCACCTGCTCATAGTAATGTCCTTGATCTTTCACTGCATGCCTTCTACCCTTATCTGCAGTTGGAGCAGCTATTGATGTTGCTCAATATGAAGAGCAGCAGTTTTTTGTTGTTATTTTGCAAGTAGTCAGGATGTTAATATTAGAATGGACATCAGTTTTCCCCCTTCATTTATCCAACAGCAATTCTCTTCTGGAAAATTGCCACAACTGTTAGTAAAGAATCTTACCCTAAATTAACCAAAGATAGGGTTAATATGGTACGGTTAGTCTGTATGTCATTATATGTTAGTCAGTTGTGGTACACAGGTTGAAAAGAGACTGAAAAATTGCTCTGGTGGCTCTGACAGTGGTGTGACATTCAGAAAATGGATTTGGTCATTTGAATAAAATCAATAATTGCACAGCTTTTTCCTTCCTGCCCTAGAAATTTAACAGTCAATACTTTGGGAGTGGTGATGTTTGAAACAGTGTGGCTGGAGTGGTCAGGTTCTTCACCTGCCACCGTGGCCAGTGGACTAAAGTTAATTTCCCACCCTGTTTTGAAAACCACAGGAGTGGGCAAGCCCAGGTCCTGAAAAAGTCTTAATGTCTTAAATCACAGTATCTAAACTCCAACTAATGTGTGGTTTCCTCTCCTTCCCCTGTGTCAGCTGTCAGAAGGTGCCCCTGGTGGCCCCCCTCGCCCTCAGCCAAAGCCCCCCCATACCTTTTGCCCTGTTGGGAACAACCCCCCTCCCCCCTTACCTTCCCTCCTCTTCCTCCCTCCCTCCCTCCCTCCCTCCCCATCTTCCAAGCATCCTCTGCGGTGGTAAGAGCTCCCCGCCACCTCTGCCAAGCTGTCGGACATGTCAGGACCTGTGCCGAGCCGGGCCCGAGTGTACACCGAGGTCAACACACACCGGCCCAGGGAGTACTGGGACTACGAGTCCCATGTGGTCGAATGGGGGTAAATGCCTAATCAACACCCTCACACGGATCAAAGCAGGATATTAGAAAACTCTTAATCCCAGTTGACGTTTGTTGGTTTTGGTCTTTACAGAAATCAGGATGACTTTCAGTTGGTGAGGAAGCTAGGACGTGGCAAATACAGTGAAGTCTTTGAGGCAATCAACATTACCAACAATGAGAAGGTGGTGGTGAAGATACTCAAGGTAAAACCATACAATGACAGAGACCTAGTTTAAATTAAGGTCGTAATTCAAGCGCAGAGTGTTTCTTGTCTCAAAGTCGTGTAACTAATCCAGTCTCGTATCACCGTTAATAGCCAGTGAAGAAAAAGAAAATCAAGCGTGAGATCAAGATTTTGGAGAACCTGCGTGGAGGTCCCAACATAATCTCCCTCATCGATATTGTGAAAGACCCCGTGGTAAGTAGAGCTCATCAGCATCAGAGTGTTTGACTGGACGTTAATGGTGGATCTGGACTGTAGCAGAGACCATATTTCAAAGATATATTTTTTTCCTGATAAGGTGTTTTACATTTCCTAATGACATAAAAAAATATTGAGATTCTGAAATAACGTTACTGTACCAATAGCATGGTGACATCACCACCTGTGCGATTTCACTTGGGCCTTGGAAATTTGTGTATGTAAGTACCTAGCTAGCTATGTCGTTAAGTTAAATACCAGTATCCAGCCTGTTAGTGTTGTCTGCTTATCTTGTTTTAGCTAGTAAACTCGCCTTACACACTATGAGCAACTTGGTTGACTGGTTGGATGCCTTGGTTGATCTCTATGTTCTGATTGATTGCCTTGATGTAGTCGGCTCATGCAGCAACAACGTGTGTATTATCTGTTTTGTTACTGCCTTTTATGGTGTTGTATTGTTTTGATGAGCAAACAATAGCAAGTGCTAATTAGGTAGCGTTAATGGCTAATACTATCAACTGCAAGAATGGATGCAAACATTCTCCAAAATCGTCTTTTTGTAGAGAACTGGGAAGCTTTGAATGGCTGTAACCCACTTGTCCTGTTTTGCACTTGCCAGGCAGAACTATTGTCTGTGGAACAAAGTCACATCGTAGGGTAACAAGGAAGCGCAGAAATCTGATTGGTCGTTGACGGCAGATGACTGAAAAGTTCAGCCATGGCCAACCTTTCTCAACCAACGGGCTTGTTGACAGAACGGCTGAGTTTCCCTGGTCAGTCAACTCCATAGATGAATGGACTTCAGAGACTCATTGATCATGTTGCTCACAGTGTGACGGCCTGGTTAGCGTAAAGCGTTTGCATCATGCATTAGTGCCGTAGTTTACTGTAATGTGGCTGATTCAGTGAAATATATGAATTTGGCCAGGCCCAGTGGTAAGTATGGATCAGTGACATTGAGACTAAAACACTTGTAATGCAAAAACCCTTTTCCCTTTCAGTCCCGAACGCCCGCCTTGGTCTTCGAACATGTTAACAACACAGACTTCAAGGTAGGACCCCAGTTTCTCTTCTGCCTTACTGTGGGCACACACAGATTTTTGATGCGTTATCTCATGAGTTGTTATTTGAAACCTCCTTTCTTGGCATACTCGCTGTTTTCCCGTACACGTGTGTGTATGTGCTGGAGGAATATGAAGGTCCAGTGCTATGTCTTCGGTGCTAGAAGGTCAACCATCTTCTGGTTCTATCCTCAATCACTGGCACACTCCCACAGGTGTGTTTAGTATTGTAGGTGATTGCCGTAGAAAGGCTAATGCATGCGTTTGCATCTCCAGCAACTGTACCAGACCCTGACCGACTATGACATCCGGTTCTACATGTATGAGATCCTCAAGGTGAGTCACCACCGTCCAAATGCTCTCATAATCTATCACCTACAACATCCTGAGGGTCATGAAACATTTTATTAAGTGTAGGCTGTTTTCCTCTGCTCGGTGTGTGCAGGCTTCTGTGTTAGCTATAAATGTTGTGTGTCATCTGGTAGACAACATTTTTTTTTTTTTTGTAATATGATGCTTTATTGGATTACTGTGGAGAAACGGCTGTCTTGTGACTGTTGGGTAACAGGGTCATCTTTGCTCTTGTCTGTAGGCCCTGGATTACTGCCACAGCATGGGAATAATGCATAGAGATGTGAAGCCACATAATGTGATGATTGATCATGAACACCGCAAGGTGAGTGTTAACAAACACTGGAGTCACAATCATTTTCACTCTTGAGTAGCCATGGGACCCAAACATATTAACAATATTAACTTTGACTTATGCAATTGACCAAAGATAGCTTTATGTTAATAGGTCTTTATTATTGCTTTGGACAGTGTTCCTTTTTACTTGGTCATTACGTCTCCTCTTCTGTTGATTTCCTTATATATTGGATGCTTAGCTCAAGATGAACACAGTGGAGTACAAGGAATGAGTAAATGTAGAGGGGAAAATCCATCCTGAAGCACTTAGACTGTTGAAAGAAACAGCTCCAGTTGTGAGAGTTTGTGAACCCTGTTGAATTACCTGCATTCCTGCATAAATGGCTCCTAAAACATCATCTGATCTTCGTCTAAATGATAAAAATAGACACAATGTGATTTAGCAAATGACACACAAAACGCTTTACTTCTACATGTCTTTATTGAACATATTCATACGTCAACAGCTTGGATTTGAAAAAGTGTGTCAACCATGAGATTTCAACCAAACGTTTGCTGTAGTTACTGATCAGACCGGTTGGGAGGTATTTTGGACCGGTCCTCCTTACAGAACTGTTTCGTTGATGTGTTTGAGATATCGTGCATGAACGGCTTTCTTCAGGTTTGAGACATTCCGGTGATTCCCATACGTTCGGCTCATCTGTTGGACACCGCCACAATATCAGCATGGCAGCCACAAAATAACCTGTTGTGTAACACCAGACTAATCTCAATCTACAAGCTGTGTCTTAACACACTGCAAGCATGTGCCTTTTTTGATGCGGGCAAGGGTGCAGTCTGACCTAAAAACACAGACAAAAACCTGATATTGACTCAACAGTTAAGCTTTTTTTTTTTCTCCAACACTGAACTTGTTACTGGGAAGTTACTGTCTGCAAAGTGACATTACCCCAGCTGTTGATTTTATTGAACATATTGTTCAAACATGATGATAGTTTGTTAAATCACATTGTGTTTATCTGTTGTTATGACTTAGATGAAGATCAGACCATATTTTAGGAGCTATTTAAACAGCGCAGGTAGTAGTTTTTTCCTGTATTGATGTGGCTTGCATTCCTGGGTCCATGTTTGGTGGAGTTTTCTGATTCCTGTGGATAATTGGCCAAACATGGACAACGTGACATCATGTTGAGAGATTTCCAGTGCAGCTGCAATTGAGCTTGACAGCAGAACATTTTCGTCATCTTAAATATAAACTGTAAGAGACAGAACACCCTCTGACAGCCGGGCATGGCACAGCACACCGTTGTTCCATTTCCACACACAGAAAAACGTACTACACTGAAGCTATCACTGTCGCTCTTTCCGCCAACACACATGCAGCACAGAGAACGCCCTTTTTCTAGTGGTTGTCAAAAGGCATTCTGGGAAAGTTGAGGGCAGGTTGAGGGAAAGTGGGTACACCACAAAGAAAAATTACAACACTTCATTATAGATTGGTGATGCATAACAGTGCAAGAGCATCCAAGGGTGGATTTGTCCTGTGACTGGAATGACAGTACATGCAGGGCAAGGGTGTTCAGCAGCAATACATGCACGGTTTGTATTTGTGCAAGCTAATGCTTCTGTTCTATCTACATAGCTGCGCCTTATTGACTGGGGGCTGGCTGAGTTTTACCACCCAGGGCAGGAGTACAACGTCAGGGTGGCCTCACGATACTTCAAAGGACCAGAGCTCTTGGTGGACTACCAGGTATGTCTATGGGTGGTATGCTTTTACATGGGTTTAGTATGCCTTAAGCATCTGCCAGGCCATGAGTGATGATCGCTCAGTCAGCTTTGGATTGGTCTCCATTTGTTTGTCTGTCAGACACAAAACCTCAGACCCCGCTGATCAGGTTTTAATGAAGCTTTGAGAAATGATGCAGCTCACCACCGCGTTGTGGCATTTTCAAAAGTGTCCCAAGGGGGGCACTGCAATTGCAGGTTTGAACAAGGTGGCATAATTGATACTGATTGGCCCAGAGGGGGACTGCATCAGTCGTGGGGATGACTGGTTTGCTGTTGACTAGATTTACAAAACTGGACTCCATGACACACTAATGCTTATTTGGACCGTGTGTGTCTGGGTGGATTTGAGTTGAGAGGGACGTCGGATGCGCATGTGAAGTTGGATCAAAAGAGACTTTTGTTTCTCTTGCTTTCCAGCTATCTGTCCTCTCAGATAGTATCGTCTGTCTTTCAGATGTACGACTACAGTCTGGATATGTGGAGCTTGGGCTGCATGCTGGCGAGCATGATCTTCAGAAAGGAGCCCTTCTTCCATGGCCATGACAACTACGACCAAGTAAACACAAACAAATAATGTACACGTATCATGTTCAGCTGTATCACGACTCAATTATGTGCTCTGTTGACAGATGTGACCTGAATACAGTATAAGCAAAACAACATGGTGCAAAACACAAACATGCATAAATGTGTCACTTTAATGTCCTTTTAGTCCCCAACATTATGTCACGTCCAGGTAAAAGTCGTAATGGTTGAGCTCGGTGGCAGATTCTGACGTGTTGCTTCCCTGTTTTCCTGTAGTTGGTGAGAATAGCCAAGGTGCTGGGGACTGAAGACTTGTACGACTACATTGACAAGTACAATATTGAGCTGGAACCTCGCTTCAATGACATCCTGGGAAGGTAGGGGGTGCTTGTGCATTCACATGTTGATTGTAGGAGGAAGAGGTGCACCAAAAGTATCTAGCTCCAAAAAACTTGTAATTCTGTTATGTGAGTGAGGATTTTTGTTTTGAGTGCATAATTTGATCAAATTAATAATTAAATACAACTGATGCACCTTTCCTAATAATAGTAGGCAGGTTTAATGACTGTAAATTGGGTCGCACATGGATCGGTACTGGTATTGGCTGATCCACTAATTGCTACCGGTACCAGACATGATGATTTTTGCGTAACTTGTATTGACCAATCAGCATTCCCCCAAAAGTACTACATCGCTAGCAGGAACTTTTTTGGGTCCAGGAACTATCCAAGAGGAACCTTTTTTCAGGGCTAATTCCCTTGGAAAGTCAGTGTTGCTAGAACTAGCTCAGTCAGTAGAGCAGGAGTCTCAGTGTCAACTATCACCTTTTGTAAGTCACATTGGATAAAAGCGTCTGACTGTAATGTAAGTACCAATAGTACTAAATTCCTGGATAGTTCCTGCGGTGGAAAAACGGCATGTGTGTTTGTTCTTCTCCAGGCATTCCCGTAAACGGTGGGAGAGGTTTGTCCACAGTGAGAACCAGCACTTGGTGAGTCCAGAGGCGCTGGACTTCCTAGACAAGCTGCTGCGCTACGACCACCAGGCCCGGCTGACCGCCCGCGAGGCCATGGACCACCCTTACTTCTGTAAGCCCACACGGGACAGCCAGCACTTCAGTCAGCTTTCAAACCAGTCACAACCTCATATAGGTGCTAATAGCAATGGACTTCTTGTTTTATTCCCACAGTCCCCATTGTGAAGGATCAGTCACGCATGGCCGGGTCGGTGAACCTGCCCAGTGGGAATACAGCTGTTAGCACAGCCAGCATGATTACTGGTGAGAACACACAACTACAAGTAATGGTCCTGCTCTACATTGTAGGTGCAACTCGTGTCTCAAATGTAGAGACAACATGGTTAGACATGGTTATCTAGAGTATTCCTAACTCTGATACAAACGGATTTCAACACTAGCGGAGAACAACAGTGGTTGTAATGTCTGCATGCTTTATCAAACACACCAACTGGAAAAATCACCAGTGTTGGGAGAGTACTCTGATTACATTTTTGTGGTAACCCAGGGACACGCCCATGTGACTGACCTGTTCACCTGGCATCTGGATTAGAAGGGCCTTATCATTTTAAAGGGGTGTGACACCCACAGATGTCGATCTGAAGGGCATTAAAATGCCCCAGGGGCATCAGTGAACTCACAATACAGGAGGGAATTTCAGAGGGAGTCTTCACCCGCGTAGCTGGAGAAACTGAGACATGTTTGTTTCAGATGGGATAAAATGTCTGAGGTAAAACCTCCGAATCACCAGACATCCACTGGTGTTGCTCTGGATGCATCGGTGCTACCGGGGAGTTCTGTCCTCTGATTCTGCTCCTCCACGTCCATCATGTCAGGCAGCCGGACAAAACCGGTTTGTTCCGGATGGGACAATTAATACTAACGGTAACACTACTGGCGTCCGGAGAAGATTTAGTCAGGAAGTTTATCCACATTGTACATGTTAGTTTGCATAATACAGCAACATATTTACCGTATTTCCTGCCTGTTGTGTGTTGGTTTTCCCTCCCAGGTATCTCCGCCTTGCCAGCCTCTACTGCCCTGGGCCCCCTCAGCGGCTCGCCCGTCCTCTCTGCTGCCACCAACGCCCTGAGCCCCCCGGTGCCCGCCGCCGCCGGAGCCCCCCAGTGACGGCCCGGCGCCGGTCCCTCCCCCCTCCCTCCCTCACCTCCACCCAGCCTGGGGAGCAGAACCGACGGGTGCCACTCTGCCAGCCCTCACCACCTCCAACCTAACTCAGTCTGACTGCTCCTCGCCTACCTCCGGGAAGGCGCCATCGTCAAAAAGAGATGTCTTTCTGTTCCTTTCCCTCCTCGAATGAACGTGTTAACCTGACATATGAAATGAATGTTCTGTGTAATTGACATATACAGGTATTCTTTTCATTTTAGTGATAACATAACGTGTGTGTGTGTGTGTGCGTGCGTGCGTGTGTGCGTGTTGAGTATGAGGGTGAGTATCATCCACGGCTGATGCGGGGTCTCACAGCCCCTGTGTTTTAGTTTGGACTTTAAAGACACTGGTCAAATAGGTACGTTTTGCAGAAGGCATAAAGGAAAGAGACGTCATCCATTAGGACCAAAAGGACACATCCTGTTTAGTTTACTAACGAGACCCGGTGAGAACGCCTGACGCGGTTCCCATCCTCAAGCCAGTCTAAAACACCTGACAGAAGTCTACAGCATTTTGGAAGTGTTTGGTGCTGTTCTGTGCTCCAGGTGTACGTGAACACTGATGCCCTCACTAAATACTCAAAATGACACCTCAACACTTTATCTGCCTGAGTAGTTTTGTCTTGCCTTTCTACCAAACCAGATAACCAGTCTTCTTTTGATATGCGACTCCCCACGTCATCCGTTTTCAGTTTGGCTGTTTTCTTTTTGGATTTTCGTTTTGTATTGAAATGCTCTGGGCTGCTGGATAAGGTTCATTCACTGTTGAAATGGTGTAACTGATGCTACTGTTGTGCTACGTTCAGGCAACGCTATCCATTCAGGTTCTTTTGAAAATGGTTTCTCAAACATGCTGCTTTCCAGTTCCTTGAAGTACTTCAAGTCACTTTCCTTGAATTACGTCAAGACATAACCAAAGTTTTCTCAATCACTTGGGAAGAGGAGACTGACCAAACACAGTTTTGCTTCGTGGGAAAGCGTTACACGCGGAGATGAACGGTTGACATTATGGGTTCTTGTGTTACCAATAAGATCACAACTTGATGTAATCACCCGTAGTTGACGGAAGTGCTGTTGGCACTGGAGGAAAGGCCAGTTCTTCTTAAATGTAGTTTAATGGGTAAGTTCGGTGATCACTAATGTATTGTCTTTCACCAACACAGAAGTATTGAACGTCAAAGGTTGACTAGATCTTGTAGGGTTGAATTTTCCCAATGTTTTAGTGCCAGAGATTGAGAGTGAGTTTTAGATCCTGCTGTACATATGCATCCTTTTTTTTTTTTTTCTTTTTCATTTGAATCCTGAAAATGCAAAGAATTCAAACATGTATACATCGACCTGATAACAGCTGTCGGAGTCCCTACATCACTGTATATATTTTTATGTCCTTATGTAGAAGACTAGTCTTTGAAAATATTTGTGTAAATAAACATGTTTTATTTATCGGGTACATCTGACTGCTTTACTATGTCAGTGATGTTGATACGGACCGTGGCCAGTGTTCTCACCCGCATTATTTATCACATGGGTTTCAAAATAACATTTTATTTTACACCTTTTTAAAGTTATGGCTTTGAAAAGTCTTAAATTTAATTCTGCTTTTGCTGAACGGAGATATCAACCATTTGAAGAAACTTTACACCTTCAAGATGCTGTATAAAGCATTCTGTGGGTTACTATTAAACATTGGTGTTTTGGGGGTTAAATCCTCGAAGGTAGTCCACTCTTCGTGTGTGTCTGCGCTCAGGTGCAGCTGAGTTTGAATCTTCAGAATACTTTTACAGCCTTTTTGGCTCATCTTCTGGGGACTGATCTCTGCAGATCAAAGTGTGTAATCAATATGATTCAGAAGTTTATATAATTACAGGTACAATATACGTACAGTGGGGGAAAATAAGTATTTGATACACCGCCGATTTTGCAAGTTTTCCCACTTACAAAGAGTGGAGAGGTCTGTAATTTTCATCGTAGGTACACTACAACTGTGAGAGACAATCTAAAAAAAAAAATCCAGAAAATCACATTGTATGATTTTTAAATAATTTGTATTTTATTGCATGAAATAAGTATTTGATCACCTACCAACCAGCAAGAATTCTGGCTCTCACAGACCTGTTAGTTCGTCTTTAAGAAGCCCTCCTATCCTCCACTCGTTACCTGTATTAATTGCACCTGTTTGAACTCGTTACCTGTATAAAAGACACCTGTCCACACACTCAATCAGACTCCACCCTCTCCACCATGGGCAAGACCAAAGAGCTGTCTAAGGACACCAGGGACAAAATTGTAGACCTGCACAAGGCTGGGATGGGCTACAGGACAATAGGCAAGCAGCTTGGTGAGAAGGCAACAACTGTCAATCTCCCTCGGACTGGGGCTCCATGCAAGATCTCGCCTCGTGGAGTATCAATGATCATGAGAAAGGTGAGGGATCAGCCCAGAACTACACGGGAGGACCTGGTCAATGACCTGAAGAGAGCAGGGACCACAGTCTCAAAGGTTACCATTAGTAACACACTACGCCGTCAGGGATTAAAATCCTGCAGCGCGCGCAAGGTCCCCCTGCTCAAGCCAGCACATGTCCACTGAAGCCCGCCCGAAGTTTGCCAATGACCATCTGGATGATCCAGAGGAGGCATGGGAGAAGGTCAGTGGTCAGATGAGACCAAAATAGAACTTTTTGGTATAAACTCCACTCGCCGTGTTTGGAGGAAGAAGAAGGATGAGTACAATCCCAAGAACACCATCCCAACTGTGAAGCATGGGGGTGGAAACATCATGCTTTGGGGGTGCTTTTCTGCAAA
This sequence comes from Hoplostethus mediterraneus, assembly GCA_034670385.1. NCBI lineage: Eukaryota > Metazoa > Chordata > Actinopteri > Trachichthyiformes > Trachichthyidae > Hoplostethus > Hoplostethus mediterraneus. Next base: position 515,880 of record JAXDDW010000041.1, read on the forward strand.
GGGGACAGGACGACTGCACCGTATTGAGGAGAGGATGGATGGGGTCATGTATCGCGAGATTTTGGCCAACAACCTCCTTCCCTCAGTAAGAGCATCGAAGATGGGTTGTGGCTGGGTCTTCCAGCATGACAATGACCTGAAACACACAGCCAGGGCAACTAAGGAGTGGCTCCATAAGAAGCATTTCAAGGTCCTGGCGTGGCCTAGCCAGTCTCCAGACCTGAACCCAATAGAAAATCTTTGGAGGGAGCTGAAACTCTGTGTTGCCCAGCGACAGCCCCGAAACCTGAAAGATCTGGAGAAGATCTGTATGGAGGAGTGGGCCAAAATCCCTGCTACAGTGTGTGCAAACCTGGTCAAGAACTACAGGAAACGTTTGACCTCTGTAATTGTAAACAAAGGTTTCTGTACCAAATATTAAGTTCTATTTTTCTATTGTATCAAATACTTATTTCATGCAATAAAATGCAAATTAATTATTTAAAAATCATACAATGAGATTTTCTGGATTTTTTTTTTAGATTCTGTCTCTCACAGTTGTAGTGTACCTACGATGAAAATTACAGACCTCTCCATTCTTTGTAAGTGGGAAAACTTGCAAAATCGGCAGAGTATCAAATACTTATTTTCCCCACTGTATACTGTTTTAGCCAATCTGCATAAAGAATGTAGGTGCTCTGGGAGAAAGGTGCCAAGTTAATCGAAGCCTACTGTGCCAACTTTCTGTAGGTACTGCACCAGAACATGAACGGCTGAAAATGGGTAGATAGTTTTCTGTGTGTTTGTTGAGCGTGTTTGAGGAAGTTATTTGACTCGTCTCAGCGGGGGCGTTAGCCTAAGGAAACTCAACATACCAGTTATTTGATTGTTTCCATCAGAGTTAGGGCAGCTCATCGTTACACGTCACCATTGGCCAACAGGTGTTTCCACACAGCCTGTTACCATGGTTGGGAGCGGTAAGCAGTGACCCGGGCTGGTGGTTGGGAAATAGCCTATTTAACAGTTACTGTAGCCTACGTTGTTTTTCTGAATAAAGATTTTGCCGGGGGAAGTCTGGTCAAGTCAATGCTGTCAAGTCACAAGTCCTCATTTTCACGACTCGAGTCTCCAGCTCTGCTAATGAGTTATGACTCAAAAGAACTACTCTAAGTATTTTTGAGGCTAGAATCATGTTTTGGAAAGAACCCCATCATATCTAACCAGAGAACCTTTTGACACCCAGTCAAGTGCCCACAGCGCGCAGACACTTCCGAAAACACTTTATTAAGTTTTTGACAGCTTTCACAATGACATGAGTTGCGTAAAAAAAAATATCCCTGAATTTGAATAGAACAGTAAAATCTGGATGGACCTACTCAACATAGGCAAAATAAGCTAACGTGTAAACTAATTATTACAAAGTACATACAAACACATTGTTGCTCAACCTAGGGTGCTGAGCTGACAGTGCACTCTTTGGTACTGAACAGAGGTGACTCTCCGGCTGATGATGCTGCAGCATTCCTCTCCGTGGTGCATCCTACAAAACAAAGCGCGATGTCTCACTGCTTTAAAATCAAGTTTTAGAAATCAGAGTAGGTTGGCGATCTTACCTGTTGACACAAAGCTCCTTGTCTATTTCCTCCAGAGACTTGCCCTTGGTCTCCGGTAACATGAAGAAGAAGAAAACCCCGGCCGCCACGCCGGTCACCCCGTACAGAAGAAAGGCCCCCGACAGGCCGATGGCATCTGCCGATAAAACACACAGGTGACTTTCTACTCACCATCATTTCACCTGATTAAAAAAAAACCCTCTTCAATTATGTAAATGTAAGGCCTTAAAAAGGTATTACACAACACAATTTAACTTCAGAACTTTAATTAGTTTTAATTATTTATTTTGCTCTTAAAATTGTCTGATTTAATTTGCTACATTAATAATATTTTAAAAGTCTTACTTCTCCTGAAAAATACTTGATCTAATACCTGATCAAATACTTGACATGATCTGATCTCTTGATCTCTGGGCAATTGATCTGATTCTAGTGAAAACACAGTTTTGAGGTGTGAAGTCAGAAAGGGTCAACACCTACTTACCAATGACATTCAAGAAAGAGAAAGTGACCAATAGGTTGGCAGCCCAGTTGAAGCAATTGATGAATGAAAATGCCCTTCCTCTGACACCAGCTGGAAATATCTCACTCAGCACTAGCCAGGTCACTGGTCAAGGAAAAACAAAGGAGCATAATGTATCCCAGCTCTGGTCCTTCACTGGAAAAATGTTATTAAGTTATATAAAGTTACGATGGAGTTAAAGCTGCACTAAGCATCTTTGCACATTGGCGGCTCCAAGTGGCAGCAAGGGGGAACTGTTGGAAAAATTGGAACTTCAATACCCAGACATCCTGTAACGCGACGTCAATAAACACAGTGCGCTCATGTTTACCAGCCTGCCTGGCACCTCTATGGCCGCAGGATTACATTGCCGCCATTGAGCCCGTTTTCGTGATTGCCGACTGAGCCGATCTACTGGAGCAATTCCGAAACTTTTTGGATCTATTTTGCGGTATAATAGGCAATTTTGTGGATATAGAGGCCAGGTTTAAAAATCCCGGAATTGTCCTTTAAGGGTGGAGAAGTGGCCATACCTGACACAGAATTTAATTTGGGCAAATAGAGTAAAGCTACAGGGGATGGGACCTTTACAGATCTTGCCTAGTGCAGCTTTAAATACCAGGCATAGCTCTAAATAATAAAACAGTTGTAGCTCTTTAAACTCTGAGGGGAAAATACAAACTTGGTCCAAATCCAACGGAGTAGGCACTGACAACAGCCATCATACAGATGAGAATGATCCAGTTCACAACCGTGCCTTGGACGCTTGGCGAAGAGTTGGCGGCTTCGAATGGTTTACCTCTAACCTTATCAAACGCTACACCTCCAGCGTGGGCCTCAGTCAGGAGTCTGTGGCTCTCAACATGAGACATGTCGAACACCGACTCGTTGTCGGGAGCTACACGAGGCAGGGACGTTAAGTTAGCGATGGCGTCCTCAGAATCACAAGGCCTCTTGGCGTCGAGCGCCGAACGCCCGCTGAGAAGTCCGATGGTTATCAGGCACGCCGCCATCACGGAGCATCCGCCGATGAGCAGAGGCCTCCTGCCCACCCTGTCAGCGAACGCCATGGAGATCAGAGTGGCGATCACTTTCACCAACCCCAAGCCCACGGACGCCAGCACCGCCGAGGCGTTGCTCCGAAAGCCCACAGAGTGAAAGATGGTGGAGGCGTAGAAGAGGACATTGGGCTGGCCCGTGAGCTGCTGGAAGATCACCAACCCGAGCCCGATGATCGTCCTGGTCCTCATGTTGTCTTTACGTTGGAAGAGGTACACGACGCTGTACCGCACGTTTGCGTCGAGCCTGTGGTCATGTACTTCTTGATTTTCACTTGAGCTCACAGGGCCTCTTTCAGTTTGAGGACAGTCCATCTGGCTTGAGGATTCTCTAGCGTTGGACGGAAGAAACCATATAGAGGCAAACTGAACCAACGTCGGTACTATGGCTAATCCGAACATACACTTCCACCCTCCCGTGGTACCGGACAGGACGTAGTTCATGGCGTAGGCTGCCAGGATGCCCACAGTGATCCCAGCTTCGTACAGGCTCACCAGTAAGCCCCTGCGATTCGGGGTCACCATCTCGGACACGAAGATGCAGCAGGACATGGAAGATATACACATGGCGAAGCCCACTGTGATCCTGCCCGCCACCAACGCCAGGTAGGAGCTGTTGAGCAGGAGGAGGCTGCCAGCCAGGATCAGGACGTTGCTGAGGAGGATGGCGTTCCTGCGGCCGTGCCGGTCGATCAAGCAGCCGCCTACAACGGAGGCCAGTAGGGCTCCTACCAGCAAGGCACTGACCAGCGCCTCCTGCTGGACACATGACAGCCTGAACTCGGCCTTGAGCTGCAGCAAGGCACCGGAGATGATGCCCATCTCATAGCCAAACACCAGACCCCCCAAAGTGGACACCACACTGGCCAGCAGCAGGATGGAGCAACCTAGGGAGGAGGAAACAATTAGGTTGGGTTTTACCTTTTGAACAGTAGCAGGTTGATTGGCAGCACTGGAATGATGCTCCCCAGTAGTGAATTTATTCATTTTCACCTCGTTGGGGCTTCGCCGGGACCATGGGGTCAGAACATTGATGTAAAAGTGTGGTGTGTTGTAAAGCTGTGATCATTTGAGGCAAAAAGAAAAGCTACACTATCTCAGAGTCATTGATGGAAGTAAGATCCCAGATCCCAATACAACAGAGAGTGAATAAATTCACCATTAAGCTGCATTATTTCATCATGCCAATGTGTGTCTTTTGTTCAAGTTGACGCTTCTCAGTCCAGCGCCTGGTAAAACATATTTTTTGTGGACTTGCTCACACTCCAGTACAGCCCACTTCAAACGTTGACTTGCAGCACTGGCAAAGGTTGTGTAAGAAGTGTAAAAATCCACAGTAAGTATATCTACATATAGATGTATCTATCAATTATATCATCAAACAGTGAATTTTGGTTGGATAAATACTATCAAAACCATGTTTTCTAAATTAATGATACAGATTCATCACTCCAGGTTTTCTGCAGCTGCTCCTCAGATGTCGGTGTGACTCTTTGATGTGCAGAGTCTATTGACGGATAAGCAAATGAGGCAAACACACCTCCAAATACCCCCCCGACTCCCAGTGTTATTATCATCAATGATTACTAAAATATTATCCTTTGTTTATGTGGCAAAAGAGGTTAGACCAACATATCAGGCTGGTATTGGTCTTTTGGCCAGTGGAGAGTTTTAGTGCCCCATGATGGTCTAAATGCTGTTTCAGAGGCTTTTCCACCCTGACAGGAATAAAACTCTGGAGCAAAACACTGAATACTTGCTATTGTTTACAACTGTTTCTCAACTCGGTATCATGCCCCAAATTGTAAATGAACATTCTTACAAAACAGCTTTGAAGAATTATTGCAAGTTAGAAATAGCTTACCCATTGCTTATGCCCCTTTTCCACACATGCACATTTCAATTAAGCCAAGTGGGTCTGCATCCTCTGCGAAATAGAAGCATAAAATAAAATACAATTTCACTTCACTTCCTTTCCTTGTGTGGCGCCCATAGGGAGCCTTGTGTCCTGCTGTGGCTCACAGGCAAGACGAGGAAGCCCACAAGAGCCCATTGCAGCCCTGTAGCCATGACAACCCCTTGTTGATTGCCCTGATTTCATTAAGGAGCCCACTTGAGTTGGGATCAACAAAATGCACCGCTGTGTCCATAGCAGTGCCCGATGGAAATCAATTCTCGTGTGGTAATGACAGAGCATAGAAGAATTTGGCGTGTCATGCAGCAGCTCCTTTCCGATGGTCTGAGTCTGCAGCAGGCTTTCTGTGCTATTGGCATGAACGCAGGTCAGGACAGGACTAAAAGGTCAAAAAAGGGTCACTTAAAACTAAAACAATACACAAAATCTGCCTCCCATTCATCGTCCATGTAGTGGATCCTGATGGCATCACTTCTAGTGTTGGTTTTTTGGTTTCAGGTGTTGGGGTGGAGCTGTTCATGTCCACAAATATTGACTGACATGTAATGAAACTTCCTTAATGAAAACAAGTCCCTACAATATTACTACAGGGCTTAGAGTGTGTCTGTGATACTCAACAGTGAGTTTATAGTGACCTTATCACGCTTTATTTTCTATGGTATCACTATATTCCTATAATATTCCTCCATAAATCCATAAAAACCTTTCTCTGATGTGTGTCTTATACAAAAATATTCCTATAGTTATTTTCCCACCAGCTCTCTTGATATAGAGGAAAAACGCTCTTTGCCTGGTCCGTTACCATCGTTTTGCAGCTTATTTTCGCATCAGTTCGTGTTTTTGTTCAGGACATTCAAACAATAAAAAACTTTATTCAACGTCAAAGACAGTTTCCACACACAGGCATCAGGGAGCCCTTTGTAAAACTTTGAAAGACTATTTTGCCCCGTCGGTGTCGTTATGAGCCAACAGAAGCGAAGTCACACCGATAGCTTTGCCAATACCCGAGAGGTGAACATAGGTGAACATAGGTGAACTCACCCTGCGCTGAAGGTAGTTTAGTGCAGATGCTCCTTGGAAGAAGCCTTCAGTACTCTACCCGGCTCTCCGCATCAGGAAGTTGGAGCGACGTGGCAGCAGCGTCTCGGGTTACAAGAGGAGCAACTTATTTTGAAAGTTTGACGCCAGAGGCCGACAACTTTCCAACTTTCCTGCAGGAAGGAATATCCAAAAGGGAGCTCAAGGCGCCCCCTACAGCTCAGCATTAACATGACACGAGGCACGTGTCTTCAGTTATTATTAGTAGTAGTAGTAGCAATAGCACACCACAGCCCCTTAGGAATTATTCAAAGCCAAGTAAATAGTTAATGTATGGTAGGTCACTTAATAAATACGTAACTATATATAAGTAATTAATTAATACACTCAATTACATGACAGACTACCAACGAAAATCCAGGAAATTCATTTTTATCTCACTAAATCAATGCTTGGGTGACATTTTTCACTATTTCTGACGGACAGTAGGTGGCAGTATTTAAAAACAGACGCAGGAACATTGTCATCCGAAAGCAGAGAAGAAGACAGAGATCAACAACATGGAGGAAAGCGTGGCGCATCCAGAGTTCCTCTCTAAAGTAGACTTGTTGAAACAAGGAGCAGAAGCCCGTGTGTACCGGGCCGTGTTTCTGGGGAAGCAGACCATAGTGAAGGAGAGGTTCCCGAAACGATACCGACACCCGGTTTTAGACGGAAAGCTGACACACCGCAGGACCGTGCAGGAGGTCCGGTCTATACTACGCTGCCGGAAAGCAGGCGAGTTGCACTGAACCGGCACGGAGCTGTAACCATACCTCTGTTTATTGCGACAGAGTACATTGTAATCGTTTTAACACTAATCAACAGTATAGTGCAACAGAATAAAATAAGTCTTCACCAAGGGTAACCAGCCGTAACTAGAAACGTGTTTTCAGCAGACCGGCCCATTGCCTGGAGGGGGTGTAACCCTAACCCACATAAAACTGGGACAGATGTACGACAGTTTATAAGTTGACAATTAATGTAACATCTTTGACCGAAACTGATATAACTTGCAATTGTATTTTATCTGCTGAAATAAGGGTAATATTTACCCTTATTAATATTCACCTATTCCCTTTATTTTGTCTTATTTTCTTCTGCTGCAGTTTGAGTACATACAATAACAATCAAAAACATAGTACAGGTGGTGGCAAAACCAATGGGAAGCCCCAAGATTCATTGCGAGAATGACGCACCATGTCACCACGGGCTGCTACTGAAGAATCTACAGCTGATGGGAAAATGAACAGCTGCATCTTAATTGCTCATGGAGACGTCAAACACACAGCACATCTCAAACTGTAAAGATGCTTCTCTATGCTCACTTTCATGACAAGGTTGTTAAGAACTTCCTCCACACGGACACAAGTATCGACTTTTCTTGGATTTTATAATTATCCTCTGTAGCGTGTCACCGCAGACCAAATTTCAAAATAAGTCTTTATATATGGATCAAACTAACAAGGTGTTATCCCGAATTTTACGTCCCTTCATCCCAGACTAGGTTCTGTGTAAACTCTTAAATACCCACACTGTGCTGTGGAAATTATTTGATGGGGGGGGGGCATCAGGAAAAAAAGAATGGGGGGTGCATTATTTGGCAGGGTTTGTTTTTTTTTACCTGCCGAGAAATGAATCCCCTCTTTTCTAAGGCCAGGTGAGGTACAAAGCATGAAATGTACAAGTACACACACTGTGTAGCTTGTAGTATAACAAATGTTTTGCGAGCTCCAGCAATGTGAATGCAATTCTCAAAGCTCTGCATAACACCGGACGTACTGGGTCGACCCCTATCTCTCCAGTCTTTCCTGTCTCTTTTAACTTTGACTGACCAATAAAGGCTAAAATGACCAAACACATCTTGAACCGTTTGGACCAGACAGAAAGACGTTCAAGTGGCTTGTTCTGTAAAATGTAAAACACACTGTTGAATAAAACAAAAAAACAAAACTCTTTTATGGCATATTCTTCGGCCAAGCAATATACATTTTGAACAGTATCTAAACAAAGTGGTTGCTCGGTGACACAAGTAATGGTGGTTTGCATTTAGCACGGCTATATATCAAATATCAATATTAAGTGAGCTGTTATGCAACTATGATCTTTATCACTAATCAATTGGGGGGTGTCGTTACTTGTGTCGCTCAGCTACTTCAGTCTGACTCTCCTTCCATCCCTCCTCTGGTCAGGCATACCTGCCCCGGCGGTGTACTTCGTGGACTACACCTCCCACCGCATCTTCTTGGAGGACATCGCGGGTTCGGTCACGGTCCGGGACCACATCGCCTCCGCTCAGGGTTCCCGCCCTGGCCCGGCGCAGGAGCTGGAGCCGCTGGCCGAGCGGGTGGGCCGCATCCTGGCCCAGATGCACGACGAGGACGTGGTCCACGGAGACCTGACCACCTCCAACATGCTGCTGAGGGGCGGCCAGCTCGACCTGGTGCTCATAGACTTCGGCCTGAGCTACATCTCTGCCCTGCCCGAGGACAAAGGCGTGGACCTGTACGTGCTGGAGAAGGCGTTCCTCAGCACCCACCCCAACACCGAGGCGCTGTTCCAGAAGCTGCTGAAGAGCTACGCCGCGGCGTCCAAGAAGTCCTCGGCGGTCGTCCAAAAACTCGACGAGGTCCGGTCGAGAGGGAGGAAGAGATCCATGGTGGGATGAGAGAACTGTAGTGATGTGCACAGGGACACGCCTCTCCTGGCATTAAACCAACAAAGCTCTGATATTGTGTGGGGGGGGAAGATTGTTGGATGTAAGCCAGTATCATAAAATAAATGTTTTGTAATAAATGCTTTGTGTTGGTTTCTCTTCAAAGCGTTGTCAGGTGTGTGATAAATGCCACTGTGTACAGTAACTTTAAGGCTGTAGTTGCAGTTGATAGGACAGATGGAGGTGGACACCATTAATAAACAGGAACCAGCAGAATTATCTTTGTGCAAACACGTGTTTATAATCCACACACACCACGAAGACACGTGATACTTTATGAGCTGTTTGAACTGCAGGGAACTGGTGTGTCAAAGTTTACTCTCACACTCGAGCTCACCATGCACTGACTAGGATACGTGAGCACAGCACCCAGGAAACATGAAAACCATTCTCAAAGTCCTGGTTATTGTTTTGCACTGTCGAGGTAAGAGGGGAAACATTACATTGTTATTTCGTGTGTGTGCGCGAGGAGCAAAGGTCAACGCTCGTGCTCTGTGCTTCAGGCGCCCAGGCTGAGAGCAGCGGGAAGCTCAGCGTCCTGGCCGGCGCGGACGTGACTCTGCGCTGCTTGTTCGATAAATCGTCCAGGCTCGTGCAGTGGCGCGCCCTCACCGTGGAGTGGACCGTGGTGCACGAACGTTCCGACAAGCGCACGGTATACACGCTCGAGGACGGGAGGGCGCGTGTGACTCGAGAGGGCGCTCTGGTGGAGGAAGCGGCGCTGCTGCGGAGCGACGCTTCGCTGCGGCTGCGCAACGCGACCGTGAGAGACGCGGGGCTCTACACCTGCAGGGTCATAACACCTGTCGTGCACACGGAAGTCACTCCCCTCGAAGTGTTGGGTAAACCCCCTGTTTTCTGTTTCTACCTAAATCGGTGTGATAATCGGTATTGCAGTGGTGTAAAATCCAGGTCCAGGAAGTGAAAGGACTTGCCAGGGTTTTATTTAGATGTTCTAATGAGTTCCACTCTACAGCATGGGGGGGGGGGGGACTGATAATTGCGACCACCTGGTTAAGAGCACAGGTGGTGAAAACCTTTACTTTTACTTTCTGAACCCGGAATTTTACACCTCTGGATTTAGCAACATGCTCAACCGAGGTCTTAAGAAATCACAGCTATCGGTTTATAATCACTGACTGATTTCTAAAAAAAAATACCTCTTCTATCGCTCTCTCTTTAGCTTTTATTGTATTTATTTTCCTAGCACCTGCTCTTACATGGTTTTATGGTCACTGTAATATCATAAGGACACTAAGTACCTGACTTTTGCCCTCCTTATTTTTAGTTACTTTACTTTTTTAGTTACTTTTTGGTGATCAAGAAAGTGAAGCTGTTGCACTAATTGTAAGTTTAAATGCCTGAGATGTAAATGCACTCTAATTCAAAGCGCTTATATTGGGGTTCTGCATGTTGGGGCATTTGTTGAAGGTGCTCTTCGGTTTGGGGTGGTTGCTTAATGAAGAAGAAGGTGCAAGATAGTTAGAAACGACTTCATCAGGGAGTAGTAAATGTGTGCACCCTCCTCCCAGCTCGCCCTGCCGTGTCGCTCCCGGAGAAAGCGACAGTCACCGCGGGCGAGGAGAAGACTCTACAGTGTGACATCACAGGTTTCTACCCGAAGAAACTGGATGTGACATGGCAGATCCAAAATGACTCCCGCGCGGTGCCCGCTGGCGCAACGCACCCCTCGCGCGTCTGCACCGAAATGGCCGTTCTGCAGGCGGACGGCACCTACAGCGTCCGCAGCGGCATCACGGTGCGCGCGGCGGCAGGGGAGGGCGGGCACATGCGCATCGTCTGCCAGATCAAACACCAGACCTACAGCGGGCTCTACAACAAATCTGTCACGCTGACACTTCGAGGTAGGCCGTCATTTATGGAGACCACTGATTTGTATAATCTATTGCGAACATACCTTTATTTTGAAAGCTGCACATCCAAACCGGAAACCTTATGCTTGGTTATTCTGGTTAGTTAAAGCGTGTTGGAGGATTTTATTCTACAGGCGCAACAGTCTCAAAAGTATAAACACAAAAATATTAAAATACAGTTGTACAAATATTACTGTTTATGTACAAATTATGATATATTTGTAAAAAAAGGTTTTGTGTTTGTTTACACTGTTTTGCCAGTGAGTGCTGTTATGTTATTTAACACTCATTCCCTTCTCCATGTAGCTCCAACGGAGTCCGTCTATAACGCGGTCACACTGGTCGCTGTTACCGGTGTCATTAGTTTTCTGCTGGTCATCTCCCTTATAGGAGGCACGCTGCTTCTCTACAGGTATTTCCACAGAGGTAGGTCTCAACTTTTTGGAAATCCATGTTATTTTATCTAAATAGGGTTTACATGTATTTCTTTTAATATTATCATTACTATTCTTAGTTAGACTATTATATAAATTTGCCAATACATTACCACTGATGGATATATGGAGTTTGATTGATTACATATCTATGGTAAAATTGATAAATACTACACTGGTTGTCTATGGGAAGCCCCATGTTGATCAGTATACACGTTTTACTACTATTATTATTATTATTATTATTATTACTACTAGTAGTATCCTGGGTTCCACTAGTTCTAGTGTAAAACATACTTAATATCAGCCCAAAATATTGGCTTTTGGCAGCTTCAATCCAAAGCGATTGAAACCTAATTTAAAAAATATATATTAATATTATTATTAGTAATAGTGGCAGTAGTTGTAGTACTAGTGTCTCAATCTATATGAGACTTAGTCTTTATTTCTACCATCATAATGTATGATAATGTCTATTCATCCTTCTCTCCACAGTCCCACCATGTGTCTCTGATATCATCAAACCCAGCATCATATATGCCACGGTGCCAACAGAACTCAAATGCACCATTCGAAAGGTTGGACAGAGAGAGCTCAAGGTGAAGTGGTTCAAGGTAACAACCAGTCCAGACTTCGTCCCAGTTTCATCCAGCCAGTCCGAGTCTGATCCGGTGTTGGTCACCGAGGATCTGAGTGACCAGGCTTCCCTCCAGTCAGACAGTAGACACCACATATCCACTTTGACGGTCTGTCTGACCGTCAGTGAAGACCTCACTACATACCAGTGTGTGGTGCTGCACAGGGGCAAGAGGATCACTAGAGAGACCACCGTCAATGTAAAGGGTAAGTCACTTTCACTCCAATGTTACACCAGACTAGCTAACCATCTTACCTAGTTAGCTGTAGGCTAGTATGGCTAGTTTGAACTTGGAAGTTAGGTAATGTTAGTATGGCTGGATTGCATTTAGCAGTCATTTAGTCGCTGGCGGCCTCCAGTGGCAGCGAGAGGTAAGTGTTTGTATTTTGAAGACTTCACTACCCTCATGTTTCTGTAGCAATAGCCGAGGCGCTAGCTAGCTCACTGCTGGACCTGTGTGGGTTCGGCCCACAGTGTTGTCAACTCTGTTTCAAAGAAAAGTAGCTATTGGCTGCTCAAAGTCATTTGAAGTTGCCAAATGACGTCATGCATCAATTTGCGTAATTGTGATGTAACTTGGCTTTAATATGAATGAGGTGGGGAGTTTCTAATAATAATGTTGGCATATACTTGCAAAGATTGCAGGTTTTAAGGGGGATTATCAAACTATTAGAAACTATTAGACAAAATCAAACTGCTTTTCACATATTTACAAGGTTGAGTCAACTGAGGATAATGAGAAAATGTCAAACTAAGTATTTATGAATTTACAAAGACCAAAACTCATTAATGAATCAATAAACATCAGTGGCTCTCCAGTGAGCTGGAAGCTTGAGTGTGTTCAGTGAGACTTGGGACCCGCTGACAGGCTCCCCCTGCTCTAGCGGAGGAAGGTGCTGTGATCAGACTTGTACCAATATGTCACCAAAAGCATTGGCTGTCCACAAATAACATGTTCTCCTATGTTTCAAAAAAGTTGCTCGATTTGTTGCTACTAGTCATTAAGGGGGTCTGAAAAGTTGCCAAGTTGCCAACACTAACTGACCTTCATTAATAGTGACTTTCAATGAAACATATAATATAATGCAAGTTTGTCGTCGACATATTTTGTTGCTTCTGTTGTCTGACGTTAAATAAAGGTCTCTTGATGCAGGGTTACCAATGCTAACAGGCCAGGAACTCAACAAACAAAATGATAGCTAACTTTAGCAGACAAGCTGAGCTTAGCACAGGACAACAACCTCAGACCAATTTTGAGCTGCTGTGCATCTTCGGTACTCTGTAGCTGTAGTTAGCTAGTTAGCATTTGAATGGTTTTAAGCATTGCATGCATTTGTTTCTCAAAAATAACCCAGTATGTTACAGAGGTCAAGACAAAGATGTTCTATTTATTGCTAATATAGGAAAAGTTATGACAGCTTAGTAAGAAAATGTGAATTTTAGCTTTGCCGTTAATGGGGAATCTCCTTAAATGTTGACAGACGTGGGCGGGCCTGTATCTCCCCTACACATGACCAAACTAGGGCGATATTTTGAATGTTGTGAGCTCTCTACAATAAATGGATTTGACTGAAATGGCTTTTTCAGCCTACAACCATTTTTTTTAAATTTTTGTATTATTGTCTCATCACCCTGGTATGGAAACAAATACCAACAAGGTGCTCACGTTGACAGTCCGTGTCTACTTTATTTCATAGTGCAACTTCACATTGAATAGTATGACACAACAGTTAAGTGCTTGTTGATCATTGCCCGTTGAAACACCAACACAGAATATATGTACCAACATCAGGACAGATGCTGTAACTACTGGATAAACTATTAGCAGTGAGAGGTAGCACCCTGCGCCAAGCCGGAAAGTAGAGACCCTGTAACTCTGACTGTCACATTGGAAATTCAGAAGCACTTGAGACTAAGACGATTTCCACTGCCTGCATACTGTCTACTTGCGTTCTCCACAGTCTGTGATAAAGATCTTCTTGGAGGTTTTCCCAGACTCCGAACCAAAGGACTCCATTTTTTTGACCACATCCATTCCTTCAAGGACATTGCCAAAGACAACATGCTTGCCATCCAACCTAAATGAAGAAAGAAGAGGTTTATTACCATTGCCCTAGACAATGTACCAACTAGGGTTCAACTGATATGGGGTTTGAAGGCAGATACCAATAGTTTTGCATGGACGGCTGATAGCAGATTTTTTTGGATGATATTCAGTCTTTACATTTTTCCATTTTCATGCCAAAACATTACTCGTATTCAGTGTTTTCCCCTACAATATTATACTTGGCAGGGTGTAAAAGCCTCTGCACCAGTATTTAGACCATCATGCCATGCTAAATGTCTCCACTGAAACCCAGAGTACTGAAATTCTTTAAGGGTTATCAGCTTTTTAAGACAGGGTGACACACCCAAGCTATTCAATGGCAAAGTGAAGAATTAATTCATTAAAAAAAACATGAACAAACATAATTTGCAGGTCTTACAGACTTTTTTATGTAGCTGTGGTCAGAGAGGAACCTCCACCATATGGCTAGTGGAGCACAGGACATCACTGAGTCCAACTCCAGCACCAATCCTAACAATGGTCTTTTTCTCAGCACGTACCAACTTGTATTACCGGTGCAGATGAAGAATTGAGATCCGTTGGTGTTGGTTCCAGAATTGGCCATGGACAAAATACCTGAAGTAGAACAATGTGGAAAAAGTGCTTAGTTTTTTTGCGGTTCGCAAGTTCATCTATCAAGACAATGGAGCAGGATGTGGACGCTGGACCCTAGCTGATCTGGGACATGGGTGCTGGACCCTAGCTGATCTGGGACATGGGTGCTGGACCCTAGCTGATCTGGGACATGGGTGCTGGACCCTAGCTGATCTGGGACATGGGTGCTGGACCCTAGCTGATCTGGGACATGGGTGCTGGACCCCGTTATGTCTGGGACATGGGTGCTTGACTCCGGCTGATCTGAGACCTGGCCTAGTTAGGCCTGTAAAGTCCTTTGAGGCTTGTTTGTGATGAAGGGCTATATAAATAAAATAGGTCATCATGTCAAATCACACAGATGTCAGTAGGACCAGGTCATTGGAACACTATTAGCACAATGCTACCACTCGGTGGTGAGAAAGGAGTCTGACCATGCCATGTGAAAATGTGTTTTTTTTCACATCTAATAATTTAAAATGGAAGCCAATTGAAACAAAATAACCTTTTTACATTTTCTAGTTATAATTACATCCCCCCCACTTGAAATTGATGTACATTTCTATGACTTTTCCATGAGTTTCCATAACGAAAGCAGAGCACTGCCACGACTTTAAAAAACATTGTATTCCTTCCTGAGTCATTAATGTTTTTTTCATCTGCTCATAAATTCTAAGAGGGGTGAACAGTCTGGTTTCCACTAGAGTTGAGTTGCTGTGGAGAAACCAGCTAATGCATTGAATGTTTGAAACAAGCTGGAATACATTCTGGTATATTCCTGTAAAGTGGCCCGTTTGTTAAATTCTCTTCGACCTTCAATTCAAATCAATTCAATGATATTCCAGGAATTCCACAACCAGTGAGGAAAAACTGGACATCACTGTATTGTGTCACCAAGGTGAATGCCACCCCAGAGGGCTCCCTTATTATCTTCAGTGTACAAACAGTGTGGAGTTATTACCAAGTCCGGTGTGCTTCAAGATGAAGTTCTCATCGGGGAACTTCAAACCATAGATAGATTTTCCTCCAGTTCCATTGTGCTTGGTGAAATCTCCTCCCTGAAACATACAAGACGCCATTGACAACCGACACTGGACATACAGTAACTTCTAAACCTGGAAGACTCGAATCAGGGCTTACCTGGCACATGAAGCCAGGGATCACCCGATGGAAACTGGATCCTTTGTAACCAAAGCCATGCTCCCCTGTGCAGAGAGCTCTGAAGTTCTCTAGGAGAAAGACCTCATGTCAGATTCAGTCCTGACACCCCTGACAATCAGTGCAGCTCACTAGTTCCCAGAGTGCAGTGGGGGAAACCCAGGGGGTCTTTGGAGGGTTTCAACGGGTCCCCAGCAAATACATCCTATTCACTACCTGGCAGTCAGCACAAGGAGTGTGAAGGCAGGTTCACAAGGCCCGGACGTCTGTGTTAAACTGGCTACAACACTCACGCGCTGACCTGACACGACCCTCTAAAACAAAACAAATGCACGTGGAGTTTGACAGAGGGGGTTAGAGCGCGCGCGCGCCCCCTCCCCCTCCCGTACGTAATGACAAGTACTCTGTATCAGGAATCTCCCGGCCGTGTCCCCACCGATAGTAATGTCAGTTCTACAGCTCTATCGTGTAAACATATCCTCAGATTAGAGGCCTTGGCACACAGTCTAATCTGATGCGGTCTAATGTGTCTGTCTGGCGGGTTCTGCTGGTTACCTGCAGTTTTCGGGACAACATCGGCGCGGAGCTGCAAAAAAAAAAGAAAGAAAGAGAAACGCAATGTTGTTCCCTGTTCCATGAATGCCAGACATGAACAAGTCTTACTGAATATACATTGGGCATGACTTTTGGGTTACACCAGCTTGTGTTTGTTCGTGTTTGTTTGTTCGGTAACTCACCTGGAAGACTACTGTCCCGAGAGGTTTGTCTGCAGCAACGTCAAAATAGACAACAGGGTTGGTGCTGGCCGCCAAGGAAGACATGTTATCCTGTTTGAGAAGATAGATCCCGAGCTTTCCCCAAAAATGTCAGGTTTATATATGCTCGCTCGCGCAGCAAATCAACTTGAACAATTTATAAAATGGTGGCACCGCACGGGCGCGGCCCGTCCAACCGGCTCAGCAGGATTCGTCCCGGTTCTTATGATTGGCCACTCCGGCATTGGGTGGGGCTAACACCGGGAGAGTGAAACCTCCGATCAAAACTGTCTTGCCTTCACACTCCTTGTGCTGACTGCCAGGTAGTGAATAGGATGTATTTGCTGGGGACCCGATGAAACCCTCCAAAGACCCCCTGGGTTTCCCCCACTGCACTCTGGGAACTAGTGAGCTGCACTGATTGTCAGGGGTGTCAGGACTGAATCTGACATGAGGTCTTTCTCCTAGAGAACTTCAGAGCTCTCTGCACAGGGGAGCATGGCTTTGGTTACAAAGGATCCAGTTTCCATCGGGTGATCCCTGGCTTCATGTGCCAGGTAAGCCCTGGTTCAAGTCTTCCAGGTTTATAAGTTACTGTATGTCCAGTGTCGGGTGTCAATGGCGTCTTGTACGTTTCAGGGAGGAGATTTCACCAAGAACAATGGAACTGGAGGAAAATCTATATGAGAACTTCATCCTCATGCACACCTGAACTGGTGATAACTCCACATGTTAGTACAATGGTGATGATAATAAGGGAGCCCTCTGGGTTGGCATCCCCCTTAGTGACACAATACAATGCTGTCCAGTTCTTCCTCACTGGTCGTGGAATTCCTGGAATATCATTGAATTGGTTTGAATTGAAGGTTGAAGTTGTATTCCAGACAGGGAGAGTCCGCAAATGTAATACATTGTCCAGGGAAGTCAGGGGATAGGAGGGGATCTTACAAATGGGTCACTTTACTTTTATGTTTACATACAAATGTTAGAGTGCTTTAAACGTACACTATGTAACCCCCCCCCCCTCCTCCAGTGGAGCCGTCTTTCCTCCAGATCTCCAGCATCCCTCAGATCCCCAAGGTGGAGCGTCTGCTGGTCCTCTGCTGCCGGGTGGAGAACTTCTACCCCGAGGACGTCCACCTGGAGTGGTCGCGGAACGACGGGGAGCAGGTCCGCACCGTCACGCACTTTGGGCCCTTCTTTGACCGCAACCGCCTCTACAGCGTGTGGAGTAAGATCCAGCTGGTCATGGCCAGAGAGGACGAGAGGGCCGTCTACACCTGCCGGGCATACCACTCCAGCTTCACCGCACCAGGCTACAAAGACGTCCTGTATCATATCAACACTCAAGGTTTTAGTGCAGCAATATCCCTGATGTCTTGTGCAAATACCTCCTCGGTTTAAGTAAATCTTATAGTACATGTAACATATAAAAATATACTTTATACTTTATAATACAATCAAAGTTATTTGGTGTGATTAATTAAACAAATGAGACCATGGTCAAGACGACTGGTAGACCTAGTCGCCCTCTATCGGCGACTAGTAGGAATTACCACAAGATTGACACAACTTGATCAATAACCCTAACAACCCCCACATATTTATTCATTTTTTGCAATGGGGCAGTAAAAACCTTGTGCGTCACGCTAATATAACATTTCACATAAACCCTGTTGCTTTCACAAACCCCTACTTCCTTATTAGCTAATTAGCTGTTTGCACTGGAAGAACAGCGCCCTCTTCCTGTTTAGTGCCATAAAGCAATCCAGCAGATTTCCAATGTAAAGTAGAGGCTACCAGTCTTATTGGATGGTCTCCTTTAGTTTACAGTAATTATACCAATGTCTCAAAGTGAATATGTAAGGGTTTACTGGCTTTACAATGCCACACGTAGCACTTTAAACATTCATGTGTCTGCTTTCAACAGGAACCCCTCCGGACGTGATGTTCATCAACTGTGAGCGGTCGCGCCCTCCGCCGAACGAGGAGTGTACGCTCAACCTTTGCATCCAGGACTTCTGCCCCGAAGAAGTGTCCGTGTCCTGGTCTAGGAACGGCGAGACGGTGCTCTCGGGCGTCTTCAACACTCCCCCCAGCCTCAACATCAACGGCCTCTACTCCATGTTTAGCTTCCTGAAGCTCATCCCCACCGAGGACGACCGGGGCTCCCGGTTCAGGTGCCGGGTCGTCCACAGTGCTCAGAAGGAACCGGAGGAGAGAGTTTTCACGCTGCCCCCTCTAGACACCTGAGAGACAAATGATGTATCATTTGGTATGGAGAACACGAGAGGAGCCGATATCGGGCATTTTATTAAACATCTGATACCGGCCAATCAATGTTGTCCACTTCTGATATGATGCTGATTGCGTCATAGTTATTATAGAATTAATCGATAATACTCTGCTTGGCTCTGGGGGAGACTGTCTATGAGAATGCAATATTTTGATTGGATTCCACACAAGTGCATGGATGTTTTATTATTATGGCTTTCAAAACACTGAATACTTTCAGATTTTTGAGGGGAATGAAAAGTGGCCATATTTAATATTGGCACAATTTTTGGCTACCGGCAGCTGCAATCCAAAAATATCGCTACCAGCCTTCAAAAACCCATATTAAACTCTAGAGAATACCTAATTTAATGGACAGGATGTGTTGATAGATGCTGATAGCCAATAGTGTGCAAGAACTGAACTGTAGGTACTGAGCATGCACACAATGCCAAATGATGGTCAAATCATGACAAAATGAATCTTGTAAATTGGTGTCAAACTCCCATGTTTATACGTTCAAACCAGGTTACACAGAAACTGCAGCGTCTTGTTCACATGGAGCTGACCTCACAGTAACTACAGTATACTCATCTACATGGCTTCAGAGACATTTGGCCAAGAGCTGCGTCCCGCACAATTCCAGTTGGGTGCTTATACTTAAACACATTTTGACATTCAAAAATCACTGGTATTTGTTACAAATGTATTTTTCAGAAAATGTAAGATATATTTTTTTAAATCTCAAATATATTTAAGTTGAAATGCAATTACACATTTCCTCACGATTAGAATCATACAATGCTGTGCAGAGTAGCTTGTCTAAATAACCTTTACCCAAATCAGGTTCAATCAAATATTTTTTATATTTGATATATTTGTATTTTCTGTGTGATTGTACTCAGTATGTTCTTCAGTTCTGTTATGTATGGATTAAATCTATAACATCTCAAACACAAAAATATATTGAATGTCCTGGGCACACAAATATTTGGCAGAAACACAGAAACATAAGTTGACTGTGAATCATATTTCAGAAATGTCAACACTTTTACTACACATGTGCTTAGAATGAGTCTCAGTTCATCATGTTCAAATGTCCCAAACATTTACAGACATATAAGGCATTGAAAGGCATAGCAATAAATTACAGTGGGGTCCAAAAGTCTGAGTCCACTACCAAGAACTGTTTTTTTTCATCATTTATAAAAAATGATATATTTTTTTACTCAGTTGATACTTCTTATTCAAGAATACATTACTTAAAACTGATACAAATCAAAATGTTTACATCTAAATGCTTGTATGAAATATATCTGAATATCTTGTTCGCACACCATTTGGTTTTCTCAAATTGTTGTCACACCATATATTTCATTCAAATATTAACATCATTCAAATGTATGCTCTTTATAAACAGTGTGACTTGATTTGGTCTTTTAACAACTATATACCACATATTGGCTCAATTAATATGGTTACCACTGCTAGTGATTTAACTTAAATACTAAAACTTTTTTACATATATTAGTGAAAAAATATCTAATCTTGTTTGAAATTTGTATTAGTTTATGATAAATAACTTTTGTACCCCACTGTATGTAATTACAATCATTTGTAATACTGAAATTTCTAAAGAAATGTGTGCAAGCTCACGTCACAGAACATCAACGGCAAGTTTTCTTTGCAATGTAAACTATAAAGCAGCCATATTTGTAGGACACAGTAATTCACTAAATGAAATGTTCACGGTTGGAGCAAGAAAAAGTTAATTGCTTTAGCTTGTTCAAAATGCAACACAGCCATTAGGTTTGACTTGGACCTGATTAACTCAGTGGTCACAACAATAAAAAATTACAAAAAGAGTTATTATAAAAGGAATGCATTTCCTTCTGGAATGTTTTTGTGCTCCCATAGCAAATAAGTGATTGTCCTTGGACGTCAAATGGGCAGTTGCTACTGTTATGCAATTACTACAGTGCTTGCAGCAGCCTACATGGCACCTCTAACTAAGTTTTACTCTGATTAAAACCAGAAACAACGTAATGAAAAACCACTTACATCTATAATATTTCAGTCCATTTTTATAGTCAAATGTAGGCAATGCGGTCAAGGTTTATGTACACATTTCAAAAAAAAGAACAGATTTGTGGAGGACAAAGTACAGTGAGTGGGTCGGTGGGTGTTCAGCTGAAGTCTCGGTTGGTGAGGACCACGGGAGCCACCAGCGTCCAGATGTAGAGGCTCAAACACACCCAGCTGGAGGTGATCTTCACCCACACCGCTGGCCACTTACTGGTCATGGCATTGTAGTCCGCATCAGGGCTGTCGGCACCAAAAAAAAAAAGGAGAATCTTATTTCAAATGTTCTTTCAAAATGTACTTAAATACCCTCCTCATTGACTGAAATGTCATTTTTGGCCAGCAGGGGTCACGGTTAGCCCCTTTGTCCAGCATGGCTTTGGGCTCAATGAAAACAAGATCATACTTTAGACCCAATACTAATCAATACTTGAAACTCTCTCCATTTTTCTGGTGAATATGTGTTGTTTTTTTAACTTTCAGGATTTCAATATATTCTCTTCAACCCAGCTGACGGCACTGACCTGTACCAGTTGGTGAGGGTCATCATGATGTAGAGCGAGGCCAGGAACAGCATGAAGTGGAAGAAGGAGTAGCTGTACTGGACCATATCCCTCTCGTTGTCCTCTACCCGTCTGGGCCCACTCCCTTCCTCCAGTAAGTCTGAGCTGCTGCAGCTGCTCTCAGCCAGGATGGCTGAGTCTTTGGAGGCCATGGTCAGCTTGTTCACCTGGCTGGTGTTGGATGAACGAATGCTGTGGGGAAACAGAAAAAGGGGGGGTTGGATACGTCCAATTAGAAACAGACCAATTTACTACTGCACTCAGTCAGGTGAAACTCTATTAGCAGAATAAACCCCATGAGGTTAATCCTCTTGTTTTGAAGGAGGTCCTGTGACTATTTTAAAACAGACACATGACATCATATTTTGGTAGTCATGAGGGCCTAAGGGCAAAGGGATCTACAGTAACGAGACCTTTCAGGTGTAACATACACTCTGGCGGCCATGTTGGAGGTCCACAGCTCCTAGCAACAATAGCTGAGATTGACTGATTTCTAAAGTAATGACTTGACCGAATCACTGGTACTGAAGTAGCCTGGTTAATTTCAGTATTTTATTTTATTTTTAACTGAAGACTGATCACTTCATCACGGCTACATCTGATACATTTTGTGTTTCGATGATGAGAGCTTCTAAGTTAGCTAACCATAACACCTGGTCTGGTTCTTATCACTGTTTTGTTGTAAACACATCTGATTTGTACAGTAGCTACGTTTGTATGGCTAGTAGCTAGTAGTGTTGTTGTTAACATCGGTTGCTTTGCTAAATTAGCCTGCTGGCTAGTTAGCTAGCTAGTTAACTGAGCTGACTCTTCTCCAGCTCCAGAGTGTTTTGGAGGAGAGACTAGGGCTAAAGACAAGACAGTTTACTGAGTCACAGTAATGTAAACTTTGAAACAAATCTACCTGATCAGATCATTCACTTTTACTTATGTTACTGTATGGATCCACACCCACAACGTTTTTGAGATATCGCTCTTTTTCTAGCCCGGTTGTTATATATTAGCCATTACAGTCAGTCAAATATAGGGAGTGGTGCCACCTTTCCCAACTCGTTCCCAGTCCAACCCATCCAAAGGGACTAACCCTACCTGGAGTAGAGGATGCACAGGACAAATATTGCTAGTCCTACGATGTTCTGGGCGTCCCACCACTGCAGGTATGGGGACGTTGGAACGGGTTCCTCGGTGCCAACGATCATCACGGCCGTCTGGTTCTCCGTCTCCAGAGGGGCCAATGTGGGGGCAGCAATCTGCTGGAAGATGCTCAGCAGGCTGGGGTTACATTTCCGGTCTGAAGGGGTAGACCCCCATGGGGAAGAGAAAGAAGAATTTACAAATATACCATGAGATACCAGTAATTGAGTTTTACTATCAATTACTTTCATGCCTTTAACACCTGTGCTTGAGAACAAGATGTGAGATTTGTGAACAGGGTTGAAATTTCTACTTTTGCATATCATACATTGCATATCAACAGTGATTGAACTGGAGAGTTTGTTTGTGGTTTTCCACAATCTATGTAGGAATGAATTAGCTGAAGCTTGTTGCAATGCTGTCAAAGTTTTGATATACAGCCCTTTGAAGATTTGAGTGTCTGCCTCTATGGAGCCCTATAGTAACCATGCATTTAAAACAGAAGAAACTAGGAAATATGCACCTATGCTGTGTACACCTATGTACACAGCTTACCTCTGGTGTTCCTATAGGAAAAGCAGCTTTCAGAAGCTAAAGGTGGCCTATAATGATGCCATGAGGCTGCTGCTACAGGTACCTAGATGGCATAGTGCCAGCCAACTATTCGTGTCCAATGGTGTGCCCACATGTGAGGCCCTCCTAAGGCACTCCATGCATAACTTTATGTGCCGCTTGGATGAGTCAGATAACTGCATCATTGAGGTTTTAAGTAATCCTAGTATGAGCTGTCTCAGATACAAGTCTAGACTGAGAAATCATTGGCGTAAGAGCCTTTTAATGATATAATGTTTGTGATGTTCTTACATCTGTCCTCTGTAAAGTTTGTCTTGAGTATGTTCTGTTGTGTCTCGTTATGTGTATTTTATGTATATTTGTTTTTCTATGGACCCACTGGTGTGTCTGCAATAAAGCTGAATTGAATTGAATTGAATGCAGTCGTGTACACGGGATAGTGTTACACGACTGCAGTGATTCCATCCTGACTATCTGGTTAGTAATAATAATAACTGAACAAATATCATGTGTGTATCAGTGGGGCTTTGGCCTTTTCCGGACAGGCTGACAAGCGTTACCTGAAAACTGATTTTCCTAAGAACCCATGAAATATTTACATGCATTATTTTAGTCTATAGAGCTATACAGCTAAGCTTTTGATTAAGGAAACAATACGCAGATAACCATCGTTAGCATGCAGAGTGAACACAGCATCATAGAAGCTAGCATGCTAGCTAACTAGCCCTATGACTAAGCAAAATGACCCTATGACCAACCTAAAAAAAAAGCATGACAACATAGCATTATAATTTCATAAAACAAATTTGTAGCCCTTTTATTATTATTTTTTTTAAATAAAGAGCAAAAAGTTCTCACCAGGCTCATTGGTCATGGCAGACCAGGTCAAATACATGGTGTACAAGGTGATGACGGAGGACTGGAGTAGACCTGATCGTGGTTGAGATTCCTGAAGGCACACAGATAACGTAGTGATAAATCTTTACAATTATTACATTTACTGCATTTGTAACTTAAATGGGCATCTTATTGAGGATATGTTTCCTCAAAATGAGTCCTGAAGAATATATGAATTTGGAAATTAATTGTGATCCAAAGTTCACCCATCAGTAATAAAAAAGCTCAGATGATTCCATCCTCCAAAATGTCTGTTGACAGCTAAAGATAGCCAACAACTATATTAATATTAAAATGGTCGATTCTGTGCTGTACCTGTATTTTAGGCAGCACAGAGATCACAGAGGCCCCGATGCAGAGCAACATGTTGAAGCTGATGAAGAACTTGTTGATGAGGCAGCCCTCAGGCTTGGTGTAGAAGACGAAGAACAGCGCAACAGCAACAAACGACATGATGTAGTTGAAGATTGTTACCGCCAGCAAAGCTAAAGTTAGAGAACAGAATGAGGGAAACATAAATCAACTTCTTTGATTCCCACTGGGACCACTAGACCACTCTCTCTCACACATACACACCTCAGACAAAGTGGTTCATTTTGAATCTACCAGTCTATCAACACTTCTGGAAAAAAATATAACTTAAGGAATGTCACAAGAGTGCATACATTTTTTAGCATGGCTGGTCCCAGTGGGAATCAATCCCATAACCTCGGTAGGGTTAGTGCCATGTATACTGTATACTGGCCATTTATTTTCTGATCACTTCTCCAGTAGCAGTCTGAATGACCGACCTGCATACCAGCCCCTGGCACTGCCAGTTTCCATCCTGTCCACCCAGGACTCGTTCCAGGAGTGGGCAAAGTCTACCAGCAGCACCAGCTGGATCAGGATGAAGATGAAAGCTCCAAAGGTGCCCACTACAAACCAGGCTGCAACAACAGACACAGGCAAGGGAACACAATATACACGTAACAGTAAATTAATCATTTATTCTGCATCAGCAAAACTTTGTGTACATTGGATGTTTTGTTCTCAATCACCAAGGAAAGCCTAAAATTAATTGGAAAATATGAAAAAAAACGATTCTTACCGTGAGTAAAAGGACCCTCGGGAATGTAAAAGGCACCAACTGTAACTGCCACCATGGCAGCAATCTTAAAGAACCAAAACCTGGGAAAGACAAATCATGAATTACTTTATTATTAATTTGTACTCTTCCCATGACCACGCCAAGATAAATATATTCCAAGGGGAGATCCGATTAAGAGCATTTCTTAATAAATATAAAATGGCATCACTCAGGCAATAATGCTGCTTGTGATTTATTTTTTCTATTTTCAGCATATTTGATCAGTGACCCACAGAGAAGCATTTCTTCTATGCAGAACGCTGTGAGTCATTTGACTGAGTAAAATGCCAAACAAGAGAATCTTACATAGCAAGACGTAATGTGTTATGCATGGTGAATCAATTTCAGTTGTTTCCTAGTTTCCCAAGACCTCTCAGATCTTATCAAACAATTTCAAAGGTTTATTTTGTTACGTGGCAATTTAAAGTTAATTGCACTTTGTCTAGTTGGTGAGAGCAGCTCAACGAAGCTATAACACAATAGATGTCTCAGAGTATTTATTAAATCAAAAGAAAATGCTTGCAAGCAGACACAATACGTTTTGCAACCAAGAGGGCAAGAGCAGGTTACATCAGTCAAGCTTCATACGGTTTAATATGCTGAGTCACATGACTGAAACTATCTCTTCATGCTCCAACTCCCTACGACTCGTCCTGCGCTCCCAGGAACGGCTTGTCCTTGACATTTCCAACACAACTGTCTTTCATAACAATGCAACAGTTTAATAAACCTTCAGCTAATAATCATGAGAAAAGAGGAAACATATACTCCTCTCAGCTCAGTAGTTTTCCACTGGCTGCGACTATACTTATGCATACATTTTATTGCAGTTTATACTTTAAGCATGTTATAAGCACACTTGCATTATTATTTTCCATAACACTATCCTGCATACATGTTTCATACCTGCATACAGGTATGAATGAGAAGATGGGCAATACTGAGTTGTGTTGCTAATAATCAGACTGAACAGTTGCTGCAATGCTTACCCGTTATGGATGGCAGCGCGGGGGTCTCTGCTGTTCTTGACGTTGATCATGGCGATGGCAAACAGCAGGAAACACATGCTCATGCCAAAACACACCCGGTACACGGCCTTGTAGCCCACGAACAATTCACATTTGACATCGCCGTGGAGACCGGGGATAGAAGAGCCCGCTCCGTCTTCGCAGAAGCCTGGAATCTGCAGTAAACAACAGCAACTAACATTCAAACTTTATTTAAACTATAAAACTATGTTCCATCAGTCAACACGGTCCCGCCCAGGATGTTGGGAGTTTGAGCATGCAGCATTGGGTTGTATGCAACATTATACGCTATGTCTCTTTACAGATGAGGCTCTGCTTCGAATCGACACCCATGTTAACTTTGGGGCGGCTGTGACTCAGGAGGTAGAGCGGGTCGTCCACTAATCAAAAAGTCGGCGGTTCGATCCCAGGCTCCTCCAGTCCGCATGTCGAAGTGTTCTTGGGCAAGACACTGACGGTTGCCCCCAAATTGCCCCCGAAGCTTCGCCTTCGGAGTATGAATGGTTAGTTTGCCCTGATGTGCAGGTTGGCACCTTACATGGTAGCACCCTGCCATCAGTGTATGAATGTGAATGTAGCGTAAAGCACTTTGAGTGGTCGGAAAAGACTAGAAAAGAGCTATATAAGTACAGACCATTTAATTTACCTGATTTTTCCATTTTATAGACTTCCTTTTATGTGATAATTATTTTTACTGTATTATTGTATCATTATTTTACCCTCTATTCTTGTTTTTTTTTTTTTTTTCATGTGGCGCCTTCTTATTTTCCCTTGTTTTAAGGTATGAGTATGCTTGTTTTCATGATTGTTAAAGCACTTTGTAAACCCTGTTTAAAAGTATTATACAAATCAAGTTACATTATTATTCTGTCATTTTTCTGTTATCATATCAAGTTCAAGTGGAGACATTTCAGAATGTTCTTTTCACTTTCACAGGTCAGTAGACCAAACATACTTGGATGAGTCACCATCATGATGAACTAAACTATGAAGTCGCAAAGTGAGTCATTCTTGCGCGCCTCCGCAGCTGTCACTCCACAACATGCCTGCACATCAGTATCGTCAGTCCGCCCGTACCCGTTTGAGCTGCTGATCCACGCCAGGCGACAGCATGATGCAGGCTATGACGGTCCCGAGCAGCAGGATGAAGGCGTAGATGACTCTGGTCACCGTGGAGTTCCTGCTGTTCGGACAGCATCTGCACATCAGACATGTGGCGCTGCTGCACAGGCATGGCACCTATGGAAAACACAAAATCAGATATCCACCGTCTGAAAAAAGCGACATCTACTCAGAAAATTCGCCTTTTGTCACCGACACTACTGCACTCAAATTCCAACGCTTTTTGAGACGTTAAGTAACACACGTCCAGGTCAGACAAAAATACACTTTTCTTCTATATTTTAGAGATATTGCCTGATGAACCTCCCTAAAATTGATTAATATGGTTTTGTAAATTCTTCTCTTGACTAATGTTGTGTTCAATGTCATATCGGAAGAAGCGGGATGACATCTCGTTTCAACAACAGCGATCGCGTGTTTAACTTGTTGGAACACCTACAAGCTGTAGTGACTGTAAGGGCTTTTTTGGATGTTTACAATCAGCCAATGTTAATATCTTCTTCTGAAAGACCTTGAGGAGCAATGCAGATGTCGGAGCCTGCAAAAGCTACCTACTTGTCCTTCTTGTATTTACCACTAGGAGGCTGATGTGACTGGTTTTTCCCATGTCGGCAGCTGGTATTGAAGTGACACAAATGTGGCATAATGTTTTGCATCAGATGGGAATGAGAAAAGACATTGTTAAACGTTGATGTGGTATATATGTCTATGTCTATATGTGTACAAGTATCATGTGATACTACAATATCATCTGATGATCCATTGCTTTTGGTCTTCGTCCAGACTCTTGAACCCACCTGCTAATGACCTTTGCCCCTAATCTACCAAGATTGTACGGCCTAGTTTACAGGACCTTGAGACTGGAATGCAGGAGGGAGTTTTCTCCCTCAGTGATAGGAGTAACATTCCCACAGGACAGGATGCAGGAAGGAGGATTTGTCCTTGGAGGCTGAATAATGTCAAAAGTCCCAGTTACAGGATGAGACAATCACAGGACTGTGAATGGGCAGAAGGGGCAAGTGAACTCGGAAAATTCCAACCCAATGTTGTACAGTAGCCACGTCCACCGATAACCCGGTTGCATCTGTCAATATAGACAGTAATGTAAACCCACCAACCGGTTTCATACACAGGGAAATACCACTCAATTTGGCGATTCATAGCCCATATGTTGCTTCTGTGGCATAGGAGCCAGGACAGCCAGACACAAACAGGACTGTCACCAAGTGGGTTTTTTATTTTGTATTGCAGATAAACAAACACACATGCAATTCCACACAATGTACAGCGAGGTTCAGATTCAGATATTTTAATTCCATGCCAAGATAAATATGTTCCGACCGAGAGCATCTCTTCGACCTACCTAGGCAAAAGGAGAGCCAAGTGAGGTCAATATTCAGCCCTCATATTTCAGGCTGTACAGCGGTCCAAAAAGATATGAGCGTGACCAGCCGTCAAACGTCCACAGTGTCTGCAACATTGATTCTGAATGCCAGTTTGTTTTGACTTTTTTCTGGGAGTTATGAAAAACCACACACCCATTCGTGCTCTTTCTCCCATTTTTGTAGTCAGATGAGTGATTCTCCATCAATGGGATGCTTTCATACAAATCCCCAATCACTTTTCTTTGTACTCTTCAACTTGTAAACATCTGTGTGACTCCCGGAGGCCCTTGTGGCTTAGCGCCCCCCTCATTTCTTTCATAAAGTAGTGGTGGATTTGCCAGTATCTGTAGAAGTCTTGTCTTAATGATCCCTCAGGCTTCCTTCGTCAGGCTGTAGACCGTTCTGAAAAAGGTCTCTTGATACAGACACTGGATAGTTACATTTGTTGTTTCAGTGCAACCTTTATCGTCCAATCACAACAGGATGCATTTGAGGTACTTTGTGTAGCATTTTCATTTATCAGTAAATCATTACCAAAAAAACCCTGAAGAGGCCACCGCTGAGAAGACTGGCAGCTTCTACCTCCTCTACCTCGACACTGCATTTGACATTGTGTACTTCCGGATTTGGCAGGAAATCTGCGGGATTGCTTTCCGGTGCAAAACTGGAATAAACAGAGCTAAAGCTTCCACATTTGATCCTCTTCAGTAAAGACAAAGGAAGCAACATCCTCTTTGTGACCGGAGCATGGTCTCATTTCTTGACAGTAAATATACCAAGGTATTACAGTTAATTTAACAATGATATATTTAGGTTTTAAAATGCTATATGTAGTCTAATGAACTCTAATAAAATCAGATCCCAAAAAACATGTTGAAATAACAAAGTGTAACTGTGGACAGTGTCTGATTGTCTGACAATTGCAGGAAGCTTGTTCCAGGTGGACGGGGGAGCTGTACTTTCAAATGAGGGGGAAATGGCAGGGAGTACTGCATCTTGAGAGTATGTATTACAGGGAGCGTTTAAATATCTCTAATATCTTGAGGTGCAAGGCCATGTAATGACAGAAAACCAGTAAGAGAGAACGGGTTGTTTGTGGTTGCTGGTGTATATACTATACTACCGCTGCTGATTGAGGGAGCTGCTCGTGTGCACAAACATTCTAGACTGTCGAATAACACAAGTCTTTCAACTGACTGGTATTCCCCTTCATCTTCTGGATAAGTTTCACTTTCGTATAAAAAGAAACAGCACATCCATCTGGTCAAATGGCCTGTTTATTAACGGTCAGTGCACTGCTATCTATGCTGTCCCTCTACAGCGTATCTTCAAGACAACCGACTTGGCCTGGAGGATTGTAAACAAGTTAATACCCTAGACAGACAGACAGGCAGGAAGGCAAGGTCAGCTTAGCACAAACCAGGACCGGGCCATGATTACGTGTACCAGATAACATCCAGTTAGCCTATGGGCAATCAGGCCAAGCTTGGGGTTGGTCTTGAGCTGGACACCGGGCCAGCTGGGTCAAGAGGCAGCAGCTAGAACCAGGGATGCTTTATGATGACCACCATCATTTTCGCTTCTATGTTTCATGATTGTACACGTGCAAATAAATCAAATAAACCCCCAGCAGCTGGTTTATTTGTGTAAAATCTAGTGGTGCATCGTCTTCACCCTGTGTTTACTTTATCAGCAAGGGCAGAGTGTAGACAAGAAAAGCAATATAACTTTATTTCCTGCTGCTGCAAGCTGACCTTTCATACAACTGTACACGTTCTAGTATTTGATCTCTATAAAAAAAAACATAAATAAATAACTACAATCTCCCAAACTCTATATATAGTTATATATTTCCATACTGCGATATACATGCTGGTGTTACTGTCTCTGTGGTGTGGACTAAACCCAGTTCTGAACATGCCACAAAACAGAGTTAATCCAATTAATCACGTGTAAACAGATGACCGAGTGTGTTATGATTAACCCTTTCCTGTGAGCTCCTTCAACTCATGACTACTGGCCAATTCTGGGCTTCTAACAGTGAACATCTTTAACAGGGATCAGTACTTCAAGCTATCAAGGTGCCCCTGTAACACAGTACAGCACTGT
Organism: Hoplostethus mediterraneus; assembly: GCA_034670385.1. Classification (NCBI taxonomy): domain Eukaryota; kingdom Metazoa; phylum Chordata; class Actinopteri; order Trachichthyiformes; family Trachichthyidae; genus Hoplostethus; species Hoplostethus mediterraneus. Next base: position 546,595 of record JAXDDW010000041.1, read on the forward strand.
CATATGTACACACATAGCCTATGGAAAAACAACAAAACAGACAGCAGCCTAAATTGATAGGCTTAGAGAAATAGAAAAAAAAAATAGCGCCGATCTCCATTCAAAAATCCGGCAATTTAAAGTGTCTTTGCTTCGCGGACACCATCCGTAGCCCGTAAAACAGGACTTCGGACCTTTTCTGACTCGTTACCTTCCACTAGTAAATTCGGTATATATACGACCCGCAAACCAACAGCTGCTTCAATAAAAAAACAACATTTTGAATTGTCTGTCTGCTGTTGCCCCTGATAGTCTTCCACCACAACACGGCGCGGTGGGCGACAGCGAGCAGCGTGAACCAATCCAATAAAAGTTTAATTGAACCGGAACACGAGCTGCTCGGTGGGTGTCGGTGCGCGTGTAAACCCTGACGGTCCGTGAAAGGTCTTGAATCGTGTTCTGCGGTAACTGTCAACATTAAACTGTCAGATTTTTGAATGGCATTTTGGCGGTGTGTCCTCTCCCAAGAACGTCTCGCGCCTAGACTCTGGGAATATAACCTGTTGCTCGCGCTGAGTGACATCATCCTATCACGCAATGTCAACTAACAGTTTTTCTATCGATTTCTATCGACACCCAACACGGTGGATGTGTACGTGTATATTCTTACCCAGCTCGCGACAGAAAAGGCCCCCAGCACGGCTCCCATGACTGTCCGGTGTCGGTACAGGAGCGGACAGTCTGTAAATCAGTTTTCTTCCTCCCGTTACTTCTCTTCCCCTCCAGGTTGGATTCCAACCGTAAATAAAAAGGTAAATCAAATGTTTCAACTGTCAGATAACTAAATAAAACGGTGTCACCAGTTACTGACACCTACTGTTGTGGGTACGATGTACTTCTTTCATCAGACGATGGTGCTCAACGCTTGGTTTTGCAGTGCGATTTTTTTTTTCTCTCCCGTGCGTCATGCAGGATGACGTCAGAACTGTACACAGACAACTGTTGCATTCAGGTGCTCCTCGTAAGCTCGAGAGGCCGAGGAATTTTGGTCAGATAAAATAACAAAATGGATCTGTAACAAAAGAGGTTTTCGTGGCTGTTGTTTTTTTTATTTCAGCAATCAAACGGAACAGGGCTTCTTTTTGCTAAAGCGGTGGAATGAGGAGGTGTAACTTTATGTTTTAACTAATTTAATAGCCAAAGTTTTTTGAATAAGTGAATGATCAGATGTTGACACTCCATACCTTCCGGCCCCTAAGCGTTATCTTTTAGGGGGGTCCTCCCTATGTTCCTAGGGCTCTATGTTCCCAGGGATACTGGTGACTTTCATCACTGGGGCATCGATCATAATGCCAGAATCACAAAATGAATATCCAGAGTTATGTCCAGTGAATAGTGATTTAAAGTAGGTGATTATAGCTTTGGAGTGGCATATAATCGTCTGGGGAAAACAGACAAATAAGACAAAAACACAAGAGGTTAAACACATCACACAACAATGCACATGAATATAATAAATCAAAGTCAAGTCACTCCTGAAGTGTCCATGCTGAAAGAAGGGGGGGGGGGGGGGTAATAGGTTTAAGATGACTTGTAATGATGATATGGGCCTAACAGGAACAAAACTGAGGAACAATCAAGAGTAAAATCAAGTTGCCGGTATTCTTGGACAGAGACAAGGTGACCTGACTGCCACCCCATGAGAAAAGGAGTGAGAAGGTAAACAAGTGGTAAACTTAAGTAGGAGTGAAAACAGGTGAATACACTCAGGTAAACGAGTGGGGGTGGGGACCAAGGTGTATTCTAACCAATATACTGAGAGCATTACATGAGGTGGAAAGGAGAGTGAGATGGGGAGTGGAGGAAGTGTATCAAAATTAGGGATTGGTGATTACTCTAATACACTTCTTAAGAACCTGAACCTGTATGTATGTTATGGACATCACTCATTGCTTCACAGGGATCTATGTTCCCAGGGTTCTATGTTCCCAGGGTTCTATGTTCCCAGGGGTTCTATGTTCCCAGGGGTTCTATGTTCCCAGGGGTTCTATGTTCCCAGGGTTCTATGTTCCCAGGGTTCTATGTTCCCAGGGTTCTATGTTCCCAGGGTTCTATGTTCCCAGGGCTCTATGTTCCCAGGGGTTCTATGTTCCCAGGGTTCTATGTTCCCAGGGCTCTATGTTCCCAGGGGTTCTATGTTCCCAGGGTTCTATGTTCCCAGGGGTTCTATGTTCCCAGGGTTCTATGTTCCCAGGGCTCTATGTTCCCAGGGGTTCTATGTTCCCAGGGCTCTATGTTCCCAGGGGTTCTATGTTCCCAGGGTTCTATGTTCCCAGGGGTTCTATGTTCCCAGGATTCTATGTTCCCGGGGCTCTATGTTCCCAGGGGTTTTATGTTCCCAGGGTTCTATGCTCCCAGGTCCCTATGTTCCCAGGGTTCTGTGTTCCCAGGGCTCTATGTTCCCAGGTGTTCTATGTTCCCAGGGTTCTATGTTCCCAGGTGTTCTATGTTCCCAGGGGTTCTATGTTCCCAGGGCTCTATGTTCCCAGGATTCTATGTCCCCAGGGTTCTATGTTCCTAGGGGTTCTATGTTCCCAGGGCTCTATGTTCCCAGGCGGTGTTCTATGTTCCCAGGGTTCTATGTTCCCAGGGGTTCTATGTTCCCAGGGCTCTATGTTCCCAGGGGTTCTATGTTCCCAGGGGTTCTATGTTCCCAGGGGTTCTATGTTCCCAGGGGTTCTATGTCCCCAGGGTTCTATGTTCCCAGGGTTCTATGTTCCCAGGGGTTCTATGTTCCCAGGGGTTCTATGTTCCCAGGATTCTATGTTCCCAGGGCTCTATGTTCCCAGGGTTCTATGTTCCCAGGTGTTCTATGTTCCCAGGGTTCTATGTTCACAGGGTTCTATGTTCCCAGGGGTTCTATATTCCCAGGGGTTCTATGTTCCCAGGATTCTATGTTCCCAGGGCTCTATGTTCCCAGGGTTCTATGTTCCCAGGTGTTCTATGTTCCCAGGGTTCTATGTTCCCAGGTGTTCTATGTTCCCAGGGTTCTATGTTCACAATAGAATAGAATAATAGAATAGAATAGTTGAACAATAGTTGAATAGTTAGTTAGTTGAATAGAAAATTTGAGAGGTTTGTTTCCTTGAGTTATGTGACCAAATCTGCCATCCTGTGGGAAAACATTGTCACTGCACTTTCAAGTTTCATCAACTTGAATTTAAGACTTTGTAAGACCTTTTAAATGACAAGTACAATGAAACATAAGACGCATTTCACATTTGAAAATATGTGAAAAAGTGTAGACCTATCAGAATATGGTCATGGGACTCATTTTTCAACAGAACAGCGCACCAAAAAAAGTTTTGAGACCTCTAAAACTGAATTGCTAAAATGCTACATTTAATTGCATTCAAGACCATTTAGTTTTTTTGCAAAATGATACACACATGCACCATTTGGATTACTCTTTCAAAGCAGCGACAACACACTGGTGTACTTTATACAAAACACTGCTGTCTTTAGTACTTTGTAACCCTTTTTAATTTTCTCATACAGGCTTCCAGTACAATACATATACTCACATTTCAATGAATAGAAAGGCTTCAGAAAAAAAAATATATATCCAGCTTCTTTTTTTTTTTGCCATTGCAGGTTTTTACAACAACAAAAATAATTACAGTAAAATTACAGTGCAATGGTAAACAAAAAATAGGACTGTAAGGGATGGGGTGGATGGTTTATAGATCCGCCTTCTGTTTGTGGTTGGGTCAGACACATTCAGTCAAAACTACAAGCTACAGGCAAGGTAGATACTCCCACAGGAAACATGTCTCCGTCTACTGCCTGGTCCCCTTCTTTGTTCTTGTCCTCCTCCTCCTCCTGTGTGTACAGTGTGTAGTGTTTTGCAAGAAGTGTGTTGCAGAATTGCAAACAAAGTGCAAAGCAGAAAATGTGTTTGTAGTTTTGGGGCTTTTGTTTAAGGCATGGTTACAAAAGTTAAGGCTTGGATGCTTTTGTCTAAGCATTCACTTTCAGTGTGTGTAAGCAATTGGCAAAAACTGTAAGACCTTGAGTTTAGATAATATAATTGAATTTTAAACACAATTTATGTCTTATATTTATACCTTTGCAGAGGTTCAGATCATAAAATGTAGCTATTCAGACCAGCAGACACATTACATTAGAGTCATTCAGCAGATGTGACTTACAATAAGTGTATTCAACATAGGTAGGTAGAGAACTACTAGTCACCAGAAATCATAAGTGCATTTCCTTCCTAAACAAGCAACTAAGAGCAAAACCAGTGCTAAGGTAAAAGTGCAATAAGTTAGCTACCTACTTTTTATTTAAACAAATGAGACAAATAAGTGAAGCAAATAAACAAGAGCTAAGATAAATAAGTGAAGACAAATAAGCAAGTGCACATTGTGCCAAGCTCTGTAGGTTTGCTGTGAAAAACTCAGAGGGGGAGAAATATGTTATGACTTGTCCTGTACGGTGAGAGGCGCTTCAGTCTGGTCCACTGAACTTTTATTTATTGTAACAGCAGATGCTTGGGTGTATTTTAGCATTTACATTCCACTTCTTGCTGTATCACTGCAAAAAAACACACCCAGCTTTGAGGAAAACCTATTTTCAGAGCGGGGCGAACAGATCGGTGGTCCGTCTTTGGCGAACAGATGTGGAGAGAAGACTTGGCTTGAGATCGGCCTTAAAGGGGAAGTGCAGAGTGATATGTGATGTTCACAATATGACAAATAACCGCAAGGCTACTTCTGTGGTGGACTATAGGTTATGATGGTGATGCTTATTGCTTTCCATCTTTCTACATGCCATTTCACAACAATGCAGTCAGGGTGCATACCTACTGTAAGAAATGATTCATATAGCTACAGGTTGTTCAGACAGGAACCGGCTAGTCAAGTAGAAACATGCCAGGCTTACATATTATACTCTTAATGCTCTTTTCCATGGAGGGGTGAGGTCATGATTCATCTCAGGCTGTTGAGGTTTTACCCTGTTCCTTCCTAACTTTTGAATCAAATGGTGCAAATAATTGGAAATTGGAACAACTTTTGGTCTTCACACAGTCATCAGTTTTATTTAATACATGATCAAATAATAAGTAAGTAAGTAACTCTATTTAAAAAAAACATCAAAAGTGGCTAAGCCATAATTATTGTCACAGTTCTTCAATATTTGAAGGATTCCTTTGACCAGCTGCACATTTCAGATCTCACCACTGGTTCTCAATAGGATTGAGATCAGGACTCATCGCTGGCCACTCCACTCCTTCTCTTTGGTTTTATCGGTCCACAGAACATTTTCCCAGAAGGATTTAGGTTTATCCAGCTCGGTCTTGGAAAAGATCAATCAGGCCTTCTTGTGTTTCTTTTTCAGCAGTGGGGTCTTCTGTGGCCAGTTCATTTTCAAATTGATTTATAAATTCTACTATCAACTTTTAAGGCTCTACACGGTCAAGCCCTAAACTACTCAACTGACCTTTCATCCCCCGATGAGCCCGAGCGTAACCTAAGATCTTGTCCCGACTAAGCACTAAATGTGACCTGGCCTTTGCCATCAGGGCCCCTAGTCTTTGGAACGCCCTGCCCAAAAAACTTTATTTTTTTTAACTTTTAGTACCACATTTCATTTTGCACTTTATTATGATTGTTTTTCTATTTTTCCTTCTTGAGATTTTAGTGCTATACAAGTAAAGTTTATTATCATTATTATTATATTACATTGTACATATTATCTACATACAATGCAAGGGTGACAAAAATCTTGACCAGTCCCAAGAAAACAATGTTTCTGACAAAAACTCGACTTGACTTGAGAAAAGCCCCATCAGGGCAGAGGGTTGTGGAGGAAATAGGTTAGCTGCTGGGATGTGGAATTAGGACCGTTTTTGATTCCTGTCCAATAACTATTTACATTGCAGTCCACCGCCTGTGACATCAGAACCTGGACTTTATAACTGACTGGACAGAGGCAGGCGCTTGCTAACAGCAGTTTTAACACCATCTTCACTCTCCTGAGGAAGGGAGGCAGACTAAAAGAAAGACAGAACACAGAAGGAAGAGCTAAGATGGACAGAAGAGAAAGCATGCTGGTTGGCTCCTTGCTCTTGTGTATCATCACTCAGGTAAGACATGACAATTCCTCAACATTGCAATTCTCATCCCATCATGTCTGATTTGATCATGAGCCAAAGTGAGATACAGGCACATGCATTTGGATGAAAATGGTATAGGGGAGAACGGGGTAAAATTAGCCACTTTTTACATTTAGTGCTACTAAGCCAAATTAAATGTGTATTTATTTCAAACAATAATTGCTATGTATACTTAAGGTTGCTTTTTTTTTTCTGTAACTAGTACAGTTTTAGAAGTATGACACTAAAAAGTTGGTTTGTCTCAACTAGTGGCACATTTTACCCCACAACCATTTATGACCTCATATTGTAGCTTATGCAGCTCTAAATGAATATATGATAAAGCCTCAAACACATCTACTTCTATTTAGACACACGACTCATCTTTACAACAATTAAATCAGTTGATGTAGCAATAATCACATTTTTTGACCAGGCTGCCACTTTCTCCTTGTATACTCCTCCATCACAGATTCAGGGGAATTAATTAATCTTCCTAAATCTGTGATCACGATTCATTTTGTGTGCGGTTGCCTAGATACAAGGGGTGGATCTTTCTCCCCTATCATTACACAGAAATTTGATCATTAAATGAATTCTGTAGAAGGGGTACTATGATCAAAGCTGTAAGCTGTAATCAAAGGAGCTGGATGTTCTGTGATATGAGATGTGACTAGCTGCCACTACTCATCATCACTCAAGCGATGAGGGGAATTGATACTGCATTATAAATTGGATTATATTAAAGGGAAAAAACACAACTCTAAAATAGATAGGAATGGCCATCAACATCAGGTTGCCGATCTTGTTTGTTTCACCTCCAGCCCCCCTTTTGGTCTTCAAAAGGAATTTGGCATAAATGCCATCGACCGATATGCCAGTGCAATGATGATATGCAATGATGAATGCATAAGATGAGTTAAAGCCAGACAGTATAGGGGTTGAAGGCGTTTCACAATGTCTTTATATGGGGCTTTCTGAGAGCACACATTCTGAGACATCACACGTGTCAAAACACATCACACATCACAAAACGTGTCCAGGATCTTTTTTTGGTTAGCCCTGTTCCTCTTGTCGTTTTCAACGAACAATAGCGCTGAAGTGCTGCGGTCAGCTCAACATTTGCAGAATGGAAAACTCCATTGTCTTTGAAGACGGAATCTCACGGTGGTTGAATAAACAGCCTCTTTGTGCCTTATCGAAAGTGATAACTGTCTCTAATCAACAGGTTACACACATTACCTGTTAATCCAATACTTTTACAGCATAGCTTCATTTTGTCTGATCCCATGTTATGCTCTATTTGTCATATGTAAGAGCTAATTGTTGTTCTTTCCTTAACAACATATACTACTTTATGCATTTTGTGTGTCAAAACATGGCCAGGATGTAGATAAGGTTCTTTTTTCCTCCGTGTAGGTGACTTTCTTTCCGGTACTGAAACCTCCAGATGTCTCATGGTTGCAACCTGTAGCACTTGCATAGGGCAGTGGTGAGCTTGAGGAGATGAGGTTGCATTTGCATTCAGAGTCGTTTTGACACGTTGGGCATTGAGATTGTCACATCACATGAAGCAAAACAAATATAACTTATTTGATTTTTATATTTACTGATAAAAATATGTGTAGTGGCCATGAACAACAAACAACAGGCAAACAACAAACTATAAAAACAAAATTAGATCTGCACAAAAGCATACTTTTTTTTTTGCTATACATGACTCATATTAGACCAAAATGTTAGACAAAAGCTAATATTCCTAAGGTCATATAGTGGTCTTGAGATCACAGTACCAGGTCAGACATTCTATCATTGGCTAAAACAAAGATTTTGAAAAAGACTGAGCGGGTAGGTAATAGTCCTGGAACAAACAATGTGCTGCAATGTGCTAGACCAACTATTGTATAAAACCACCTTCCTGTTGTGTGACACCTTTAGATTTTCAGGCTGACTACATCAAGGTGATACTGCGGTTGTATGTACTCTCAGCAGTTTCAATACAGGGCACCTTCAGGTCTGCGCCTCTCAGAACCTTGGAGCATAAAAGCAAAGCAAAACGCAGGTTCATTTAGGTCACATGAGATCTGTGGTACATCAGACAACTAGGTTGTACCAAAACATCCTGCTGAAGGAGAGGTACTGATAAGTTGGTGAAATTTAAGTTCACAGGTTAAATTACTCTTAAAATCAACTGAAGTAAAAAGTAACTCATTTAAAATGTTACTTCTAAATACATATGATCTTTACCATGCAACATAAAATGGATGAGAGGAGAGTTCAATATGTGATATTGTTCAATGCTCTAAAAATTTGATCCTGAAATGCATGTAATAAATAAAAACTAAAAATGTTCATACTTTATGAGCCCGCAAAGCTAGCAAGAACCAGGCTAACACAAACCGATAATACTGGGTGGAAGTTAACTAAGCTACTAGCATGGATACATTTGAGTGTGTAATGTTACAGCTAGTTAACTTGACGTTTCCTCCATATGCTAGTGCAGGTTTGATGCAGATGAAATGTGCTATTGCTGATGCGATTTCAAAATGTAGCTATAATATGTAGTATAACAGTTACAATGAAAGGAAAAGGACATCTGACCAGTACACAAACAGCCTGGATAACAGTAAGCAGAGCAATTGTAATTTGTCACTGCTGACAACAGGGTGTCTTTTTTTTAACCTTGGCTCTGCTGATCCTCCCTGTCTGCGGTAGGTGCGGTGTCAGGTATGTGGCGGGTCGTGCCGGTGCCCGTCCGCTGCGCTGCGCTGCCCCGCCGGCGTGCCGCTGGTCCTGGACGGCTGCCAGTGCTGCCATGTCTGTGCCAGGCAGGAGGGCGAGGCCTGCACCCCACGGCTGCCCTGCGACACCCAGAGAGGGCTGCAGTGTGACTACAGCGCCAGCTACCCCGGAGGTCCGGGAGAGTGTGTCGGTGGGTACAGGATCGGGTTTTGGTTTTGACACGGATAGCGATAGTTTGGGATTGAAGCTGCCAATAGACGATATCTGTGCCAATATTCTTGTCAATGGCGGGAAACAGAAACAGAAACAGAATTTAAGACCATAGGACAATAAAAGTCTCCATTGGAACCCAGGATAATACTACTGCAGCTGCTACTGATATCAAACCTTTGACTCATTAGATTAGATGGATCTTTATTGTCCCTGATGGGAAATTGCAGTTATGCAATACATACACCTTCCCGACTATGCTGCACCAAGGCTGTACCTAAGAAAATAGCAGCTTCTGTTCTTGCATAAGGGAGCGAGTAAGCATCGGATAGGTTTAGTGTTTCTCACAGTTGTCCACACACGTCTCTCCTCTCCAGTAACAGTGAGTAACAGTGAATTAACGGTAAGCCCTTCTCTCCTCTCCCACTCGTTCTCCCTTTGCTGTGGTCAGGTCAGAACGACCTGGGGTGTGAATTAAATGGCGTGAGGCTGGAGGAGGGCCGGGCCTTCCAGCCGTCCTGTGCCCAGCTGTGCCACTGCCTCGGCGGCGGGGTGACCTGCGTGCCCCTGTGCACCGACGACCTCCATCTGCCCACCGCCAACTGCCTCAACCCTCAGCTGGTGCGCCTACCGGGACGCTGCTGTAAGGAGTGGGTCTGTGATGGCTTGGACAACAGTATCTACCCAGACCCCTCAGCAGGTAATGGGTTATTAGCTTAAAGGAAAAGTCCACCTTAAAAACATTTGGTAACACTTTATATTAAGGTACACATATTCACCATTAGCATGCATATTACTAGCATATTGGCTCTTTATTAGTCATTAGTCAGACTACTTATGTTAGCTAACGTTGGGTGGCTAATGTACAGGGATAATACAGTACGTCACTAGCTAGCTAGCTAACTACTACTACTAACATTAGCTAACGTTAGCAGATACCTACCCTCGTAGTCGCATATGTATGAGGAAGCGTATATCTTAAACCCCTTACCCATTTTGGTGGCAGGAGTTTTAGATGTCAACCTGCATATGCGATGGACATCAGCTATGCTCATCTTTGGTAGCTCCTGAAGGCATCTTGAGTACAACAGCGCCATATTTAGGGCCCCTAGGATTCCGTTTTCACAGAATGGCAGATGGAATTGGCCTTAGATCGCGGAATTTCTGTTTTTTCACTAAATTGGCAATTTTTCTCTGAACCAGCGCATTTGTGTTTCTTTTTTTTTAATATAACTTTCCTACATTGGTCTGCTCACTAACTTCCAGCAGTTTACAACCGTTTAAACCAATGAAAAGGGGGAGAGGGAGGGAGGGAGGCCTATACATTTTGTCTGACATGTATTGACACGACTCAGGCGCATGATACATTTTTCTGACACATATGCGCCCATGACGAGACAAGCTAGAGAGGGGAAGGAGAGATAAGCGCCTCTGATGAAAAAACTTAAAATATCCGCAGAAGTGCCAGCCAAGACATTAAAGAACTTTATGCAGATGGATGTTGTTTTGTCGCGTTTGCTCGCATTCCCTTGACCGTGTACGCGTAAGTACAATTAATGAGCATTTAGCGAGCCGACTACACCGCACTGAAAGGGCTCGCCATGGCAGTGCAGGATGACTGGCTGGTCTACACTGCAGTTTCAAAAAGAGAGAAACTTACACAGAAACTTGATCCCGTGCCACTACTTTATCCTGTTACATGGAAGTACATCTGGCTGATCTTTCTCTCAATCAGGGTTGGGTTTCTGCAGAAAACACTTTCTGCCGGCAGAAACTAGCAATTCCGGAAATATTGAAAATGGTGCAGCCACTGGCTCAGCAATTGAAGTTCTAAATTTATAGTAAGATTGTGGGATGCTTCTTAAGGATTGCTAGTTGAGAATTTATTAGGGTTTCAAGAACAGAGAAATTGGTAGAAACAACTGATTTGAAAAACACAATCAAGTTTATTTAGTTGATATTCATACAGCATATGCTATAACATCAAAACTGAGTTTATACTGCTGCATTAATTTATAGACTCAACTGCCATTTAAGCATGTCAACCTTTGGCAAGGAAATTAAGGAACCCAGTATAGTCAGTCAATCACTAATCCATTGTGATTAGGTGCACTACAATGTTGAATTCAGTAGTCCAAGTCTATATGTCCTCTGAGCATCCTGTAACAGAGAACCAACTTTGCGGCTTTGGCCACACCAAGCCGGTTTCGGAGTTTGCTGTGCACAAGTCCAAAGGTGGAAAACACTCTCTCAATTCAAGCAGAAGAAGCACAAGCGGCAGGCAGCTGTATCACAGTGTCCACTAACCCTTCTGGAAAATTGTACTTCTGCAGTCCTTTCCACCATGTCAGAGGTGCCATTTCAGCTGTTTTGAAGAAAAATGCCCTCTCATGTTAGTTATCAAGGGTCAGGCCTTTGAGGGGGCTTCCCTTTTATGATCTTCAAAGGCCTGTCCTTTGAGGGAGGCTAGGAGGTAGAGGCTGACCAAGCAGAACAGCCAATGAAATAAGTAAGTAACTGCCAATTTTGACTGAAATACATGATCTACAGGACTATTTCTGCCATTTCTGCCAAAATGATGGCTGAAACATATTTCTGCCCTGCCGGCAGAAACTTATTTCTGCCATGGCAGAAACCGACAAGCGGCAGAAACTGCCAACCCTGCTCTCAATACAAGAATCTTGTCACAGACAAGAGAGAATCCCTCAGTGACATTTCTACCAAACAGCCATCCTGCATTTCAATGGTGAAAATGAAAGAGCTGAACTTGAGCTTGATCTGAACCTAACCTGGTTAAATGAGTTTAAAATAAGAAAGGTTAAAAAGAAAAGAACTGCACTTAATGGGTTAAATGAGTTAGAAAGGTTAAAAAAAGAAAATAACTAATTGATTGACTACTGTGAGTAATGGGGAGAGATTTACTGCACGTTTGACAGGATAGAATATCTTGAGCAAAACAACAAGAATTTGGATGACTTTCATGAGCCAGCACAGTGGTGTTTGGACACTAGGATCCTCACAGTAAAATAATGGAGCGGTTTAGGCCGTTTTGGGGTTGTGAAGAAACAGATGGACTTTTCAAAACAGAAAGCGTGCACTCTCCTCACCTTTTTAAACTCACTGACCTCACCTGAGCAGCGGTTTACAATATTTCAGACGGTGCGCAGGTTCTGGATTTTCTGATACGCAACCGCTCCTCAAAGCCGCCCAGTTCAAACACACACCACTTTCAGCTTGACGCTTACAGCAAATATTTTCCCCCGCCGGTGTTCCTTCCCAGTGGGGAGCGTGGAGAGGTCGCGTCAGGAGTACGGGGGCGGGCCGTCCAGCCAGTTTGGCGGCCTGATCTCCAACTGCATCGAGCAGACCACGGACTGGAGCCCCTGTTCCCCCAGCTGTGGCCCAGGTGTCTCCACCCGCAGCTCAAACAAGAACTGGGCTTGCCGCCCGCAGACCCAGACCAGACTGTGCCAGGTCAGGCCATGCCAGGCCCTGCCCCTGGGGCCCCGCGGGCTGCAGCCGGTCAGTGCACAGATGAGTCTTTTTCACCATACTGTGACCTCCCAAACACAATTTCAGTGAGCAAACACTGGTCAACACTTGTTAACACTTCCCTTAAACTCCTGGAATGCATTGAACATTGAGGGTGGAGTTTTCCTTCAAAGTACTTGAAGTTCAACAATAAGGGGAAATTTGGCCGATCGTAGAGGTGGAGCTAGTTCCAGTGGGTGCATAACAGACTACATTGTTGATTATCAATGTAAGGCAAAGAAGGGCTTTATAGTCGATGGTATCTTTATGGAGCAAAAGCAATAATCAATTCACTATGTCCTAAAGTCTGGGGACAAAGTGGAGCAATGGCTGATGCCTGACAAGATATTATTATTTGGTCAGTGTGATAAACTATCACCAAACTGCCATCTTAGAGGGACCACTGGTCCTGAATGATCCCTCATGTGATTGTTTTGAGATATGGCTCCCAAACAGATTCCTGGCATTTGTTTTTTTGCTTGGCCTTGAATTATAATGATAAAAACTACAAGATCACATTTGGAATCACTTTTTACCATTACACAAGATTTGATTTGATGTTATATTCCTTTGTGCCATAATCCAGGATGAACATTCATACAGAATCCCAATTCAGATGTTAAAAAAATGGTGTACTACTATGTACTAGAATAATCATGTACTAACCCATGGACTAGAATAATCATGTACTAACCCATGTACTAGAATAACTCTTGTAAGTGACTAAATGGTGACTAGAGAGGACATCAGGCTACAGGACCATCAGACAGCAGCACCATTCACTGGCTGTGATTGACTGTGCATTACAGGGCTCAGGGGTGTGCGAGAGCAGCTACAGGTCATTGCTCTCCATTCACCTTGAACACCAGGGCTGCTCGAGCACCAGGGCCTACCGCCCCAGGTTCTGCGTCTCGGCCTGCCCGGAGGGCCGCTGCTGCAGCCCCTACCGCACCAGGACGGTGACGATGGCTTTCCGTTGTCCCCAAGGCAGGCTCGCCCAACAGCAGGTCATGATGATCGAGTCCTGCGCCTGCAGCACCTACAACTGTCCCCAGTCCACCGCAGCCTGGAGGGGGCAGCCCTGGTTGTAAGGTGCGTGTCCAGGTAGAAGACAGATGGGCAGGTCCTGTCAGTGAGGAAAACGGACAATTTAAACAACCGACAGCTGCACGCACTCGTGTGGCGGTGCAGACAGCAGGCCCAGTGTTTCAAAAGCACCATCAATAAAAGGAGGGGTGTTGTTTGTTAAGCCACGGAAATAAACTCAACTGTTTTTAATGACATCTATATTATTAATGGTAGTGATAACAATGTCTCTAAATTGCACAAGGCAAATTTGGAGAGACCCATACTATATAATGGCATTAGTTATTTTACATGGTAATAGAATCCACTTTGCTGTAGTAAGCTATTACTCAATCTATGTTTGACGGTGTGTATAAGTGTGTACACAACTGATACCAGATGTGCTGAGGAAGTCATCTTTATTCCGCTGGCAAATTATCTGTCAATAGAAATAGTCTGTTTTATTTTCGAATAGAATTAGCCTACATTAATAGCTTCAATTCAATTCTTTAATTAAAAAAACATTGTACAGTGCTCTGCCATGTGTGTAGTCAGTGTCAGGGATTCATTCTGTCAACGATAAATTATTTTTCAGCAATAAACTGTCTTCTTTGTTATTATGTATTTTGGATCATTATTTCCGTTTATCACACTATGTGATACTATCACACTACATTATGGGTAAAAAGTGGGCGGATATTTTGTTGCTTTCACATTTGGGCTTGTGTAGTACAGCAGCGCTTTCAGCCCGCAGACAGTCGCCGCGGTGTGTGTTTGGAGGAGATCATGCCAGCGACTGATATTTTCCTGTAGTTTCCGTCTGAAATTATTATATATATATTTTTTAAAACGCACTGAAAACCAGAGAAATGTCCGAAAATGCCACAACCAACGTGTCCGCCTGCGAGAGGATCAACCTGCCTTTTACGCACGTCTTTCTGCCCGTCGTGTTCGTCACCGTGTTCATCGTCGGCACTTTCGCCAACTTCTGGGGCTTGAGGTGCGTGTGCCTGGGCTGGAACAACATCGGGAACATCAACATCTTCATGCTCAACCTGGGGGTGGCGGACCTGCTGTACCTGTTCACCCTGCCGTTCCTGGTGGCCTATTACGCGCACGGCAGCGAGTGGCTGTACGGGCAAACCTTCTGCAAGGTGACCCGCTTCTGCTTCAACCTCAACCTGTACGGCAGCATCGGCTTCCTCACCTGCATCAGCATCTACCGGTACCTGGGCATCGTGCACCCCATGCGGGTGATGGGGAAGATCACCAGCCGCCACTCCGCGGCTATAAGCGGGCTGGTGTGGGTTTTGGTGTGCGCCCAGATCCTCCCCGACATGTTCTTCGAAAAGTCTGACCCAGATTCACCCAACGCGTGTTTCGACACCACCTCCGACTCCTCCATCGACAGCTACCTGCCCTACAGCATCTGCTGGACCGTCACTGGCTTCGCCGTGCCCTTGCTCATCATCTTGGCTTGTTACGGACACGTTATAGTGGTGCTGGCCACGAAAGCCAACGTCAACACTCTGCTGAAACAGCGGTGTCTGAAACTGGTCGTCATCCTCATATTGCTCTTCTCGATCTGCTTCGTCCCCTACCACGTGTTAAAAAATCTCAATCTGAAGACCAGGATTTTGAAGCAGCGGGGGATTTGCCACGACAGCTTCGGCGACATCTACGTCGCCCACCAGATCAGCCGAGGTCTGGTTTCCCTCAACAGCGCCATTAACCCGCTGATCTACTTAGTTGGGAACGATTCTTTCCTCATGAGGTTTCATCACTTTGGGAAGCGGGCCCGGATGTCTCTGGCCGGCTGGACCGACACTATCGTCTACCGCAGGCCGACCCTGGCAACCCCGCCGACGGACACTCTGGTCAACTTTGATCAGCTCAAATGACGAGGCGACGGACAGCACGCGGTCAAGTCCCTGCATCTCACTTGACTCCAGCAAGTGGAGCTGTGGTGGAGCTGTGGCTGGTGGCTGAGAAGATGGTGTAATTTGGTCAGTTGGAGAAGTGATGGGTCATCTTAGAGGGACTGTGACTTTTCCTGAGATTTCAACTTGACTAAGATGAGGCCAGTGCCCACACCCACCGGGCCCGGTTGATGCCCACTGCAATTCGGTTGCTCCCTGTGGCATTGATGTTCCGGCTCCAGTACCGATCCATAAACTGATGTTAATATTTTGCACTTACTATTCTGAGTATTATTGTGATTGTAAGCTTCAAAGCTGACATATGATTGGCTACCTATAGTGCACAAGACTATGATGTTACAAAGCTTATGATGTTATGTATTGCCTGGGACTTTTATATAATAATATGGCATATATTGCACTATTTTTGCAGTGGTACAGGTAAAGTATTTGTTTATGTTGCTTTGGCTTTGTTATATCCATGTATTATATGATAAACACAATCCTCAATGGACTTTGGACATATAAAGTCGCCTATCTCTGGTCCTGATCTCGTCTTGTTTGCAAGGAAAGCGAAACTACCAGGGCGGTATGTTTTACACCGTTGGTATTTGAAGTTGTAAACGGTCAATGTAAAAAGAGGAAGGTGTTGCAGCTGAGCATGATGTCAACCATACTCTGATAAATAACTTGATTGATGGCCAAAGAGCAGCTGCAAAAAAATAAAATCAACGACAGAGTTGTGATTGTTGTGCAACTCTCTTTTCAACATGAAGCAATCACATAGGGGGGAAATAGATGAAAGTGATTAAATGTGTGAATGTGAACATGCAGAGCAGAAACATGAATCCCTTGGCTGCACAAGAATTCAGTTGGTATTTCTCTCTCCTCTGCTAACTTCACAGACCGCTGACAGAATGCTACTGGACACTGACTGGTATGTGTGCCAGTCTCTCTGAAAAATGTATGTATTGCTTGTCATTTACTGTAGCATGTAAAAACGGGGATGGTGGTGCGTAGAAGAAGGCGGCATCAAACCAGTGTTTTACTGTTTATAGCTGCACAGGCAACCACAGTGTAATACCAAACAATGACATCAATGAAACAAAATGGTAAAGCATAAAAATACCTGAGCAGAGATATGAACGCCCCCCCTACCACCAGCAAAAAGCCCCGCCATTGTCCAAGTCCTCGGCTGACATGATAATTGGGTCTTCAATTATCATTAGCTGCAGGGGAGCCTGAATTAATAGGCAAATAACATATATATATATATACAGTGGTGGCCAAAATTGTTAGAACACCTGACAGATCTGAAAATATTGACCTTTTCTTGCCTCCAAAACATGATTTCATTTCATAATGTTCATGAAACATGCAGATGGTTGCTCTGAGCACAACACATATCAGATGAAGTGAGTCCTACTGTTTTTATCCACTTTTAACTTTAATATTTGGTATGTCACCTTTTGCAGCAATTCAAAAGAATCACACAGCTGTGTCCTAAGACTCTTGATCACCATCAATTTAACCACCATCACACCTGACAATGATTACACAAGTAATTTGGCTTCTTCTGTGAAGGAACATGATTGTGTGACATTGACAGTGAAATAGGCCTAGCTTGTTTTTTGTAAGGAAAATGAGGTAAATCTCCTTATGATGCTCTATTCTGGTTTATAGAGCATAATGATGACTTTGTATATATTTCATTCGTTTTATGGGTATTTTAATGGCCAATTGAACAAAAACAACTGAAACCTCTTGAATGTATGCCAAGTGTTCTAATAAATTTGGCCACCACTGTATATATAGTATATATTAGTCTGGCTTCTCCTGGCTTCACAGTCTCTTCACAAAGTCAACATGAAATACACAATCAGCAAAGAAAACTCAACTACCGTGGTTAGGAGACAAAACTAAATAAACTACGTAAACAAACCCATTCTAACCTCCCAATTCAGCCCATGTGGTAAAATCCAATGACACCAATCAGCAGCAGCATCCTCACTTTGCGTGCTAGGGTGTTGCCTGGCCTCAATCAGGAAGTGGTTAAAACAAACCTAAGACATGCAAAATAAATAAAGTACTATTAATATGAATAACCACAAGTAAATTGTTCAACTGAAATGGGCTCTTTTCCAGTAGAAACACATCAAAATGAGAATATCAACTCAAGCCATAATAATAATTCAACTATATAGCCTAAAAATACTGTGTATCCAATGAATAGTAGTAGTAGTGGCTGTTCACCTGAGAGTTGAGGGGGCAGGTTCCTCACCCTCACACTTACTTAATTTATTGTGCCTTTCCCGTTCCTTGAGTCAGGATTCGTAGTAACTGTTTCCCAGGACTCTGCTTTGTCAACCACAGTAACAAACAAGTTAATGCAGCTTTCAGGAAAGAGTAACCACGAATGACAAATATGTAAACAAAGAAGGAACTGCGAACCGAAACTGCATACCTCATTTGTGTTCAACTTATTTTAGGCACCAGAGTTTCAAGTTACTCTAGAATTCAGAGTGAATTTCCCTGCGAGTATTCAGTCTTTTGAATGCCATTTTGTAACAGCCCATTTAAAACACTGCAATGTTGCTGACTACAATGTTAGTGAGAGAAAAGATTGTTACGGCCCGATAACGTACAGTGACAGTAAGTGAAAGTATAACGTACAGTGACAGTAAGTGAAAGTATAACGTACAGTGACAGTAAGTGAAAGTATAACGTACAGTGACAGTAAGTGAAAGTATAACGTACAGTGACAGTAAGTGAACACGGCATGTTTATACTGGAAAAGACCTGATATCATCTGCTGTCACCTTTGAATAGGTTTCCTGGAAACAAAGCATCCTGCCCTTCTCAATGTTAATAAATCACAACCATGAAACAGGAGGTGGAGGGCGGGTGTTGAGCTGATCATGGCAAGATTTCAATTAATGACTTCTTGGACCTCGGCCATTACCTCGGCCTGCTCTGCCCTTGTGGCTAATGTGCCAGGCTTGTTGGGATTAATGAGTCGTATTTGCAGAAAGGCTTCCTCTGGGTTGCAAATCAGACCAGGATTGTACGATAAACAGGAAAATATAACACAATAAGGATATGCTGTAGGGCTGCAGGGGAGTCCAGCATCCCCTGTTCCCATAGGTGGGCACACAAGGGCCTACAATGTCCTCTGGGTGAACTTAAGGCAAGGGCAATGTTTTGAGATGACTCACAAATAATTTCAGCCAGTTTGCATGGATGGGTGATATGTTGTGTCTAACCCTTTTACTCTGAGCACATTTTGCTGTAAACAACATTACTAATCTCCTGCAGTGCTTCAAATCTTCTTACTGTGGCAATGAAGGGGAACTTAGGGAAACCTCAGCCACGTACAGCGTCGCTGCTCCGTCATGGTTGCAACATCATTTCGTGTGCGACCTGTAAAGCTGCACAGGTGTGATGTCACTAACTTGACTGTAGATGTTCTCACACCCTCTTGGATGTCATGCACTTTCTTTTGCAGTCTTGACTAACTGGTAGTGAGGAGCAAATTTCAATCTTGTTCAATAGATCCCAAACCTAAAGGCATAGACATCAGAGCGCTCAACTGTCTGTGTCCTTTTTGCCTAGTCTGTTAGTGGGATCCCAACACACATTGTCTCAACATGTAAATATTAACGTTTCATGGATTTGCTCTCCCACGCCAGCGGTTCTTTGATTGTGTAAACACAGTTTGGTAAGTAAAACATAAAGTGGCTTGATGAATGAGCCTAACCACTTAGATGCGATGCCACAACCTGCTATAGCTTTGGAAATCATCCAGTGGTGCCACTCTATCAATCAAGGACAAAGGAAGAACGTTAACTCAATAAATCAAGCTGACTCAACAAATTTAGCCATTGTCTGCTTTTTGGCCTTTTCTACATTTTGGCCATTGCAGTGCTAATAGGATAATAGGAGGATGGATGGAAGATGTATGCATGATGGGAACTTCTGTGATGGCTGCCGTTGTACACCAAAGCGCTACGTATCATACTCTCAAAACACTATTTTTGAATGCAAGAGATCCTGCACGCTTCTTTATTTGTAAAATATCTTTCTTTGTCAACATAGGCTTTGCATCCTCTTCATCCTCTAACAGGAAGCATCCTTCTCTCCTCACATCTATCTTTGCTGCATAGAAATAGACTTGGTCTGCAGGATCATGGTCTCAGTCCACAATCCATAGACCAAGTTGCAGGCATCTACTCTCTTGACGGAGAACTGGTAGGACCTGTCAGGGATCAGGTTGCTGATCTGCATGCTGTAGTAACTGCAGATCACTGGCCCAATCAGGCACTGATCAGAAGTGGTTGGGTGAAGGATCTTGAAGTGGATCTCGAACTGCTGGTCCCCCTGCTGAAGCTCCTGACCGTCAATTACCCAGTGCAGCTCCACACTGTTCAATGTTGCGTGGGACTTGGGCCTGTCAAACATCACTGGCATTTTGATAGCCAGTGACAGGCTGATCTGTGGCAGCGTGGTGTTGCCGCTGTAGGGGATGAGCTGGTGCTTGAGGTATAGCTGACTGGGTTTCAGCATGCTGTCAAACTCATTCAGGGTCTGGAGAACTCGCTGCACTTTCTCTTTCAGGGCCTGCTGGCCGTTGCCGTCCACCAGACCTGGGTCATACTGATCGATGATGGCCTCAAACTCCTCGCAGCCTCTGACAATCTGTGCATAGAGCTCATCTAGCAGGGTGAGCTGGACCTTCACCTGGTTGGTGGCCAGCTTCTGTATCTTCTGCAGCCTCCGCGAATCAGTGAGAGTAAACACTGTGTTGTTGGACATATACAAAGTTTGCTGGGGCTGCTGCTGCTGGTCTGCAGATGGGGGCACATCACGACGGTACATTTCCAAGTAGAAGGAGCTCTTGTGCATAATCTCGAGTTTGTACTGGATAACCTTGACGATACATCAAAGGGATATGAGAAGAACGTTTTAGAGCTGCATGTGCTCTCAACCCCTCACAACCTGGCCCTCATACACCACTTCTCTTTGCTCACAAGAGGCCCAGCTCTTATATTACAGTACTATATGACAGCATTACATGGTGTATACATAGCGATACGTTTTTTTGTCTACCAACCTTGATGGAGCAGGGGCTAAGCTGGGTGGACAGCAGCTGTAGGATTTGGGCACGTAGGTCCAGGAAGGTGTCCCTGTTAACGTTGGTCTCCTGGCCATCGTCCCCCATCTGGCCACTGTCACCACTCATGCTGCCACGGTCGTCTGAGCTCGAGGCGGCCATCTTGACTCTTTCCATGATGACATGTGAACACACACGTATTATTGGCTGTTAACCACTTGGACATCGGGACACGCTCATGCATAGTCATGAGTGTATGAGTCATATGACACGTAACATATGAGACCCAAAAAGGCGGTAAAACGTTTTGCGTCCGGCTTTGCCAGACTGAAACTGACCACACCTATTTCCACTCTACTCAGACAGCCTCTCACAAAGGGGAGTAACGCTGGCAACACACTAGACACATTTTAAAACCGAATTGTATCGCACACGTACCGACGGATATGACAGATTATTCGCCTCCAATTGTTGAATTTGCAAATTGAGTCATAACATGCGACCTTGTTGGATTCGCTATGCTGACATTAGGCTAATGTTATGCTACGAGTTAATAGCTAGCTACCGTTGGCAAGCCGTTTTAACATTTAATCAGTAGGGCTAACTAGTCAAAAGGCAATTGTTGATATCTACAATTGCTATTACCGCTACTGATTAAATTAACTACCGTTTTAGCTACCGTTAACTTAAACCTTAATGCAACATTCTGTCGGTTAGCTAGGAAGTCATGCCTACAAAATCACGTTGTTTACTTTCCACAAATCAGAATAAAGAGCTGGAATAACACTCAGTATTTATACAAAAAAACAATTACCTCTTTTTTCAGTCTTGCATGAATGCTTTTGCGACCGTCTTAATTGTGTTTATAGTTCATTTTGTTTATTTGTTTTTAAAAGCCCGCCATGGCTACGGGACATCAGGCGTTGCCTTCACTTGCTGCCGGAAATATTGCAATTACGAGTTGAACGAACCCAACAAACAAACAAACAAAGTGGGAGACTTGCGATTTTCGCTGGTTTTGCGTTATGTGGGTATAACCTTTTAACTAG
The DNA here is from genome assembly GCA_034670385.1 of Hoplostethus mediterraneus. Lineage (NCBI taxonomy): Eukaryota > Metazoa > Chordata > Actinopteri > Trachichthyiformes > Trachichthyidae > Hoplostethus > Hoplostethus mediterraneus. The sequence goes on from JAXDDW010000041.1 coordinate 568,360, forward strand.
ACTCTTTTGGCTCATGATAACCACCTGTCCTGCAGGTTTTGGCTCCAGTTCTACCCAATTAAGGTATCATGAAAACGTGAAGCCCCTAATTGGTTCAGGTGTGCCTGAGTAGAGCTGGAGCGGCTCAAGGAGACAATTACTCCAAGTCATCGCTACTAAAGGAGGAGCAGCAAGTTATTGATTGAAGGAGTTCACTTTTTTTGCACACAGGGTGTTTGTTAAATAAACCAGTCTTGTTAATTAAACAATGCAAGTATGTCATATTTATTTGTGCATGTTATTTTTTTGAGATATCTTCATCTTATCTTGCCTCCTTAACATTGGAGGTTTAGATGAGGATTTTATGTGGTTATTCCTCTATAATATATGAAATAATGACCAGCCCCTGTAGGGTTCACAAACCTTCAAGTATGAATGTACTTAAGTAAAAGCGATTTTAAAAAAACCTCAAACTCACATAAATGTCACTCAATCACAGAAAGGAGGGTGAATGTCATTCAACACTTCCACCCTTGGCTCTTTGGTGGGATGCGAATTATCTGGGATGGAGAGGGCCGAAGGGAGGAAGTTCATTAACATTCATCATGGAAGGAAGCAGGGGTTCCATGAGATAAATATTGACTGGACTAAAGGCTGGAGACGCTGTGGCAGGGGAGTGGATCGGTGTGAAGCACAGGGGATTCAAATGTGAAGGGTGTAGTGTTTTACAGACATGAACTGCTGCAGCGTTGCATGATAAGGAAGGAAGGAAGGAAGGAAGGAAGGAAGGAAGGAAGGAGGCAAGTATTAGTCACACCAGCAACCTGTCCTCTGAAAATCTCTTCTATCTCTTTCCTGAACTCTTATTCTTATTTCCTTGGACTACACAGTGCGGGTCAAAATGCTGTTTAATAGCGGTTTTATTTATAAAATAAATAATATTAAAAATAAATTAATAATAATAATAATAATAATAATAATAATAATAATAATAAACTGTGTCAACTATGGCCCAACAGAACGCCACTTAAATTTGTAAACATGTAAAGCTGAGAATCTAACAAACTTGCAAAAGCAGCCACAAACCTATAATTAATTAATTAATTAGTAGAATTCGTTGAAATAATATTCATTAAAAGAATCCTTGGGCACCCCAAGTCCTACAGACCCTGTAACAATTAGATTTAAAATGGTACAAAAAAATATTCACAAATATACAATAACTTTGCTTCAATTCAGTCATATATGAAAGAAAAATCCAATCCAATTTCACATTTCATACAACCCAAAGTACTTTACAAACATGGTGAAAAACAGTTCAGGGTCATGAAGAAGAGAAACAGTAACATGAAATGAAACCATAAATCATTTACTAATATACCCTTTATAGACTGTCAATAACTGCACAGGTTTAAACATTACAGTGCAAATACTTTACGTTCTGATACTTCAGTCAGAACGACCATTTATGGGACCATTTAAATGGGAATTAACCCAGGTTGTAATATTTAAGATGAGTCATGACAAAACAGATGAGCAGACAGTTAACTGAGCTGGTCAAAGTGTACATGTTTTTACATGTACATGTACAGATTTTTAATAGCTGTTACATATGCAGGTATGCGGGTTAGTCCTTGAATCACCCAGGAGATTTTAGATTCTCCTTCTCCTTCCATGCAGTAGGGGGCAGTGTTGCAGCGACCAACCAGTCACATAAACCTTTACATCAGTAATACTGATACTATTATGGGTAGTTTTCCCTCCATCTGATTAAATTAAAACAGAACAGAACAGACTTTAATTGAATTACTTGTATGTATTTATTTTATTTTTTGATTATAAGCCCCAATAGGCAATAGTCGGGACAGGATAACTAAATAATAATGATTTAATAATAATAATAATTGATCAAACAGACATTAAATGACACAGCAATTCATCATCATTAATTCATCATCAAGCCAGTCAACAAACTGAAAAACATTTAGGATTGACTTAATGCATCACCTTCAAGCCGTGTGTTGGACGAGCCCCTAACTCTATCTCTGACTTTATAACTGAAATAAGTGGTTTATAAATGTGATTTGGTTATGATGATGATTAGATTACTATTATTATTGTTGCTGTTCTAATACAGAGGTTTCAGAGTATGTTTGAATTGAAGTGACCATATCTGGGTCCACCTCCAAAACCATTTCTTCTCCATTTCGACAGGGTGGCTCAAGACCCAGGACCCAGACCCAGGATCACCCAGATCAGGCTTATTCTGCAGTAATGAGCGGCTTCCTGTACATTATCCCACTTATTACACAGCTACTTACCAAAGACATCAATCATATGACACAAAATATTGATTTCTTGACTGCGGAGTGATATGATTAGATGTGAAACAGAAACGAGGCTTCAGAATACTAACAGACAACAACAGTGACATCAAGTGGCTCAGTTCAGTTCACTTTTTACTGGCAGCAAGGCGCAATAATAACAGACACAATACAAAGGCAAAAAGATCGATCCCAGTACATTAGCATTAGCAGTCAGCTGTCAATCCTGTCAAGCCCGTCAGGAAGTCCAGGTGACCTGAGTGGTGAGTTTGGAGGGATCAGAGTGTTGAATGCTGAGCTGTAGTCATGAACAGCGTTCTCTCATAGGTGTTTCCCCTCCTGTCCAGGTTTAGTTTCCTCCTGTTTGTTTATAGAAATGATAGATGAGAATTCCCTGGGTAGGTAAAACGGTCTGAGGCTTATACAATGAGGCAGTAAAAAACACAATAAATTACAGCGTAGGTACGGAGCTTGAAAAACGGCGGCCTTTTCCCTCTGGCGCCATTTTCATTTCATTTCATAATATGCAAGCTAATTAAAGCAGAAATCCAATGACAAATGTCTAATGAAGAGGTCATTTATCACCATGTTAAACACAGAAATAATGATACTACATTTCAAAATCACTGCATTTGCATGTTTTATTACATTCATATCAGAGGCTTTTCCACACTGACAAATACAATTCTGGGGGAAAACACAAGACGGCTTGGAATGTATTGGGACAGAAGATACTGAATATGGACTAAAACATCGGGCTGCCAGTAGGTTCAATACATAATGATCGTTAGTGGCTTTCAAAAATCCATATCAATCAAACCAAAAATAAGCATTACATCAGAAACTGGCCAAACACGAGTATGATTGACTGAAGTCTTATGTCACCAGTTGACGTCAGCATCTCTGCCAGCGTGGGCAGTTATATTTGGATGGATCATTACATAAGCTTTCCTTACATAATACTATTGCTCTCACCACACTGAGCATCACGGCTCTTTGCTTTTATTTACCCGCCAATCACATTTGTCTCCTGCTGAAGTGGTTTTATTCTGATTCCGAGTATTTAAAGAAATCCTCATCTTTGCACCACCAGAGAGTGACTCAACTGTGTATGTGACAGTGCAGAGATGTGACCACTTGTGGCAGTGTTGATTATGATTTGGCCTGATGTGACCTGAACTCCCAACGCCACATTGGACTGACACAACGGAAAACCTCTCAGTTCATTGTTTTAAATAGTTGGAGCTGAATGGTTTTCCTCTCTGAGATAAAGTCAATTCTTATTTCTTATTCCGTTCTCTCCTCTCCTGCACACGTCAACCTTGAGCAACAGAAGTGGAAGGAAGCCGGACTGATTGAAATCTGATCTGATCTGTCTCTACTGTAATCTGGTTTATCTCTGTATGTCTTCACTCACTCTTTCTGTGACATTCAGCCATCTACTGTCTCCTTATATTCATTAGTTTCACGTATTTATCAGCTTGTCATAAAACAAGAGGCCACATACTTGAGTAGTTGCTGAATGTGTATTATCTTTCAAAATAAGACTCATTGTTATGGACCTGCTTGTATATTTTTTGTTTCTAGCTCGTTTTCATATTCCTTAGCTTGCTTTTATTGCTTTAGCTGTTAGTGCTCTATAAATAACAATTCTTTATCATCAAGAAAGATTAAAAATAACCTTATTCTTATAAAAGCGTAATTGATGATGTATTTAACAATGCAGACATGGGCATTTGTGGGATTTGATAACGAGGAACTAACATCAAAATATGAATTAGCTCATCTTAACAAGTCAGAGAGAGATGCCTCAATGGTCCGAAGACCCAACCACACACACACACACACACACACACACACACACACACACACACACACAAGAAATCCCTTCTTAAGACCTGTTTCCATTCATGCAGTAATGTTTCACTATATTGGTTTGTCGGTCTAACCGATCTCCCCTGACCACGGTTCATATCCCATCCCGGCTCTATGGCCACGTCTTCGCTCTTCACCACGGCCCTCTTCTGCTCTTGTATTCATTTGCCTCTGTAGTGGTAATAGTAGTACTAGTAGTAGTAGTAGTAGTATTTAGGTCTGTTCTGAGTCCCAGAACTAGATGACTTTGTCTGCTTGGTATTTCAAGGCTGAGTGATGACAGCTGAGGGTGTCACTGGTTTAGAGGTGATTATAGAGCTTAATTATTCTCTTTTGGGTGTTAATGATGAAAGGGAATTGAAATTTACGAAGTGACTTTTTTTTTCTTTTTTTTTTTTACAGTTATACTTACTGCAAGTGCCTTCATACAGGCATTATCTTGTCGTCAAACTGTAAATTGGAACTTATTGATCTTCACACAGTGAGATAATCGAACAGTTTATCAGTGGTGACTGATAAGACTTAAGATTAGTGGTTGATTGACTGCTTAAGATAAAACATTTTACACCTCATTCAGACCCAGATAATCTAATTTTTGCCACTGTAGGCAGTAGAATGCTATTTGGGCAAGTTGAGCTAATCGACTGCAGCTAATGCTAATGCTACATGATGATTAACTCAGGACCTAGGCAGAGTGGGTTTAACCAGTGATATACAGTACTGTGCAAAAGTCCTAGGCACCCTAGATTTGTTAATATGAATTTGGCCCTAGATTTTTATTTATTCTTTGTTTTTTCTTTACATTACTGCTCTTTATAGTCAAATTTTGATATTTAGGAACTTTTAATTTCATTATTTCTGAAATCAAATCAAATCAAATCACATTTATCTGTACAGCCCTTAATCACCGTTACAGTCTCTAAGGGCTTCACAGCACCAACATGTGAAAATAATAAATGATTAGTACACGACATCCCCCAGCCTTAGACCCTCACAGAGGACAAGGAAAAACTCCCACAAAAATTGGGAGAAACCTTGGGAGGGGCTAGTCAGAGAGGGAGGGGCTAGTCAGAGAGGGAGGGGCTACTCAGAGAGGGAGGGGTTACTCAGAGAGGGAGGGGTTACTCAGAGAGGGGGGGGGCTACTCAGAGAGGGAGGGGTTACTCAGAGAGGGAGGGGTTACTCAGAGAGGGAGGGGCTAGTCAGAGAGGGAGGGGCTAGTCAGAGAGGGAGGGGCTACTCAGAGAGGGAGGGGTTACTCAGAGAGGGAGGGGCTAGTCAGAGAGGGAGGGGCTAGTCAGAGAGGGAGGGGCTACTCAGAGAGGGAGGGGTTACTCAGAGAGGGAGGGGCTAGTCAGAGAGGGAGGGGCTACTCAGAGAGGGAGGGGCTACTCAGAGAGGGAGGGGCTACTCAGAGAGGGAGGGGTTACTCAGAGAGGGAGGGGCTACTAGAGGGATCCCCCTACCAGGACGGTTGGGCTGCAATAGATGGCGAGTTTGGGCAAGCAGAGTAAACACAATATATGAAAGTTCATTTTGGTGGAAAATCCAGATCTGATGGGGCATCACAGCATCTTCACTGTACGGATTTGTTTTATACGTGCCTAAGACTTTTGCACAGTACTGTATATGCAATGGGAATAATGGAAGGCATGTCAGGGTGAATACTATAAGCTACTGTAGACGTGTTGTGTGTCTTGTCAACTCAAATATGTGAAAGAAATTGCACTTCCTGGGTAAATTATCACTTATCAGTGAGATTAGGATTAACCATGTTTGGGTGGCTGGAGAAAAATACTAACTGGCCCCAGTGCCAGTGAGGTAGTGAAGGGGACCAGTTTCCAGGACAATTGGACAGGAAATGGGTGTAGTTTCTACTTCCTGGTGTTGCCAGTCTGAGGGGCTACAATGCTTCGTATCAACAACACGACATCGACCTGCCCATAGACATATATACATATACATATATACATATATACAGCCCTACAGCCCTACAGACAACAAATTAGACCTGCCCTACAGATTCCTACAAGGAAGGAGTCTGACTTTGCGAGGTGATTGCCCGACCATGTTGGACATGTCACATTCCAAGTGTGCATCCTTGCTGTCCCGGGAAGCTCCGGGGCAAACAAGTCCAGTATTGTCGGTGGTTGATTACTGTAATTATACATGTCATCTCCCGTTTGCTGTTCAACCGAGTAGAGCCCAGTCAATACAAGGCCCAAGCTGCAGGAAGAAGAAAAAACATACTGCTTGTGTAACCTTAAAGAAGGAAAGGTGCTGAAAACATCTTAAAAACAAACATCTGCTAAATGAACTAAGGTGAACGCAGGCCTCCACACCAGGAGGATCGATGTACAACTAAGAGTAGAAGTAATGAATTACAATTACTCTTGTTACTGTAACCCAGTAGCATTTTTAAATTGCATCAGTTGCAGAGTGTTGGCATTGCATCTGTATCAAACCTTTGCTAGCAAGCATGTGGCACAAACGTTAAGTTAACTAGCCCTAACATGAAATACTCAAATGTATCCATGCTAGTAGCTTAGTTAACATCCATCCAGCTACAGTATTTCTGGTTTGTGTTAGCTTGGTCTTCTGTAAGAAGAACACACTTTATTAGCCTACCTTTTGTTGACACGCACACACAGCATGCAGGAAGTGGTGGCTGCCAAACACACACACACACACACGCATGCAGGGAGGGTGGCCGCAGAAATTAGTGGGCAGCCCTCTGTGTCGGCGCCCGGGGACCAACAGCTCCAGATCTTGGGTCCACGTCGTGGTCAGGAGATGGTGATCTTCTTCCATGTTTTTCAATTGGGGCCCTTATTGTGAAAGAGGACCCCATGTGAGCACGGGGAGAACATGCAAACTCCACACAAAGACCTGGAGATAACCCACCTGGAGATAACCCACCTGGAGATGACCCACCTGGAGATGACCCACCTGGAGATGACCCACCTGGAGATAACCACCTGGAGATGACCCACCTGGAGATGACCCACCTGGAGATGACCCACCTGGAGATGACCCAACTGGAGATGACCCACCTGGAGATAACCCACCTGGAGATAACCCACCTGGAGATAACCCACCTGGAGATAACCCACCTGGAGATAACCCACCTGGAGATGACCCACCTGGAGATAACCCACCTGGGCACCCCAGAGTCAACTGCGCCCCAGGCGGGAATCAAACCCAGGACCTTCTTGCTTGTGATCTTCACACTTGCTAGCCTTGCTAGCTAGCTGGTTAGCTAATAGCAACAGACACATCAGTATAGTAACAATATTGGGTTATCGGGATGGACGTTTTCAGTTTATCATTACTTTTTTTAAATTAAAGATATGGCATGAATTTCACAATCTTAACATAGTCGATAGCATGCAATATCATATAGAATTACTTTTTACATTGCATGGAAAACATGATTTGTTGTGTTTTTTTTTTTTTTTTTTAAAGTAGCTCACTGGGTACTCTGGGTATGCTGTAACTGAGTTACTTTTACTTAAGCAGAATTTTACACCAGTAATTTTACCTTTACTTGAGTAAAAACTACTTGGGACAGTTTGGTGCTCTTTCCACCCCTGACTGCGAGTGACATGTTTTACTACTGTACTTTTACTAGTACTTCACCAGAAATGACAAAGGGAACTAATACCTTCTCTTTCCTGTTTCTCGTGTAACAGATATGACATATGTGGACCTGATGAATGCGAGCCTCCTGCTGGGTACTGGCTTCCTGAAATACAATCTGTCTTTGTAAACTCTTTCTACTGGTAGAGCTGCACGCCCTGCAGTGAGGAAACGGATACTTAACACGCAAAGCATGCAGACGCGTGTCGCGTGTCTGGGGGTTGGATATGGTGTTGAGTGTTTTCATGGCTTTTGGGTGGATGACACAAGCTGTGCGGTGAAGCTAATGTGAAAGGTTGCAAGGTTTAGACGCTGGAGGGAAGTGAAAGGAGAACGGCTATTTGAAATCAGGCAGGGAGCAGAGTTGTCAGAGGTCGAGGGTCGTGAATGCCAAGTTAATATGATAACTAACCTTCAGTTAGTTTGGCAGTTTGGTTTTTTGCCAGTATTCCGGGTGGAACCACTGAAACCTGTCCTTAAATCAACTCTTTAGCATGCAACACACACAGGGAATGTCTAACGGGGCGTGCTGTTGTGCTTGTGGACTAATCAGGCGAACTCACCCGACAGGTTTTCTGAGGAAAGCCTTAACAAACGTGAATGCATTGACTGTCAACCTCGGATTACATAAAACCAATATGCTCATGCGGACTATTAAGAATTCCTGTGCATGAGCAGTTTGGCAAGTCTTTGAACAACGTGAAATCCGGTACACATGTGCGTACGTCAAATATGATGTGATACGGTCTTTGTTTACATGTTGATTTTAATCATTTATCCCTTTTCTGGGAAATAATGTAAAGCCTTTTTGTACTTGCAGATGTGCTTCCTCAAAACAAGCTGCACTAGGCAACTTTGCACGTTGGCCTCTAGTGGCCGCAGGAGACAACTGTTTGCATTTTTGAAAGTTTGAAGGACTTCATCACCCAGAAATCATATAGTATTTTTAGTAAAGCGCACACTCGTCTGTTTCACAGCAGGTTCAGCCATCGTTGCACTTACTAATATACTAATATACAGGATACAATGTATATTTCACTTTGATTCATCACTTCCTTTAGTGTCAGCCCAATGTGAACACACACAACATTTCATAATATTGTGGCACAGTAAAAGTTCATCTTAAAACATATTTAGAAATTGATATGTATTGATTTCAGAAAGAATTTTATGTCCCGATTTCACAAAACGTTGCAGTTAATATCTATGGGCGACTACGGATGTCAGCTTCCATTTTGGCACTTTATTTACACGGGGTTTTCAACATTGGTGCAGGTCAACATCTATTCAATGTCAAAATATTTGCCGGGTTAAAAAAACAAGATTGTGGTCGTTATTCATTCTTTGATGTGCTGTTTTCCTACCAAGTGAAAATCTTTATGCAGAGTTAAAAACCATTTTGCCAGATCACCTCCGCCCTCGCTCAAAGCCGTTGTTGTGTGTCATCCTAGCAAATGCATCAAGAGAATTGGGCTTTGTGCCATAGGCAGCTGAGTTATATTGTGTGTGTGAGTGAGTATGGGTGTTGAAAAACCTCAGTCCCTGATGCAACATCTGTCTTCCCAGATGACCGATTGCTCACACAGAGCTGCTAAACAAACCCGCCTCCATTCTCAACTGTATTCCTCTGCTTGCATAGTCACTGGGTTCACGCACGCACGCACGCACACACACACACACACACACACACACACACAGATCCACAAACATAACACAAGATCTCAGGTTAGGATTAGATTGATATATGGTGTCAATATTAGCCTTTTATTAAAAATCTGATATCAGCCAGTCAGTGTTGTCCACCTCCGATATGACATCACACACACGTAGTCATTTTCACAGACCACGCCTTCCCTCCATGTTGGAAGAGAACAACCTTGTCCAAACAGTATCTCCCTCCCAGTGTTAGAGCTGTTTTTAGTCCACTGTGATGAGCCCAGTGTTGGTTGGTCTTTATGAACACTCCATGTTAATAGCAATAGCAATAACTGTTTTGCCATTTTGAAAGGAAAGTGAAATGAATAGCTGCACTGAGAAGAAATCCCAGCCACACCACAATCTCTTTTGTCATTCTAGACACAAAGCCACAATGCATTACTCAATAACCTCAACCTCAACATAGGCTGACACGCATTCAACTGTGTGTCTTGAAGTCAAAAGAACATTCAATATTTTCTTGACTACAATGTGTGAACTCAAGTATGTTCGCTTTTTTAAAAATTATTATGAGGGTGTGTGTAATGTAGCCACACACACACACACACACACACACACACACACACAGGGTGTCCCAATGGATCACAGCACCAGTCTGTTTTATACTCGTAAAAACAAAGGACATCTTTAGAATTGTTTGTGACCCAGAGGCCCTGGAGGTGTTTAGACTTAAGGACAAGACGTGGCAATTGTCCTATATGTTGTACTTCTAGTAGTAGTTTTTTTAAGTGACAAAAACTAGCTAACGTCAAATGTTCTGGCCAAGATAATGGGCAACCTTGCATTCTACGCAGATAATGTACAATAACTTCTGTATGCTGTATGTGTTAGCATGGAGCCTACTATCACTCAACAAAGTATATGCTAAAGCATTAGCATGGAGCCTGCTATCACTCAACATAATGTGTGTTAAAGTGTTAGCATGGAGCCTGCTATCATTCAACATAGTGTATGCTAAAGTGTTAGCATGGAGCCAACAATCTACCGGGCATACATTTTGAATTTGGTGTTTGTGTTCTCAGTCAACCAATAGGATAATCAACCAAAAACATGGTGTACTCCTTTAACAGCTGGTTATACAGTATAAGATGCACTGTAAAGTTTCCAGGAAAGACCTGACAGATTTCACACATGAGCTTTGCCAGCCCATTTTGTGGTATGGCAGTAGAGTAGCAAATGATGTAATAACAAGCACCAATGAAAACCTCAACCCTAAAGGATGATCATCAATTTGTTCTCAATTGCTTCCCCTTCACCAACAATTTGTTGTCAATATCCTTTGGGCATAGGGAAGGGTAAAGTGGGCACACCCAGCATCATAAAAACAAAATGCGAATGCTTTACTTAACAGATCAATTTGCTTCAGTGAATCTTTTCCTAGGCCATCTGTGCACTCCTACGATTCTCACGCAAATAACAGGACTCACACTGAAAGAACACCAAGATTAGCAATGTTTTCAACCTTTATTGAAACAGAAATCTGGGATGTACAAAGTCAGCAATAAAAAAAAACATGTTATCACTGAAGCTAATGGGTCTAATAACATCTAGGCTTTAACCAAGGACTGTAAATGGTACTGAAAAAAGGGACAAGTTCTTCACCTGACAACAGCATGGTCTAACTGTCTACTACAATCCATAATAAGATGAGAAGATCAACTGAACCTGGATCGTTGCACAGTGTATCCAGTGAGGCAAAGTTGCATAGAAGAGTGTTGAGTGTAAATCAATCTATCTCAGGGTTTAGTGAAACATGGTATTCCTGCACACATCTACATCTAAAAATCCAACTAGAACCAGCAGGCGGGATGTAAGTGTATCCAACAGCCAATAAAACCATCCAGAGGCAGCTACATGGAAATCGTGCCACAGACTTTTGTCCGACATACAATGGAATTTTTTTGTTATGTCTAACTCTCTCAATATTGCAATATTAGAAATAAATACATTCTCCTAAATTAACATGAAATGAAAATAATCCCTCAGCAAGAACAAAAATAAAAAATATGTGATATGGCTTTCACATTACCTGTTCATCTCCAGTTCAGGGTCATCGTGTTACCCTACACAATACATTATGATCTAGAGCTCTCATAATTTATACATTAGTGGAGCATAGGTAGGGAACTGAGGTATGTTTTTACAGAAGTTAAAGAAATTAACCTAAGCAAATGATGACCTGTGTTGAGCTAACTATAGAAGTTGTGTAAACATCTGCTAAAATGTAAACAGATATCTTGCAATGCGTCAACAGAAAAAAAAGAGAAACAGTAACTTGCAGAAATAAACATAATTTCACTCATTATAAACCCTTCAGATGCATTTCCAATCCAATACTTTTAAACCCATCATGACAAAAAGTAAAACCAGAGAAAACAATACTGTGATTACATTAAATAAAATGCAATTACGCTTGAACCTGCAATGTTTTTTTCTCTAACCAAGGAATGTCAGAAAATAATGTCAACAAAGGAAACGTGCAGAAAGTCATGAGGTAGTACAATACGAAAGGAAGAGGATCTAGTTCAATCATTGAGTCTCATTTCAGTAAACCACATGACAGACTCGGGCGAAACCCTCATTCAGATTTCTGCCGTCTTACCTTTGGTTACAGGGTAAAACATCTGCACAACTGATTGGAGAAAAATCATATTCAGCCATATTTTCTTTTTCCATTTTGTATGTTTCAAAAAGCCCAGGTTTTCCATGTTACGAGATCAAAACAACGTTTGTGATTTCTGACCGCACGCCCAAATTACAGCCCACAATGTCCTGCAATTATTTTAAGCACTGTTCTAATACTTTTGATTATGTCTCAACAAGACACAAATTCTGGGAGTAACATTTTAGGAACCACAGCATAATGTAGATTAACATTATTTAAGAACTCAATGGCATTACTCCTTTAACACGAAAACGGCACCCATTCAAATGTAATAATCTCTTGAAAACAATAAGTGGACAAAATTAATTGAACCTCCTTAAAAGGGGAATTCCGGTATTTTTAAACCTGGGCTCTATTTGTACAAATTTGTCATTTATAAACACAAAATAGGTCCAAAAAGTTGCAGAATTGCTCCAGTAGATCGCCTCAGTCAGCAGTTACGAAATGGCTGCTATGGCTGCAACGTAATCCATAGGGGCAAGTGCGCCGGTCAAAGTACGTCCACTAAAATTGCTTGTTTTTGCCACTAACAGGCTCAGATTGTTATTCGTGTGTCTGACAACATTACTGAAAGGATCGCTGCAGAGACAGACTTTTTTTAACCAGAAACAGAAGTCTGACTCTGACAGCTGAAAGATGAGGTGAGTTGTCTGTCTCTGTAGTGATCCTTTCAGTAATGTTGTCAGACACACGAATAACAATCTGAGCCTGTTAGTGGCAAAAACAAGCACTTTTAGTGGACTTACTTTGATCGGCCCACTTGCCCCAACAGATTACGTTGTAGCCATAGAAGCCATTTCGTAACTGCCGACTGAGGCGATCTACCGGAGCAAAAACCTTTGGTACCTATTTTGTGGTACAAATGACAAATTTGTACAAATAGAGCCCAGGTTTGAAAATACCAGAATTCCCCTTTAAAGAGCTCCTTTTTTTCAAAAAAACAAACAAACAAAAAAAAGGTGATATTGTTTTCACCAAATGGTCCACATAAACACATAAAAGCAAAAACAAAGTGAACGATATATTAATGTGTCTCATTCAAATTTACCAGTTTTAAAGTACAGCAACCACTTTTTCTCTTGGTTGAAATTATACTAACCACTCCTTCATTACACTGTACTTATGGATGGCACCCATTCATTTTAGATGCACACACTGAGGCTAAATCAACGGGGTTGTTTAGACTGCCGGTCTAATATTTGGAGTGCCAAATCAAAAGAAATAACATGGCAAATCTTGACCCAATTTTCACCTGATTGGTAATTCCAAGGCACCGTAGGTATAAGGAATTTGATTAAGGTGAGATTAAAGATGCAAAGAGTGATTCAACATTTCAAATCACAGGTTAGCAACCTGCTCTTAACAGTTTTCCTTTCACTTTTCAGGCAACGCAGTGTCAAATGCTTGAGGAGAAACCCATATATGGATCGCGGTTTCCTGGGGGAATTACTTCTCCAAAATGGAGGGTGGAAAAATAATTGGTTGAGAATCATGTGTTTCCAACACATCAGTGGGTATAGTTTGGGACAAGACACATTTGTGTTATACATTAATATGATTTTTACTTTTCAAGATATGCTAAGCCCATTTTCCTTTCATGTTGTGTTAAATAGTAACTTCCTTTTAAAGAGTGTGGGCCCACCGTCTGTGCTTTGTGGTGGTGAAAGGGGCAGAATACAAACTCATCTTAAACAACCACCCCACCAAGCAGCAGACAAATCGCAAAGCAACAGAAATAGCAGATATATCATTTCTCTCTTTATTACGTTTCATGGCAAGACGAACATTCTCTATCAAAATTGGCAGGAGGCAGGGAAACCACACTGTAAACAAAGGAAAAACAAGAAATCCCATTTAAATATCCAAACTGCAGAGGAGTCGGTGCTTTCGTTTGCTTCTCAATTCTCTCGACAGAAGTTTCACAGTCTTCAGATTAAAACAGGGAGGACCCTCACTGATTTAGCAGCTCCAGGAAGTAACGAGTGTCTAGAGAGACAGAAGAAAAAACGCATGTCAGCGGTAGTGTGAAACAAACAAGTCAATTATGTTCCCGGAGAGAAAAGGAGATGAAGCTCGGCCTTCAACCGCAACATCCCCAGCTGTGCTTCAATCAAACTGGTGTAACGTGTTCTCATAGACGACGGGCCAAAACCTGAGATCACACAGTACATCGTGTTTATATATCGGCCTCGAGCTTAGAGCAGCAGGCTGTTGGCTGGAAGGTGGCTGGTTCAAATCTGGTTCAGCTGGGAAAAAAGCTGGACTCAACACCACTTTCCCCTGCCTTACCAGCTACTGCAGAGATGCCCTTGAGCAAGGCACTTAACCCCATATTACTCTAGGAGAGCGGCTCAATGGCCAACAGCAGAAGCCTGTGGTCGTACTGGGCAGCTCCCAGTGTGAATGTGAAGCAGGATGTTGCAGGAAAAGAGCAAGCCCGCCCCGTCAACTCTCTGAGGACAAATAAAGGTTATATTGTGGTTTGCTTTGGCCAACAGAGCTGGTCTTCTCCCTGCAGCCCGGGTATAAACAAACAGCCCAGCCTCTTACTAGCGGAGCCACTGTGGCTAGCTGACCTGGACAAGCCGCCACTCACCCTGGGGATTCAACTCAGCGGCTATGAAGGCATTTCCCTGCCAAACTATTTTCAGAAGTGTAACCCATGATTTGCAACAGCGAAAAACAATGTGAGCAAGAAATTGCAGAGACCTATTTTCAGAAGTGTTGGATCCAGAATGTGTCACTCTGACTGCTCCACTGTGTTCGCTATAGTGGATTTATTTTACTAAATGTAAATAGCCTTGAGTAGAACTAGCTAGCACGCTAGTTACAAGAAACTATACCCGATTGGCAGGTTTGTATTACTCAGACTATGAACATGAACAGAGCTTCAAATCATATCAGTGGAGTAGACCGAGACACTGGCAGGAGTAGAGAGATCATGGGCCACTTTTATTTACATCCCATCCCTAGGCTTCGGGTTCAGAAAGTAAAAGTCCTGCCAGGATTTTTCACCACCTGTGCTCTTGACCAGGTGATCACAATTATCAGTCCCTCCCCCCCCCATGCTGTAGAATGGAACTCATTAGAAAATCAAATTAAAACCCTGGCAAGTCCTTTTACTTTCTGGACCTGGATTGTACACCACTGCTGGAGCTCGGTGGTAGAGAGGCGGGTCCGTGGAAGAGTGACAGCCGCAAAGCAGCTCTGCCCGGTACAGAAGAGGACCGCTAACCCCAACCCCAACCCCAACCCCAACCCCTGTGCAAAACAGGTAGATGTTCTTATTCCCCTATCCTAACCCCAACCCTAACCCTAACCCTAACCCTAACCGGAAGCTGAGGGAGACGACGCCGGAAAGGTCAAGACTAGAGAGTAACTATACTCTGGGATGTAAAGTGGCCCGTGATCTCTTATTTGATTTGAGTAATACAAACCTACCAATCGGTTGTAGTTTCTTGTAAATTGAGTCAAATAAATCCACTATAGCGAACACAATGGAGCAGTTACGATTCCAGTCAGAGTGAAACGTTCTGTATGGAATCAGTGCAGAGCATAGTGATCAGTCTCCCTGCACCAATCAGACAGCTCTCTGTTCGAGCCCCCGCCTGCCCTTTGCTTGCAAATCGTTTTGGCAGACTGAACGCTGGAACAGTGACAGAAGTGTAAAAGCGCAACTGAAAAGAGAGTTTTGTGAATACAAATCGGATTTTCTTGCTCAAATTGTTTTTCACTCTTGCAAATCATGAGTTACACTTCTGCAAATAGTGTTAGCAGGGAAATGCCTTCATGAGCAGCCAGCCGGTTTACACAACTTGAAATATTTGTGTGACAGAGAGACATGGGGTGGCATTTCTAACTTTCACTATATATATAAATACATACACATACATTAAACGGCCTGAACAGCTGCCAGGACGTGAGACCTGCAGCAGCCTGGGAACTCTCTGTAGAGATGTGCTGAGTCAGTGCAGCAATGCCCTTCTGCTGCAGTGCATTATGCCCGACTAATTTACAGCAGCATCTACTGCAGTGTGCCCGCTCTGACACGCACACGCACACACACACACGCACACACACACACACACACACACAAACTGACTGTCATACTCATCGCATGCAGAAAAATACAGATTTGACAGTACATATAGCGCACTGCATTAGCCTCTCTGACGCTGTGCCCAGGTCTGGGAGAATACGCCACATTGGAGATGGTGGAAAATCTAAGAGATACTTCAACGTGAACCAACAGTGATTCTAAAATTGGCACGATAAAGGCAGCCCGGGCATGTACAGGACACGCTGTAACTCAACGCCAGAGCTCTGGTGAGAGACGCTGCACCACCAGGAGGTTTTTACTGAGGTCACAGGCCTGGCATCAATCACACCGAGATGGCAGCAAGGGGGCAGCTGAGATCCAGGGCCAGAAACACTTAGCCCAGGAGGCCCTGGACTCCTCCTGAAGATTAACATGACAGCATGCCGCTCTGTAAACCATTATGTTGAGGATTATTATCATCAGGCATGGTGAACCACTGAGGAGCCGGAGCCCCCGATGGATTCTGCCGCACAAATGGCCCTTTGTTATCGCTGCCAGTACCGACATTGTGCTGGGGATCGGCTACCGCTCGGCTTGCCAGTGAAAGATACAGTACGTGTCTCCAGCAATGCAGTCATAGGTTTCCCCTGCGAACCGGTTATGCAACTGGTTTAAAGGGGCGGGGCCAGACATCTAGAGCTTCATCTTACAGCCTAGTGAGACAACATGTAGCCGTTGCTGACTCATCACTTTTGTGCAGCAAGAGGGGGTTTGGTTGTCAGATTAATAGCCTGGATTCACCCTCTCAAATAGATACAAGACAACATGTCATGCAGCTGATAACAAAGCTGTTACGGTGTGGACTACTGATGCGGTTTATATCTCCTGCACTCTAGTAGGGGATTGCATCTCTTCAAATTGAAGTTGGGGCAATCTCTATGATGGCAGTCACTCCCCTTACTCAAGACGCAACATGTCTTGTAGCTGCACTGCATCCTGGTCTATTGGGGCTGCTAAAGATGGAGAAATCGGTGTCTCTTCCTGCTCTCCGGTGGATTTCTCCTGTATGATTGTTGATCGTCGGTCTAGACAGAAGCCCTTGCTCTTTGATTCTGCAGGGACTGACACCAAAACCTTTTTTTCGGCTATTACACTCCATTGAAGCTACGGTTGAAATATCTTCTATGTTTGGCCAGTTATCCATGGGCATAAGAAAAATACACCACCAAACAACAAAATGGTACATCGCCAATAGTGTTTTTTGAACAACGTTGAAGTGTTTACGGGTGGATTTTCCCTCACTAAAGGTCAAACAGGGAAACAAAGTATGACTACTGTCCAGGGTCACTTCAAGCTGATTTAGCTGATTAAGCTGAGTCACTGTTGGAAAGAGACATGTACAATCCTGTGTTGAGCCAGCATCAATGTTTGGCCAACGTGCAGGAAGCGGAGTGGGGAATGGAGGAAGTGAGAGGTGAGCAGAGCAGGAGGAGGAAGGTTAGTAGGAGTGCTGCTGAAGGGCTTCTTCAACCAACCCCCCACCCTGCTCACATACGCACTCCTGCCCATCCCCCATCAGGGCATGACACAAAAGAAAAAGGCAAACGGTACGCCAACAGCTTTCATACGAAAAAGGACAGGCAAAACGATTTTGCGTCCACACTCCAAAAACAAGCACGACACCCACGTGTACTATTATGAACTGACTTGAATTCCAAGTGCTGAACAAAAGCAGCCTGCAATAATCCACTCTGCTTCTTCAAAACACAGACGTCTGAGCGTTGATGGATTTGTGCGCCCTGGGGCGTCTGGGGCTTCAGTTGCATAAGAGCTGTCCCGGTTTGCTCTGAGCAGCTTATCCAGGCAGGATTACTGACAGTACGAGGGCACATACACTCAGGTCAGTGAGTGCAGACCCAGATACTGAATATGGGCTGCGGGCAGGAGATGAACAGCTTAGCCTATACCTGCCCTCTGCCCAATATCAATGGGTGGCATTCAGAACAAGGACTCTGACTGTAGGTGTAGAATGTGTAGCTGCTCGCCCAGTGTTACTCAAGCCATCATTAACTCGCTGTATCCCCTAGGGGGGTGAACAGAGACACTGGGAGGCTCTCAACATCAGCCGTAAACAGGAGATGAAACAGCAACATGAACTGATGCAGAGACCACATCAGCTTGGATCCGCTGACACTTAACGTGGGTGGATCTTTTCCACTTCAGATTACGCTAAAAAGTAGTGACTTACAAAACATTTATATGTGCAAACAAAGCTACATTCACGCCGCACGCCTTCATGCGCTATTCTGAATTGCTGTTCATGTCTGATTTTTTTTTGGGATGACTGTTAATATCTATTCTAGGATATCAGTATGAACTGGTGAAAAGAAAAGCTTAACATTAACAAAAGGCGTCTGGTATAGGGCATGTTCCTTCTAGATTTAACTCCCAAACACCAATCAACTCGTTAATTTGCTGTAGGTGCTGCAATTATGACGAGTGTCTAATGGCGAATGATGTAAGATTTACTTATTGTTATGTAAACGCTGACCTGATTTTATACCACGTATACATGTGGTCCAGATAGGAATTGAAAAAAATAAAATTGACTTTGTGCAGCTTCCTGTGTCACATTTAAGGGGAAACAAAATCAGAATAGGGACACTTTCAGAAGCAGTGTGAACCCAGCCTAATAATCACTGACCAATATGGATACTGGGTATTGATAGAATGAATAAGACGCAGTGTAATTCATAAATAACACAAAACATAAAGCAAATCAAAAAGATCAGCGGTCCAGAGGTGATTAGAGCTGGGTATCAAGAACAGGTTTAATTTAGTCTTGGTTCCAGATCGCCAAATTCCTCAGAATCGATGAACTCTATTGATTCCTCTTATCGATGCCAAGAGTCTGTTGCTCAGCTGGATGGCGTTTGTTTTCCGACAGCTGTGCAACAGACTTTTGGTGTGCCGTTGATTGCAAATTGACACATTTAGATCTTGTAGATCTTGGGGCGCCCTATTAAAGGGTAATTCCGGGATTTTTCAAGGGCAGCACACACTCCTCCGACTCCAACTGATTTTTCAAGGGCAAATTTAGTGGACGTACTTTGACCGGCCGAATTTGCCCGTACGGATTACGTTGCCGCCATTGAGCCGCCATTAAGCGACTGCCGGTTGAGCCGATGGACCGGAGCAGCTCCCAAACTTCGGGGATCAATTATGCGGTAAACTAGGCGGACATAGAGACCGGGTTGAAAAATCCCGGAATTACCCTTTAAAGTTGAACGTCACCGATTACCGCCAACAATTTATCTAACTGGAATCGCTAAAGAATTGAAGTGATAAGGGGAATCTAAAATGGCATCCGAATTGGTAAGACACGCAGCCCTGATGAGGATGAAGGGAAGAGTACCTGTATAATAACCCAGTTTGGGGGTGGGGTGGTGTCATGCAGCACACGTGACCTGGTCCATTCTGGCCTGCAGCTCGAAGGCGTCGGGCCGGTCCTGAGGGTTGACGGCCAGCATGTCCTGTAGGAGCTTCCTCACCGCGTCGGACATGGACGACCTGCGTTTCTGCGGGATGTTCAGTACCATCTTTGGGTTCTCTAGAAGCGCCTCGCCCACCGGCACAATGTCTGCGCCTTGCCTGACGTACGTACCCAGCAGCTCCCTTTTGGACTCGGCGTCAATAAAAGTAATTCTCTCCAACATGGCCCAGATGATGATGCCCAGGGCGAAGATGTCAGCCTTGGCCGTGTAGTGGCCCTCCCACACCTCGGGCGCCATGTAGAAGTCCGAACCGCAGGCCGACGACAGCCAGAACTTGTTGACGTTGACGTTTTTGTTCTTGTCCTCGCCTTCTCTGCTCTCGCCGGCGTTTCCTAAACCGGCGCAGACTTTGCTGAGGCCGAAGTCAGCCACCTTGAGGACCGGCGTTCCCGACTTCTCCGAGATGAGGATGTTGTCGGGCTTGAGGTCTCGGTGGACGATGTTGTTTTCGTGCAGGAAGGCGACGGCGCTGGTGAGCTGGAGCATGAAGCTGCTGTTGGTTCGCGGGTTGGGCTGCCGAGACAGGATGAACTGGTTGAGGTCGCCGCCTTCGCAGAACTCCATGACGAACCAGAGGTAGCAGGGCTCCTCCGGGGGACTCAGCACTCGCTCACCTGTAACGGAGCCACGCTAGTCAGTCCCACAGTGATGTGACGTTACACAAGTAGTTAATGATGATGAGAAGAAAAAAAACAAAAACGAACTTCCCTCAACATAAGCGACGGGTCTTAAACTTTTTTGTTAGTTTAATTTCAGAATTATTGAGGGCTAGTGAGTCTTATGTTTAGGGCTGGGCCATAGGCACAGCACCATCCGTTGCCCTGGGGTTGAACATACTGACAGTTACACCTAGTCTTGTTTTCCCATATGCACACTAAATCCAAATGACCTGAGCTGTTTCCGCTCCAATCTCAGTAGACCTGTCTAGACCTGTCCTATATCCCAAGAAACAGCTGAGTTGGAAAGTTTCTGTCTGACTTACAACCGGCTGAGACTTTGAAGAACCAGTTTAAAGCAGCTTAAACATGTTGTGCATGCATCGCAGATTCCTGGAACAAAATGCTGCAAGCGTGGATAAGTAAACTTGTGTTGCTTGAATAATACTACGCAGGTCATTGTTGGTGCTGCACATTTTAAAATATCAGTGACAAGGTCAAAAGTCACGAGTATCAACCAGGCATTACTGACATTACTGCAATGTGAAGTAAAAGTGAAATAGAGTTGGCCATAGATGTGGCCAATACTGAGAGTTAATAGTGTTACCAAGAGTACAATGGGGGATAAAAACAGAAGGCAGACACACCCTGCAAAGATAAACCAAAGATTACATGAAGGTGGAGGTTTAAGTAAAGGTGCAGTGATTGCATCACTGTGCAGAATACAGCCACTGCAGCAGACTCCATTTTGGTGAGCCCCAGGACCTCCCTCACAAAAACTGCCCATCCCCCAGCGACTCCGTGTCATGGCGACATTAACAATCCTATTTGAAAGGACATTTGAAGACAAAACATACTGGAGCTGCAGGCCGCACAGCCATTGGGCCCCATTTCAAACCTGACCTATTTCTTATGAGGGCTGTTCAGCACAGTGACAACCGGTTTTCTCCATAAGTTGATAGTGATTTAAACGACTTTAAATTATTTAAACCATAGGCATTTTAAAGTTTAAAGCATGCAAATTTAATTTATGTCACAAACACGTACAGCTCAAGCCAAGAAATTACAGTATTATGTAAAATTCCCAACGTTAAATAACTCTGGGTCACAGTTACGTCATGCTGGGCGATCAGCCCTTAGGGAAAACCAAACATTGTTTCGACTCAAAGAAAAACATCTTCATTAATGGCCCGAGACATTGTCAAAGACTAGCCCCGATTTCATTCTGGCTGGTGTGGACAGAAAGTAACGCATAACTCCTTAATGTTGTGTTGTCTATTGGAAATATTACATATCTCATAAATTACGTTTTCTGAAGCTTTACGAGGGAAGAGTTAAGTAAAATATAATTTCGGCATACATACACTCCAATAAACAGCACTTGATTCGATAAAATACTAACTTTTATACTTGGTTAACATTGCTCACCACGGTTTGATTTAGGTGGAAGACGACGTTGGATTAACAGACGCCTCTAGAAATCTAAATTTTATGAAAATAAGCACTGCTTGGTGGATTATTTGTGTGCCGAATTGAAGAGTGGCTACTAACGCTTCAGAAAAGTCATGAGTCATGTGTCAGCAGGTATGTATGTTGACCGATAAGCACGGGAACATTAAACTGCCAGATTTTCTCTGGAGTTCCGCGTGACGCTGCGGGACTAGTAAATTACCTGAGCTCGAGCATATCAGCTGGTCAACCGGAAAGCTAAACCCTTACCTTTCAGAGACGTTTCCACCAACCGCAGGTACTGTTTTGACCGTTTGTTCCCGTGACTCATTTTCTGAGCCATACCGTTTCTCTGCAGCACACACTCCTCCAACTGCACCACGTTTTGATGCCGTTTCTCCAGACTCGCCAGCGCCCAGAACTCCTGCAGGGCTAGCTCAACGTTTTCCGGCGCATCGCATCGGAGTTTCTTCACGGCAACTTTGGCACCGGACCTCCGGGCCACCGCCTCGTACACCACGCCGTAGCTGCCCCTTCCCACCTCCCGCAGCAGGCTGTAGCGGGGCGCCATGACCCTCCTCTCCAGACTGCCGTGTTTGAAGAGGCCGCAATCCTCCTCCATGTCATTGTCTTCCGTGTTTCCCACGCTCAAACACCGCAGCACGTTGGCGTTGTCCCGTCTCGCGGACTCATCGCCTCGCACTCCAGTTTGTTGTTTGCAGCAGGCTCGCTCGCTCCTCGTGCGTCTCCGCCGGTTGTCACCACCAATTGTATCCATATGTCCATCGGTTCCTTCACGTTTCGAACGTTAAAGCGAGAAAATTCCACATGTTGTCACCGACGGCGGCGGTAAAACGGCTCGCTGATACCTCGAAAATAAATATGCACCAATCTCTCACAGAGGTCGCTGCTGAACAGCTTGGAGGAGGGACAAGGGCGAGCTGGGATACCCGGTGTCAAGCTACCCATGCTCCACTTCCGGTCACAACCTTCAAAACAAGACCCGTTTTATCTATTGACGAACACGCGTTTCAGCCTTTATTGAGTAATGCAAAGTACGAAAGTGAAAAATCTATAATAATAATAAATTAAATAAATTAAATAAAAAGTGTTTATAGAAGAATCACTAGTAAATGAACATACAATTCTTGTTTTTGCATAGCGGTCAAATAACCATATGCAATATTCCATTGCATTTCTTAAGGGAAGATTGGTTAATTGTGACCTTTAGTCAATGACTATCATAAGGCATCATAACCACAAATATAAAATAAATAGATTATACTTAAGAGCATCATATGCATATCATATGCACATCAGTATCACATCAGACTATGCAAGATTGCATCCATGGAAATATAATATATTATGATGAAATATTATAATCTTAGTATTTATTTAAAAGTGCGTTTCATGCAATATTTTATTCTGATGCAATTGAGTAATTTAATACGATGTTTGATGTCCTGTACACCCAAACGAGTCTACTTTTTTCTAAAAGTGACACGTTTTGCCCTTTTATTTTTTGAAGACAAAAATCTCAGTACTTCCGGTACTTTACACGCTCAATCTTGTGTCTTGACGCAGGACTCAGATTGCAGACGTTCCCATTTCGCAAAGAACATAGGGTCATGATCTACATGAAGTTGAACACATTTTGAATCTCGATAAACATACCGCAGGCTGAAAATGTAAAGTTCAACAAACAATGTTTATGTACATATGGTCGACTATTGCAGATAGTCTAGATAGTACTGTTAAAGCTAACACGCATGCTGTTTAGAATTGTCCATTTAGACTTGAAATAGTTTCGCGAAACGTTATACATATCTCCCAGGGGACATGTTATAATGTGCCCAACACTCAATTCAATGGTATAACGTCATCTCTTTATCTTATTTATCAATTCTACATCGGCATTTACTTTATCCCCCCTCTTGTTATCTAGAAATGGTTCCTTCCGTAAAGCATGGTACTTCACGTGCTCGCGTTGGGCCGCGAACACGACACGTGTTGAAGCACGCGCAGTGGTGACTTGCCAGATGACGTCAGGGATGTT
The DNA here is from genome assembly GCA_034670385.1 of Hoplostethus mediterraneus. Lineage (NCBI taxonomy): Eukaryota > Metazoa > Chordata > Actinopteri > Trachichthyiformes > Trachichthyidae > Hoplostethus > Hoplostethus mediterraneus. The sequence continues at coordinate 592,315 of JAXDDW010000041.1, forward strand.
GGACCACATTTATTAAAAGTTAACCTCTTCCCAAATATTTAGCAATACAAAAAAATACAAATTTAACACTATTTTGCATCGTTACAAGGACGGAAGAATAAAATGCACATTTTTATTGTATTTATTTATGTGATATCTATCTATCTATCTATCTATCTATCTATCTATCTATCTATCTATCTATCTATCTATCTATCTATCTATCTATCTGTCTATCTATCTATCTATCATCTATCTATCTATCACTATCTATCTATCTATCTATCTATCTATCTATCTATCTATCTATCTCTCTCTCTATCTATTTAGCTCTCTCTCTCTCTCTCTCTCTGTCTGTCTATTTGTATTTCTATCTATTACTCTTTGTGTATTTGTTGTTTATAATTAATTAAGTGGTATGTGATATGTTTTTTCTGTTATATTGACATCACATCTAATTTCCATTTGTCTTAACGAATGGATAAGTCCATGAAATATGACAGCCAATTACATAAACTGAATGTAACTTAATTCTTGTGGCATGATGAAAAAAATGTCACATTTGACAGCTTTTGTTTAGATTTGGTCATAAGCACAATATTTATGTCTAGGGACCTTTTATAGTTGTATTTTTTAGCTAATTTCCTGACAGGCTTCCATTTTCATAATCAGCAAACAAATTCGTTTTGGTTTAAGTTAAAAACAAATCTGTACTAACTTTTCCACTTTTATATCTCTATGTCCATTTAATGAAAAATAACAACAACAATGTTGCACCGAGCAGAAGAAATGCCCTTTATGTGAAATGTGACATTATCTAGTTGCTGGTGTACATATTTAGCATTTTTCTCTTTCTGTGGACTCAAGAAGCTGTTGAATTTGATGCAGAATGTTGATAATTGGGTTCATCACTTTATTGCTTTTTATATAAGAAACCATCATCAGTCATGTTGTAGTCACTAGATTAGATTGCATGGAACCAATGTGCACAATATGTGTGTGTAGTTCAAACCAGAATAAATCTAGTTGGATGAATACAACTTGAACAAATGGGACAGATATGACTAAATGATGTTGGAGCTATACATTTCATTGGTATGGGGGGGTCAGGGGTGTCAACAGGTAAGTTGACACTTTATTGATCACTGTACACTCAAAAATGAACAGTGATCAGCTTAGGTTCAAAGAAGGAAAGAAACGTTGATTTTATACAAATAAATGCATTTTCAAGTAAATCCAAAAAAGTGGAACCGACACAAATCTGTTTGGTTTCATATTGGCTAAACTGAAACAGATGAAGTCAACTCAAATTATTCCAAGTGTCTGTATAGTTGAATTATTTAAGTTTGGTGGAAATTAGTAATTTAGATGCTAAGAAACACTTTTGTTTGTGTTTGATGAGCACAAATTACATACATCTGAATCCATTCATTCAGTTCATTTTAGCTCTATTTGAGTACATTTCATAATTTAATTTAATTTCATGAATGAAAAATATATATGAAATATATGAAAATATGTAAAGGTTTTACGAAATGGACTCCATTGGTTTTAGGAGTGTTGGGAAATTGGGAGTGTCTTGAAACTCCAGTGGGGGGGCGTTTTTGTTCCAAGAGTCCAGGCCAGAAAGTGAGTTTTGAAAGCCAGAAATCTCAGCACCTGGCCAAGTAATCGTTGAATTATTGGTATTGATCCACAACCTTATCAACCCCCAACAGATACATTATGGTCATTTTGTGATATGGGGCAGTTAAAATAGTTTTATTTCCCCTTAAAGGCCTTTTTTCTTGAATGGATATAATTGGTCAGACTTGTCAATTGTTTGTTCAGCCACTGAAGCAAATGTTTGTGCCTATCCTCCATCTGTGCGAGAGGGAGGGAACAGTCTTTTCTTTATGCTTCCACTGACATCATCTCTTATAAAATGAAGAACACGGCGGCCACAGATGACTCCAGCTGTCTGCCCTGACGTCGGTCCCTGGTGAGAGAATGTCTGGGCCCTAGCGTCTAGGAGTCTATACTCAAGTCTATACCCGATCAGCCTCATCCCTTTCCGGCAAGCTCTGCAATGCCTTTCGGTGTCTCTTGTTTGTACGAGGCAAAACTTAATATGGCATTTTTTTTCATCAGAGGGAAATTGAATGAAGCTAGATTTCTTCTCAAAGCATGCACTGAGAAGAAATTGCAGAACTGCTCAATTGCATAATGCATTGATAAGAAAGGTGTTGCTGATAAATGCTTTTTTGCAGGTATTCAAAGACAATGGACACAGCATTCATCATCATATCTGTATATGAGCTGATACATATTTCGGGACAATACATCTTATGCATGCTTCCTCCATCTGTAAATATGATGTGATCATGTGAAAATGGATTTTGGCGTAAATTCAATCAGGAAGGCTACCTCCTCCTTCATTCATAATTCTGTCAGCCAGAGCCAAACACGCCCCCTCTCCAGAAACCAATCACGAACCATTTCCTTCTATTTGTACCCTCAGCTGCTTCCATGTTTCTGTCATTTCAGCTGCCTAAACCAGATTGACGCACCAGCTCCTCCCCCGCCACCACCAGCATCACGGCTCCATCAGATATCCAGAAGGGTTAGATCTTCAGTCCTGTCTCCTACCTGCCCCAGGGAGCTTCACCCTGACACTGGATGCACCCGCCAAACCTATGCTCCTGTACATTTTCTCATGTTGTTAATACATTCTTATACTCGTAATCCTAGCCTCTCATGATTGAAAGCCTACAATGCCCATTTGCATGTGTGCACACATTTCTGTACATTATGTTCTTCCCAATTTTCAACAAGCCACATTCCATACCGGGAAGTTTCATCTAATCCTCCTAACACCTCGACCCTAACCCCTCCCTCAAAGTAGAAATGAAACTGCAAGACGCTTGAAGATAACTGTAGTCAGATAAATTAGAAAACAAAGACAAAACTATACAAGCAGTATATCTATACTCTCAACTATCGCCAACAAGTCTACTGGTATTGTAGTCTGTGGAGTAAGGTAGGGACCTCCAGACCCCTCTGCTCCTAACTCCCTGTGTATATGGAAGAGCAATTATAAAGAAATGAATATATTAATCATGAAAATATAGTCACAATTGTATTTACCCAATTCATTCCAGCTATTCAGTACTTGGAAAAAGCCCTGAAATATTTCATTTGTTGTGATGCCGCTCACTCAGTTACAGTATATGTCCTACATGCCCCCTTGTGCACATGAACAGAACTACATCCTATACCTCTACGTCTGGCCCCACTAACAGTGCTTTATACAAGTAGCATGCAGTGTATGAAAAATATTAACACACAAGAAGACAATTTCAACAATCTATCTAACCTAACTATAGGAACACTGCTCTGTGTCTCCCCCGTCTCCTTCATGTACTCCCATCTCCTTCTCCCAGGTTAACTAAAACAGATGACCCACATAGTTCAAGTTCAGAGTTTATCAACTTTGGTAAAACTAGTAAGATCAGTTACCCTCCCAACATGTGTTGGCTCTACAGGGAAATACAATTTGACTGATGCATTTTTCTGATAGTGATTTCTGATGCCATCAGGATAGGGTCACTTCCTTTTAACAAAGACAATACTGTACACACAACATGACAACACTGTGGTGGAAATGAATAATGTATCTTATGACACTTGGTTTAAAGGGACAGAAGACAAGACAAAAAGTCTGACTTTTAATCTGAAATACTTAAAAATAAAAATAAAATGTATAAAAAATAAACTGACAGCAGTAGAGACAAGCCAACAAACAAGCAAAAAATGGCAAGCGATAAACAACTCATTTTTGGATTGAACATGCATAATAATGAAATCCTGTATTTGCTCTATTGGTAAATTCTTGAACTCATTCATACATTCACAGGTACATATTTTAACAAAGAGGAAGGTGTATGTGAATCGGTACAAAAGACATCGTGAAAACAACAGTAGTATCAGTTACTGTGCCGACAACGGCAAAAATCTTGTACAAAATTTAAAAAACATAAGTTATTAGGACATCATAGTAGAAACTTAAAAATATATTTAATGAAATAGTTCTGTTGAGAGGGCTCCAATCTGGTGCCTGGAGAAACCAGGTCACTCAATGACAGTGGAGGAAACCAACTATTTGGCGACACGACGAACTGAAATGTCTCTTGCTTTTGTGACCGAGCTTTTTGCCTTGTAATGGTTCAAGAGCGATCGCCAAGCTGGACTGCAGTTCAGCAACTCTTGGTTCCCTTTGAGAAAAGAAGTGGGACATTTTAATTGTGAAACTTGTGGAAAATGCTCCGTTCATTCCTTAATACACCTGAAGGGACCACATGCCAGGCAGGGTTAAAAAGTGACACCAGAAAATCATCATGTATCAGAGACTTATTTTATGCCCTTTTAAATCAATTGTTTATAAATTCACATCAGTGGGCTAGTTATATCTCACCGATAATGCACAGTCCCTCTTTGGCCCTGGTGATGCCCACGTTAATCTGGTTGGGATCGCCCACAAAACCCACATGTTTGGACAGCCAAGCTCTGTCTGGCTCTCTGTCAATCTCGTTGCTAGGCAGAGAGCGCACGGTGGATATGATGACGTAACGCCATTCACTTCCTAGAAAACATAATGTTGTTAGTTACATGGTGGCCACGGCTAGCCAGCCCTTGTTTGGCCCTTGTTCCCTCAGGCCTGCAGTGTAATAGCAGATGAGGTTGAGTAGTAGGTCAACTGAAGTTTCAGATAGGAAGGTAGAAATGCCAGCAGGTTTGCTTAAAATCTATAATATGCAACTTTTTATTATTTTCATTAAAATACCAATAAAGAAGTAGAATGTAGTATGCATGATCAGTGTGTGTCTGTCTGTGAGTTTGTGTGTTCATGCCTAAAATCCCGCATTTGCATGAAATTGATGTATACCATTTTCATTGGGCGTGCCATAAGGGCGCGGTCAGCAGTGGCTATCAAGGTGAGGCTACCGGCCACAGAGCAGGAAACAACATAACAACAATGGAAGAAAGCAGAAAGAAAAGAATAACAGCAAAGCTAAATGTTAGACATCAGTATGAGGTGCCGTATATACACATTTTACCTCTCACATACATATATGAGATGCTTACACATTGAAATGTCAATAGTGTAACACACTATTGAAACCCTCTCATAAACAAGCACTGCTGAATTCTCCACCTGCCTCTTCAACTGTGGTGTGGTGGCTTGGTGGATGCCAGCTTCAGACTAGATGCTGTTTCACGGTAGACAGCTCATATAGATGAGTGACTTGATCAACTAGGGGAAGGAGGGTGGGGCTAACAATATACTTATCGATTGTACGATTTAGGTTTTGCATATTGTTGGTCGATTTCTTTGTTGTAAGAGTGATTAATCCTTTGTTGAGCATGTAACCTCCGAGAATTGGGTGGGCTCCCCAAACTAAGGCTCCATTGGGACAGAGTGTTAGCAAGGATTATACGATTACAAATTGGCGCAGGTCCTTTCGGGCGTGGGTATGTAAGAGTCACTTGGACACACCCATTGTTGTTTTGACTCAATTCGTTTGACTCAGTTCGTGCTGCAAGACTACAGGTTGTGATGCGTCAAGAATCTGTACAGGAATCTTAATCTTTTTGTTTCGCGTGTGACCCCCTGGTTTTAAAATGCATTAGTCATAAGTGAGATTGGGCAACAGGATCATAGGACTGAGGATCATTGGGATTTTCATGGACAACTAATTCCATTGCGAGATGGAGTGAGGGTGGTAGGTAGCAGAGAGGTATACTGTCACCTTGACTTTTCGTGATGGTGGTAACGGTGATTTCACCAAACTTGGAATTCTTCAGGCAAGCCTTGATTTCTGATACTTGGGCGTTGTAGGGTGACAGAATCACAATACTTTGCTGTTCTACATTGGATTTTTCCACCAGTTGTTGAGCAATCTTCACCTGGGCAGGGAAACCAAAATGAAAGAATTAACAATAATAACAATAACAAGAAAATAATGAATAATGTCTGAATGAATTAAGTGAGCGTTGTCAGGGAATCTGACTGCAAGGGAATTGTGACCCTTGCAGTTTAAAGTAGAATGATATAAAAGAAAGGGGGCCCAACACTGTACCACTGTGTCTCTCTCTGCCAAGTTTGCTTTGGAGTTCTCGTTGCCCTTTGCCGTAGCCACAACCAGACTGATCTCCTCTCCTCTGATGTCCCCAAAAACAATTGGCTTTGGCTTGTAGTCGACAAGCAGGACACTGTTTGGGCGCTCCACATCAGTTTTCAGAAGTCCGTCATAGTATTCCAAGGATGGGAACTTGCATATATCATCGTGCTAAGAAGATGCATAATAAACAATTGTTGAAGAGAATCCATGAACCGAAAACACTAATCACAACCGTTACATGGTAATACAATAATGGTAAATGATATACAGTTCATGTTCTCACCATTCTGTATTGGATGTCGAGCATCACTGCCCTGCCCTTGTGGGTTGTAAAGTAACGTTCAAACATGGACTTGGACATACCCAACCTCCTCACACAATCGTTCTTGACAATGGGACGCAACTGTTTGTGGTCCCCGAGCAAAACAATCTGAAAGGGGTAATGCGGACATTACTTTGAAATTCAGCATGATGTGAACATGATGGACCAAAAACGCTGTCCTCTTCATGCAAATGAAACACAAAGATAGTTGTGTAACGGTACATTGATGTTCACGCAATGCCACAACAATGACAATATTAGAATGAGAGCATTTCCAAACAGGTTAAATGTGTGCTCACAAGCAACTCAAGAAACCAGTCACCAGAAGTCCAGTCATTTCCTTATAACCAGAGACACATATTGCCATGCTGAAAATTGCCCTTCAGCAGCCAATCATGTCCTAATCATTGGTACTACATCAAGAAATCAACTAGCTCAAAACAGCCACTGGCTACTAATATGGTGATGTGGTTGCTTGGGTCTGAATGCAGCAAGTAAATAATACATTACATTGTGTAGATACTACATCTTCAGTTAAGATTAGGATCAATTTGATTAAGATCTAAAATTAGGAACTCAAACGTTAGATTTAGATTAATGTCAAAATGTTAAATCTCAGCAAATCACACACATGAACGTAAACATACTGAAGAACCACGTTGAGGGCAACAGACATGGTCAAACCAAGCCAGTTGCTGTTGGATTGAAAGAAACATTCAACATCATTAAAAACGAGCACATCAAAGCAAAAGTGTTGATTGTATGTGGGAGCAGAATACCTGTCATAAATAGAAAGACGCACCTTTTCTGGTTTGTTGCAGACTAATGGAATTAGGGCCTGCGGTTCAGTGGCCATTGCACATTCATCAATGAGGATCTGGCGTGCACTGACTGTTTTAGTCAAGCTGGGTGTGGAAGATACTGTACATGTGCACAGTATAATATCATGCCGTTCAAGCTCATATGTCCGAGCAGCTCGGAGAGCCTTTTTGTAGCTAGAAGGGGGGGGGAAAATCCATAAAATGATATTGTGTATATTAGACGAATATATATATATATTTTTTCAACCAATCAACCAAACTGCACATCCAAACTTACATTTCCACTTCTTCAGTATTCAATTCCTCTCCTTTTTTTTCAAGGGCAAGTTTTATCCGGTGGTCGAATTCTTTTATTTCAGCCGCATTAGGGTTTTGGTCTTCCCGCATGCGGTGATGCAAAGTGATGCCCCTAAAATGATGGAATATATGTAAATGTAAGTAATTAAGGAAACATTTGATAAGTGAATATCATCAACTAGAATGTTATGCGTACAATACCTGAGTTCTTGTTTGGAGCGCTCTTGGCGAAGTGAACTTGCAGAAAACTGAATGGTCCAACCTGGATGAGGGTAGTCCAGCATCTCCACTTGTTGGCTGTAGACTCTGAGGGGTTTCAGGGTGTTCCCGAACCTCAACAGGTACTCTACAATGACAATATTCAAAGATCAAAAGTATTCATACATGCGAATAGAGATGAAAAGATATGCGATAGAAATTGCAGTAGAAACACAAAATAACTTGCCTGCAACAACATCAACAGACTTGTTGGAGGGACCACAGTAAAGAATAACTTCTTTCTTCTTCTTATCCTTTGGGTCAACAAATTTCCTCTTGCACTTGGAGTTCAGCTCAGAGAACCAGTCCACAATGTACACTCCTACAACTGTCTTTCCAGTCCCTATGAAACAGATGAGAAGAACATCTTAAAAAATTCACATGAAATATGAAGCATCAAGGTAAATAAAAGCCCTTGCTCTTACCAGGCGGCCCTTGTATAAGTGTGAAGTTGTTATTTAGCGCTTTCTCCACAGCATCATACTGACTCTTGTTCAGCTTTGGCAGTCCCTTTGGTGGCTCTTTTCTCATGATCTGGTACCTTGGCACACTGTATTGTACTGCTGCAAAGACAAAATTAGGAAATGTTTACAGCTTGTGAGATTATAAACAACTAGACAACAACTACAAAAAAACAACTTAAACTTACTAACTAAATTTCCAATATGCTTAAGGAATGGATTTGAATAGTTTAAATTGTATAACTGATGACTGCTGACAAATGGGCTTACCCTCTCTTGGAATATGTTGTCCCAGAGCTATGTTCTGGACGAGGTCACATGCAGACACAATGTTGAGAACAGCATCTTCTTTCCGTCTAAGAAAAAGTTGAAATAATGTTAAGTGTAATACTGAAAAAGAAACTGGTGAACATATTTACTGCATCTCATCCCAAGAAGAAATGGGTGCAGTCAAATTACAGTTGAAGAAATGTATAATTAATTTCATTGAACTAGGCAGTTGTGCTGTAACAAGTATTGCGTTGTTATGGTAACAGTAAGCTATACTTGCACTTACATGTCAGGTAGAAGCTTTGGGATCAGTTCAACTGTGAAAAGCGTGTCTTTCTGAAACACACAATCTGGAATGGTCTCCATTGGCAAGTGATTGATATAGAACTCCACTTTCTTTTCTTTATTTGTGCCGTTGTTCATTTCTTCCACTTTGTATGTGACACCATGGGCCACCCATGTGAAATTGCTCGGGTCCACCTCCACAGTATGGTCAAGAGTTGGAGTCAACTTCAAATCTCTTTTCCGTATGCACAGTAAGCACTTGGCAAGGTTGCATTCAATGGCCCATTTAGTGATGCATGCAAGAGGCAGGTTGAAGCTTCCTTTTAGTTTGCGTTCCTGCTCTCGACGGAAGTTTACCACCAAGTCCTCAATGACTATGCTGTCACTTTCATCAACTGCAGTTGCAGCAGACTCCATGTCACACAGTGGTTTCCAGATATCCACATACTCATAGGGGTCACTATAATACGTCTTGCATGGATAGTTTGCATAACTGGAGAAGCATGTGATAGGGCTGTGAACATGATCCACACAAACCTCAAACTTTGGGTTGATGTACACCAACTGAACAGTGGGTGTGTAATAACCTCTTTTTATCTCTGATGTCATTTGGACGTGAAGGGTGTCACCTGGCTGCAACTGGACATTGAGCTCAATATAATGTTCCTCTTCTGAGGTACATGTGTCAGTTTCAACTCGAGGCAGCTTTCCAGATTTGGTCAGAATCTTCTGTTTTCCCAGTTGCTTGGTATCAGCTGTCATTATGAGTGACTTAGCTTCTTTCCAGTTTTCTTCATCAATTGCTTGAACAATTCCTTTCCACATTGTCAGTGGAAGCTCAGTGCAGGGGCTACAGTCTGCTACTGCTAGCCTTTTCACTTCTTGGTGGATTTGTACAGTACGAACTGAGTAGATCCGTCTTCTCCATTTCAGAGTGCATTTTTTTTCTGGATCATATAGTGGTTGGTCCTCTAATTGCAAATCTCTGTACATAACAGGCAGACTGTCTGGAAATATGTTCCTGTCAAAAGGAAATGACACTCTGAAACTGTCTTTTTCTGGCTCTGCGCTAACAATAAATGCTAGCTTTGAGGCATTTTGTTTCTTCATGCTCACCGCATAGGACATCATCTCAGCCTTTTGTTCATACTCCTTAGCAGCCTTGCTGGTCTGTTCAAATTGATTACACAAAATGTTGATGTCTTTTGGAGAGTATTGTAGTGGAGTACCGCATATGACGGTGTGCAGAAGTCTCTGCAAGACAATGTCGATGTATCGCCGTATTGGTGAAGACGCTTGTGTGTAAGACAGCAGGTTCAGAGAATAGTGCCCAATCTTTGCTTTGCGGCAAGAGTTAGAGCGGATGACATAAGCTTTACCAAGGCTCTTTCTGAACTGAGATACCACTGGTAGAAGCTGAGGGTGGATGTCATCTGCAGCAACAAGGTCAACTATTTTGTCTATGTCAATGTCTGCTCTGACAGCTGACTGGATCTCATGCCACACTTTTGTAAGTACACAAAAGCTTTTGCTGTTTGGGACTTTTTTGCTTGACGTTTTTGGGACTTTGTGCCTCAGATGAAAAGACAATGGTATGAGTTCTCCATAATTCTCCTTTAATTCTTCAACCTTGCTGGGATCTGGTTTTGCCTGACATCGAAGGGGTGTACAGTACTCAGTTATGTGTGCATTGATCAAAATGTCAGACACATGTGTGTTGAATAATACACTGAGCTCTTGAATCATCAGATGGGCTCTCCTCTTCCCTGGCAATCGATGATCATCAGGTTGAGCATAAGCCCAGTCCTGAAGTCTAGCCTTTCTTTGGACTTTTGCAAAACAGTAAGCCACTGTGATACAGTCTTCTACTGTGTCAAACTCGGATTTCTCTCCATATCTTTTACAGATGATGTCTTCTGCCTTTTCATAAGACAGTTTTGCATTAGACTTGATCAGAGACAGCTGAAAGGTGGGCTTTCCAATGATCTGGTTTGTTTCCTTTTTCACTTTAAACATTAAGGAAACCACCTTGCGATCATGACCTGGCAGAAGACTCCAGTTGTTAGTGCTCAAGTCTTGGGGGAACATATGGATGGGTTCTTTCTCTCTGTTGTAATATGTAGCACCACGTAGTTTTGCATACTCATCCAATCTGTCACCTGGACTCACAAAGCTTGCCACATCTGTAATATGGACTCCCAGCTCATATTGGTCTCCAATATCCCTGACACTGATGGCATCATCCAGGTCTTTTGCGCTGCCTGGATCAACTGTGAAAGTGATTATCTCACGAAGGTCCTCTCTGTGCCTCGACTCCTTATCTGTCCAGAAGAATCCTTCATTTGAATCACATGCGGCAGGTACTTTGAATTCCTCATTCAAAATCCGTAGTCCAACATCCAAAGAGCTTCCAATCAGAAGAATATCTATGACATACCCCAAGGGAAATAAACATTGTTCTTTCCAGGCAATCACTTGCACCTTAAATACATGATTCTGTTTGAGGTTTTCGTCAATATGTTGATATGTTACAACCACCCACTGTCCTTCAATGTGCTCCCAAACTGGAATGAAGTTGCGGCTGTTATTGTGGAGCAATATGCATATTTTGGGGATATTTTTCTTAATGGGTACCATGATCTTTCTGGCTTTGACGTCTTTAGACTTCTGTCTTGGTTTGGAATGATCTTCATCCTCAAGTGTGCACAGAAATACTCGGGGTGATTCTGCTGCCTTGGTGATGCCTATCACCTTCTTCTGTGGAATGTCTTCAGAGAAAGATGTTTGTAAGACCACTTCATCTCCAGTGAAGGACGTGCCGAAGTTCTTCCTTCCTTTTAGGGCTATACGTTCAGTAGGGCTGTCAAATGGCATGACATAACCCGTGGTAGACGACTCCATGACCAACTGTCCGTGCTTGTACATAGTTGGTTGACTTATGCATAACTTCAAAAGGGTATCTTTCTCAACATCACCGATATTGTATGATGCCTTGCGCTCATCAAAGACTTCAGTTCCCACACTGTCCTCATCTGTTTCAAACTGGGCATAATCATCTTTCATCTGTTGAAGAATTGCATCACAGTGAACGTTGCTCTCACGTAGTTGTTCAGACCTTTGGAACCTTGATATTTCCTTAATTTCTGTTTCCAAGAAATCTTTGGTAACATGGTTTGGTTCAACACTGTGTTTGCTGATGCAGTGGTCTATGTAACTTTTCCAGATTCTTGAGCATTTCCCAAAGCAGCAGAGGGCAGCAGCGTCACCAACCACAACCACCTGCGACTCAGCCCTGGTCATGGCAGTGTTTAACACACGGGCATCATTGAACAGCTCCAGACCAGGCAAATGAGATGATTCTAGGCTTTCACGTGTATGAACAGCTGTAATTATAACTGCCCTGAACTGTTTGCCTGTTGACAAATCAAATCAAATTTCAGAATACAAAATGGCAAGAAAGCAGATATGAATGCCAATATCAATATATAATAATTATATTGTTGTGATTATAATTATAACAATAAAAATAACAATAATATAACACTATAATATAATATTGTTTACATTTTGTTTTATGATCAAATCAAATCTAGGAATTCATGAAGCTGAATTAAAATTACCTTGCACATTTGCAATATTCTCCACATTGACTTGAGCAAGGTGTTTTCTCTTAAGCGCTGATCTAATTTGTTGAACCTATAGGAAAACCATCAACAACATTAGAGATAAGCTTGATCATGAGTAAAGTTTTCCAATTCTGACTTTGTGTGTCTATTACCATCATATACAAATCATCAACTTATCATTGCAGTCAAAACTAAAAATGATAATTTACCTGACATCCGTCTGATAGAACACAGATTGTGCTTTTGTCCTTGGGCTCCCAGGTGGATGGCCAATCTTGGAGAATATCTTGCACTATTTCAGCCACTTTGGCAACCTCTTCAGGATTAAACCATGACATAGAAACAAGGTCCAAGTGGCAGTCTCCCCTAACATGATGGAACTTCAGGGAGTGGCCATTTGGATGAGCTGGAATATTTCCAGAAGCCTTGATGGCATCATTCTTGCCAACATAGAACTGAGTGGATACAAACTCCACTATTTCTTTGGTTGAGCGATAGTTTTCATTGAAAATGATTCTACCTTTCTGGGCAGCATCACACTTTTCACCTTGATAGTAGTGGAACAGCCGACAGAGAAGTGTGTGATTGGAACGCTGGTGATCCTCAACTGAGAAGAGCTTGGGTCCCATCTGCATGTGATCTCCTGCCAAAACGACTCTGGTGTTTGGCCCGGCTAGACCAAGGGGCTTCAAGGCGTCACATTCTAGCATTTGGGAGGCTTCATCAACTAGAATGTGGGTGAAGTAGCAATCGGGGAGCTTCAGGTCATGAAAATGTCCTGCCATTTCTGCGGTAGTTATGACTATGTTGTGGCGGTCTAGGACAGCCTTCGTCGCAGGTAGAAACTGCTGTCCATCTTTTGAAAGAAGACAATATTCCAAAGTAATCTTATCTGTCCTATATACTGGCCCTATAGCCGCCTTTATTCGAACTGGCCTTATTCCATGGTGTCCTTGTCCTTTGTTGTTGATGAATGGATGGAAGTGATCTCTGACATACAGATCTGCAGAACTAAAAGGAAACAAAAATGTTATTGATGAAATTAAATGTTGGTGTCACATTACAATTGATAGTTCTTGTGACACTGCCAATTGGAAGACAGATAAGATATACCGTTAGAAATATACACAGATATAAATATACAGATATACAGGAAGAAATACCTGTTGGTGTGGGTGCAGATCAGTACTTTGTTTTTAGGCTGTTGAATCAGCTCTCTGGCTGCTGTTGCGAGGGTGAATGTTTTGCCAGTTCCGAATGGTCCATAAATGAGGAGTGGTGCCACAGCTTTTCCGACACCTGAATCCCCTGTGATGAAATCAATTGCTGTCTGCTGCTTTGCATTCAGCATGCCATGTCGTGTCTTGACGCTGTTCACAGGAACGCTGCAGTTCTTCAGGTCTGGTAGCACTCTTTTTGTTTCTGGAAGCAGATCTACAGCCTTGTGCATCACGCAGAACTTCAGACGATTCCACTGAAACTGCACCTCCATTTGATGTGTTTCATTACTTTTGAGCGCAAGGTCTGTGCAGCATCTTTCAGAAAGTTGCAGATGTATTTTGTTCTCAGTCGTGGTATCTCTTAAGATGACAGCTTCATAGACCTTGCCGTTTCGATCACCTGAAGATAATGGTGCTATAAGGCCGGACTGGATGCTTCGTCTCAGTGCGAATCCCTCCGGGGTGTCTGGTGTAAGATTACAAGGAATCGAGACGGCACAGAACAGTTCTCCCTGAGGAGCCATTTTCATGCCAAATTGGATGCTTTCTAGAGTGGCCGATGTTGTAATTTCTCCACAAACAGTTAGTCTAAAGAAAATAAGAAAACAAGAAAAAAGTAAGTTTTGCTTTTACCAAATGTAAATTACAAACATTGTGAAAGGAAAAGAATCATCAATAATCAGATTACCTTGAAACAACCTGGTCCTCTGCCCGTTCCTCATTGTACAGGAAGTTGTGCATCCTCTCCTTGTAGTTCTCGGCATTTAGGGGTGTTTGGCAGTCATTGGTGGGTTTATGCAGAAAATTAATCTGAGGAGGCTTGTACTTCTTTAACAGCTCTTCCTGCTCTTCTGTCCTGTCCAAACATGGGATGATAACCCTGTTCCCTTGATGCCATCGCTCAACACTTTGAGAGGAGGTCCTACAGTGCTCCGCGGTTGGTTCTTCGGTGTTAACCGACGACGGCTGTCCTACTCTTACCTTTAGCTTCCGTAGGAGCACTGGTCTACTGTCAAAATCCAGCACCAACCACTGTTCATACAGGCCTGGGTTGTTGGATGAGAAAGACACACTGATATCATAGGTGATGTCGGAGTTTTGGACGTGTTCACCTAAAGAGTAGGTGCAGGGCTCTGGACTGTTTTCACCGAGGGAGAATGAAGCTCCTGGTTCCTGCTTCAGCAGCGCAACATGGGCAAGTACTCTCTGTGTACAAACAAAAGTGGTAATTAGCATACTATGACAAAAATGAGAAAACCCTTATTTATGGATATGAACGAAAAACATAGGATTGTAAAGATTTTGCGAACACTCCACCATACAAGGTCTCCACCGTGGCTACATTTACATGCACAGAGTAATCTGGCTACTGGCCATATTCCGGTTAAGGTCTTATTTATTTAATTTATTTAAACATTTGGCAGCCGGGGATTGAGACTCCCTGTACCATGAGTGGACATTTCCTCAAAGAACTGTGCAGCCCCCGTATTTATATAAAACAAACACATTTCTATAAACAGCTATTATTCAAAATTACTATATTGGTAGTAACACAATGATAATCTTAAAATATAATATGGTGGGAAATACAAAATAAATTTAAAAAATCATTGCATTCGATATCATCAGCTTCATGGATTGACATTGTGAGCAAAGTTTTGGTCAAATGAAGTTCATATTAGGCAATAACCTAGATCTCTACACATAAAAATGAAACAAAGTGGACAGGCCAATATAGAGGCCAACATCATTCATTAAAAGCCTCAATAGCCTAAAATGTGATGTTGAATTTTCCTCAAAAGGTTAGAGACACCTAAGCCAATTTCTGGTGACGATAACATCCTGACATATCATTAATAATCCAACCTTACTGAAGTTCTATTGGGATAATATGCCTATGAGTCACTAATCGAAAGAGCAAACGTGTCAAATCTTTTTTATGAGGTCTACATTCTAGGTGTATTTAATTTAGGCATCAGCCAATGGCGAAAAACACTTTCTAACCAACAGTTTTTAAAGGTAGGCGTTGTTTTAAAAGGAATGCATCAATTGCTGTGAAAACACTGTTCCCTAAAACCTAAGACAATAACCTGGCCTCATGTGGCATGTGCTGCAAACAGCTGATTTCAATATTTCTGGTTACAGGTCCACAATTACAGTCAAGAACCCACACGGTCTGATTTAAAAAAAAAAATTTAATTAAATTTTTTTAATATTATTATTTTTTTAATTGTCTGAAGACCTTAACACAGGTGACTTAGCCAGTTCTTATTCATGGACATAATGGGGAAAGTAAAAATTTCTCTTTACCTCTGTGTTCACTTGGAAATTCCACTGCAGTCCTTCATTGGTCTGCCCACACTTCAGGAATAACTCTTTATCACAAGTGACACTGACATCATCAACTTGTTCTGAAATCTGTTCAACAATTCAAATTGTTAATAACAATATTATGAATCTGGATGGACACATGATGTGTAAGAGTATAATAAATTCTGCCCACTCTTGTTATGCTCTATTACACTTTTTGTAATATTTACTTATTTATTTACTATATTTAGTTCAGAAACAAAGAGCTTCTGCTGCTTAAATTACACTAAGAGGTTAGCAACTCAGGGATATCCTAGTGGCTTGGCTAAGGCGTGTACCATGTACGCAATGCCTTGGGTTCGAATCCAGTATGGTATCTTTACTACACGTTATCCCCCTGTCTACGATAGGCTATCGAATAAAGCAAAATTACCAAAAAATAAGATTATTTTTTTACATTTTTACCTGCAGTCTGCAGTAGAGAGAGTTTTAATTATTCCCTTTGCACTTTGCAAGAAACACCTATTTTATTTTCCCTTCCTATTTGTATGTTTGTATACTGTATAAATGTACTTATGTATGTATTGTCTGTTTGAGAGTCTGTTTAAGCTGACTGTACAACTCTAACTCTGTACAACTGTACAACTCTGAGCTAATAAATATCACCTTGACATATCACCTTAATACCCCCTCGTCTTTCCCAATCTTTGTGACATGCGATAAAGGTACCAGTCTGGATTCGAGCCCAAGGCCAACTGAGCCACCAGCTGCCCCGCCAAAAAAAAGAGCCTGTTACTTACAATGTGTACTTCAACGCTGCTGTTTCTGTATTCCTCCAAGAGCCTTTCACCATAGGACATGAGGCCTTGGGCTTCAATGTTATGTCTGATCTCCTTTTCTTCTTTGGCACGCATCACCCACTCCTCCAGTTCCTCCGCTGAATGAGCTTTCACACAGTTGATGCCGTACTCACAGGATTCTAGCCTAGGAAGAGTCAATACAAGTTTGGCATGTTCAGAAAAATACTGTTAAAGTATAACTTGTCCATTTTGCCCTACAAATTGATTTTGACCAGAATCTCATAAATTGCTTCACTATAGAGCTATGTCTTGTCCAAAAGATGTCAATGAAAATTATCTAAAGCAATTGTCAGGTCTTGGACAAACTAAAGATTAAAGCTGCTACATATATACACAGACACAGACACAATATTTACCTTGATATACTGTATATCCTTCTCAAATTAAGTCTGATAGCATAGTATAATGGCTGTAGGAAAATTAGACCACCGGCAAAATAATTGGTTTATGCTACACATTGCTTTCTGTATATTTATTCTATGCGTCCCCGGACAGGATTTCCCACATACTGTGCAAGATTGACTTAAAAATGTCAGATGTGATACAGTACAAGACGTGAACAGGTTACTATGAAATAGCTAAAATGAAAAGATAAAGACGATTCCAAAAACCTGACGCAAGGGACTCAAGTAATCGAATTTCAGGTATGAGACTGATGTCGAGTTATGCTTTAATTAAAGGTGCATAAATGTGTATAGTAAAAAACGCTGAAAGCTGAGTAGACCTGTTTACCTCTCGCATAGCCAAAACTCTGCTCGGCGGTTGTGGGGAGGCGGTCGACCTCTCCACTTGGTGGTGGTGTCCTCAGAGATCATCTGGGCATGCTCCAGGGAGGCGCAGTGCTTGAAGAAGTTCTCTCCGGAGGACAGCACCAGGAGACAGGCTTTGCAGTAGATGGTGTCCTTTCCGGGCTCAGTCTGCTGCT
This sequence comes from Hoplostethus mediterraneus, assembly GCA_034670385.1. Lineage (NCBI taxonomy): Eukaryota > Metazoa > Chordata > Actinopteri > Trachichthyiformes > Trachichthyidae > Hoplostethus > Hoplostethus mediterraneus. The sequence continues at coordinate 610,110 of JAXDDW010000041.1, forward strand.
CCTGGCTCAGCTGAAGGAGGTCCGGCCGAACCAACACCCCGCTGGCCTCTGCCTTCCACACGGCCATTTCCACCTCGCTATGCGCAGAGTGGCACTGGCTGGCTTCGTGCCAACAGGGCTTACCTTCCATGACATGGCTGCAGTATTCAAATAATTTGCAGTCTTGGGGAATAGGGCGCACCTGGCTGTAGATTTCTTTCCCTTGACTTTCTGATAAGTGATGAACTAAAATCGGGTTCCAGGCATGCGCTGCATCTGCTGAGCAAGTGTCAGTCCACCTTTTAACAGTTATTTTTTGCGGGCAGCCAAGAAAACACTCTTTACAGAGATCAAGAAATTCCCCTCTAAACTCTTGGAATATGTTTTCAACTACGTTTTCTGGCTGCGTTGAATTGGGCTCAGACTCAGTAACGAGTCTGATTAACTTGTCATTATTTATTTTCATGCCTCTTACAAAGTTCCATATAGTGGCCTCTTCGTGGCTTCTAGCAAATGTACATTCCTGGCCATCTCTTTTGCAACCAGAGCCCTCTTCGAAGAACTTACACACTTGATAAAGGACATTTTGGCCACACTTTCCAAATGTAGGCCGAGGAGAAACCAGGTCTCCATTGGTCAGAGTCCTTGGCTTTGGCTAAAAGCAGGTCCCTGCTGCATTGATGACTGACTACGTGAATTGTGTATGTTATTTCCTTCTCTTTGACAGAGCACAGAGAACACACAGCTTTCAGGTCTAAAGTCTTTAAGAGGTCATCCAGTGATTCAATTCCCTCGGACTGAGCTATGAGCTTACAAAAAGATGTGTGGTCTAATGACTGACACTTTACAAAGTTCCACACATCGACTTCCTCGCTGCTTCTGGCGAAGGTACATCGGTTCTTGTGTTTTTTGCAACCGGAGCCCTCCGCAAAGAACCTGCATACATCATATTGACTTGGGTTTGGAAATGGGGGCCGTTTTGAAATGGGCCTCCATTTGCTCCTGCCCTTGCCTTTGCAGATCAGAAGATCACGTGCACACTGGTGGTGGACTGATTTCAGTGTGTATGTGATTTCATTCTCTTTGACAGAGCATTCGGAACATACAAGTTTGAGGTCATTTCTTGATAAAAGATAAGACAGGTTGGACCCTATAGTTGACATGGTGATACCTGCATAGTCCTGTCTAAACTAAGGAGCTGAATGCGATGAATGCATCGTAGCTCTCCAGGTGATTGCGGCGCGGGCTTTGTCGAGACGGGTAGAACGTGAAAAGGCAAACTGAAGGTTGAAATCTGCTTCCAAGGAAAGGTCCTCCTTTATTGTGTCTAAAGGAGATGACAGCAGAGAAAACAACACTATGAGAATAGTGCACCTAAAAGTACTAGGCTATAAGATTTGTATTCAAATAAGCAAACCGTTCAAAGATTCACACAAATGTTATTTATTTGCATCCCTCTCTAGATTGGAGAATATGCTATCCAAAGTCAAGCCAGAAGTCACACTGTATCTCAGCTAAAGACAGCAGTCACGTGAACAACTTCAATGAGGTTTGAGTTATAAGGAGTTGTGACAGATTTAATTGGAATTATTGGAATTCATTTCTACTTCAGGTCATCATAGAAAGTCTAGGCTCTGGAGCTCCCACTATGATCACTTTTATTCTAAAGCCTAAAACAAATTTGTGTCTAATAGATAGTTGGCACAGACATATGCTAATAATGCCAAGACTTGTTTTGGCTTGATTAGACTACTCTGAGCTTATATATGAAGTTTCATTGTCTTTTTAGACTTTTACAAAGCATTTGACTCCTTGGAACGTGGTTTCATTTGTAAAACACTTTGTCAATTTGGTTTTGGGAGTAAATTCTGTAAGACTTAAAACGCTCAGGAATGGGAACTGTTGAAACTGAAATATGTTACTTGCTCTAGATTTGAGGCGTCATCTCACCAAATTTATTTGTACTCGTTGCTCAACTTCTTACAACATCCATTCTTGAAAGTGAAGTACAAGGAATCTCCCTTGCAGATAAACAGATAAGTTTGTGCCAATCTCAAACCTTCTATTTGCAAATCAAGTGACAAAATGTTCTCTAAATTTGGAAGAACAAGATTCATTATGTAAAAAAAAAACCTCTGTAATTATGAATAAAACTGACTCCAGTGGTCTCAAAATCAATTGGCTCAAACAATTTCTCTCCAACCCAAACTCTATCTGGAACTTCATTCCAAATATTAGAATGGTGGTCTACCTTACCTTTCTAATTGATGTACAACTATAACATTAACAATACCCTATAAAAACACTTTTCGCTTGGTTCCTCATTTGTAAACACAGCTTCTCTCCTCGTACATATTTTATTTGGAACAACCGGGATATCCTATATAAAAATTAATCCTTTTTTAAATTGTATTAGTTACGCAGTTATTTAACTCTGATGGTTTTCTTTTAAACCTCTTAGAATTTGTTTCCACTTATATTCTGGTTACTCTGAAAGAATTCTTAAACATTCTTAGAAATTATAAAAATGTATAACAATTATACAAACAACTGCACTATTTGTCCTGTAATTACATTATGTATATAATTATATTATATAATTATACACTTTATATATATTCCTTTTTTATATATTTATTTTTATTCTGCCATGTGTTTTTACTCTCCTTTCTTAATTTTGATTCAGTATTTTTGCACTGTAGGTTGGGCTTGTAAGTAAGCATTCCACTGTGTGGAACACACCTGCTGTATCTACTACATGTGACAAATAAACATCACTTGCAGTGATGGAAAAGAGACCTTGAAACAAATGTGACACATAATAATAAATAAACAGCTTTGCATCTTTTCTGGAATTGCTCCCATACTGTTGTGTTGTTTTATTTGCAGAAATGTATGTAATGACTTTCTTCTATTTTTAAGATGTTCTGTTTCTATGAAAAGGGAAAAAAATGAATATTATCTGATCAATCTTCTCAATATATTGGCAAATTTCCATATCCATAAATGCATTTTTTTTTTAAATTTTTTAAATTATATTTTAAAATGAAGTCAAACAAGTATTTCAGCCTCTAAAAACTTTGAAGACTGTGGACATGTCTTTTAAAATGTTTATATAGAGCACTTTTGTACTACACTGATCCCCTGGAATTTTCTCATTTGTTTTTCTTCTCTGTATTGTACTTGTACAATAAAGATTTGCCAAACATAAAATTAAAACCTAACCTATTGCCTGAAATATCTTGGATCCACTAGATGATGCTGTTGCGCATTTCCTGTAACACAGAAGAAGTCAATGGTTGAAATGGATCAAATGGTTGCATTGGGTAGTCAGTTTCAAATTTAAATTTGAGGATTTTTTCCAGTAAAATAAACAATTACTTAACAAATAACACGTTGAAATTTGAATTTTTATTTTTTATTTGTTTTTACTATTGCTTTGATTAAAAAATCAAATTCTAAATCCATGTTTAGAATTGTTATGACTTGATTCTCTAGCAAAAATGTCAAATAGCCTACTATTAAAACTACTACCACTACTAATACACTACTGCTACTACTACCACCATATCTTTTGCATTTTTCATAACAACAACAACAACAACATCGAACATTTTGTGCATGTCCCTAAAACTGCTGATCATCCTGTCATGATGGGGGACAAAGTCCATTAACCAAATCATGCTCGTATTTGGACGTGGTCAAACTTAACTTGTCAACCGTGCCTAAAATATGAAGGAAGTTAAAACGAGACAGAGTACTCTCCAACAGCCCAGCACTATGCTAGCGTGATAACCAAACATCATAAGTAAGAATTTTGATCAAATATATATATTTTTTAATCCATTCATTCATTATTTTTACCCGCTTATCCCTATTCAGGGTCACAACTATTTTAATCTCCTGTCTACTTTATGCTACAGATGATTAAAGAAATTAGAAATTTAGACCAAAAGTTTCGGATGTCCCGAGGCCTCAAACGCACCATACGGCGACATTGACCCTACTGATACTACTAACAATACTACTACAAATAAAAAAGCTTTACTGTCAGAGCCATTTCGGGAACAGCACAACGTCATTTCCAAGCCATCCAAATGACCAATAGTTTCTATATCGCTGAGACTACTAAATATCCATGTGTTGTGAGGCCAACTTGAGCCAATTAATCAATCAATCAATCAATCAATCAATCAATCAGATTTTAGCAGATGAGTAGCAGTTAGATCGTGCGGACTTACCGGTCTGGGTTCAGCCGTAGCGACGAACACGAACCCTCCCTGAAACCGGAGAACTGGAGGCTCTCGACATAAGCGCTGATTGCATTTGAGGCAGTTATGAGAAGTCACACCCCTTTCATATCGACGGGTAACTTTCGTTTCTGTAATTTTGCGTCAGCATGAGGTTGAAGAAACAAAACAACCAAAAAAAGATAGGCATGCGCTTTCCGTGCCCTCGCACCACCCTCTTCCTCCCACTGAATTTGCATTTTCAAATGTGACTGGACTGGTCTTCCTCTTTTCGACAGCAACTGCCTTGTGATTCTGGCAGTCTGCACACGTCTGCCATTTCTGCAGCATCCCGGCTAAAAAATGTCACCATGCTGTTCCTGTAATATTCCTATAGGGACTTATAGTTTGTCTGTGGTGCTCAATAGTAGTGACCTCATCATACTATATGTATGGTATTCCTATATGTATTGTTTCGCTCTAATATTTGTGTTGGATCCTCCAAAATGTATTGCTGGATTACTGTTGTTCCTTTTCATCAGGGTTGCCTTGAGATAAACCTGGAAAAACCTGGCATCTTGAAAAGTTAAATACCAATTCCAAAATAAATGCCAAAAAGGACACTGGAGATGAAGCACACGTAGGTTTTGATTAGATTTAATGCTTTGGATCAGCAGAAGTAGTAGAGTATTACTAAAATATGCTTTTATGTGTCTATTACTCTATCACTATCTATTACTAATAACAGTTTACTTACCTTTGACATTTTAGGACCAGTTTATTCTACAATAGATCAAACCAAACTTCTACATAGTAATTGATAGATAAACACAACCCCCCCTTTTCCCTTCACCTCTTCTCCTTCTCACTTCTTATAACTGTAGGCTCTCATTCAAATGAGTGGTACACAGATTCATTCAAAATACACTAAACACACGAATCCACTAATCAGCCAACTAAAATGTTACCACATATATTTTGTTGTTTTGGGTGTAATGGACTAAATTGGTACTTCAAAAGTATATTCAGGTATATGATGTCATGGCAAATTGTGATGACAACCCAGCTGCCTCAACAGAATTGAACAGGTTCATTTCCTGTTACCTTTTACAATGGAAACTGATCATTTCACCGCTGATAGGTTTGCGTTAGCTGTTTCACTAGCTAACCATGACTTTGTCTCCTTCTTAACACATCTGATCAGCATACTTTCTAATGCATACATAAGAAGCTGGTGTTAATAGTTGCATATTAAAAGAAAATTCCCCTCATATATATATATCATCATCATTATATATCATCAATCTATGATGTGATTTTGTGATGAAATGTTGTAATTGACCTTGTTTTACCCATTTTCCCTCAACCTGCCTTATCTACCTTGAACTAGTGATTTGTAACTAGCCTGCTGGCTAACTAGCAACTAGCAACTAGCTCTGAGCTGACTCTTCTGTTTGGAGCAGAGACTTGGGCTGAAGATAGACTGCTGTACATTTGGAAACAAACCTGCCATGACACTTATGACTTCCTTATAACGTGACAACAAAATGTGACAAAAAAAAGTATTTCTCCTTTTCCAGCCTGGTTGTTACATATTTAGACAGCCGATGTGGAGATTTGTGAGGCAACAGCAAAACCTCTAGCTCACAGGACAAAATGAACAAAGAACTGGCGTGGCTCAGAGTTGGACTTTATTTCAACTATGCTTGTCTCTGATATCAGAATAGGTCGGTATCTCTGCACTTCCAAATGTGCGTGGTTTTCCAAAAATAAAACAGAGATGAGCAACAATATTTGGTGATGACAATCTACTGGTTTGTGTGCTGGAACTGCAGGACTGGATGTCAGTGAATACCAGTGAACAACAGGAGAGCTTTTAACACATCGGAGGTTTTCAAAAGTAGCATTAACTCCCAAACCCAAACTCATCAGACAACAATGACGTGTTAAAAGTGTAGAAAATGTCTTCAGCCGGAGAGGTCAGCCTGAAGTTCCTTGTTCCTGCGTACCTCGGCTGCATGGACTTCCTGTAACCGGTAAAGCAATAAATAATTCAAATTCAGACTCAGGTGATACAAAATGAAACTCAGAGCAATACTTGAGGGGTGAGGGACTTTTGTGTAAATGAAACCCAAGAGAGGCATTTCCGGAGATTTCACTGTTGAACTGTGAACGCGCCACAAACATTGCGTAATGACTGTCTGCTTGGAAAAAAGCTGTGTTGCTGTTGCGTTTAAACCCATTTCTGTATATTTCCTAAATAATCTCCCCAGTGTTTTTAGGTCTGGGAATGAAATTACTAAAAGAAATATGTTTTATACGTAGCCATTTTCTGGTATTCAACTCTCAGTTTGAAGAGTTTACCTTATATTCTGTACGCCAGAATATAATGTTGAGCCTTCTGGAGTTGCTGTGCACCTAATTCAGTTAAATGAAATGAAAATATTATTAAAATCTCACTTGATAACCCCGATGCCATGCCTGCGCTCACCCACCATCCCTTCCTCTATCATCTAAGTCAGCTTTCTACCGAGGGACAGTGCCATCGTGTTCCTCTTGTATCCAAAGTGGACAGGGCCAGTGACGTACTGCCTCCTGAATCACCTTCAATCCCATTTGCCCACTAATTTCTCACTTTTTTGATACCATATATATTTTATTTTTTCACACATTTCCATTTAATATGTTCTGGATAAATAAAGGTTAAAAAAACCAAACCAAACAAATAAAACCCAAGTGGCTTGCCTTCTCACGGAGCCGCTGTTTGAGGGCGTTGAGGTGGGCCTCCCGGTTCTCCTTGATGGCCTCCAGCTTGTGGTTGAGCTTCTCCTCGGCCATCTTGCTGAAGTTGTTGTTCTCCTCGCGGGCCTTTTGGAGAACATCCCGCTCGTGTTCCCTCTTCTCCGCCAACTGCTTCAGCACCAAGGCCTCCTGGGACTGCAGCGTAGTGGGAGAGGGAGATCGGTTGGGGGGGGGGGGGGGATTTGGGAGTCAGGCAAACTGATGGAGTGGATGTGGTGGTGGCTCGGGGGATGACCCGACTGACCGGTCCAGAAAGTGGTTATCAACAACCCAGGATTTTCCAATCCAGCTATGAGCACGTTCTCATAAAAGGGGCGGGGTTTGTAACAAATAGCCAATAGCATGCAACACAGACAGATCCAGAGAATGCTGAAGGTAAGGTGAAACATCTGTGGCAAAATAAGAACCGTTGTAGCAGTAAAACTAGGATCCAGCAGGGAAATAGACACCTATAAAATATATAAAATAAGCAGTACAAATAGTAGAACAAATATAATAAAAGCTAAACTAGTTATAAACATAATGCCACTGACAATTTCAACACATTAGGCCGACTGCAGAAGAAGGAAGTGTTGGGAGAGGATGGATTACTAACTTTTTTCTCTCTCAAGAAGAACAAACTATTATAATGAATGAATATGCTAAGCATGCTTATCATGATGGGCTTGATTTGCTCTTTGCCTTAAATTTATCTTCATACCAGTTAACACATAACATATAACACATAGCTGAATATCCAGATTACAGCGTGCCCACACTTCAGTTTGTTATGCTTGGCTTCCCAAGCATGTGACTGTTCACTTCCTGTTCATTCTTTACACGTCCAACTTTATAGTTCTCGGATGACTGTGCACATCGGATGATGTGTTGGGGGTTGGTGACGTTGTAGAGTGGTGCAACCAGAATCGTCTGCAGCTCAACGTGGAAAAAACCAAAGAGATGGTGGTGGATTGTTTAGTGTTATTCTATATCTCTATAGACTCTTTGGTACATACCTATAGGGCTTTAAATAGATCTACTATAAACTATTTATTACCATGGAATTCTGGCAGAAGATATTGGATGAGGGTAGCAAAGGAAGAGACTAGAGGTGTGTTAGGGTTGAGTCTTTTTGCGCCTCAGGTTTGGGCATACTAGACTAAATTCTACGTTGTGTACTATGGGAAAGAACACACTTAATAAACATGACGAATAAGAATGCAGAGCATGTACTTTTAATAAATTTGGTATTGAGAGGGAAAGAAAGATGAAATAGGAAGGAAATCAGATCAGAGGACTATTAGAGATAGGACATAAGTAGTGGGGATTAGGAAGGGCTTTGTAAAAAGACACAAATCTAATAAATAGACTTTAAATAGTCTATAATGCTGTGACTCGCTGTTAAAAATCAGAGAAGAAGAAGAAGCGTGAGGAACTGCTGGCTATCAGATGTCAACATCTGTCCTCTTACACACATTAAAGTTTGTGTCTCGGGGTCATTTCCTGTACTTGGTTCCTCACTGCTAATCAACACTGCAGTTCACTTGAGGACAAGGACTGTTCAGGTGTGTTGATGCTCGGGGTGAACGGGTCCTAAACCTCATTTAAAGGAGAAGCAGTAATACTACTAGAGATAATAATAATAATAATGATGATAAACATGGAATCTGGTGTTACATTAGAATAGGTTTAGGCATTCCCATACACAACCAGTGTAATTATTGATCAATTCTCGAATAAATATATAATCGATCAACCAATCATCTGATCCTAGTGACCTGCCCGCGTTACAGGTTGCTGTACAGCTCGCCCTGTTGAACCCGCCTACCTTCCTCCTCTCCTCGGCAGCCTCCAGCCTCTTCTGGAGCTCCTCCAGCGACACCTCCTTCTTGGGGGGGGAGGCGAGGGGCTGAGGCTGGGGTTTGTCCGGGGACTGGTCGGCCTTCAGCATCACCTCAAACGCCTGGCCTGACGCTCGCTTGTTCAAGCTCTTCACCTCCAGGTCTGAAGGGCACATCATGGAAATGACAAAATAAATGTGAAGTTAGCAGGTTTTGCTCCATCGTGATTTGAGAGATGTTAAGTTAAGATGTCGAAATCATCTGTATTTTGTGTTTTTATTGTCTAACATCAAGAGCTTTGTTAACCAAATGGAGAATAAAAACGTCTGCAATGTTTCCAATGATATGAATATTTTTTCTTTTCATCTTCATATTTAAGTAATGATTCAGCCGTTATATGACATTTCTGGGGTATCTGCAGGTTTCAGAAAGTCAAATGTAAGACTTTTTAAGATGGACCAATAGAAAAAAGCGAAACCAGACTACTTCTGATTGAACGTAGCTAATGCAATTTGGGAAACTATAACTGGGCAGAATAACAAAAAAGAACACTGGCGAATTATTTTTTAAGGGACATGAAGTAAAGCAGACAGGATGCATTTTGTACTAAACCTGTTCTGTCAAACCACGGTGAAAAAAACAACTGGAGTTAAAACTTTTAAAAACTTTTGAAGGCCTTGAATGTATGTATGCATTTAAGACTTTTGCAAGGCAGACATACTGGTACCTCCACAGTGATAGAGGCTGTTCAGATGTGGCTGTGTGTAGAAGCAGGAGCAGAGCAGAGACAGCATGGACATCTCCTTGATCTTGTCTGTATAGGCTGTAGCAGAGAGATACAGGAAAACAGATATATCACAAACTGCAGTAGACGGCCTGAAACGTTGTAGATATAGATTATCTTCCTGTGGCAAAGTCTCTCAAAACTTTTTTTTTTTTATCTGAAAACATTTGGTAAATGGCCACATTAATGAAACCGATCCTTATGGGCGTCCAATTTCATGTAAGGTATGAAATGAAACTTTAATGATCCCTGTGGGGAAATTGCAGCAAATAGTTATAGGATAGAGCAAGAGGGGGGGGGGGGGGGAAATCAATCTAAATAAGAAATGAGCAAATTGGGTGTATTCAAACACTAGAAGCTGTGAGGTGGAAATATATGAATGAAGGTGTCAAAACAAATTAGCCACACCGTGATAAGAACAGTAGAATTTCAATATGAACCAAGAATGTGAAGTATATGCAAGATGAGAGGAAACATGATAAAAAACAACATAAGAAAAGATGAAACTGGTATTTTGTAAGGAAATTGTAAGGAAATAATTGGATAGCAAAAGAAAAATAGAAGCACATAGAATGGAAAATAAGCAATACAAGCAATAAAATAGAATAGAAATGATTATGGGATTATATAAAACATAACAAAGCAGGCAACAGTTTTATGTACAGAGGGTGTTGCATTACATTAGCAGGTCCATACATAAGTACAGACGGTGTCATCCAACATATTTTTGTGTATTCATTTGAAATGTTCATGTCATCCCCTTGTGATTAAAAGATCAATCGTTTCTGGTTTGTCTCGGGGTTGAGTTGCCCCTGCCAACGCCCCGTGTACACAGGAACTTGTAGTTAAAGTATAAACTGTACCAGGAAAGGAAAACGCTCCGCCCAGGAAGTGACGGGTTGAACTCCTGGACTCGCCAACGCAGGCTGAAGTTGGTCAGCGATAACACAAATGGTTTTATGGATGCTTTTATGGCCTGTCTGTATCTACGCGACACTGAAGGGAAAATTCAGGGGAATTAAAAGATGTTTATATGTTACCCTCCATCAACCTAGAGGAAGATTCTGAATTAGTCGTATGCACTTCCAATTTCTGGGGCATTTGTGAGTTGGTTTGGCGGGTGGGCGCTTGTGCCTCCAGAGTTTGTTCTGTGGCTAATGTTTCCAAATGGACATGGGTGCAGCTGCTCAAAAAAAAAATAAAAAAAAGATCAATCAAGTAATCAGGCTGCTCTCCTGACTGTACGAGCACTAGCTGCTGTGCACGTGTATGTACATGTACGGTGACGTTTCGCGGCAAATTTTTTGACGTGCAATAGACGCCGGAAACAGCTTCCAGGTGGTTCAACCTGCTGGGCGTTGCCTGTCAGAGGCTCCCTGGGGGGTCTTGGCGCCTACAGCATGGGAATCAGTCTTCTGCCGTTATGACACACAAAGCTTTATTTTTTATTTTTTATTTTTTTAAATGTCTTATCAATCTTATTGTCTTGTAAATGTCCTTGTTTAAAAGTTTCTTTCTTTTAATTGTTTTAATGCCTCATGTAAGGCACTTTGAACTTCCTGTGTATGACAGGTGCTTTACAAATAAACTTGCCTTTGCCAAAACCAGTTTTACAGCTTCTTTTGACCCCACCACCACACCACCACCACCACCACCACCACACCACCACACCACCACACCACCACCACCACACCACCACCACCACCACACCACCACCACACCACCACACCACCACCACCACACCACCACCACCACACCACCACACCACCACCACACCACCACACCACCACACCACCACCACCACCACACCATCACCACCACACCACCACCACACCACCACCACACCACCACCACACCACCACACCACCACCACCACCACCACCACACCACCACACCACCACCACCACCACCACCACCACCACCACACCATCACCACCACACCACCACCACACCACCACCACCACCACCACACCACCACCACCACACCACCACCACCACACCACCACACCACCACACCACCACCACCACACCACCACACCACCACCACACCACCACACCACCACCACACCACCACCACCACCACACCACCCCCACACCACCACCACCACCACCACCACCACCACCACCACCACACCACCCCCACACCACCACCACCACCACCACCACCACCACACCACCACCACCACCACACCACCACCACACCACCACACCACCTCCCACACACACTTTAATTCATGAGACGCAAAAAACCCATATCGACAGTTTCACGTCCGACCTGTTTGCTACACGAGAAACCCCAGTCAAGAATGCAGTGAGGCATCAAGCTGCCTTGAACAGGGAGTGTTTCCGTATGCGCCACCGTTTGATAACACTCTGTTTTGTGTTCCCAAAACCATCCTTGGAGATTGTTCTCATGGGGATTTTCCAGTTACGGGCATCACAGATCAAGGCTGAACAAACAACCCCAAATGGAGACGGTTACAGTCCCTCGTCAGACATTGACTCAGATCGTCAATTTAGTCAATTTTTCCGATGGGCTGAACGGGAGAACAGAACTCTGCCCCTCATGGCAAATGCACACAATTTTATAGTGAAGGTCACGTGAGGATACATAAAGGTTCTCATTTTTCTAGTCGTCTGATTGGTCTGAAAATCATCTCAACACCAACACCAACACCAGACAATAATATTTGAAGCCACGTAACACTGAGTTCTTTTTTTCTCGTTGTCTTGAACAACGATCCCAGTCTTGTGGGAACCTCAAGGTCATGAGCACATCACAGTATCTTTGTTATGGACCAGATAAGGTCTCCTCAGTCGCTTCCAGCACAAAACAGTCTTCATGAGGTACATACTACAGCTTTCTCATGGCCTTTAGGGTATCCATATAGTCCATATAGTCCAACGTGACGTAAGTAAACAATTGTGTATGTGTATATCTTCAAACATTAACTAGGTGAGGCTTTTCACATCATGGACCAACTAAATCTGTCTAGTTAATAATTCCAGTTCGAGCTCTAAGGCGCCGTCTCTGCCAGGACTGATGGATGTGGGCAAAGGCAGGGCAAGCTGGGAGTTGTCGTTTCAACAGAGCAACACTGAAGGGAACACTGGAAACCTGTGTGTGTGTGTGTGTGTGTGTGTGTGTGCACGCGCACATCCATCCATGCATGCAGCATGTGTGTGTTGATCAGCCTGAAATAAAACCCACTCAGGGCCTCCAGGACGTTGCCAAGGTGACATCGCGGAGTTGTACAGTGAAGAAGCAACCTTATATCAACACGCGATGCACATCGTTGGGGGGGGGGGGGGTTCTACGGAGAACCCGGCAAAATGAGGAATAGTTAATTTCACTAGAATTGAACTAACTAGAGTTTTTATTGAATTTTCAGGACTAAACAACAACAGCTACTATCATGTTGGACTAGATCCAACCAGTGAGGGTCTTTTGGGCGTAACGTGGGGGTCTGTGAAATGAAAACGTTTGAGAATTTTCTTTTTACAGCACATAGATCCAGGCTGTGTTTGATTTATCAACTTTAAAATGCACCGCTGGACAGGTGCTGTAATCACGCGCCCTCTGCTGGTCAAAATGGCACAATTCATTTATTTATTTCGTTTAAAGGGGCACCGTTTTAACACCATGTGCTGTGATTATTGCTCCGTTATACAGTTACAGTTTACAGTTTTACAGTTACAGGACTTTGAATTGGGCAGGGGAAGATGTGGCATCGTAAAGATGTTGCCTCCTTAAAACAGGAAGTTGTTTTAATGTCCCTGGCCTTGCTGACGTGACAGGAAAAGGAGGATTTGTGCGTTCACCACAAGGCCATTTATTATTGAGATGCTCATCAGGATTCAGCCGAAACCGGAAAACCATTAGTCTCACGCAGCAAACCGTGTGTGTGTGTGTGTGTGTGTTCACTCTTTGCCTATCTTTCTCATGTTAATCTCTCTCTCACACAACCACAGCATTACCAGCACATTTACTATGATGAACATCCTGGTGTACAGTAATGTGCATAAGTCCGCTGCAGTCAGCAGGCTGTACGTGTCCGCCTACCAATGTTATTGCCCTGGGTGGAGCAGCCCACCTTTATGGGCTGGCACAGCACACACCTAATTGCCTTGCTTTATTATGCTTTATATGAGCCCTATGATTGCCCCTCTGCTCCATTAAGACGCAGCTCAACTGGACGGATAAAACTCACAGCTTCTAACTCTTCATGTCACTTGCCGGTAAAAAGAAGAGGAGGAAACGGTGCAGGGAAGACTGAGAGGGGTCATACGACCCCGAGCTACAAATTAAGTGAAAAATCAATGTTATACATACACATACACACTCAGGGCGCCGTAAAAGTGAGGATAGAGGTTTACATGCTGCTGAGAGCATCAGAGAAACTAATTTGATGTACCCACACGTCTTCCCTTCTTCTTATTTTCCGTGGGGGGGGGGGGCTAAAATATTAAACAATATGCTGCCACGGCATTATAATATAGGTATAATATATAATGGTGAGCTAGCAGAGTGAGTCACTCCGAGTGGGCAGGAAAAAGAAGGGTTTGGCTCCATTAAGCTCTGTGCATCATTTCGTCAATGTCATGCTAAAGTAGGGCAAGGTAACTGCTAGCTAAGCCCCCCAGTTGGAAATATACCAACACGGCCACTGGGGCTTATTTGCCAAAAAGCCTTCCTTGTTACTCCCTCAAAATGGCTGTGTTTGTGTGCCACAAGGTGATGTTACGGAAGAAATGAAACTGTCTGATTTCAAGCGTGTTTGGAAGGGAAAGGCAAATGCACCAATTAACTGCAAAAAAAAAAGAAGACAAACGGCATCCACTGTGGATTCCCGTCTCTTTTCTCATCTCGCCGAGCGACCGGCTCCCCTGCTGTGCTTGTTCTGGGGGAACCAGCAGCAGATAATGAGCTGTGCATCTGAGGGGAACATGGGAGTGTTTACACAAAGGGAGACAACAGTAGCACAAGGACTGTGGGGTGGGAGGCAGCGGGCCCATGTCGCTTTTGATACATTATTCAAAGCTTTAGTGCGAGGACTCCAAATCTCCACAAAAACACCAATAACATCTCTGGTTAACTGGAGATTCCTCCCTTTTGGTTGTGAAGTCAGACAATGATGTAGTTCGGTGCTCGTTCGTTTTCAAGTTTTGACTGGTCATGCATTAATATGATCAGTGCCGTCATAATGACATCACTATGATCTCACTGTGGATTATTTAATCGAGGTGTCAGCTGTACCGTAAATCAGTAAATCAGTAAATCAGTACATGTTAGGTTCTGTGGAGTTAAAGAAAATTGTAGGGAGTCAATATTGCATGCCTCTTAATATAAATGGTGTGATAAGTGTACTATGTAAACTTGTAATATATTATGTCATACACTAAAAAATACTGTAGATTTTTCAGATTGTTGGTCTGAAAATGGTCGCATTAAATGTCAGGCCGCTGTCTCTGCCCTCTAAGGTGTGGTATTTCTAATGTTGACAGATAGGGAAACAAAGACCACTGCAATTAGATCTACTGTGATCTACTGAATTAAGTTAACAGCAGGCCCAATTCCCCTCATGATGCTCCCAATTACCAGTTAGGCACATACACACATACACACATACACAAGCAGCTATCCCAGTACACAAGATGTCATGATGCTGTGAAAGTGGAGTTAGATTTAAGATACTCCCTGAAAGTTGCTGCGTCGGCTGCAGCAAGGAGTCACCTGCATGTGGCAGCGACATTAAATTTAGTTTGCCGCACTGCTAGCAACACTGTGAGTCCTTGTTTTTTTTATTTTTTATTATTGCTTCAGATCTGCATCAGCAAGCTGGTATTTTATCAGTCCGTAGTCTTTGCATCGCCGGGGACAAGTCAGGTGGAATTTCAAATAGATAAAACAATCTGCTCCTTCTGGAAGAATCCGACTGCGTTTGTACAGCAGTTTACTGTATATTACTGTGACAGCATTTAAATCTCCCTTAGTAATTCAGGATCTACTGTACATCCGAGCTCCATCGCAGTTGCCATGACAATTTACACAAAATACATAGAAATTGTCTATGGTAGCAGATGCTGCTTACTTCTCCGCCCCATTTATTCCCTTGGTATTATTAAATATCCCACCCAAACCAATGAGACGACACCCGACCCTCCTTTGCACAGATGCCTGTCAGCTAACCAGATGTAACCGAGAGGCTGGTGGGAATTTGCAGTCGTCTTACCTGATACTGTGCTGGCCATGGTTGCAGAAGGTGGAGGAGGAGAGCGCAGGAGGATGTTGCTGGATGAAGGAGAGGAGAGAATGTGAGAGAGAAGGAGGAAGAAGAGGAGGAGGAGGAGGAGGACGACGACGAGAGAGAGAGAGAGAGAGAGAGAGAGAGAGAGAGCTGGGCGTGCGTCTATACCCCTGAATGGTGCAGTGCACAAGCCACACCGCGGCGCTGCGTGAACAATGGGCGGCTGGTGGAGCTTAATGGGAGTGTGTGTGTTTGGGTTGGGGAGGGGGTGCAAGTTGCATGGAAAGGGGTGGGTGGGGTGAAGGAGGAGTGGGAGCAATACATGCACACACACCCTCTCGAATCCCTAACATGGAAGCTTAAGCAATCCCATTTTATAATGTGGCTTTGAGATAAAAATGACTTCAATGCTTCCAAAAAATATGCTTTTATTTTGAAGGATTTTCTAAAGATGGGCTGCAATGATAGAAATGATTATAGAACAGCGTCTAAATGAACCTGTTCTACCCAGCATTCATCGTTCCATTTATTTGATTCTTCCATGATATTCAGCTAGCATCTTTTATTTCCATGCCCTCGCTGCTACTTGTCACATAAGCAAAATGTGAGAAAATCTAAATATCAAAATATGGGCTGGCTCTCATTGTTTGAGATGGGGGAGGGAGGCGGGGGAGGAGATGATGCCCTGAGTGAGGAGAAGATTGACTCAGATTGATGCTGACAGTAAAAAGGGGCCTATGGGGAGGGGCTCAGAGGTCAGAGGTCATTTGTACTGAAGGGACAGGGCATGACTCAAGGATAGCTCACTTCTTGTGAGTCAGTGCTGTAGATTGGGATGATATGCCGTCTGAAGACAGAGTGGGATGAAACATCTATTGCCAATATCGTTAGGGGTTGATGCTGCCACTGTATTATTATTAACATCCTCTAAAACCAAACCACATCACAGCGGCTTCCTATTGATGTGATGAGTGAGAGCAATGTTGATCAATCACAGCGCCACAGACGCTGCATTGATTTAAAGCCACTCTGGGGAATAGGACAGGTGCATGTGTGTGACGGGAGCAGCATTAGCATTTCAAATGGCCCATTGATTCCTCCTGGCTGTAATAAGATAGGGGTGGTTTTAAGTAAACCAAAAAGGACGGATATAATTGATGGCAACATTTCTTAATGCACCCTCCCGTTTTCAGTGGGGTACATTGAAAATCATGTGAAAAGTCCTTGCTAATTAAATTGCCTCTCCAGACGTTTTCAGCAGGTTACATAATGGATTTTGCCCTTATATAAAGCCTTTATAGATTTAAAAAATAATTTTGTTTAAACACTTTTAAATATATAGATGAGTAACAGGTTATTACTTGGACATCAAGTTATGTAATTGACTTACTTATTGCCCCTTTCATCCTCTTATCAAGAGCGACTTAGAATAATGGTTTCAGTGATTCTTATTCGGTATATTCGGTTAACGTATAGTTTTCCCCAATTTTTCCAAGCAGCTCAGTTGTCAGCTCTTCAAAACCAATGCTAAGCTATCATGTTTCTCAGATTTCACACGGCCCAACATTTTTAAGTCTCGTTAGACGTGGCCAAGTGATGGCTGCTTTCACATGCACGTAGGTCTGTGCTGCTCATGAGTGCTTTTCCTAACTTCCTTCTTCTGAGATAGAAAGTTATTATAACATGTCAAGTGATGCTGGTCAGAAACAAGCATCAGCTTTCATACCCACTGTTGCGCAAGAGCTGAGGACCTCCAACATGGCCGCCAGAGAGTGACCTGTAAGCCCTCTATAGAAGTGTGTGGTTGCACTAGTCAGCTCCCAGTTTTGAATGAATTTTAACTGTATGAATGCGTGTGGAAGAATTTACGTATGTTACCTTAGGTATCTTGATTTGTTTACTGTTATCCCCTATATTTGTTATCCCCTATATTTCTTTAGATGCTGCTCTTTCTTAGGCCTTAGCATGTTGAGTCACACAGGGTGAGGCGCCGAGGTGTCTGGGTGCATGTCTTCTCAATAGTCGCATATCATATGCTGGGAGGACAGGCTGTGCCTAATCTATCTGTTGGGAGAACGACTGGTGCCTGGCAATGCAGGCCACAAGTCAGGTCAGATCATGACACAGTCGCCCAAGAGCCGGTACCATCCAGAAAGCCTCCCCATTACTTCCTTAAGCCACGTGTACCCAGATAGGTGCTCCGTGTAACCTTGTGACCTCACTGGTTGCGTCAATGCTTTTCGTCAGCTCTTAGTCCTTCCCCTAGTAGATAGCGCTTTTGCATATTCATCCCTTTATTGTTTCCTTTAACTATATAAACTTTGCCCTGATGCTTCTATGGCAGAGATCCGTATGCTTTACCCATGTGTGCGTATCTCTCCTGAGCGCTCAGTATTGTATTATATAGGATTGTATTGTATTGTATTGTATTGTCTTCTGTGTGCTAATAAATGTGCTCATGTAATTCATGATTGATTTAAAAGGACTTCTGTCTCGATCTAAGTTTATTCAACAACGCGAAACTTCCATGGAACAACTTGGCACCTCATGTAGCTTCGAAAATATGACTTTCCAACTCACAATTCTTCCATTGTTGGCTCAACTCATAATTATGTAATGTTAGACAGGGCTTGAAGGCACCACAAAATCACATAATAGCTAACTTTAGGATGATGTCTGAGTAATTTCAATGTTTTCCTTTCAAAAACACAACTTTTTTAGATAAATAATAAGTAAATTCAATACACTGACAATGCAGTGACAAAAGATCTACAAGAAATCAAATCTGTCAGTATTCTTTATTGATTGTTAACAATACAAGGCTCTGGAAACCAATGAAAGCAATTCTGATATGTCTAAAAAATGTTTATAAAAATGAGTTTTCAGTTAGACAGGTTGCTCCAAAATTTAAGCAGCTTATTGAGGTGAATGAATTTTAAAAGTGGTATTTGGTGGACCAAATATACTGTATCAACCTCAGACTTGTAATAATTTAGTTGTTTTGAGACTTCCAACATGTCTGTAAGACCATCATTTAAGAATGGTGTATAGGTGGGATTTACAGACAAATGCAGCTGTGCATCGTTATAGAAAATAAATATTTTGTTTACTAATTATTGGAGCAACTGGGAGCATAAAGATGGAGAACAAAATAGGACCTAGGATAGAGCCTTGAAGTACTCCACAGGTTATTTACTGTAGACATTGAATGTTTGTGCTACTGTATGAACCCCAAAATGGACGTATGGAGGATCCATTGTCATGAAAAATGACAACGTTGAGATGAATGAGTCCCTCGTTTGGTTTTCTGTCTTTCCTTTCTATATACAAATTTGATAACTGTCATCTGATACATCTGACACTGCACATTTTCTATGCAAAATATGGAGAGATTTGATCAGTGTTGCTGAGTTTATATAACTCTAATACAGTCACTGCTGCTGAAGGTTTTTGCTTTTTTGTGCCATTGACACATAAAATGGATAGTTTGTGGATCATTTGTGTGTCTTTAAATAATCAACTATGGAGATCTATTTTGGATATTAACTCTTTCTATCCAAAATAGATATAACATTTTGTAATGAAACCCTTCAAATGCAGTAGAAATGGTTTCTACTATCATAACAGTTGTGCATATTGACATTGGCTTACTTTTCTGTGGTGTGGGGAATTTATTTTTCATTTTCAATACTTGCAATTCAAATCAAATCAAATAATATATATATATATAATATATATATATATACTGGGTTGGGCTATGAGGGGTAACTGACAGTATTGATATTGATAGAAGGACATACTGAAATGCAATTCTGGTGCAAGACATCAGGTCGAATTCAAACATGACAGATTCGTCTTTTTTGAAATCTGAAATTTATTACAATAATGTTCTATTTGTCAGTGAAAGAGGACATTCAGATTTGTTATCACTTTGTATATATCAAGTTAAACTGCCGGTATGAAGTGATCCGCCATAGGTCATTTATGATTAAAAAGTATTTCAATGTGTCCAGTTTGTGTCCAGGAGGGGGTTCTTTGTGCATTTAGTTATGATAGATCTGTCCAGTTTCCCAACAACCTGTAGTGTCTTTGCATATTAACATTTCAAAGCTGATGGAAAACAAAAAAAACAGCTGTTGCCCCACATGTAGATCGAGGATGGGACCATCAACATTTTACACAAAGGGGTAAAAGGATGAAAAACTGACATAACACCAAACCTTAACAGCAAAGGCTCAGTGGCAGGTATACAAGGTATACATACCATTCGAAGCAGACGAAAACAGAATACTGCTTCAAAAAGTGTAGCAACTTTTCACCCCAGTCAAACCACATCTCAAATGATGCATAATACTATAAATACTGTCACACTCGGTCCGTAATAAACTCTTAAAATTGGAAACCCAAAGTGTAAGCAGTGGGTTCAAACTTACGGAGAGAGGAAAGTTGATCGGCTCCAGGGTTTATACTGAATGTCCTTAAGGAGAAACTCACAGTCACAAAATGAGTGTCAAGAGCTGGGTGTCAATGAACAGCCGACTTCTTATGTAATGTCCTTCTGTCTCGGTGGCCGGTGAATGTTCCTGACCACACACTTCACCATCCACTCGATGCCTTCATTGACCCCGTCCCTGCGTAAGGACAGATTCTTACTGCACACGCATTCTTAGTTATGACAGTCTTAGGGCTGAAACGAATTGTCGATATTAGTGACAATGTCAACAATAAAGAATTACGAAAATGTTTGTCATGAGCTCAAGTAGAAAAAGGATCATGCCAGTGTTGAAGACGGCAGAGCATCTTCACAAGTGTAAATCTGTTCTGCAAGCAGTGAAATAACTTTCAACACAATATGTTGAAGGTGCCCCATATATCATTTTTAACCATCAATACATCATTGTCAAATTAATTGTGATACCTTGGTACAATTACCGTAAACAAATGAGATCGTGATGGAGACGATTGGTAGTCGCTAGCTCACACCAGTGATGCTAGACTACATTTCCCATAAACCCTGTTGCTTCCTACTATCCCCCCCCTCACTCTTTGGCATTACTGAAGAGGATAAACGTGTTGTAAGTGATGTTGTCAATCTTCTCAGCGATGATCGTGTTTGTTTACGGTAATCATACTAATAATACTAATGTCTCAAAATGAGTGTGGTAATGATTTACTGATGTTTAAATGCTACACATAACACCTTTAAAAAATGTCCTTATTGTTTAAGCCAATTAATATTGTTGTGCATTGCAGAGCTCTGAACAAGTACTAATACAGTCCAAATTTAAGCCAGTGTTTACAAAACAGCAGTAGTACTTACGATATCGGTGATTTCAGTTTCTAACTTACCCTGTCAGCGCAGTACAAGGCTGGACTAAACAATCTCGCTTGCCGATCTTTGGAGCACAGTCGCTAAAGGCTGTTTTAATGTCTGGCACGGACATGCAGTTCTGGGAAAGGAAAAGACAAGAAATGACTAAAAGGTGGAACAACAAAGACAGAACTACAAAGAACACAAGGACATGCCAAAGAATGTATTGAGCTTCCTGTGGGTGAGTTAGTGGCCATACAAGGATTATACTCTACCGCTACATCCTGCTTATTGGCCAGCACCAGGAGTGGGACGCCTTCTAAAGTCTCGCTGCTGATCATTTTCTCTGGAAGGGACGAAAAGAGAATTAGCGAACACCGATACTCACGTGGTATCGGGCCACTGCAGGAGGTGATGCTGCACGATACTCACCGAAGGCCTCCTTTGATTCTGACAGCCGCTCTTCATCAGTTGAATCTATCACATAGATCACTCCGTGGGACTCGGCATAGTACTAAAGGATACATGAAGTGATTAGTGAGTGTGCATCAGTCTAGGGAAGGTTAAAAAGTCACATCAAAAACATTTGATATGACTCATCAGTCCACTGTGAGACAAAAAAAATAAAATACAAATGGAGAGCATTTAACACGACAGAGACTCTAAATAGAAGAGGAAGTCCTTCTGAAATAACACCCAAGAAAAAAACAACAACCCAAGAATAACATCTAGAGATCTACAAGCCTCTATTGGTGCAACTGTCAACAATAAGAAGATCGTTGAATAGAGATGGTATTCATGCAGCCAGGAAGAAGCTTCAACTGTCTGAAAGTCTTAGTCTTTTCTCTGGACAGATGAATGAACGATTTGGTCACAATCAAAAATGCCATGAATGCCATTAAAGATGTCATAAACCACAGAAAATAATAATAATAATACACCCAATCTGCAACTCCAGGCCACGTCTCGGTGACAAAACTTTAGTTGTACATTCAACTGGGCAACTAACATAATTTATAAAAGCCTTTTTCACTATCTTGCCAATTCAGAGAAGCCACCTCAAGCTCCAGAAACTCTGAATAGATACAAATGACGAAGCACTTCAGCTAACAAATCGCACGTTGTGCCAAAAGAGGATTCCTTTTTACAATAATAGAGGTTTATTTCTGTATTCTGCTCCAAACATTGATGGTTAAAACTCTGTTCACATGAGAGCTACACAGGTAAACGGTGACATTATATATAATTCTGACTTCTGCGTTGTCATCGGAATAGGTGGAGAAACTGTATCATCTTCAAAATGAGATTTAAATAACATAAGTTTTCAACCTTGATTGACAGTGTGTCCATAAAATTTCACAATAGCTTCATTTGAAAAGTGAAAATGCTCAAATTGGACAGGTAACAAAGATGTGTTTTACCCTATACACAAAAAAGGGAGGTTGTGAATTGTTCCTCCCCTCGTAACGATGCCACAATGTTCAACTTTCACTTACTTTGTCCCACAATGACTGGAGCTCCTCCTGACCTCCGAGATCCCAGAACATTAGACGAGCCTTGCCCACATCGATTGTGCCGACTGTGAAAAGGTTTGGACATCAAAAAACAAGCGTTTTACTTTGTCTGCAGACGCATAACAGCACTCTGAGGAAGCTACCCATACAACATAAAACAACCTACATCAAGCGTTCAAAGCTTTGTGAGCAGTGTTGGGTGGTGACAGATCAGATTTAAGAGTTGTTTTTGTCACAGTTAGTCATTGTCCTCTCAGTTGACAACTAGCTTAGATGAGAAATGGTAGAAAGGTTGACTTCCTCTCAATGGACCTATTTCCACTACTTTGATTTTCTCGAGTAAAAGAACGGCATTGGACGTCAACACTGTTTGGTTTCCTGATCATTCACAGGACAGGAAACTGACTTATCCCGATTTTAGAAGGGGAGAGAGGACGTAAATGCCAATTCTGGGCGTATAATAGAAAAGTAATATCCCAGGGAGTAAGGCATAAAGCACAACAATGTTCATCAGTGGTATGGTTTAAGATGGATTGGCACAACTCCCTTACTGTTCAGGCCGACGGTAGTGGTGATCTTTGACAAACTCATTCCCTTGTAGTTCTTACTGAACTTTGTTTTGGTCTGTTCCAGAAAGGTCTGCCAGAAAAGACATCAATCGGATTAGTACAGCATTAATGTTATGAATCACTCAATCACTCAAATCAAGTAGTCCAGCTAGGTCCGTTCAAACATCATGTCAGTTTAAAAGGTTTGCATATTGGTAAAGGTGCATGCCTGGTAGAAATTAATTAACATGTCTTTTGAATCGTTAGTTTCAAGTGGTAAAATCGGCAAACGTCCAATGGACAAAACAGCCATGATTTCAATAAAACTTTTTCAATCGTTTCACACTGCTCGGTACTGCCCACCACGGTGTATTTGGTGTAAATTGACATCTTATTGAGCAAGTGCTACTTAGTGTATTAGTTGTATGCAGAATTGAATAGAGGTTCCTTACAATTCGTAAAAATGTCTTAACTAATGTTCTACAACCTTTGCCACTAGGAAGACATTAAGTTGGCACGTTTTGAAGAGAGTTTGGCACTAACTCACAGACAGCAAACCCATCCAACAACACAGCCAGGCTCTGTATGCTGGCCAACTAGCTACTTGGAAACTTAAGATTGCTGCCTAACTTACCGTTTTCCCTGCATTATCCAGTCCAAGTATGAGAATGCAGTACTCGTCCTTTTGGAACATGTACTTATATAATCCAGACAGCAAAGTATACATCTTCAAATAAAGTGTAAACAAACCAAACAAGTGCTAACCCAACGTTAGCTAGGTAGCTCAACAGACAGGCGAGCCTAAAAAGAGCGACAGACACGACTGCAGTCCCATGGTTAGCCAAGCTGGAATACGACGGTTTATAAACACGAATGATTATCAATCACAGATACATAAAATAAGTCCAAAAAAATTCAGCAACTTCAAAATAAATATCGTTCTTTCTCCCTCCTCTAAACAACACAGCAGTGATGCTACGTGTAATCTAACCAGGAAGTGAGGAATTGAGAATTGTGGGAATTGAAGTACACAATGTCTGGCTGCGGGCTCGCGTTGACAAACTCTACATTCAATTAGAACTTCATTTCCCAGACAGGATTTCGGTGTTTCGGTGCGTTTGAGAGACCGTAGGGACGTTATGTTCTATAAAACCCTGATAAAACCTCCTTATCCTAATGGTTCTCTACACAAGAAAAGTCAATAAATACATTTTTTTTAAAAACAACTCTGAAATTATGTGCAATACGTTCTGTTAAAAACATTGGTCATGTGAATAATCTATGTGGAAATTATGTTTTCTTATAACCCAGCTGTGGAATGTAATTCTAGTATTTGTAGTAATTTACATAATATAATTATAGGAAAAATTCGTATCCCTAGGAAAAAATGACTGACATCAAACCGAATTCTCCTCTTTTTATATCAGTTACACACTTAAGGAGCACCCCCCCCCTTTCTGACCACTAGGGTAAAATGGGTAAAATGACATACCCAAAATAAAATGGTTACTGCTCTTGAACCCCTTTGACTGCAAGCATAATCATGGTCTCTCCTGAAAGGTAAGACTTTGTAGTTTATTTTCCAGAATCACTGTAAGTATTAGTGAAGAAGAGCTACAGAAGCTCAAACAGTAGAAATTGAAGACTTATCCTCGCCTACAAAAAAAACAACCTTATTGTAGTATAAATATCTCCCTGTGGTTATGTATGAACCCAGACATTCAATGGATCTCTATCCATACATCTAAATGGTCAATAGTTGAAAGTGTGTAATAATGGAACCAAAAATGAGAATGACCACTGTGATTTTCTAAGACTATGTCAGGCAGACTTCCAAAAAGGCCATTTGGAGACTCCAAAAGGTTGCCAAATGATATTATGGACTTTAGAGTTGTACAAGACCATATATTTTTTGGTATATTTCAATACAACAACACCAAATACTCCTGTATGTATCTGTATAGCTGTTAACTATTTAGATTGTTTCTTTTCACCTCTCCAAGTATCCCCTAACGTTTTGGAGTGCTCCAAAAGTTTCCAAATGGACCTAATGGTATCCACTGCCCTAAAGAAATCCAGCAGATTTCCTACCAAATCCAACAGTAATTATAGATACACTCAAAATTAATGTGGTTATGATTTATTGATGTTGCTCACACATGGAGAATGTTTAAGACAGCATATTATGTCAACCATAATGAAAATGACAGTCATTTAATAAACTCTTAATATCTTGCTCTTGAGTGGTTTCTCTGATCAGCAGCTCTGCAGTGTTCAAAAACTTTGTCCACGCGTAGAAGAATCACCTGTTACTCCACAACAAATGTACTGCGAGGTTGAGCAGAATGAAACCCGTTGGCACAGTTTGCGTTCCCTTGCTGGGCTGCGTCACGAGGGTGTGGCATCTCGTTATACGCGTCTCGCGCCGCACACATTTGTAGAAGCTCTTTGGATTTTCCGATCTCCGGTACAGTCCGTCAGGTTTTCGTGCGCAGTAGCCACGTTTAGGATACACCACCGTGATGTTTTGGAAGCAACCGTGTCCTGGTTGTACTGTGGTGGTGCTGGTGGTCTGGGAGTGGCCGTCTGTGGGTTGGGTGATTTCAGGAGGGAGGGAGGAAGAGGTTGCGGGGAGAGGCACAGCAGGGGTGGTTCTCTGTGGTGATGTCGGTGGTGTCCGGTCTACGAAGCGGGGGATAATGGGAAAATGCATCAAGTGTATTCTTACATTA
This sequence comes from Hoplostethus mediterraneus, assembly GCA_034670385.1. Classification (NCBI taxonomy): domain Eukaryota; kingdom Metazoa; phylum Chordata; class Actinopteri; order Trachichthyiformes; family Trachichthyidae; genus Hoplostethus; species Hoplostethus mediterraneus. The sequence continues at coordinate 636,077 of JAXDDW010000041.1, forward strand.
AACACAGTGGAAGATGATTTTAACTCATTTTGTAACTATTTTAACTAAATGTCCAGTTAGTCTGCCTGATCTGATTCCCTTTAATTGCGAAATAATTTCCTTTAATTGCAGAATATTTCCCAGACCTTAGATATTGTAGTTGTTGTTGTTGTTATAATGGAGACCAAAGAGCAAGCAGAAATTCACAATATCTAAAAGAATGTCTCGGGGTTAATTCACTTTACTTTAATTATTGGTTCCAACACATTGTAAACCAGCATATGTACATTATAATTGCATCACAACTCTATAAAAGTCATAACACACTAGAATGCACTTTGAAACTATGACCAGGTTATGAGGCTGTTATAAGTGATGTGTTTACCACTGGATCCTATATAATTAGTTTGTTTGTGAGACAGAGCTGTGGATTCTTTTATTAGTGTGCCCCAATCTCTTACAAGTAATCCATAAACTCATCATATTATCATATTATCTAAAGTAAAGTGACATCATATCATCTGTTATAAGAGTCATGATAACTAACAATATGTATGTATGAGTTGATGAGCTCTTCATAAACTCATCATGTTGCTTTAGATCAACTAGAACATGACACAGTGCACTATATGATTGCCTTTATTACGGGTTATAAAAGAGTTGTTGCGTGACATATTATATTGTCACAGATTTTGGATCAGATTTTAATAGCTCTGTGTTCATCTGAGAAATTATATTAGCTGAACTGATGAACAATTATGGAAAATGTATCTTTCTATTGATTAGTTTGGTGACCTATGTCTGATAATTTATCATATTGACCAAATAATAATATCTTGTCACCATTGTCATTGCTCCACTTTGTCCCCAGAATATTGATATATAAGCAGGTTTGGAGATTTTCTGGCAAGTAATATTAGATGCAGAGACTGCCATAGCTTAGGGCTTAGTGAACTGCTGCCCCTGGAGTAATGATGACTGTAAGTTATGTAGTTACCTTTACTGAGTTGATATTTTAGATGTGATATAAGTGGATATCTTCCCTGCCCACAGAACAGCCCGGAGAAGTCATCCATATCAAGTGTCCACACAGCGGCCCCTCCAAGCTGCCTGCTCTTCAGATAGCCCACCTATAAGACAAACAGGGGAAAGAAAATCCCCTTCAGAAAGAAACTCTAGAGGGACTTGTTGAAATACCTGTATCCCTTCCCACAACAGGGTCATATACCTTGGCGCTGTAGCTCTTCAGGTTGTCAAAGCCGACCCACTCATCACCTTTGACAGCATAGGGAACTTTCTGACTGTCAATCCACTGGACTGAGGCCCCTTTTAGGAAGGAGCAGGTCTAAGGGAGAAACAACAGGAGGCATAAAAATCTGTGACATGGTAGCAGTGGTAGTAGTAGTAGTAGTAGCAGTAGTAGTAGCAGTAGTAGTAGTAGTAGTAGTAGTAGTAGTAGTAGTAGCAGCAGCAGTAGTAGTAGTAGTAGTAGTAGTAGTAGCAGTACTAGTAGTAGTAGTAGTAGTAGCAGCAGCAGCAGTAGTAGTAGTAGTAGTAGTAGTAGCAGTACTAGTAGTAGTAGTAGTAGTAGCAGCAGCAGTAGTAGTAGTAGTAGTAGTAGCAGCAGCAGTAGTAGTAGTAGTAGTAGTAGTAGTAGCAGTAGTAGTAGCAGTAGTAGTAGCAGCAGCAGCAGTAGTAGTAGTAGTAGTAGTAGCAGCAGCAGCAGTAATAGTAGTAGTAGTAGTAGCAGCAGTACTAGTAGTAGTAGTAGTAGTAGCAGCAGCAGTAGTAGTAGTAGTAGTAGTAGTAGCAGTAGTAGTAGTAGTAGTAGCAGCAGCAGTAGTAGTAGTAGTAGTAGTAGCAGCAGCAGCAGTAGTAGTAGTAGTAGTAGTAGCAGCAGTACTAGTAGTAGTAGTAGTAGTAGCAGCAGCAGTAGTAGTAGTAGTAGTAGTAGTAGTAGCAGTAGTAGTAGTAGTAGTAGTAGTAGCAGTAGTAGTAGTAGTAGTAGTAGTAGTAGTAGCAGTACTAGTAGTAGTAGTAGTAGTAGTAGTAGTAGTAGCAGTACTAGTAGTAGTAGTAGTAGTAGCAGCAGCAGCAGTAGTAGTAGTAGTAGTAGTAGTAGTAGTAGTAGCAGTAGTAGTAGTAGTAGTAGTAGTAGTAGTAGTAGTAGCAGTAGTAGTAGTACTAGTAGTAAATCCTGATACCTCATAGTAGGACCAGAGGCCAATCTGGTGGGTGTAGGGTCCAGGAGTGGCAGGGCCGCTGACTGGGGCACCCAGGCCTGTCGCTACAGTCGAGAGGGTAAAAGAACGGCTGTGGAGGGGGAAGCCCATCAACAGCTTCCCTGCTGGGGCTCCTCGGTCCAGCCAGTACTGCATCACATAATCCTGGCAGGGAACAAAGTGAAGGGTTGTCAGCGAGGTCATTGCTATCCTGTAACTTTGTTCATCTGGGGAGTTGTTCTACTGTGGTGCCAGAGACCAGGGGGCTGTCATCGCCACGGTAACTTAGGATGCACACCTAAATTGCACCGAGGCAGGATCCCGCTGCAAACCAATCAGCTATCTGGAAACCCTGTTTCCAAGGTGTTCTCGCTCTCTGCAGGTTCAGAGAGTGTTATATCAATCAGACCAATCAGATAGAGAGAAGCAAAATGGACTTCTGTAATATAAAGTGTTTTCTTACTATGTTGGCGTTGTTTTCAGTGTCGAGTGTTCCATTGTACAGTGGACTGTGGTGGGCTGTCACTCCATCTTGACCACTATGGAGGTCAAAGGTCTTAACACTGACGAAATCCAGATACCTAGACACACATTTCATTTTAGCAACACGTGATCATGTAATGACAAAACCATTAACGTTTAATATGACATTAATGTGAGCCTTACTTTGACATCTCAGCGATTTCATAACCCATAGAAACAGCATCTGTTTCTGCTGCCACTGCTGCAGAGAGAATCAGCTGTGCCTTCCCACTGCCTTTACTCTCAGCTTCATAGGCCTCTGAAAGCTCCTAGGAAGTCCAAGGAAATACACCTAGTATTTAGGAAGTTATCCTAAGGTAAACAGGCTCAGCAGTTAGCAGTGGTAGCGATGTGATGAAGATCCAGTCCGATATTGGGTACGCAACAAAAAAGGACAACAAAATCTGTCCTCCTTTAAGGGAGGCCAGCTCTGCCTCCCTACCATCTTGAATGGGAAGAACATTGCGGATGTTAGATTATGGAGTACAGATTTATGGCTTTGAGGGTAAAGAGTGTAATACAGGGTGTAAGACCTTGAGTTAAGAGCCTGAATGGTGAGTATCCTGCAGACTAACACAGTGCCTCCAGTCATTGTACCTTGCAGAGCAGAGTGAACCTATGCTTGTCCTCCGTGGGACTTCCAGGAGATCCAGGGTACACCCAGTCCAGATCCAGACCATCAAAGCCACGAGTCCTCAGGAATTTGATAGTTGACTGGATGAATGTCCGACGGTTGGCTGCACTGGACATCATAATGGAGAACCTGGATGATGAGACAGTAGTTTGAGGAGTAATTATGCCAAAGAGTTATAGGGTCTGAATGATATTTTCAAAGCCGATACTTTTGGATTGAAGATTCTGTTAGCAGATGTTTTGTGAAGATATATTTTTACATTTGACATTTTAGTGCCGGAAAATTCCAAGTATTCCGTTTTTGAGAAAGCTGTGGTCTGTGTCTGAAACTTTAGGCACTAAGGAGACCTTCTCTGGTACATAACACAGACACTGTGATGTGCTTATGACCTTGAGGTTTCCCAGTATAATGGGATCTTTGTTGTAGAAAAGGGAAAAACAACTCATAGTTTTACGTGGGTTCAAATATTATTGGCTGTTGAGATGATTTTGGACCAATCAGAAGACTAGAAAATTGAAACATCTTGTATCCTTATGTGACCTTCATTATAAAATGTGTGCATTTGCCTTTAGAGAGGGAGAGTTCAGTACTACTACTGATCAAATAAATTCATCTGCTTGATCATCTACTACTACTACTACTACTACTACTACTACTAATAATAATAATAATAATAATAATAAACATATTCATTCATACTTGTGGAATCTGATCAAAATGTCTCATTAGAATCAATTCAGTTTAAGGGCTTCCCAAAGACAATCAGTTTAGTATTGATCAATTCTACCATAAATATGTAATCAATCAAACAAAAATCCATCATATCAGTGGTCGACCACACTGACTGGCTTATATCTGATTTTTGAATTTAAGAAAATAATGCAGTTGTTTCTTTGCAGCCATTCTTCCTTTCAATCACCAGATGGAGGACTTTCATAAGGAGTCAGACTCACTGGGATCCGCCTCTCTCTGGGCTCTCTTCTCTGACTGACAGTAAAGTCTTCAGCCTGGGGTTTCTGCTCATGGGTACATCCAGTAAACATACACGAGAGAAAGAAAATGATTGATTGATTTGTACCCAATATCTAAAAACATATGTAGGTATGGAACTTTGACAGGAAACATGACATTTTGAGCACTGATTTCTCACCTCTTCTTGAGCTCATTGAACGATTTGTACTGAGTTTTCTCACTCTCCTCGTACCGAGCGATTTCATTGGCGTAATTGACAACAGCAAAGGCGTAGACCAGGTGGGTGCACAGGTGAGGGTCCACGTTTTCTGGCAGGAATTTCCCCATGCCGGTTCTGTACCGTGACCAGTTGGTGAAAGAACACACCAGTTTGGTTGTGGTTGCTGGATTGAGGGAAACAAAAACAGCTCTCTGTTTTGTAACAATGTATAGATGGGTCAATCAAATATCACATTACTGCCCAATGCAAATGGAATATGAAAATATGCTACTCACCAATCTGAATGAAGAGTTGTAGACCCACTGTTAGGAGCCACAATTCAGAAGTTCAAAAGGGCAATTGAATGCAAGTGGCTACGTTTAAATTAGCATAAATATTATTTTTCACATGCACATCAACAGAATAACTACATTGTTCCTTTTTTTATTTCTCAAAGAGCATCCCTATAGACAACACAGGGAAATTCTCACCAATTACACATGCTATCCCTGCATTCATCTTAGCTTGTAGTCCCATTATGTGGCACCTCGCCGGGTGGAGAAGAGACTGAGAGGAAAAGGTATACACAGTGTCACATCTCTCTAGACTCACATTACTGTGAGTCACATGGTATTGGGAATGCCTGCAGCATTTACCTAACTTACCCTAAAATAGACTGGAGAGACATAATGTGTATGAGGTATTGGACAGGGCCAGGTGTGTGATGGCATGAGTTAGTCATATGTCTTTTGTTGGCCGGCGTGTATCGGATGTGAGAGTGACACGAATATTCATTAGCTGTCAAAAGAGTGATATTTGGGAAGAAATGCACAGTTTGTACTGAGAGGGTAGTCAAACATTGAATAAAATGTACAGTACCAGTCAAAAGTTTGCTCACACCTGACTGTTTCTTATAATCTTAAAGACATTTTGATCTAAAGGCTTATGCTTAAATGCTTGAAATTAGTTTCAAATATAGAGTTGATACCTATGTATGAATTTCTTTTCAAAACTAAAATCTTAATGCAAAAAATGTACCCCCAACAAATAGTTTTCATTTAGAACTTGAAATTAGAAATTTAGAGGTGGAGAATGTTGAACTACAATGATTTAATCATAATTTTAAAGGCACACATTGTGATTGTTTGTGCCTTTAAAAGTTTATTATTGGAAGTTAATTTGTGGAATTTCTTTGCTTGTTAATGCCTAATGCCAAAGGGTGACTACTTTGAAGAATCGAAACTATAACATAGTTTTGATTTGTTTAACATTTGTTTGGTCACTGCCTAATTCATTTTGTGTTATTTCATAGTTCTGACGACTTTACTATTATTCTAAAATGTGTAAGCCTGTCCAAACTTTTGTTTCGTACTGTATATGGCATGCCTTTTTAATATTGTATATTTGTAACAGAAGTTACATACACTTCAAAAATACAGTATGCAGAGAAATCACTGTGCGTTAACAATAATAAAAACTGAATACACTTCTCCCTTAACAGGAATCTTCATCCTCAGAAGTTGGAGTGACCCATTTTCATATTTCTACCTAGAGCACTTGCAACATTAAACCCATATATGAAACTGAACACTTGTGCCATACCGACATCTTTTCATATGTATTGGTGTAATGACGATATGTTGTTGGTGACATGGTGCTTGACAGACACAAAGGAGATGTCATACTAAACTGTCATGCTTTTACCTCAAGGGTAAAGTTGCAGGACAGCCAGCAAAAACAGGGTAGATACTGACGTAGGATGCATGGAATAACAGTGATGTTCTGTCTCCTGTTTTGATCTTGGTGCCCACCCTGTTGGTAGAGAGGTATTGTTGTTGAAATCTTATACGGTATAAAACTTGCACAATTTGAAATTGAATATAACAGTTTGAAATCATCAATCCTCATTGCAACTGTCAACTTTTATTTCAGTTTAGTTTGAAAGTAAAAATTCAACACTCAGTTTTCAAATTCAGTTCTTTGTGACACACATCTGGGGACTTGGAAAAAGTTGTGTAATTGTGTAATACAAACTCAAATTATGCAATTCAAATTCAATTCATGGTGGCCTTAATAAATTAATTTATCATGTGCCTTCAATATCCTGTGTGTGTCTTAAAGTGTCTCATATGTATATATGTACAAATGGATGTTTTTATTCTTTTAATTTCATTGTGAAGCACTTTGTACTTTCCGTAAGAAAAGTGATACATAAATAAAGGTATTATTATTTATTTTATTAGTCTATTATAGAGCTAAAGGTAAATGCCAAAACAAAGGAAACACTTGACTAAAAACGAATTTATTCATTTTCTGAATAGAACGTTCAAAAAATTGAACAAAGCACAAATTGTGAATCTAAAAAACTTCAAATGTTTATACAGCAGAGACGTGAGTTCTTAATTCCAGGTACCTTTATCACCAAATAATACATTATGTAGGCTAATTTTCTAGAATTTGATATTGAAACTTTATATTTTTATTTTTATAATTTGTTTGCATTAGACGTTGCCTTGCATGTTCTAGGTCATTGCTCAGGGCCAGACACAGCACTTGCAGCTGTCATCAAAGACGGATCCAATTCCACATGGCCTCAAATAGGTGATGCCACCAGCACACATGTAGAAGGTGCTCTTGTCATCTGGGTTGGCATACAAGCCGTCTGGTTTGCCGTTACAGAAGCCAGTCCCTGGGGCGTGGGTGGTGGCAGTGGTGGTGGTGGTTGGACGGGGGGTGGTGCTAATGCTAGGGTCGGGGGTGGTGGTAGGGGGCAGTGGGGGCAGCTCTAGATGGAGAAAAGCAAGGGAAAAAGTAGCAATTAGTGTACAGTCAAAAAGCAGATGGAATGAGGATAGTTTTCTCAAAGACTTACCAATATTAAGAAGTTTGTGGAGATGTGCCAGCAGAGGGTGGTTGCCCTCTCCACAGAATCGTCCAGCAAAGTCATCCAGATCCAGGGCCCACACAAAGGCACCGCCGAACTTCTGCTCCTGGAGGTAGCGGACCTATGGGGGTAGAAACAAAGATAAAATGATACAGATATGCTTTGGATATGCCATGGATTTATGGAAATTACGGAACTGATGTGCCACCTACCTTGGTCTCATAGCTCTCCCTGGTATCGAATCCTACCCACTCATTGTTCTTTGTGGCATAAGGAACTTTCTGGTCTTCAATCCACTGCAGGGTGGTACCCTTCACAAAGCCACAGATCTGAAAAACACAATTTGAAAAACTAAATTTTTTTTCTTTCAATGTTAGGCTGACTCATCACCAATTGTACCAGGACAATCACATTTCATCATCTAGACTTCACCTCATAGTAGGACCAGAAGCCAGCTTCACGTGTGAATGGTCCAGCTGATGCAGCGCCACTAGCTGGGGCTCCAATACCAGTGTTTGATGATGTCAGACGGAAAGTACGACCATAAGCAGCAAAACCCATCCTCAGCTTCTCCACTGGGGTGCCGTTGTCTCTCCAGTACTTCATGGCATAGTCCTAAAAGGGAATGGAGGAAGCCAAATAAAGAGAAATTTTGAGTGACTTGGTAGCATGGTTGTCATATGGTGAAACTCTAAAGAGGCATCTTTCAAGCTCAAGCTCAAGTACTAAAGGAAGATTGGGAAAAGGTTGTAATTGTGGTTTATGTGCAAGATCATGCTTGCTGTGATCAGGTTTTTGCCTCTTGCTCCATTGGGTTTTTTATACATATCCCTTATATCTCATGTCTCCTTACAGTGTTGAAGTAGATGAGGTCACCCTTGTCATGGGATCCACGGAACAGTGGGCTGTTGTGTCCAGTGAATTGCTCCCAAGCTCCATGGAAGTCATAGGTCATAACATTGATGAAGTCCAGGTACCTGGAGACACATTAAGACACAGGCAATGTTCACACTAAGCATGTTTGGAGCATTTTATCCAAACTCTAGAAAGAAAGACCATTTGACCTTGGGTGGCACCAAATAACTGTAGATGCCTGAAAATGGTCTTGTCCTCTTCCAAGAGGACAACATAAAGGAAACATGTAGAGGAAACAACCTCAAAACACATGGGTTTATAAGGGGACAGACGTTGAAATTGAATAGCCAACAGGTCCTCATGTCTGGAAAGCCTAGATCATTCATACTAAACTCACTTGGCAATCTCGGCAATCTCATATCCGGCATCAATGGTTCCCTTTCCTGCAGACACTGCAGCAGTCACCATGAGCTGGGTGTTGCCATTGGCTGCAGCTTCAGCTTCATATGCAGCAACAAGTTCCTGTAAATGTACATAACAGTTGAAAAGATAGTCGGTAAGATCTAGTAGAATAGTGACTAGAGTGAAAAGATAATTTGAACACTGGACTTAAAAGTCAAGGACCCACCTGGCAAAGCAGAGTGAATCTCTTCTTGTCCTCTGGGGGACTTCCACGAGATCCAGGGTACTCCCAGTCCAGATCCAGACCATCAAAGCCATGAGTCCTCAGGAATTTGATAGTTGACTGGATGAACTTCTGACGATTGGCTGCATTGGACACCATGATGGAGAACCTGAAAAAATGAAGATCAGTTGTCAAAATAAGACCCATGAATCAAGGGAAGTTCACAAGAACCAGAAGATTTAATTATATATTTTTGCAAATTGGGAATATTAACACATCTTGTGATGTTAGGTAAAGGGATAAAGGGATACCCACTGGGTTGAACCAAAATTCCATCCACCAACTGCCAGCAGAGTCTTCAGATTAGGGTTCCTAAACACAGAAGATTGAGGAGGATTAATACATTATATGTAGCACCAAATGTTTTCAATGACTGGTAGACCAGCACATTTTAAAGTCTATTATAAGCTAGTGTTGTCACAATAACTGAAATTTAATTACTTTTTCAATACTGTTGCAAAACCTAGAATTCACTATTGAAATTCATAAATGTTTAAGTCACCCTTGGATACACTTACACTGTTCTATATCATCAATCTGTGATGATCAATGCCCCCAACCTGCCTTGTCTACTTCTGCTTAATTTAGTGATTTCCTACATTTCCCTTTCATGCCCTTCAACAACCCCCAGCAAACATGTGAACATGTTTCTTTTAGCTGTGACTGGAGTACATGTGTATGTGACCGGAGTACAGTTAGCTTGGTATTGGATATTGGCTCTTCTGTGGATATTCGTTTTTCCACCTTCAATAAATTGTAAAGTAAACAAATAATAACAAATAAGCGAAGATGCAAGGTACAACACTAATTGTTGTTTTTAAATGGTGTTAAAGTGTTTTTGGGTGGATTTTGGAAGTTGCTACCATGCTTTCCAAGTCAAGTGCTGTTTTTTCTTTTTCTTTTTTTCTTTGTTTTTTAGATATTAAACTTGGTATTGGTATTGAAGTTATAATTATAGTTTTGTTATTTGAAGGTAAACAGTCTTTGAGACTTTTGGCATGAACTATATTCATTGTTTTACTAGATCAGTAACAAGTATTTCTCAAGCCACTCAGGGAAAAGAGACTTTGCAGCTCACTTACTTGGACTTCAGGGCATTGAAGGATTTGTAGAGGACATCGTCATTCCACTCATAGGTCACCAGCTCATTGTTGCTGTTGATGATGGAGAAGGCGTAGATCAGGGTGGTGCACAGGAAGGGATCTACGTCTTGTGGCATGTACTTCCCTTGGCCTGGTCTGTACTGGGACCAGTTGGTGAAGTAGCACACCATCTGGGAGGCAGTTGCTGCGTTGTGGGGAGAGAGAGCACATTTTGGGTCATTTATATGTCAGCGATCTTCAAGACCCAAATACAGAGTGAATGTTCTATTCTTTATTGAGCAGTATATCATTTAATTAAATATAAATTGAACTAGCTAATTTTCCTTAAGCTCTCTTTTTAGGCAAGCAGGTTTTGATGACCTCACATAATGGGAGAAAAGTGAAGCTTATTGTTCTTATAAGACAACATTAATAAATCCCATTTTTGTATAAGCAGTGATTCTTTGTATGTATATATGCAACAAGCTATGTTTGCTAATGTTCAGTTGCTAACTTTAACTAGCTAGCAAAGCAACGTTACTATATTCAATATTGAAGAGATGAAGATCTGAGAGCTGAGAAACAAACTGATAAAAATTAGGTCTATATGTTTTCACCCTAAATATACTGTGATACAACAATCTATACCTGTTTTTTTATTGTGTTACTGAATTCTGTCTTTAAGGTAGAAGAAATAATTGCATGCTCAGACCAATATGTGAAGAAGTTGCACAACTTGCATGCTTGGTAACTGTTGGCTACCCATAACCAAAACTGAAAACTACAATACTGATGTTATTCATTTGAAGGCAAGTATCACTTACCCATCTGGCATGCTACCAGGCACAATCCTACAGAGAGACAGAGAGACATTTGACATCAATAACCGGTTGGAATAATCCACCCACTGTACAGATGGATAAATTCTGTACTATCCAAGTTATAGTAATGAGTTATAATGAATCACCTGCAAGAATTGTGAGCTTAGTCATCTTGATGTAAAAACTCCCAACTGTAACACAAAAAGATGAACAAGCATGTTAGCGATGAGTGGCAACATTCTCCATGAATTCTGACCTGATTGTTAGGTAATTTCTTCATATTTTAATGTTTGCATTCAGAACTCTTCAATATGCACACTAATTAACCAATGAGTAAATTAATCTCAATGGTACTTAAGCAACCATGAACTACTTGGCCAATAAAGAAACTAAAACAAAAACTTCCAGTTGATTCATAAATTACCAATTTTATTGTTTTAACTATTGAGGAATTCCCCCTCCAAGCCTACCTTGGGACGTTTGCCAGAAAACATACTGAATAACAGTAATGTCCTGCTTTTTATACTGTTGTGATGATAGTGTGAGGTCGGGAGGCAGTGGCAGTTGATTTATGGCCATCCAGTACAAACTCTTACACAACATATAAGTCTCTGAATGACAGTTTGCATTATTATCTTATCATGTATACTGCAGCGTTGCAATCGGAGTGCTGGCTATAACGGAGCAGTATTGGAGCGATGTAGTGCATCTCTTTCTCAATTCAATGAATTTAATTTCAGTTCCATTCAAGAGACTATTCATACTAGAATGAAGATGCAGCATCTGGAAATGTTTTCCAAATTATTTAACAACAAAACAAACTAAAATAATTTAAAAAAGAATAATAATTAAATTATTAGTATTTATTTTATCATTCAACCACAGACTGAGCCCACCGCGGTGCGACAGAGAGCGCTAAGTCTTTCTTGCCGGCCGCCATCAGACTTTTTAACACCCTTAGCACCCTTAGCACCCTAAGCACCCTGCACTTTATTCATTCCCTTTCACATTAATCCATTGCGATTGCCCTGCACTTTATCCATTCACATTCATACATTGCCCTGGACTTTAGACACTTTAGCCACTCTCATTCCACTTTCACATTCATTCACCCATTACCATTCTTTAACTCTGTATATGTACCATCCATTCATTCAAGTTCCTCTTCCCTACATGTATATATGTAAACATGCCATCCATCTGCTGTACATCCTGGTTCTATATCACCTAGGTACTATATTTTGCTAATGAAGACACCTAGAGGTCATGTTCTAGGAATGATAGTAATTAGATTATCTTTTTCCTTGCTTGCTGAATGCTGTTGAACATTGGCCACAACTATTTATCATGAAAGGGCTTTCTACATGTTGTGGTGTGTTTTTTTCAATGCATTTTTTCCATCATATGTTGCTCTACTCTGCACTCGGTGCATGCAACACACAATGTATGTACATGTGTATACATTAAGAAGGGGTATTTCAGGGCCTTGGACTTGGACTCACATTTATGACTTGTATCATATCAGCTTGACCTAGGCTTGTAAAGTCCTTTGAGGCTTGTTTGTGGGCTATATCAATAAACCTGACTTGACATGACTTACATCAGATGATCAGGTCTGTTGTGTCTCTATGTTCCAAAATCCTAATTTGCTACATTGTTATCCGACAACAAGCCAGATCACATCCTGACATCAACATATATATATATACTGTATATAGCAGAGACCAGATTGAAGTGATATTAATACTGAACACTAATAACACTAACAATACTGGCAATATTAACAACAACAGTATTATTATTATTATTATCAATAATAATAATAATAATAATAATAATAATAGAGAGTGATAAATAAGTAAATAAATCCATGGCTGCGTGGTTTCATCTTTGTTACAAGGGAATGCTACATGTACAGATGTTGCTCCAATGGTCTGGGACGGTGAGGATTTCTGGTTCAAAACTGACAAGAAGAACTGACAATAGAACAAAACTAATTTGGGCACAAAACTCAAATACATGACCTGTGGCCGCCATCCCTTGTCTATGGAGCAGCCCCAGAGTTTATGCCTGCTTGAGAGATTCTCCCCCTTTAAGCTAACTTAATTATTAGGTAGGCCTATGGAGAACGGGTTTGTTTTTGTTGCATAACATCATACTGAGGTTATCACACTGTTGGATAGGATCTTTGTTTGAGAATGAAAAAAAGCAAGACTAAATCTAATCAGTGATTGTTGTGGCCGTTGCCTAATAGATAATGTTGGTCCAATGTCTCCTCCAAGGCAAGACCTTATCTGAAGTAACTCACGTCATGGAACTGACCCTCATATTTATTTTCCACATTCTCTTGACACCTGACATTCCAGTCTTTGGTCAGATATACAGTAGATGCTAATAACTTGTCACTTTGATATGCAGCATAAAGTAGAAAAATTAATAATGTCACTACACACCAATAGCCTATATCTGAAGTGAAAACCTTTTTAGCTATCCACTTGTGCCATGCTTCTTGGTGTTTGGAGGGACATGTCAAATATTTTATGTATATAATATTTTATTCTATAACCGGTGTTATACAGTATATTGGTTAAGTATTGGTTGCTGAACTCAACAGGTGTTTTGGTTTACCAGCAATGTACTTTAAGGTTTCTGACATCTTTCACTTGGTGGCATTTGGGTGCCCCACCACATTTTGGGTTTTGGGATGATTTCATTTTAATCGTGTGGGTTCTCTGAATTAAGGTAAAGCAATCAAAAGTACAGATAAGAATGGATTACAAATCATCCTTATTCATTTGCCTGAAATTCTATACACATCACGTTTACATGCTTATAGTCAATTTAACACATCTAAGAATATAAATCATAGGAACAAATGGCCTACAATGGCTACATTGCAATCCTCTCTAGTCAACACAAACAGCAGCTTTATTAACAGGAAACATCCATATATGATTTATCAGATCTCAGTTAATGAATACCAATGCACAGCCCCTTTACTCATTGCCTGACAAAGCACTTGCAACTACATTCAAAAATGGGGCCAGATCCCCACTGACCTCTGAGCACTGGCACGAGTGAAGTCAATTCTTCATAATTCCCAGAGTGCAAGTAAGAAAGAAAGAAATCAGACCATTATACAACATTTTGGTGAAAATATAGTAATGTACAAGCTATTTTGGTCCTCTAAGAGATCTTGTGCTCCCAGTCTAGATCCAGACCATCTGACAGTTGGCTTCATGATGGAGAACCTGGAGAGAAGATTGAGATTTGGTTGTAATTACAGGACCCGTCCGTGAGACTGACATGGCAGAAACACATGTGGTGTGAAACATTGTTTAGCTTTAGCTTACTTTGCCATTGAAGGTGTTGTTGAGGCATCATCATCAAAGCTCATTGTCATGGCTGATAATGAAGAAGATGTAGGTCAGGTGGGTACATCAGAAGAGGTCCACATCTTTCCCAGGTTACCTGTACTAAAGCCCAATTGGCAAAGTAGCATGCCATCTTGGAGGTGGCATCACCAAGCCATTGAATTACATGGGGAAAAAATTGGTTTTAAAGCTAAAAGTCTAACAGTTTAAATTGTCTTTAAGCCATGATAGGTAAGCTGCCACTTAGCTAGACATAGGAAACCATTTATGTCCACTCTTGTTTGGGGGACAGGACAGCACACAGCTAATGTTCCTTCTGCTTTGTTTTGGACACAATACAAGTAAAGCTACCCAGTGTTTATGTCACAACTCTTAAGAAAGATCTGAATTTCTTCCAGGATAATGTTATGTTTTTGACACCAAACACCGAAAGGGAGAATTTGACCCCCCTCAAAGTAATGACGAAGCGTAACCAACAGATGCATCACCAGACGCAACCCCAAGGGTAACTTCAAGTAAAAACCAATTGCCATGTGAATACAGCCATGTGTAAACTATTCCGGGATAATAGTCCTTCACAAGCAGAAACCTGCAGTGGCGTAACCTTATTTAGCCCAGTGATTTTGCAGGCTTTGTCCTATGAACCTGCCACTTCCCAACCTGTCACTCTTATCAATAAAGTATTAAATTATATTATCAAAGTATTGGTGTAACAAGGGTCACCAACCGTATGGTATCCACTTGCTTATTATATCAACTTGGATGTGCGTCTGGGGTATCATATTTGAGTTCTCAGTTCAATATTCAAAAGAGGAATTTATCTGTTTCAGCTGATTTCTGCAGTAAAAGGCAGTGAACAATTTGTATACAGATTCATAGAGTTAAAGGAAGATTTTTGGTTTGGTTTAGCTGTGCAATCATTGTAAAATATCAAATTGTAACACAATATCAGATTAAAACTAGGCTTGTGGGTGATCACAATTTACTTATTATAAAGATTCCTGCCATGACAATACAATATTATCATTACTATATCGGCTGAAAACAAGCTCATAGACTATTTCAATTTCTACATATGGCCCCTGTTTTGTACTGAATGTGAGTTCCTTCATTTATGCCTAATATTTAATCTCTACCCAATTGATTAGTAGCTACAGTGTGCATGTTGGGAAATAAAGGTGTTTTTATTCTGATTGAGCTGTTATTGGACAATTATGTAAGGCATGTTCTTCAGAACATTTACAACACATTACTGTACTTTGCCTGTTGACGTTGTTTTTTTCTTCCTCGTGCAGTCAAAGCCACGTTTCTGATATCTAGCCAATATCTAAATAACCTCTCTGCGAGTACAGCAGGTTTCTTTTTATTATGATTTATTAGGTTTGGGAATACTACCATATAGCGGATTAATTTGGTTTTCCAAATTCCAAATAAGTGCATTTACATTTTTCTTTGAACAAGATTTTACATCTTGCTGCCATCACAGAAAAAATATGCCAATTTATACATTTGATTGCCATGTGTTATACATTTGGCATAAATAAGGGCTGTTCCAGTGAAGTGTTATCGTGGCCTCCCAATATCATGCTGAACAATCATATCAACAAAATGTATGGGATTCTAATTGATTTTAAAGACCAATATCTGTGGATTTAAATGATGAGCCAGTGTATTATGTACAAAAGTACTTTATTTGTTTTGCTTACAATCTGGAAGGTATACACAATAATTCACAAATTGTATCTATACAAAACTAATCATGAGACCGATCTCAATAAATGATTGCATACACAACAGATATAAGAGCTCTTTATCATTCTGTATCATCAGAAAAATATCTGATGTTTGCAAATGGTTCAGAGCTTTCTGCACCCATTGCTCAGGGCCAGACACAGCACTTGCAGCTGTCATCAAAGACGGATCCACTTCCACATGGCCTCACATGGGTGACGCCACCAGCACACATGTAGAAGGTGCTCTTGTCATCTGGGTTGGCGTACAAGCCGTCTGGTTTGCCGTTACAGAAGCCAGTCCCTGGGGCGTGGGTGGTGGCAGTGGTGGTGGTGGTTGGACGGGGGGTGGTGCTAATGCTTGGGTCGGGGGTGGTGGTAGGGGGCAGTGGGGGCAGCTCTAGATGGTGGAGGGAAAAGAAATGTATGTCATTGAATGGGTGTGAAGCAGGCTGTTAAATAATCGTTAACATATTGGTTCATCACTTACTACCTCTGTCTGTAACTCTGTCTGGATGAGATTAGTATTGCAGGACAAGTTATAGTCATAGTTAGATAACTGTAAACATAAGGGCAGGGGGAAAGTTCCTCAGACTTACCAATCTCAAGAAGTTTGTGGAGATGTGCCAGCAGAGGGTGGTTGCCCTCTCCACAGAATCGTCCAGCAAAGTCATCCAGATCCAGGGCCCACACAAAGGCACCGCCGAACTTCTGCTCCTGGAGGTAGCGGACCTATGGGGGTAGAAACACAGATAAAATGATACAGATATGCTTTGGATATGCCGTGGATTTATGGAAATTACGGTACTGATGTGCCACCTACCTTGATCTCATAGCTCTCCCTGGTATCGAATCCTACCCACTCATTGTTCTTTGCGGCATAAGGAACTTTCTGGTCTTCAATCCACTGCAGGGTGGTACCCTTCAAAAAGCCGCAGATCTGGACCACAGACAAAAGGGAAGGGTTTTTTAGGACTTTACAGCACCTTATTGTTATGTTACACAGTGTAATGCCATAAACATGGTCTCAAGGGACCTTCCAACAGGAATGGACTCTGGCCATTGTATGGATCAAACCTTTGACCTTCCAGTTTCAAGACTCTCTTTAGAGTCAAGTCTCTAGCCACTGGGCTACCCAGACAATTGGAATTGGAATATAATTACCATTATAATGAGGAAATGCAGAAGATAAATAATAATAAAAAATGCCATTGTAATGGATACACGTATGTCAGTCATTAATTGGTTCACTCCAGTCATCATCTAGACTTCACCTCATAGTAGGACCAGAAGCCACCTTCACGTGTATATGGTCCGGCTGATGCAGGGCCACTAGCTGGGGCTCCAATACCAGTGTTTGATGATGTCAGACGGAAAGTACGACCATAAGCAGCAAAACCCATCCTCAGCTTCTCCACTGGGGTGCCGTTGTCTCTCCAGTACTTCATGGCATAGTCCTAAAAGGGAATGGAGGAAGCCAAATAAAGAGAAATTCTGAGTGACTTGGTAGCATGGTTGTCATATGATGAAACTCTAAAGAGGAATCAAGCTCAAGCTCATATTTCTTCGATCCCTCATGTCTCCTTACAGTGTTGAAGTAGATGAGGTCACCCTTGTCCTCGGATCCACGGAACAGTGGGCTGTTGTGTCCAGTAAATTGCTCCCAAGTTCCATGGAAGTCATAGGTCATCACATTGATGAAGTCCAGTTCCCTGGAGATGCACAAGGAAACAATTGATATAAACATTTAAATCCTAAACATAACTAATAGTTTTCTCTCTCAAGAGGCACTCAGGCTAGCCAGCAGACTCACTTGGCAATCTCGGCAATCTCATATGCAGCATCAATAGTTCCCTTTCCAGCAGCCACTGCAGCGGTCAGCATGAGCTGGGTGTTGCCAGTAGCCTTGGCCTCAGCTGCATAGCCAGCAGCAAGTTCCTGCAAAAAGACACCACAAAATATTATAGATAAGATATACTTTAACTGTACTTGGAAAAAGAACGATAGTTATGAACCATAGTTGAAAACTGGGATCTCTACCCACCCTGCAGAGCAGAGTGAACCTCTCCCTGTCCTCTGGGGGGCTTCCTCGAGCTCCAGGGTACTCCCAGTCCAGATCCAGACCATCAAAGCCATAAGTCCTCAGGAATTTGATAGTAGACTGGACGAACATTTGACGGTTGGCTGCGTTGGACACCATGATGGAGAACCTGGGGGGAAGATTGAGGTGTTGTCAGTTTCCATCCCAAAAAGCTTAGCGCTCTCTCTCTCTCCATCACTGTCTTATTGTACAAGCATGTACACTAACATGTACATGTAAAAAAAACTCTATACCTTTATTGTGATTTAGAACACTTAGGCAAATGATGATTGTGTTTGTAGTTTAAAAGAATGCTTACTGTCTTGAACCGAAGTTCCATCCACCAACGGCCAACAGAGTCTTCAGATGAGGATTCCTGAATACAGGGTTGTGAAGGACTACATTGCATTACCTCCACAGAGAATAACATTTTCTGCAAGTTTGTAATTCTTACATTTCACTAGGCAAATTCATTCTATTGATAGAATCCCCATGAAGGGGAGCAGGCGAAAAGAGCATATCCCAATGGGATCAATAAAAAATCCTATTATTACATTGTGTTGGGAAAATGGTAAACTTTTTGGCCACTTTTTGTACCTGAACACTGGCGACTTACTTGGTCTTCAGGTCATTGAAGGCTTTGTAGAGAACATCGTCATTCCACTCATAGGTCACCACCTCATTGGCACTGTTGATCATGGCGAAGGCGTAGAGCAGGGTGGTGCACAGGAAGGGGTCTACATCTTGTGGCATGTACTTCCCTAGGCCTGGTCTGTATTGAGACCAGTTGGTGAAGTAGCACTCCATCTGGGAGGCAGTCGCTGTGTTGGATATTGTGGGGAGAGAGCATATGAAGAGTCAGACACATTGGCTTCTGTTTAACTGTAAATTATATTATATCTACCCAAATCAAATGGTGTTAGCTGATATGAATGGATACCATGACTTACCCAGCTGACATAGCACCAGGCATACGCCTATGGAATGCAGGAGAGAAAGGGTGAATAAAACGCACCATCTATAATATAAAAGCTGTCACTAAGATGATAGTGTACAATGAAAAGCAGTTTATCATAAAGAGAGGCAGAGGCAATGTTCTGATATTCCAAATGTCAAAATTCAACAATGAGATACAATAGCAGATGGAGGTTAAATTCCGGGAATACCTGCAAGGATTGTGAGTCTTGTCATCTTCTTACTGTAAGACAAAAAGTGACATGGAGCCAGTGTCATTCTATGATGGACACCCTCTTCCTCAGATTATCAATTTATTTCTGTGACTGTCAATAACACTTGATGATTCAAACTTACCTCAGGACCTTCAACAGATGTATGACCCAAACAACAGCAGCAATGTTTATCCTTTTATATCGTTGGTTCAGGACAAGGAAAGGATGGGTTGTAGCAACCTATGATACACTGGGGGAGTGGAGGGTTATAAAATTAATAGAGCATAATTTGCTAATGTCTGACCACACATAGACAATAATTTACTCAGTGTAGTACTCAGTGTAGCATGCACTCAGCACGTGACACAGTGGCTGGTACTTTGGGTCATTGGGTATATCGAACATCAATCAACATGTTCCATCTGACATGATTACTTTAGTTTGTAAATGTATTATTTGACTATTTTCAGGAGATCATGACATTCCAAAATACAAATGAAAATAGCATGACTTTGAATTGTTGATATGATTGATGTCCCATAGACATATTTTATTAGAATGAAATGAACTTTTCGGGAGTTGTTAAAATACAAATTTTCCCACCGACACTGAAATATTCTAAACATTTTATGTGGGATTTTTCCCTGAATTAATTATTTTTAGGTCATGAAAATCAGGTTTATTTAGTCCATAGTCATCCTCCTAAACAGTGGTGGCTTTATTTATCAGGGCACCTGATAAATGTGTGTCATATAGTTAGAACAAAGTCCTAAAAGGGAACAAAAACAAAATCAGACCAACACTTCTTTCTTGAGAAAGTGAAAGGGAGCGAGCGAAAGGGAGCGAGTAACTAGTTGACCACTCCAAAGTTTTTGATTACCATCTCTTTCTAGGCTAGAGAGCAGAGGTAGTGACATTGCAAACATGTTTAGCAGATGCTTCTTGCCCTTAACAGGACACACAAACCTCATACGCCACCATATAAACATACAATTGGATGGAGGAAGGTACGGTATTTGGGCTACCACTTCAGCCATGGGCAAAGTGGACAGGACAGGACAGTAGCCACTGCAACTTATCCTAGACTAAGTACAAAAAGGAAGGGAGATGGTTTCTGAGGCTGACAGGCTATTACACTTATACACTTTATACCAGCCTTCTTGGAGGCCCTTACCAACCTCACCCGAAAAGATGCCTCAGATCTGGTCAAGTGGTTGGAGCATGCCAGCTGGCACTTTTCTGAACATTTTGTCCTCCGCACTGATGTATCAAACAGAGATAGGGGCTGAAACCTTGCTACCATATACTTATGTGGTAGATATGTGCTATATAACTAAAGGCTATTAGTAGTGGTAACCATGCAATAATTACCTGTTATTATTGCCATCATTCACTATTCTCATTCTTATGTGGTCTGCCTTGTTAGACATATTATAAGAGGGTTGTTTGGTCATTAAAATACCACACTCTGAGTAAGTGTTATCCAGTTCACCAAATTTTAATATTTGTTAACACCCATATTGACTTTCAGCATTAGATAATGTTATTTGGAAGCAAAAAAAGTACCAAGGCAATGCAGCTACAGTTTTTGACAAGATGGAAATGATTGATGTTTCTAATACCCGATTTGGGATCAGCATCATGACAATACTTTTACTCAATTATTGCAGCGTGCAACATTGCAATAAAAAATGCTTTGAAATTATTATATTATCAGGTCCTTCTTCTACTGTACATATATAATCAATATAAGTTACAATATTAGCATAAATCTCTAACATAGAGAAAGCAAGGGTGAGAAAAAAGAGGGATCATTGCATATAAAGCTGAAGCAGAGTATCAATTCCCAGATTTCATAGATTGAAATGGAATAATGGTTTTGAGTTATTGTGTTCCACATGGGCCATTTCAAACAAACTTTTCTATTGTATGTTTTATCTTAAGCTATATGATTTAACAGTTAAACAGTTAAACAAACCAGTTAAACAAAAACTCTCAATAGAATTTCAAAATACTTTTATTCTGATGGTATTAGTTAAGGCTCAGGGCCAGACACAGCACTTGCAACTGTCATCATAGATAGTGCCGACTCCGCAGTTCCTCAGATAGGTTCTGCCGCCTGCACAAATATAGTAACTGTTCCTGTTTTCCGGGTGGGGGTACATCCCATCAGGTTTGCCTTTGCAGAAGCCACGCCCTGGGACAGGGATGGTGGTCTTAGTGGATGGTGCAATGGTGGTAACACCAGGTTTGGAGGTTGTGGTAGTGGCTGGTTTAACGGTGGTAATGACAGGTTTGGAGCTTGTGGTAGGGGCTGGTCTAACGGTGGTAATGACAGGTTTGGAGGTTGTGGTAGTGGTTGGTGCAACGGTGGTGACACCAGGTTTGGAGGTTGTGGTAGAAGGACGTGGAGGCATCCCTGAGAGATGGAAGAATGATGGAGCAGAATGAAGAATTTGTTTTAAATTAAGTGCATCCCTCTGGTCCAGTCAAACCCATCAAGTGCTTAACTTTGTTCACGATAACAAATTTTCATAATCCTTTTCTTCATTCAATGTAGAACATATTAGTGTACAAAAAAGATGAGAAGAAGCAAGACTTACCAGTATTAATGAGTTTGCGGAGATGTGACAGCAGAGGATGGCTTCCCTCTCCACAGAAATCTCCTTTAAAGTCATCCAGATCCAAGGCCCACACAAAGGCCCCACCAAACTTGTTGTCCTTCATATATTGGACCTGTCAAGAAGCAGCACAAGGTTGATGTAAATGGCTTATTATTATATGGGTTGAAGGTACCAAGAGCATGTTCCATCTTTATCGCCTTTCCACCTTCGCAGTAACACATCTGCAATGTAATGATGCACCACCTACCTTGATCTCATAGCTCTCCTTGGTATCAAATCCTACCCACTCGTTGTTCTTGGCAGCATAGGGAACTTTTTGGTCATCAATCCACTGAATTGTGGTACCTTTCAGGAAGGTACAAATCTGAAAAGCCAAATAAAATACATGCCATTGGGTTGCTCCATTGTTTACCCCCTCTTCAATAGGTGAAATTTTCATTATGTTGATTTCACCTCATAGTAGGACCAGAAGCCAGCTTCACGTGTGAATGGTCCAGCTGCTGCAGCACCACTAGCTGGGGCTCCAATACCAGTGTTTGATGATGTCAGACGGAAAGTACGACCATAAGCAGCAAAACCCATCATCAGCTTCTCTGCTGGGGTGCCGTTGTCTCTCCAGTACTTCATGGCATAGTCCTGAGATAATAATGGAGGAATGAAGGATTCAGTATGTGGCAGTATGTCCTTCTTGTGTCATTCATGTTATAATAGTGTCATCTGTCAATGGTTGGACCTCCAACAGTTCCACTGGGTTCCAAGCTTTGCTATTCTTACAGTGTTGAAGTAGATGAGGTCACCCTTGTCCTGGGATCCACGGAACAGGGGGCTGTTGTGTCCAGTGGCGCGCTCCCAAGCTCCATGGAAGTCATAGGTCATCACGTTGATGAAGTCCAGGTACCTGGAGATACATAACAAATAGGTATTAAGGTTAGCTACTGAGCCACCCTGTCATTCTCTATCAAAAAGCAAAGGCTTCTTCCAGTAACACCTACTTGGCAATCTTAGCGATTTCATATCCAGCATCAATGGTTCCCTTTCCTGCAGACACTGCAGCAGTCACCATGAGCTGGGTGTTGCCAGTGGCTGCAGCTTCAGCTTCATATGCAGCAACAAGTTCCTGTAAATACATTGTGTTTTCTTCTATGATATGCCCCTCACATAAGTATCATAACGTTAGCCATATAGCGTAATTGCCTAAGTCATATTTTGGCCAAATTGTGATATCTGCCTAACTCTACTCTCCTAACACTGCTGATTTGTGTTTTTTCTTCTTTTCTGAAAACCTTAAAATATGACTTAGGCAATTATGCTATGAGGCTAACGATAATTGAAACTTGGGTGATACAATCATCAACCTACCTGGCAGAGCAGAGTGAATCTCTGCTTGTCCTGTGGGGGACTTCCACGAGATCCAGGGTACTCCCAGTCCAGATCCAGACCATCAAAGCCATGAGTCCTCAGGAATTTGATGGTTGACTGGATGAACGTCTGACGGTTGGCTGCGTTGGACACCATGATGGAGAACCTGGGGAGAAGATTTGTCTAAATCTATGCCTTATTGTTGTTTGGTCTGAAATAAAGCTTTCATTCTGTCCTTTACCATTCAAAATGGCAGGTGTTGTACAGAGCACTTATATTGGAACAATGCTGAGAAATACTCACTGGGTTGAACCAAAGTTCCAGCCACCAACGGCCAGTAGGGTCTTCAGATCAGGGTTCCTTTAAAACAGTGGCATAACGAGGAACATTTCAGTGGGATTTATTTGGCAATTAATTAAATGCTTGTTTGTCATACTATAAGCGTGTGCTTACAACTATCTCTTCACATTTTTAGTCAATTACACAAAGAATCTTTCAGGCAGTAGAGATTCAAGCACAAACTGCTTGGACTAAAAGTTCTTACTTGGTCTTCAGGGTGTTGAAGGACTTGTAGAGGACATCGTCATTCCATTCATAGGTCACCAACTCATTTTTGTTATTAATGATGGAGAAAGCATAAATCAGATGGGTGCACAGGAAGGGGTCGACATTTTGTGGCGTGTATTTCCCATTTCCTGGTCTGTATTGGGACCAGTTGGTGAAGTAGCACACCATCTCGGAGGCAGTTGCTATAGATGGGTGAAAACAGATCTTTGGTCAGTGTTGTGTAGTATACATTATTTATTTATTATATATATTAGAGACATTTGGGTTCGTAACTATATAGGTCGGTCAAAGTGTAAATCAGAACTGTACGCTGTAACCTCAGTGTACAGTTGCGTCAGTGTGCAGTTGCGTCTGAGCAACATTGAGATTATGTTGTCTTGTTTTGGTAAAAGCTGCACTGTAGGTAATGAAGTGTAACTTACCCAGCTGACACATCGCCAGGCACAAGCCTAAGGAGAGAGAGAACCATCAACAGCTATCAATCTTAAAATTTGTATACTATAATCTATTCATCAATCCATTGAGGCAATAGGGCTGGATGTGGATGGCTGAATTTACCTGCTAGAATCGTGAGCTTGGTCATCTTGAGTTCAGTTTTCTTAGACACAGAGAGAAATATATATCAGTTATATATATTGTATATCAGTTAAATGTCAGTTATCTTAAGAATTTCATTCATAAACGGGACTTCAAAAATGGCCATGGTGGCATAACTGGCTCACAGGATTTCAGTACAAACTCGTAATAGTGGCAATCTCATCAAATATGCATGCACCAAACCATTTGTTAATAAGTCTCTAATACTACTGGGAGAAATGTCATCAGTATAGAATTCTTTATCCTGGTTTTATATTGCATTGCTCTCGTGGCTGAATGGAAGCAAATCCCTGCAGTAATGTTCCAACATCTAGTGGAAAGCCTTCCCAGAAGAGTGGAGGCTGTTATAGCAGCAACTCCGTATTAATGCCCAAAGTTTTGGAATGAAATGTTCGACGAGCAGGTGTCCACATACATTTGGCCATTTCCAGAATTTCCCCCCAGGGATCAATAAAGTATCTATCTATCTTTCCATGTATTGTACTTGACATCTGGCTTCATAGCATTTGTCTTGTTTGATAGTTTCATATGTGGAGATTTAAAGAGACATCAAAGTAACATCAAAGTAACCACACCCCACTACACTCACTTCACTTCAACATATAACCCTTAATTTAGACCAAAGACCAAGTCCCCTATTCCCAAATGAAAAGCCATACTTTAGGTCTAGCACTCAACTTTTTCTACTAATGAGGAGTGGATAATCAATGTAACAGCTTCTGGAAATGTCAAAGAACAAAAGAACCAGTGATGCTGCTGAGTTTCCAATGCAAGCTTACCTTAGGCCTTCCAGCTGCAGTAGGAACTAAAGTGTTTCAGTTTAACAGCTTTTTATATACATTGCATCAATGTCCAGGATGGGCGGAGGAGGGGATATACATACCATCAAAGGTAGGTGGTGGGTGATGAAACGTATAGCCACAGAGAGGGATAAGATAAGAAGTGCTGACATTGAATGTCAGATAATACAGTATATGATGAAAGTGTAGCATGTGCATCTGTACACAATACAGGACTCAATGAATGATGATTTGTGTCCATGACAATACAATTAACACAATGTCCTGTGAAAATAGTTGACATGATTAAAAATTATTTAAAAAATGTTTCATTGAAGCAATTACTTAAAAAACAGTGCAACAATGGAACCACAAATGCTGCTACTACTGGTAAATGGACTGCATTTATATATAGCGCTTTTATCCAAAGCGCATTACAGTACATGCCTCTCATTCACCCATTCACACTCACACTGATGGCTACCGTGCAAGGTGTTGGCCTGACCATCGGGAGCAATTTGGGGTTCAGTGTCTTGCCCAAGGACACTTCGACATGTGGACTGGAGGAGCCGGGGATCAAACCTGTGATCTTCTGATTAGAGGACTACCCGCTCTACCTCCTGAGCCACAGCTGTCCCTGCTGCGGTACTGCTACGAATACTATTGCTACTACTACTACTACCATTGATATTACTACTACTACTATTGCTACTACTACTACTACTACTACTACTATTACTACTACTACTATTGCTAATATAATATAATAATATAATAATATAAATTGCTAATTATTTATATGGGGATGCAGGTTAATTAAACAGGTTCACAACCTTTTCCTCACAACTGTATATTCACAATTTACATTTTTAGTCCTGTAGGTCTTTCCCTCTAATTGTGATTCCTTGGTACAATTACAGTAAACAAATGAGACCATGGTGGAGACGATTGGTAGCTTCTATCCCGTGCTAGTGTTAGTGTTAGTGTTTCTCCAAATTAAGACTACATTTCCCATAAACCATAAATTACTTCCTGTCCACTTTTCCCTCCCCGGCATCTTTGGCTTTACTGAAAAGGATAAACATGTTGGAAGTCGTCAGTCTTTCATTCACTTTCACTTCCACCATCTGCCGTTGCCAGAAATTCTGAAAGCTTTGGCTCCATTTTCGCTGGAAGAACAGCGCCCTCTTCCTGTCTTGTGCCATAAAGCAATCCATCAGATTTCCCGCCAAATCCAACCCAGCGTAGAGGCTGGTGGTGGCTGCCAGCGATGGTTTGTTTGTTTACACCAATTATATTAATGTCTCAATAAGAATGTGATAATGATTTATTGATGTAGCACCTTTCAATAGCATACCTAAAAGACATTTGTTCCAAGTATTAATGGAAATAAAGCAATTGTACAAATTCATTTAAGTGTATCAGTGTATCTGTTTTCTGTGTTTTAAGGAACTGTTTAAGGAACCCATAAGGCTATGTCACCAAATAGCATTTCAAGTTCTTTCAAGTTAATTTTTTTGCTTTTTCCCCCAAATCAAGCTCTATGATTTAGTTTCCTAGCCATCACCAATATGTTTAACAAGTCAAGACACTTCACATGTCAAGTCATTTCAACTTGATCTATGACTCATTTTATTTGTTTGTCAATTCATGTTTTATGTTGCTCTTACAGTTGTAAAGGCAAAACTATGGATGGTAAATTCAAAAACCAAAATCCGGCTAACTGAACCACATGCTAATTTGTTTCTATGAGTATTTCAGAAGCTGTATAGAAGAAGTGAATATTCCCATATCCCAAAAAAATTCCCCTGGCACCTGTCAGGTTATCTTTCGCTTTCTTCCAATGATTCTCAATACAGCGGACAACAACAACAACAATGGAGATTGCGGAACAAACTCAAAAGCCAAATTCTGACTGATAGCAGTTCGCATGTTCACAGATTATATAATAATGCTGATGTGTAAGGTTTTGTAATGACCTTCATGCTGATTCATTTATCTTTCCTTTGAAGTCAAATGCCGCCTAACATTGACCATAACCATAAGTCCATAAGACCAAGCCCCATACGTGATGACTCATTGAACTAGCCTCTAATAGATAACATTTAGTTATATAACTATATACATGTAGGTGCACTCAGTTTAGTTCATATGACATGGGTTGCAAAATCCTGGGGGGGCTGGTGGGAAAGTAAGTTTTGAAAGCCAGGAATCTAAACAGCAGTAATGGTTGAGTCATTGGTATTGATCAACAACCCTATCAACCCTATCAACCACCCACAGCTATATTATGGTCATTTTGAACTGCTGGGACAGTAAAAATTGTAAAAAAAAAAAAAAAAAAAGGTATATTGTCCCTTTAATTGATAACTGTTGTTTAAGTTGCATATTGAAAACCTTTCAAATCAAACATTTAAGAATAAAGTCAAAATTAAGGTTTTATTCATGACTTGTGTTTCCCTTTGAGTCTAGATAAAGGCTTGGTTGTGGAGCTCTGTTGCATATGCATGCATCCAGTGTTTGTATTGCTGGAAACTGTTTATCACAGGGAACTGAGAAATTGGCATCATTGTACAACGTATTCTAATGCTTACATGGGTCAGTCATTGGTGTGCCTTTATTTATGAGTCCAGAGTGATTTATTCCAGTCAAGGTTCATTACTGTTGTGTGTGGAAGCATCTATTATATTGGTGTCGAAGACCAAACCTGATAACAGGGCACTTTGGATAAAGCATCACTATTGAAATGAGCCGTCTTAACGTCAGTGGGTTCATAGGCAGTATGCTTTGTTGCAACACTAATAATACAACCATGGGCAAGATTGTGTTCTTGGCTAATATACAGTATAGTAACAATCTGATGGAACATAAAACCTTATCACTCCATGGATGGTGTTCAAAAACTATCCTGTCAATAAAAAAAACCAAATGCTTTGATCATTTGGATGAGTTGCGTCTTCAACAGGGCAGGTGGTGGATGGTGGGTTAGGGTAAGGGTTAGAGAGGACTACATCAATGATTTTTGAGCCCAAAAAGTTGTCATGTTTTTTGTTTAGCAACAAACTGACACAAGAGGGCAATAAACTATGATTTTTAACAAATCATACAGTGTTTGCACTGAAAAGTTGAGAATTTGAGTAGAATTGACTCAATGAAGTCATTTTTGTGTATACTGCCCTTTTAACCCAATGCAAAAACCCTGGATGAATACTATACAGTATATAATAATAGTGGGTGCGTTATATGGAGTGGACACATATGGGGAATATATACTAGTGACCTTTATTAACTGGAGTAATTGATACGAATTATGATACGGACGCAGAATGTCACATCAATGTCAATCATACAGTTAAAACTTCAGCACAATGTCCCAAAAAAAAGATAATTGTTCAGTCATTCGTTCATTCATTAGAGTCAAAAATTGAATTTATTATAAAAAAACAGGCATGAAAAACACACAGTAATCAATCATCATTCATAAAATAATGAAACGATTTATTAAGGTGTTTCTTTTATTTACGAAAGCCAACCAGGCAGACAAACATGGGTTTCTAGTGTTTGCAGTTGCCCGTGGTCTCCTGCGGCTCTCAGGGCCAGTTGCAGCACTTGCAGGAGTCCCAGTAGATGAGGCCGGGCTGGCATCGGTGCAGGTAGGTGTTGCCCTGGAAGCACTGGAAGTAGGTGGTCTTGTCGGCTGCGTTAACGTACAGGCCGTCGGGGCGGCCAGTGCAGAAGGATGCCACGGGGTCCCTGGTGGTGGTGGGGGCCGGGGTGGTGGTGGGCTTAGGGGGGAAGCCTACAGAGCCAGACACAGACACGGTGAAATCAATATTGCATACGTGTGGAGTTGGCTCGGTGCGCTAAGCTAGGGGACATATTTACCCATGGACTTCCTGAGGTGGTTGATCAGAGGATAGGGTCCATCTGAGCAGAAGGAGCCGCTGAAGTCGTCCATGTCCAGTGTCCAGACGTGGGCGCCACCCAGTCCGTTGTCATTCATCCACTGGACCTGTGGGAAATGTGGTATTTACAAGATAAGTGGTAAATGTGACTAGAAAAGTGGGAATTTTCTTTCTTCTTTCTTTCTCCAATGCGATCCAAGTTGCTGTGATGTGATGTTCAACGGCTGATGGTAAAAATTATGTATTTTATTATTCGATGCTGTTTGGCATTCGGTGTAAATGATTGCTATTGTTGAATGTTTCTATTCACTTTCTATTCTATCTATTCACGCTTTGTTTAACTGTCACACATTTTTGTTTTTAATAATTTAATCAAGACACCATGTTACATGCTATGCATTTTCTAGTAGTTTGTGCTGCTTGATTGCTAAAATTAAACAGCCACCAAAAGGACGAGGAGTACCTGAATGCAGCAAAAGACAGTGTAGAATGTTACAATATTGTACTTGTAGGTACAGATGTAATGGTTCCTGCTTACCTTGGCAGCGTAGCTATGCTTGTTGTCATAGCCCACCCAGGCATTGCCATAGGTGGCGTAAGGCACTTCCTGTTCAGGGATCCATCCAGCATCAGCGCTGGCGGTGAACGAACAGATCTGGCCACACAGAAACATAGACAGGGCTAGACAGGGATCAGGGCTAGAGAGGGCTAAGTTTCGTAGCATTAAGCTGGAGAAGAAAAAAGTATATATCAATGAAAGTAGAATTGATTTTTGTCACTATGGTAGCCTTAGCCTTATAATGATCACCAACTGGAGGTCAAAGGTTACCCATATTACCACTACATCACTGCCAGGAGTTGCTTTGAGGTACAACTTGCCTCGTAGTAGGACCAGAAGCCGGCGGTTCGAGTGTAGGGTCCGGCATCGGCTGGGCCATTGGACGGCGCTCCCAGGCCGTTGGCAAAGCTGCTGAGCCGGTAGGTCCGTCCATACGTGGGGAAACCCAGCAGCAGCTTGTCAGCCGGCGCTCCCAGAGACAGCCAGTAGGAGACAGACGAGTTCTGACAAATACGACCACAACGGAGAGAAATGCGTTAGGGTTCGACGGACGTGGGTTTTTGAAGGCCGATGTTAATGGATTGGATCCGAAGCTGGTACTTAGTGCAGATATTCAGCATCGCGGCATATGAAATGTGAATGTGTGTGTGTGTTCTTACAATGTTGTGGTGAATATGAGAGCCAGAGTCAATGGCGCTTCTGTACAGTGGACTGTTGTGTCCGGTGACTGCCTCCCAGTGTCCGTGGAAGTCATAGGTCATCACATTCATGAAGTCAAAGTGGCTGTCGATGTAAAACGTTTCCTTTCAGATCAGCGGCAGAACAACTTAGTATACATACACACATCATCAAACCCTTTCGACCCGAACAATTAAAAGTTCGTCAAATACTGCAAAGAGCTAAGAATTCCCATTCGGCGTTGGCTCTAACTTACGGCGCGATCTCGGAGACCTCGTAGCCGTTGATAATGTTGGGACGGAAAGAGGCGACATTCGCGGCCAGCAGCAGCTGAGTCTTCCTGTTCTCTCTGGCGTCGTCCTCAAAGGCCTTGGACAACTCCTGTATGGGGAATGTACAAGAAGAAGCTCTGCAATCTGGTGGCAATCGGTAGACGTTTGTGGTTGCTCTTTTAAAGGCATTGTTCTAGGTGGCTCGGCTACGGCTCGGTCTCAGATGCAATGATGCATCTCACCGCAGCGTGCCGTCATCTGACTGTACAGTCTGTTTCTGCAGCAACCAATAATGTAATAACTTGCTGGTCATGTCATGTTTGTCTGTGTGAGTGAGAGTGTGTATGGGTGTGTCTCCTATCTGTTCCAGGCTGCAGTGATTAAGGGCTGTACAAATAAATGTGATTTGATTTGATTTGATTTTGGCAGTTATTACATTACCAGTTGCTATAGTGCCCCTGTCAGAGATTGCATCATTTTGGTCTTGAGGAAACGAATCAGAGGCCCACGCTAACCTTGACCAGCTCGGTAAACTTCCTCTTGTCTGTAGGCGGGCTGCCATTCTGTGCAGGGTATTGCCAGTCCAGGTTCAGCCCGTCAAAGTTGTTGCTGCGGAGGTAGCTGATGGCCGATCTGATGAACGCCGCGCGGCTCTCGGGCCTGGCGACCATTGCGATGAATCTGGTGGGATGGTAAAAAAAAAACCCACAAAGGGACCCTTCAAGTAACTGGCATCTGAGCTCTACACCTGTGTGAAGCAACCGGCCGGCGTGCATGATCAGACTTACGGGCTGAGTCCGTTGACTGTGCCTCCGACCGACAGCAACGTCCTCAGGGCAGGATTGCTAAAGGTGGAGAAGGAGAGAAAAAAATGGAGTCACTCAAAAAGACAACCCGACATCCAAGTCAGGGCTCTTCAACCTCAAGGCAGGAATCATTCCAAGAGTGGAGGACGCCAAGGACAGGACCATTCATGTTCACTTTTCTGTTGTAGACTTTCAGCTGATGCTTCTTCACCAGAGCCACTTGTAAACATGCAACAGCCATGATGGTCTAAATGCTGTTCAGAGGCTTTCCCACCCCTACTTTTGGGGGAAACACTGAATACTTCAATTTTTGGCATGAAAATGGAAGAATGAAGCTGACTGGATGGACTCACACATTCTTGAGGTCGTTGAGGCTCCTGTACTGCTCCGGGTCGTTCCACTCGATGGGGGTGATCTGGTTGAAGCTGTTGATGGTGACCAGGGCGTAGATGACGTGGGTGCACAGGAAGGGATCCACATTCCCTGAGGTGAACTTGCCACTGCTTGGCCTGTACTGGGCCCAGTTGGTCATGTGGCACACCAGCTTGGTGGACGAGGCTGAGGGAAGCCAGCAAAGCGAGAAAGAGACCTTAAACTCTGCTCCAGTAGCAGAAATTCAACTTCATCTTGGGTGTGTCAGTTGAAAACACACATAAATGGATGGTGAGATTATTGCAGAAATTCTTTGGTGCATTTTTCACTTTTTTTTGCACATAGTTTTTGCACCAGTGTCTGAATAAAACTACTTTTGCATTACTCTCAGCATACAAACTGACTTATTTAGGCTATTTTGTCCTGACTACATGGTGTGTGGGCTGTTTTACCCCTTGTTGCAAGCAATAACATCAATAATAACAGCTCTACTATCTCCATTGAGTATGCTGTTGTATAGATAGGATGTACAGTAAATGCTTACCAATGTGCAGAGTAAGCAGAATCCCCAGAACTACAAAGAACGGAGTGAACATGAACATATACATTAATACATTAATGGTCAAATAAGTGCACAAATGAATTAAAGAATGAATGAATGAATGAATGAAGGGTATTTACCTGCGGGGAATATTAGTCTCGCCATTGTGCTGACTGGAAATCCAACGAATCTTTATCAGGAACAACACGAACCTCTGGACGATCACAAAGAAATGTCAAACATGCACACAGGTAACTCACTCACTCTCACTATCTACTAACCAGGTTGAGCTTCACCTGTTCGATTTACAACATCTCATGTCTGCAGACGATAAGACAGCTGCAGATAAATGCTTCAAATCCTTATATAGTCATTAATTCAAATACAAATACTAATACTAATACTACTACTACTACTAATAATACTAATAATACTACTAATAATAATCCAGAGGTGTGATCTCATTACCTGTCTGCGAGGAGAAACGAAAGGAGACTTCAGGGCTCACAAGCTGTCCTGTCAGATTTATACTTTAGTTATTAGCGATGTCTGGTGGCAAAGTGCAGGTGATAAGGAATCAGGGTAGTGGGAGTGTGGCTGATTTCCTAATAATCATAACTTCCTGGAAGGCAAGGCGCAACGTTAAGCCTGAGGCATGCTGGGAAGTGAGCTATGTGTTGTTCTTCCAAGTCCTACAGCTGACAGAAAAAAGCATTGAGAATAATATGCAATCAGTTCCAATGTACTCCACTCTCTTGTGGCTGTATAGCAATGTATGTATACCTATTTATACTCTTTTACTTTCTTTTATTTATACTCAGTTTATACCATTCTGACCAGTGCAATATTCTCTACATCTGTATATAGTTGTGTTTTTGTCTATTTCTGACTTCCATAGAGTCCTATCAGTGCTGTCAGTCAGGCTCCATGTGCATACTGTACAAAAACTGTTACTTACATTTCTATTTTTGGATATATTTCTAAATAGTGTTTCTATGTATATAGCACTACCTTTACATACTACTCCTAAGAGACACAGATTTTTGTAAAATATTTTTTTGTGTCTATCGGACTTTGTACCTGCACACCTACATGGCCGATAAAATTGATTTTGATTTCTAATAAATGCACACGTTTTTCTGAAATACAATCTCAAGGTGTTTATTGAATCGTATTTACAAGTAAACCAAACCCCCTCACATTCCCATTCGACCACAAATTTGGAAAAGGCCCGGTGGCACCGCGACATGAATCGAGCGCGTTTCAGTCCGGACCACGTGACAGACGGACTCTTCGTTACGACCGGCAGCGGGAGTGAGTGATGAACCGATGGTAAAAGCCTTTCCAAGTTCAGCCTTCGACGCGGCGTGACATACGAATGACTTTGATGGCTCTTCCGTGAATATCAAGGGCGTTGAGAAAAACACATTGTGCAGAGTAAACTAGCATGATGCATGAAAACAAAAACGAAGACAACATTCAGTGGTTCAACTTCTGGACTCGTTCAGAGACGTTTAGTCATTTTTCAGCTCCAGACAGTGACTGACATTTAAACAAGGGTTGGACTGATATGGGCTTTGAAGGCTGAGGCTGAAATTTTGGATCAAAGCTGCCAAAGACAATGTTTTTTGTTGAATAGCTTTAAAATTGACCATTTCCGTGCAAAACAATAGTCCCAATAGTCAATTTTTTCCAGAATTTCATTCTTGTCAGGGTGGAAAAGCCTCTGAAACAACATTTAGACCATCATGGAACACTAAACCTCCCAGACAGGTTTCAGGTTTACAGACTGATACCCCTGAAGCTGGAGAAATCCTCCCACACCACACTGGAATGATTTATCTGGCCAGAGAGGAACCTCCACTCTGTCAGAGATGGAGACACTGACTAGCTGATATCTGATTTGATAGAACTCTATATATCAGCAAACCCATAAATTGGTCTAACCCAAATTGAAACTTCAGTCATTTCGCAAATGAAAAGATGCGAGTCCAACAATAATTACAAACCTTTTCCAGTGTTTATAAGTGTTGATTTGGAGTTGACAGGTCTTGATTGAAGAGTTGAAGCTCTGTCCCCCCATGATGTGTGAAACACATGTGTTTACAGAAGTCTCTAAACTTGACCTAAAATGTTGTTTTTTGTGCTACACCCACAGGCGTGGACGTTAAATGACAGAATATCCGAGAATAGCATCACTCTTCAACACAAGATATTCAGTCATTTAATATCCATAATAAATTACATTACAAATAACATTGTCAAAGCAAGAAGTCTATCAGTCAACCACTTGCAATGTGAACAGTGTAATCAATATAGTGGACGGTGTCTAAAGTAACAGATACGGTGTTGGCTACTCACAAGGTTTCTCTATGAAATGTACATCCATGCAGACCTAGAGAAATTGGTGAATCTGTATCTAAATTATATTATATTTAGTTGTATTTCTAATGTGGTATGTGGGTGATTTGTTTTTTGGGCCTGGGAGTACTCTGACAACCGCGTAAACTGGAAAGCGTGGATAGCATCTAGCAAAAATGACCTGTTATTAAGGATAAATGCCTGGAAGTGATACGAGAATCTGTTCTCAAATGTCAGGTGAAATTATCGTCATGTAGCGTTGAACAAGTTCTGCAGACATTTAAGCTACAAGAGCAACAACAATGGAGGAAAACGGTAAGGAACAACGAATGCAGCTCATCAAGATGAGTGGCAAGCGCTGGGGTTGGGACTTGGACCAATTGAGGGCAAGGAGGGCGGGGCTAACAATACGCTTCCTGCCTCTAGGAGAAAAGTTGCACATTGTAGCTTTAACCAGGAATTAGGACATATTATCATTAAGAATCATCATATATTCCAGTTCGAATACTACATGGACCCCCCCCCCCCACACACACACACACTAATTATCCTGTTACGTAGCTGCTTTATGTGCACAATTGATTTTTGCTTGTGATGTAAAGTGAGTGTCCAAACTGAGAACAATGGTGACTAGCTGACTATGAAGCCAATTAGTCCTGAACTAACCTGGCCAAGAGATTACCACACATTACCACATCATTTTCTGTAAACTGTACTCAGGAGAGGCATATTACATAAGAGGTACATGACAGTGAGGACGATAACACTCGTAACTGCTGATAACTTTGGTGATCAACTCTTTAATCAGTCCTAGTTTTCTATTGCCTCTGTCCTGGACTTTCCCCTCACTGCAATAGTCCAACCGTATCAACCAAACCCAAACACTGGACGTAAGCATTTTTACATTGGTGTCTGCAGGCACACAAATGAAAACAAAGCATTTTTAAATCCTTTTTTTTTTTTATCCCATTTAAGTTCCCTTCAAACGAAACATAAATGATAGAAAATGTAAACATTCATTTGGACCGGTGACATTTTTCTGCAGTTTTTGCGATAATTACAGCTGAAGCAAAAAACACAAACAAGCATACAGACATTAGCAAGGGCAAAAAAAAAAAAAAAAAAAACAACAATAAAAAGTTCCTCAGTGCTCGTATTTGTGACTCTAATCGTGCGTTCACACTGCGAGCAACGCAGTCAGTAAGTCACAAGTCCTTTCGTTTCCTGTCGAGTGACTAGGAAAACACAGGCTGTCTACAACAACTCAGATTTCTGCGCTTCCTTGTTTCCCTACCGCTGTGATTTTGTTTCATGAACAATAGTTGCAATGTGGACGAGAAGTTGATTCCAGCCATTCAAGGATGCCCAGTTCTGTGAAAATTTGACTAGAAAGACTACAGGAATAAATGCCTCAGAAATGACGCTTGGAGGTTACAACCATCCTGTGTTCCATTTAAAGTTGAAAAGTTGAAAAAAGACATTCCCACGTGGACAACCTCCTGTGGTCCAGCATGAAACATGGATGCCTGCAAGATTTCCTTTGCCCAATTTGCCCAGCTGTTATGTCAGTGATATTTAGCAATGCTAGCTAGCATTTACCACACAAGTGTTTCGATAAATTGAAGTGTATTTTGAGGAGGATTCCAAACAAAGTAACGCTGTGTGGTGTTTACAGTGTATGCCGCCATGTTGACGTGATGTCAGATAACTGCATCTTGGAAAACTCAGGGTTGAGAAATCTTCGAATTTGACTTGAATTCTTCCCAGTCCATCTCTGGAACGCAGTATAAGCTCTGATCTGTTTATTTTCGATGAATGCTCCCTAATTAGCCAGCTAGCTAGCTATGTTACCTTACCAAAATGATGTAATGTTATGAAAGGTGATACCAAAGCATGTTCAAAATGCACCTTCAGACCAATCAGAGCGTCTCGCCCCGCCCACAATTGGTCAGAATAGAGCGACCGGTCAACCAGGTTGCTTGCAGTGTGAATGAGCAGTCAGACATCTATTGTATATAGGACTGTATGTACATAGGTTATACACTCCAGTGATGCTAATAATAATTTACACCTGAAGTCTGTGTCTCGGGAGCTACGGGATGGAAAGCCGGAGGGCACAGATACGAGAAGCGTCAGCCACAAATGTGATGGTCCCCATAAGGCATGGTTTCTATTGACAGCAGTAAATACGATCAGATCCCCCCCCCCACCCCAGTTCAATCCCCACAGACACACATGTTTTAAAAAAGGCCCCTCTTTGATTTTCTTATAAAAAATGAAGCCCCACCCACCCAAACTCCTCAGTGCTACAACCTCCCCTTGTCCCGTCCGTCCCTGACCACTGAAACCCACCCCTCCCCAACACACGGGTTGAGACACATGTGACCAACAGAATCAGGCTATTAAAAGTAATGTCCTGGGATTCGCTGAGATCACAGGCCCAACAAGCCAATGAGAATGAGGAAAATTGCGCCAGTGAGAACGTGGAGTCCACGATTGGACATTGTGGAGGAAGCCTCGTTCTGGACCATCATTCCAGTCCCTGGGGGGGGAGGGAGGGAGGGAGAGGGAGAGAGAGCGAGAGAGAGAGAGAGAGAGAGAGAGAGAGAGAGAGAGAGAGAGAGATGACAAAAGTGTGTGCGTGAGAGAGAGGTAACATACATATTGTCTGATATGCCCTCACTAGCTTTTGAATGGTTTGCATGACTAAATGTTGTCAATTTTGGACCTATTTTATAGTATTATAATACATTTGTATTATTATTACATATAAAATGTATTATTTTACGGCTTTGTTGAAAACTCGACAACACTGAATGCATTCTGAGGCTTGTTATTTCTGTTATTACTGAGTAACAGATAATGTAACCGTGGATGCTGGCTACAGGTGTTTCTATGGTTACAGCTCTGCTACAATGTAACCGTGGATGCTGGCTACAGGTGTTTCTATGGTTACAGCTCTGCTACAATGTAACCGTGGATGCTGGCTACAGGTGTTTCCATGGTTACAGCTCTGCTACAATGTAACCGTGGATGCTGGCTACAGGTGTTTCTATGGTTACAGCTCTGCTACAATGTAGCTGTGGATGCTGGCTACAGGTGTTTCTATGGTTACAGCTCTGCGTGGATGCTGGCTACAGGTGTTTCTATGGTTACATTTCTGCTACAATGTAGTTGCGGATGCTGGCTACAGGTGTTTCTATGGTTACAGTCTAACCTATTTTTGGTGGAAGCTTGCAAAATACTTAAGCTTTTAATAAAATAATTTAAAATCAATATTTTGTGTCAAATGATCAACATTTTTGGTAAGTAGTTTTGTAATAATCAAGGCAACGTACAGAGAGCCTGTCATTAAAATAACCATCTCCTGTCCAGTCCCTGAACGCGACGTGGACCTAACACCCCGGGCGGCCCACTGCTCCTGGCAGCGTCAAGCAGGATGGGACAAATTTCCGCAGCCACCCTCCTTGCATGCATGTGTGTGTGTTTGGCGGCCACCACCGACTGCATGCTGTGTGTGTGTGTGTGTGTGTGTGTGTGTGACACAAAAAATGTGGACCAATGAAGTGTGTTCTTCTTCTTCTTCTGCTCTTATTGATTCACTTTGTCAGGGCTTATTTTGCGATAATGAGCAGCTCGCTGTACGTTATTCCTTCCATAATAAAGTGTTATCTGACCATGACAACAAAGTACCTCAATTAAACTGAATTAAGTGACAGTGAAAAGGAGAGTTTGTTATTCTTTTTAATGTACTCCTGGGTATCTCGCAACAGCCTAATTGGATAGTGTCATTTCACTGCTGTTGTGTACCTTTTATCTCCAAAATGTCGACTTTTCAGGATCTAAGAAAATCAGCCTTGGTTTTAGCTTTACCACCATGTACGTTTTGAGACTGGGTTTGAAAGCGTTTCTCAATCTATAGAGGACCCTTTGATATTTCCCATGGTTGCCTGGGATGTAACAGCCTAATCCACCCCGTGCTCCCATTAGCCTGTAATGTCACTTAGTTGACAGCAGGTCCTCCGAGGGCAAACGTATTAAAATAAACTGCCCCACCTCCTACTTTAGGGCACGTAAGAACAAAATGCATGACTGCTGTTACCAGTGGAAACTGGAGGACCAGCAGCGTTCCTACAAATAATATTACTCATTAGGGCTGAGCTGCTGTACAGTATGTAGCTGCAGCAAAAAAGTCAATTGTGCCATTTGGATTCAATTTGTGCTTAAGATCAAGTCGTTCTCCAGCTGCTCATCTATTTCACCTACTGGGCCATTTTTATTTCTGTTGCTCACTGAATGAGGCTTTACGGATGCTGGTTACCTCAGCCTCAGGGTAGATGCTGTTTCAAAGGGAGACAGCTCATCAGGATAAGTGACAAGTGTTGACTAACACTACACTTCCAGCCTCAGGGAGAAAAAGTTGCACATTGTAGCTTTAAAAGTGAGAAAAAGCTGTAGGCGTGTATCTACATGTTCCTCACCTGAGTCCCGGGACACGATGATTTCGTGCGCTGCCCCGTCCCCCCCCTCGCCCCAGGACCGGATCTCCAACACCACGTAACCATTGTCTTTGGGCAGCGGTAGGCTCACTGAGGTCTTCCCCTTGTCCAGGACCTTCAGCGCCGTCTGGCCCTCGTGTTTATACAGAACCTGCAATGCACACCACAGTAAATAAATCTCATCAGAGTCAAAAGATGAAAAGCATTTTTACAGTATCGGCTGAAAGTGAACCTTTTTTATGCGACTGTTTTAGTGACATTCAAAGATAAACACTAGGCCATTGTTAGAGTTATCTTTTGATGATGCAGTATGTTTTGCTAGTCCGCAGACTGGATCAAGGCTGTGTACCTGATATAATCTTTGCTTTCTGTGCTGCCTTGCCTTTTTATTGCTATCCATATCTCATCTGCAGACGGGATTACAAGTAGCATTTGGTTTATCACCTTGCAACATGTTCACTGTTGCAAAAGTGAATGAGGGTAGTAAATGTCATTGTTCGTTTGCCTCTGAGCGTGATCGTCTTGACAGCTAATAACGTTCATACACTCTCAACAAAAAGGATTCTCTATGGTGCCAGAAAGTGGTTCTTTAGGCTCGTACCACACACACACACACTTGGATGGACAGCACTCACTTTGTAGCCCAGTACAGCTGACTCATTGTGCATGGCCTTCACATGGTCCCACCTCACCGTTACCCATGAGCCATCAGTCTTCCATGACACGTTGCCTGGAGGGCGATTAGGAGCTGAACAGGAAACACAAGTATGATGTTATAAAATATTCTAAATGATAAAAGAGAAAGAAGAGGAAAGATTTTAGGTGAGCTTCATTAAAACAACAGGGCAATAAGAGCATCGCACTTCACAAGTGACAAAGAAACATGACCAAGTTGACCTGAGGCGAAGCTCAGTTGAGGTGGGTTCATCCTCCACTAGTTGCCTGAAATATATATATATCAAATATATATATATATCATAATATCTATCTATAATATCCATCATAATATATATATATCGTATATAAATATATATCTGAGTAGCCTCAACATAACTGCAGACATCATGTTATGGTAACTATAACTTGCATAATTTGCCATAGTGATACGTGTGCTATATAATGACAGGAGTAGACCAGTGCTGACGCTGCTCCAGGCAGAGGAGTGAGTCTCTGACATAGAGACGTTTTGAGAACACTTCCAAATCTTCTCACTGAATACATTTACAGCCCTGAGGCCCAGCAAC
This sequence comes from Hoplostethus mediterraneus, assembly GCA_034670385.1. Taxonomy (NCBI): domain Eukaryota; kingdom Metazoa; phylum Chordata; class Actinopteri; order Trachichthyiformes; family Trachichthyidae; genus Hoplostethus; species Hoplostethus mediterraneus. The sequence goes on from JAXDDW010000041.1 coordinate 676,448, forward strand.
CGGCTGGTCTGTACTCCCCCTCCTGACTACCGCGAGTGAGAAGACCCGGACTCTGCAGCTGATAGGGATAATCCATTTCAGGCTGAAGGGGGTGAGATAACACGGGTCATCTAAGCTAGTGGTGTGACTGATATGATCTGAGGTGTTGATTCCTAGTGTGTGTATGTGTGTGTGTATATCTATAGTGTATGTGCATGCAGGTGCATCTGTGTGCGTGTATGTGTGTGTTTAACCGTACGTGGTCTCCTGGTGGTAACGGTGGTGCGTGGTGAGGGCGGCCCGGTGCCGGCGCTGTTGTAGGCCAGGACGGCGACGTGGTATCGAGTGCTGGGTCGAAGTCCCGACACCCGCGCCGTCGTTTCCAGTCCCGCTGTCCGCACGCGGTCCGCCGCCGCTTCCCGCTCATGCTGCCGCCAGTACCGGATCTGCAGACGCACACAATCTGGTACATTTACAACCAAACCTGACTGGTCCTGGTCTAAATACCATTTAGAGGGTCTGAGTAGCAGCTGGTCTTCTACTGTTAACCATTGTGGGGGAGCCTTGCTCAAGGGCACCTTGACAATAGTTTCTGAGGTAGGGGAGTGTTTGTTGTCGTTCCAGGGGTTTGTCTACTGTATATTTGACCCCAAATATAGTCAAACTAGGTTTCTACCTTTCACAATATTACTAATATTACATAAAAAATAAAATAGTATTCTATTATTTAATCTAATTCTAGTAAACATTGATTATAATGGGATCAGAGTCTGCAGCTTCATCAGTGGGGGAATATAAAATAATCAGCTCAGCCCTCCCAGCACGCCACTGACCGACCTGGACGGAGCTAATAAAGTGATAAAGGAATTGTTAGTCCGGGGATAAAAACAATCAGAGCTGATGAGGCGAGCTCGCACGAGGCTGATTAACACCGAGACAGCTATCACAGTTCAACGCGAGTGCTTTGTCCTTGATACCAAACTTTGAGTTTGTTTTTCTTCAGGCGGATGTCTTCAAACATTAAAACAACACAGCATGATGTTGGCGAGGGCAAAAGCGACGTGTGATTTTTAAAGACTAAATGGATACTGGCAGTCTTGGATGTCTCCAGTATACAATTTAAAAGCGTAGGTTGCCACATAGCTCATTTCACCCAGTAATATTTACCTCCTTCAAAAGTGACAGTGAACGCCTCGTCTGGCTTGTTCCCCATCCACCAGTATCCTGATCTAATTTTTGACGGGTATGTTGCTGGTAACTGCCTGCTGCCTGTTTGATCTGTTTTATTGCAATTTCGATTGCGAATTGGAGACGCGCTGCATTTGCACCTTGTTGTTAATGTGGCCAAATGCGTCTCTTGACACCTCCGTAAATGGTTTGGGCGATCGGACCTTCAGTGCGTCAGGTTAGTACAGGTGGTGAAGTGGGTCTAGGGTAACGGGGGCGCGTTCTCACCTCATATCCTCTGAGGATGCCGTTGGTGAGCTGCTGGATGGGCTCCCATGAAACCTGGATCTCGAAGGCGGTTAGCGCTGTGGCGTTGATGTTTGGCGGTCCGACCATGGGTTCTGGGAAGGGGTCATGATAATACACATTATATACAGTAAACTGTGTCTTACTGTTTGTATGACAGAGACAGCTGTCCTGTCTGGGAGCCAATGTTAGTCATGTTTTTGACAAAAAATGGGTGTGTTGACTGTGGTCTACTCTATGTTGTGGTTGCCCTCTTATGGTGATGTTAATAACTGCAGGTGGAGAAACATGCAGCATACTACTGTGTCCACTAGAATATGGGTAAAGCTCAAACGCTTCCCCATGAAATCCTCCAACTGGAGAGGTTTTCTCTTATATTATTATTGTTATTGTTATTATTATTATTATTATAGGCATGCATGTATTCATATTGTAAATTATATTATTATTATTATTATTATTATTTTAAATAATAATACATGGAAATACATTGAATATTAACACATTATTATTATTTGTGTTATACATTTTTATTGTATTTGTATTATTTTATTGGTAATTATTATTACAAATCAGGATACTACTACTACTAGTACTAATAATAATGATGAGAATAATAATAATAATAATAATAATAATAATATAAACTATATATACAAGAAAAGAAAGCAGCAAAAACGAACACGTAACCATAATAACAGGGTTGGATATGGACCCTGGTTAGGGTACGGGCTTAGTACAGCAGAACAACAATGGAAAGACACGTCTGTAGAAACAGATGTTAAGAAGTGGTTTAAAAGATGACGGTGAGTACAAGTTCAATAGTTTGAGTATCGCTTTAATTGGGTTAAGAAATGATCAGTGTGAAGGTCAACATCAGGGACTCACCTTCCTCTGCAGAATGCACCACAGCAATCTGGCTGAAGGGACCTTCTCCTTTGCGGTTGTAGGCCTTGATCTTCACCTCGAAGGGGCAGTAAGGTGACAGGCTGTGGTTGGAGTAGACGTATCGCGACGACTCCACGTGGGGAACGGGCACCACCGTCCACGACGGGGTGTCCTTCTTCCTGAATGCCAAGATGTAGCCAAAGCCATCACCGTTCTGGTACTCTCTGGCCATGGGCTGGAGGGTTCAGGAGAAAACGAGATGTGAGCAGCCATTGACACTGGCATTTTACTGTGCTACAGCCTTGCTGCGCCTACTCCATCCACCCACTCACCGTCCAAGTAACGATGAGCTCATTGCGGTCCCCTCCTCCTCCTCCCAGTCCACTCGGGGCCACTGTGGGAGCTGAACGGCAGATACATACAAATGCATGATTGTATACAGATACAGTATATGATAATATTCAGATCGATGATGTTGCCGTACATGATGTACAGGAAAATCATTGCCTGGCACTTTATATTCTGCTTTCAAAAGATAGTGTGCTTTCAAGATAGCTTTTAGCTGCTAAAAATATATAAGTGATGCATTTATATTGCTGGCTGTTTGCCTTGCTCCTAATCTGTCTTGGCATTAGGCTGCATGAGTGTGCGCGGTTGCATATGACCTTTTGGCCCCTCACCTGCTTGCTGTGTCCGGATGGTGTGCGAGGGCATGCTGGGCTCGCCGCTGCCCAGGATGTTGCTGGCGATGACCTGGAACTCATAATCCATCCAGGGCATCAGGCCGATCACACGGGCCGACTCGGCGTTGCCCTCGATGTTAATAGGGTCTGGCGCACAGGGAAGAAACATGCACAGAAATGAACCGTGTCTATTCGCTTCTGTAAGCAAAGTTGTTACGTTGAGAAACACAACCTGTTGTTCCCACACACACCTGTCCTCATCCTCTTCCACTCAGATGTGAGCGAGGACCGGCCCATGATTACATATTTCCCGATGGGACTGTGGTTATCGTAGCCGCGACTCCACCTGAGCTCCACTGACGTCTCAGCAACATTCTTTACGACCAAACCACCGGGTGGTCCTGGAGGGCCTGGACACATCCGCAATGAAGAAATGTTATTGCTTGCCCAGTCACAGAACTTTCAAGAGTGTATTGCGGCTGTTTTTTGTTTTCTTTTGCAGCAGATGAACGAAAATGATTGAAATCTCAGTGTACGTATGTAGAATTTCTGCATCTTTCTCCCTACGGTCTTTTAGATCCAGTAATTATGCCAACAGGTCACTGGTTAGTTTCAAATACTGAACTGGCTTCTGCTACTATGCACCTTGTAAATGGGAAAGCACCCCATTGGTGACATTTTGGTCAGAATCGATCGGTATGATGGAATTATTACCTTTTGTTGTTCTCTCTTGAAAAATAAATCTGAAATCACCACAGAGAGGCCGGAAGTGTCCGCCTTACCTCGAACCACAAGTTTGGCCGACGCCGAGGCGCTGTCCACCACCGTCTGGGCCGTGCAGATGTACATCCCCGCCTGACTCAGCTGGCCGTTCACAATCAACAGGTCGCCGATGGTTTCCTTCTGAGAGAGCACAGACCGAGGGAGAGAAGAGGGTGATGAATCTGAGACGAGCGAAGGGAAGCGAAGGGAAGAGTTAACAGCAGCATTTCAGGCAGATTGTCATTTAAGGGCAGACAGAGGAAACCCATCTGGACAGAAAAAGAAAAAGAAAATGACAAGAGCGATGTTTGCTATTCGCAGATATTGATGACTTTAATCAAAGTGTGTTTTAATTGCATTCAACGTGTAGCCAATTAAACATGAGTCACACTGCAGCGGAATTGAATTGTAGCTGGCCGTAACCAGCCGGGTCAGGATTAGAGAAGCTAATTTGAGCTAGACTCCCGACTGGTGAACAGCGCTGCCTTATCGCATCAACGTTCATTTAACTTTTAGACACAAAGTAGTAGGAACACGAAAAGGATAGCTAATCTCATTTAGGAGCTTATTCCTCCCTGGCCCAGTGCTCAGGTAGCGTGAAATGTCTAAGTGGTGCCGTCCTGAATGGAACAAATTATGGTTTGGAATGATCTTGCGTGCAGTGGCAGGGAGTGCCAGGGAGGTGGGGGAGGACAGGAGGCAGCAGAGAGCGAGGCTACAAATCATCTTGACGTGGTCTCATTTGTTTACGGTCATTTGACAACGATGTATCAATAAAAATGTAGCACCTTTAAAGGGGCATTAAAGGACAATTCTGGGATTTTTAAACCTGGTTGTTGTAAGACACACAAATAACAATCTGAGTCTGTCAGTGGCAAAATCAAGACTTTTAGTGGACGTACTTTGACCGCCTCTATGCCCCTACAGATTACGTTGCAGCCATTGAGCCCGTTTCACGACTGCCGACTGAGCCGATCTACCGGAGCAACTCCGGACCTTTTTGGACCTATTTTGCGGTATAATAGGCGATTTTGTGGATATAGAGGCCAGGTTGAAAAATCCCGGAATTGTCCTTTAAGTAATCTATGACCTCTACTGACCCAGCAACCAGTAGGAATTGCAACAACATTGACAGACTTGCTTCCTCTGACACAAGTCTCCCACTCTTCCAGCCCCCTTGACCTTAACTGACATGAACAAAGCTGCATTTTCACAGTAGAGACAAGTAAGCCAGCTAATTGGAGTACATGGTAACTTTAACTATCAATGATACAACTCTTTTCTTTATGCTCCTCTCCCTCACAAAACCGCCATCCAAATCATCACCATTTTCATTTCTACAATGCGTTATTTGACACTATTTGACACACACATCCTGATTGTTTTGCACTCACCCCCTCCACCCGGTGGTAGGGCCCGACGGGGTCCTCCAGGTCCAGCAGGACTCCGTTGAGGGCCCAGGTGAAGGTCAGGTCCATGGTGGGGTCATGGGAGGCGTGGCACTGCAGCGTCACATTCTCCCCCTGGTTGATGTCAGCATTGGAAGGAGCCAGGGTGATCTTGGTGGCATCTGAGTATCGACGGGACACATGGAGAAAGAGCTGAAGAAGGCTTCCAGGTGTGTGTGTGTGCGTGTGTACATGTGTGTGTGCGTGCGTGTACCTCTGACTGACAGATGTCCAGTACTGTTGGCTTTGCCCAGGTAGTTTTCAGCAAAGCAGGTGTACTTCCCTTCATCTGCCCTGCTGATGTTGTGTATCCACAAGATCCCGTCCGGAGTTACTGTCACCCTGAGGAGATAAGAAGCGTCCAGAAATTCAAAGAGCGCCTCCAGCTGGCTGAACAGAGTACTGCGACCAGCTGCCACCTGAGGGCTTCAAAGGGAGCTGAAGCGATGCAACTGAATTGGCAACACTTTCTATGAGCTCCTCTCCTCTGACGCATTCAGAGCATGTTCATAATGACTCATTCAGCTGATGAAGTGCATGTATCAGTTCTCATTTTCTAACCTTTAGTCACACTCATATACTTCTAAAAAATGAAAAAACTCTTCAAACGGGTAGACTTTATACTTTGATATTATACACTGTCTATTCTTCACTGTGTCTTTAGTCTAAACTTTGATGTTTTTCCCTTTGAATAAATATGACACATGCACAGACACACAGGTGGGTTAACACACTTTTCCTGAAGCTGTGACAGACCAAAGTGCTGAAATCTGATGAAATCGACAGTAATCCATCCCTTTGATATCTACAACACTGTGTGCAGCCACTTTTGATCTTGCTTCTACGTAATAAGCATCTTGTGTTTTTCCAAATCTTTCAACAGCCGACGTGAGTGAAAACTTCCCTTTTAATGAGCTGGCTGTACGTAAGTTTCTCTCAGCCGGCGTAGAAAACGGGGGCTCACCGAGCTGATAGCGAAGCCCGGCCTCGTCTATCGCTCACGGCGAGCGCTGTAAGAGTGGAAAGGTGTTTTTTCTTGTTTGCCTGGAGCTAAAGATGAGATTGAGGCAATGAGCTCGCTAGCAAGGGACTTGGAAAATATCTGCTAGTATCTAAGTAAATCATATAAATAGCTTTCGGTTGGGACAGAAAAGGCATACTGTAATGTAAAATTGCATGAAGAAGAGCTGTTCATCTGTTGCAAACTGTATAATAAATAGCTGCACGAGAGTATATTTAATAGCTGAATGAGGAGCATTTCTTGCAATCCCATTTATTTAAAAAATGTGGACAGCACAGGCATCCAGGTACATCGGTTTATTGCGCTAGATAACAGGAAATGCCATATTTTTATACTTTTTATTCATTTACTTTTGACTGTTACAAAAGTTCTGTGGCCTGTGTTGTGGTATGTATCATACTGTGGTCCCTAGCAAAACCTTAATAGAGGGAATAACAGTTACAATGAATACGATGTCCAGGGCCTCATTCCAAAATGCAGCAAATCCATTTAGGTCTTACCTTTCCTATAAATAACTTCTTAACTTGCTGCATGCAAGTACTGTAAGGTGTCATTTCTTTAAATATATCATTGTCAAATTAATTGTGATATCCTGGTGGAATTACTGTAAACGAATGAGACCATGGTATTGTTAGTGCTACTGTTTCTTAAACTTAAGACTACATTTCCCATACACCCTGTTGCTTCCTGTTCCCCTCCCCGGTGTCTTTGTTCAAGGGGATCAATATGTTGGAAGTGATTTTTCCATCTTCCTTTCTCTCCTTCCTCCATCTGCCGCTGCCAAAAACTCTGAAAACTTTAGCTCCGTTAGCGCTGGAAGAACAGTGTCGTCTTCCTTGGTTTTAAAATGCAAAGCAATTTGTGAGCGTGATGTGCTATACATGTACTTACTTATTGACTGTACAATATACTATAATATACGCAATGCAGTCTACCTGCTGCTGTTGGTGAGGAGCTCTGTCCCACGGCTCCAAAACAGGGTGGGCTTCGGGGCGGCCCGAGGGCGACACTCCATCATCACCTGCCCCCCTCTGGCTGCTGGCACCAGTTTGCGCACTGGGTTCAACCTGAAGTCTGGGGCCTGAACTGGATACAGCAGAGGGACAGAGTTAGAAAAGAGCAGCAAGGTAAAGAAGGAGGAAATAAAGAAGGTTAAAAAAGAAGAGAGGGTAGAGTCATAGATGGAAAGGAGCTCGGGGAGATAGAGGAAGAGAGTGAAAAAAATAAAGGACCATGATAAGCGCAACTAGCCAGCCAGAATTTCCACTGGGAGTTGAGAAATGATTGTTCAGATGTGTAAACATACAGTATTTGTACCACAACGTCATACAAGAGAAACATTCAGGTCTATAGTCAGGGTGAGACATATCACTCCTCTATAGTTGTAACTATCAAACTATATCACTCTTCTATAGTTGAACACTATCAAACTACATCACTCTTCTATAGTTGAATACTATCAAACTACATCACTCCTCTATAGTTGAATACTATCAAACTACATCACTCCTCTATAGTTGAACACTATCAAACTACATCACTCTTCTATAGTTGTAACTATCAAACTACAACACTCCTCTATAGTTGAACACTATCAAACTACATCACTATAGTTGTAACTATCAAACTACATCACTCCTCTATAGTTGAATACTATCAAACTACATCACTCCTCTATAGTTGAACACTATCAAACTACATCACTCCTCTATAGTTGAACACTATCAAACTACATCACTCTTCTATAGTTGTAACTATCAAACTACATCACTCCTCTATAGTTGTAACTATCAAACTACATCACTCCTCTATAGTTGAATACTATCAAACTACATCACTCCTCTATAGTTGAACACTATCAAACTACATCACTCCTCTATAGTTGTAACTATCAAACTACATCACTCCTCTATAGTTGAACACTATCAAACTACATCACTCTTCTATAGTTGTAACTATCAAACTACAACACTCCTCTATAGTTGAACACTATCAAACTACATCACTATAGTTGTAACTATCAAACTACATCACTCCTCTATAGTTGAATACTATCAAACTACATCACTCCTCTATAGTTGAATACTATCAAACTACATCACTCCTCTATAGTTGAACACTATCAAACTACATCACTCCTCTATAGTTGAATACTATCAAACTACATCACTCCTCTATAGTTGAACACTATCAAACTACATCACTCCTCTATAGTTGAATACTATCAAACTACATCACTCCTCTATAGTTGAACACTATCAAACTACATCACTCTTCTATAGTTGTACACTATCAAACTACATCACTCCTCTATAGTTGAACACTATCAAACTACATCACTCCTCTATAGTTGTAACTATCAAACTACATCACTCCTTTATAGCTGAATACTATCAAACTACATCACTCCTCTATAGTTGTAACTATCAAACTACATCACTCCTCTATAGTTGAACACTATCAAACTACATCACTCCTCTATAGTTGTAACTATCAAACTACAACACTCCTCTATAGTTGAACACTATCAAACTACATCACTCCTCTATAGTTGAACACTATCAAACTACATCACTCCTCTATAGTTGAACACTATCAAACTACATCACTCTTCTATAGTTGTAACTATCAAACTACATCACTCCTCTATAGTTGAACACTATCAAACTACATCACTCCTCTATAGTTGAACACTATCAAACTACATCACTCTTCTATAGTTGTAACTATCAAACTACATCACTCCTCTATAGTTGAACACTATCAAACTACATCACTCTTCTATAGTTGTAACTATCAAACTACATCACTCTTCTATAGTTGTACTATTATTTATTTGTTCTTGAGACCTGATAATTAATTCTACATGTCATCACCACAAATGTGCTGAGAGACTGTACAGGATCTGTAAGTGCAAAGCAAAGCGAATGAGTATCATTTCATCACTCATGTCTTCTCACATTCTACCTACTGTCTCTAATTAGAAGAGTGCGAGATATCTGACCTCACCTCACTGGGAATCGGACCTCACCACAAACACCCCAGTGTTTCCCCCTGAGCCCCGCCTCCTCATACCTTGGACTCTGAGCTCGGCGTTGGAGTAGATGGTGCCGTGTTTGTTCTCCGCCACACACTGGTACATCCCAGAATCCTCCAGGGCCAGGTTACTGACCTTAAGACGACCCCCATTCACCACCACCCGGTCCTGGGGGATAGAGGACACAGGGAGTTAAAAAGGGAGGATAGGAAGAGTGTGTGCAAGCAAGCGAGAGAGAGACAGAGAGAGAGAGAGAGAGAGAGAGAGAGAGAGAGAGAGAGAGAGAGAGCGATAGTATTCATGTGTTACCTGTGTGCTGAGTGGCTGTCCATTGCGTAGCCAGCGTATGGAGGGTCGTGGTTTGCCGGCGGCTACACAACTCCAGTGCAGCTCTGAGCTGATTTCCACCTCTGAGTCACTCATCACCTGCAGCCACTCTGGCTGAGCTGGAGGATGGGAGGAGGGAGGGAGGGAGGGAGGGAGAACATTACTTGAGGAAAAATGTAACATGGATATAAGAGAGAATAATGCTGTTAATATGATCACAAATGTGTAAAAGTAAGAACTATAGGTGCACTGATAGAGTATTCACACTCCGTCCTGATATCCACACTTTAATAATACACTTTAATGACAATAACAACATTATATCATTACATTTCCACACATTTTCATGTGTTGACAATAAATTTGACTTAATGGGATACTAAATGTGCGAATAATCTGTTGTTTAGAAAAGGAGCCTTGGCTACAGGCAAGCTAAAAATGCTTTTCTGTTTTAATCTATTCTGAATATGCTGTTTTTATCTGTTAATCTATTCTGAATAAGCTGTTTTTACTTTTTAATATAATCTGAATAAACTGTTTTATTTGTTAATCTATTCTGAATAAACTGCTTTATTTGTTAATATATTCTGAATAAACTGTTTTTATCTGTTAATCTATTGTGAATAAACTGTTTTTATCTGTTAATCTAGTCTGAATAAGATGGTTATTGAGAGTTTGTCAGTTGTATTCGATCAATGTAAAAAAAGAGAAGCTATAAAGCCTATTTTCTATTTTATTATCCTTATTATTATTTGTCTGAGGATTGTTATACAATGGTCAGTGCACACTTTGACCAAATGAATACATGAAAGCAATTGATGCACTTAATAGGCCAATACTAGATGGCATAAAATACTCTTAATTGAGTAGTCCTTGGTTCGGTACTTATTGGCTGCTCTTCTTATTAAAGTATCCAGATCAGTTTTGAAAAACGTGAAATTGTGTGAAAAGCGAATTCATCTGTGAATACATATGTTCTGTCTGGTCTATCTCTTTTCCCCACCTTGCACGTTGATGCGTCCCTGGTGGGTGTCGCTTCCCTCGGAGTTGTAGGCTTCACACTCGTAAACACCCTCATCATCAAAGGAGAGCTCGGGCAGGGTGAGGGTGGGACCCTCCGCGCTGGATCCCGCCTTGGACGGCAACAGACCATCCACCTTCCTCCATCGCAGCTTCGGGACTGGACTGGAGGACGAAGGGTAGGGAGAGTTGGTGGACGGATAGATCAAGGGTTGGAGTGAGAGGGAAGTCATGAAATCGGAGGTAAAGTGGCAGGATGGGATAGAAAAATGAAAATGAGGGAATGTGCAGAGAAGAGGCAAAGGAGGAGGGTGAGCAAAGGATGGTAAAAGGTCACACCTATGGGCAATTTAGAGCCTCCAGTGCGCCTGACTTGCATGTCTTTGGACTGCGGGAGGAAACTGGAGCACGGGGACAACATGCAAACTCCCCACAGAAAGGTCCGGGGCCGAGATTCAAACCCAGACACACACTTAAGTAGAATTACAGGAGGAGGTTGGGAGGAAGAGAGAAGGGTCAGGAGCAAAACACTCAAATGTTACTAAAAGTGAAAATAGGGCACAGGCGTTCGACCCAAAATAGCTTGACACAAAACACATTTTGCCATGACTTCTGAGATTCTAGGACTGGGAACTTACTTTCCATAGGCGAAGCACTCTAACTGGGTGGTGTGTCCGGCTAAGGCATAGGTCTCTGACAGGAAGCGCACTCTGATGCTTGGAGCCGACTTCCTGGGATTGGCTATGGTGGAACAAAAGCATAAAGTTATGTATGTAAACAGGCACTCTGCATATCTTAATATCTCAGCTTTCATAATGTCCCTCCTTCTGTACAAACCAGTGTTGTTATATACATCTACCCCCATTCAGTCGCTATATCCTGTGCGCTCCCATCGTGCACCATTCTTTGCCACCAATTCACAAAAATGGAGCCTTTGATGGATTAATTTATTCAATGGTACTTCGAAAGGGTTTCATAAGCAACAAGGGTCATAGTTTTCTAAACCCATAGGACGCAATCCCACTCTCCCTCCATAGAGGTCTTTGTAACACACCCACTGGCAGCCATATTGGAAGTCCACAGCGCTTGGGCAATAGTGTTAGATGAGGCCATTCTAAATGTACCACTTTCAAACTTCAATTGACATGGTTCGTTTATGTGTTATATTTCTTTTTCTAGCACAGTTGTTACATATTTTGACATTATTTGCGTACAGCCAATTCTCCAGTGGACCTCCATGATGGCACCAGATGTGGTCGCTAGCATATTTGTGATGTAACTGCAAAGCTTCTGTACCATCAGGCAGCACGGTGAGCTGGTTGGCCTTGCTGAAGGTGCTCTTGGTGCTGATGTCCATGTTGATGGTGGTGAAGCAGAAGTAGTTACCGGTGTCATTTGGCTCGGCTTTGGCCAGGTACAGGTTCCCCGTTACCTGGGACACAAACAGCCGGCCTTTGTCCCGGTTGATGAAGCTGGGAAACTCGTTGATGAACCAGCGGTAGGACAACGCTAGAGAGAGGAAAATATTGGTGCAAATCACTGTGGCCCTCATCAGGTCCTTCAGGAATCCAGCAGGGATCTATTGGGTTGTATGCTAGGCTGCTAAGTATACATAGTTCAATATAAAGTGTTATAGTCAGCTGTTAATAATATCCATGTGATGCACCATCCCAGAATCCCTGTCCTACACGGCAAAATGTAGTAGAAATAAGTCTCATTCACTCTGTCTGAAGACTGTACTGTATGTCTTGAAGAGTTACTTAAAGATATACTTAGCGCTACGATGCCATGCGGGAAACCCAGCCCAGGTCAGTAGGACTGTTTGTCTTGCAGAGCCTTAGGAGCTTTAAACAGAAGGACTCATTTTAGACTTTCATAGTCCACAGAGGGAGATACCTGGGTAATGTGGAGGGGGCTGGCAAGCCAGAAAAGTCCCCACGCCTTCATACGCCGTCTGGGGACTTCTGCTGTCGGGAGGGAAGTCATGGAGGTCTGGAGCGACAAGGCAAGGCGTGAAGAAGAAGAAAAAGAGGAGGTAGTGAAAAGAAAAGAGAACATTACTGTCACATACGCATTATAAAAGAGTAGCTGTAATGCACTGTCGACGGTGGTCCAAACCGTGTTGGCAGCAATATAGGCTAGATGCCTGCAGGGATTGAAGTGAGGTAGTGGCAAGGACAAAAATGACAAAGTGAAGCCACTAGACCGCTAGGGCCAAACGACTGTCTAACACCTTCTATCGCTGCCACAGAAACTCAATCACAGCAACCCACTCAAGCGGCCCAGACCAGTCAAAGGGCTGAAGGATAGAAATAACCCCTTAGCTCACTCACAGCCGAATTTGAGGTTAGCTGCTCGGCTGATGATGGTGCCACAGCGGTTGATAGCCAGACATTGATAAGAGCCAGTGTCATGACCAGGCTGAGGGCTGCTGATCACCAGGTTGCCGGCCACCAGAGTGTAGCGGGGGTCCAAGCCCAGTGGGACCTCTGTACCATTCACGAGCCATCTGCAAGACAAAGAGTTGGGCGAGGTCCTCAAACGGAAACAGAAAACAGGCATGACGTTTATTTTGAATTCGGTATTTAATTGATTTGACTGTGAAAAGTCTCCGTCTGAGCTTATACGTTTACACCTTTTATCTGTGTTTATATGCGTGCATGCTAAGATAAGATGAAACTTAAATGATCCCTGTGGCGAAATTGGCTTGTTGGAGCCGATTTAACAAAACCGCAGTAAGATAAAGCAAAGAAAAATACAATCTAAACAAGAATATAGCAAATGGGAGATATGAAAATGATTAATATGAACAAAATATGCATCATATTCAGATTATCAAATCTACAGAAGGTGCAGGTTACTAGAACCTCCATATGGAGGAAACATATGTAGGAAAAATTGCATGTGGGGTGCATGTGCATCGCTATCTGTTCTCATCATGCATGTGATGTATTAGTGTGTGTGTGTGTGTGTGTGTGTGTGTGTGTGTTACGCACCTGTAGGTAGCAGCTGGGCTGGCTCTGGCCTGACAGCTGAGAGTCACCTTGCCTTCAATCAGGCCCTCTGGGTAAACTAAACTGGTTGGCTGCTCTTCAAACACTGGCCCGCTGTCATGACCCGACACACACACATCTCCACCTGGAAACATCAACAACACACCAACTCTCAGGATCTAGGTAGGGTGGATAAGGTTTGGGGAATATTGAAATCAGTCCTGGATAATCCTGTTTTTGAATAAAGATAGCCATTTTGTGGAGTCATATCCTTTGTATTTAACACACCTATATATATATCTATATTGTCTTTAATTTGTTTAGGCAAGATTTATCTAGATTTTTTAATTTGTTCTTTCTTTTATGTGATTTTTAATTTCTGCATTATTCCTGCTCTTTCTTTTATGTGGATTTGTCTGTAATCTGTAATTGTTTACGGTCTGCAACTTTCTTTGGCAGGTCTCCCCTGAAAAAGAGATTCTCAATTTGATTCTCAATTAGATTCTCTACTAAAGTGGGTTGGTAGCCAAAAAGCGAGGTCAATTTTAGTCTACAACACCCTGGAGAATATCTCGCTCGAATGTTTGAGTTGCCAGAGAAAGAAAAGATCTGCATAGTCGTGACTGTGAGCCAGTTGGAAGGTCTTGACCGTGTGAGGCGGAGATATTTTCCAAAAGCATCACACAGAGTCTTGGATGACTCAATGGGAAAAAATGATCTTAAGAGCTACAGGCCCATTTATATCAATATAGCCTCCTGACCTGGCATTAGCTCTCCATATCTGAGGCCTATGACGACTGCAAATAGATGTCTGGAGAAAGATGTCTTTAAGAAGATGCTGCCATCTTCTCCTCTTTGAAGCCGGGATGCGTGAAGCCTCATTTTCTGTGTAAAACTGACCAGAGCTGCTGTAGGGAGACTGATCATCTCACAATACCGCCGCTGCTTCAGCTCAGCATGAATATTGCATCAGTGGGCAAATGACAAGAAATGTATAATGTATAATGCAGAATGCAAGTTTTTCCTCATTTGATCTAAAGTTTGCCGGGGAGTTTAAATTACCTACATGAAAAATGGTCATCTGGTTGTAAAGGAGTTACATGCAAAAGAGTTTTCACATTACACCCTGCTCGCTTCCCAGGACCGAAGGTGGTAATTAGGTGCTGTGGCTTTGCGACAGCACCATAAGGTGTTATAGTTGGTGCTCAGTGTGTGTGTGTGTGTGTGTGTGTGATAAGCTGCGCAGGCAACAGGAGGTGTGTGTATGTGTGTGTGCATGTAGTGTGTGTGTGAGCGAGAGGAGTTTTGTTTTAGCTAGGACAATATAATAGGTTTCACAGAGCGTGGGTGGGGGGGGGGGCTTTGGCTTCAGCAGGGAAACACACTGTCAGGGATTACAGTGTTAGCTGTTACAGTGACAGGGGAGAAGACATCGGAATAAAGACTATGGCACTACAGAGGTGACCCACCCTCTGGCGGCCATATTGGAGGTACTCAGCTCTACCCTTACGACTTGGCGGTCTCGAATCTAACAGATACGGTTCATTTTTGGTGCTGATGATTTCACCATCGACACATCTGACCAGAATCGTGGTCAGCGTCAAACAAAACGGCTGGGAGAAGACGGTGGGAATGACAGGCGAACCAATCCTGAAAGTTCAATTGTTATTGGAGTAGATGCTTCTTGGTGGATTATATGCATGCTGAATTGCAAGATTCAGAAAAGGTCTTGCGTCATATCTTATGGGGTATATGTACCTTTGCCGATAAGCAGTACAAAACCGACAGATTCTTGAATGGAGTTTAGCGTGACGTTCTCTCCATATGAGATTGAGAGGCGTATTGGGGGAGAAGTTGACTGGACAGGGATTTTCAAGTACATTTTTTTGTTCCAGCAAACTGAATTACGATATCGCTTGGAATGGAGACGTTGTGCATTTCGCACGCACACACTTTGATGTAACCTGGGTGCAATGGCGTGGAAATAGGGCGTCTCTGGATTGCGGGTGAGTGATGAAGAGGGGGGGGGGGTGTAGGAGAAGATAGATATGAATGTGGAGGAAGAGTGAAGAGGATGGGAAAGAAAGGGGGGGTGTTCAAGTACAACTCGAAGGTGACGAGGACATTGGCATCTAGGCTGTGTGCACGTTGAACTTTGACCTAATGATGCAACCAAGATCATTGAACCCTCAAATCCCTCCTACTGCATCTTTATATCCCAAGAATTCCCACATCAGCGTTCCCAAACTGCCTCGGAATAAATAAAACTCAGCACCTCCCAAACATTTTCCTACAGCTTTTCTGAATGTTTGTGTGTGTGTGTGTGTGTGTGTGTGTGTGTGTGTGTGTGTGTGTGTGTTATTCAGCTCACCCATTGATGATAATGAACAGCCTTTAGTGTGTTGTGTCTAAGGGGGGTGTGACTGCACATTTGGCCACCACACCGGCGGAGCTTTTTGATTCCAGCGTACAGGGCTACACCCTGTCGCCATCTATCATTCATGGGGTTGGTGCATTATTTCAATGTCAAGGCGCGGCGGGAAAAAAGGAAAAGGGTTTTCTTGGGGGGGGGGAATGTAATCCCTTCCTCCCGGCGTCTAAGACAACAATCATGAAATTTTAATCAGGCCCTCAAGCCCCCCAGATGAGCACACACACGTTTGTCTAACTATACACGTCTACGTTCATTCCCTATCCCCTAACCTTTAACTCCTAACTCCTACCCTAACCTATCCCTGCCTAATTCTAAGCCCTACACTAACCTTGAACCGAAGAGCAAACTTCTCGGCTGTCAAACAACTAAGATCTCCGTGCCTCTCACATTAAACAGCCTCCTTCCCTGTAGTGTCTTTGTGTGGCCGACACGGCGGTATAGAGGTTCTTCACTTGGATGTGGTCGTGAAACATCTCGACACCCTGCCAAACTTTGTTTTCCACCTGATTGTGCTAAACTGGAGCTGGAGAATGAGGAGCGGCTCGCAGCGCTTATCTTGTGTGAAAAAAAAAGGAAAAAAAAGAAGAGGGCTAGACACGAGAGAACGGCCGGGGAGTGTGTTGAGTTGAAGGTAATTCATAAAGCTCAAATAATAAAGTCCAAGACTAGACTGCATTGTTTGATGTTCATACTGTGTATGCAGTTTTGTCTAGAGACGCTCAAACAGAATGAGCTTTGGTGACTCGACTCCAAAACGGGGCTCAAATAGCAAAACCTTGTCTGAGACAGCTAAAGCCGTCTAGCGTGCACCTGGTTTCACCCTAACCTAAACCTGAACCCAAATCCTGATCCTAAACTAACTTGAACTTTAACCTAAACCTAATTCTAACCTTAAGCCAAACCCAAGTCACACCCAAGCATGCTTTCTGCATTTAGTCTAACAACATGCATAGACATGATGAGCATATGTGTGTGTGTGTGTGTGTGTGTGTGTGTGTGTGTGTGTGTGTGAGCAAAATGGAGAACTTACCAACAGCATACTTCAGCGCCAGTGAGCTGAGGACTAGCAGACGCAGCAAGCGCTCCATTCTCAGGATCCAACTGGGATTACAGCAGGATCACGAATGGATCAGGAGCAGATGAGGATCAAAACCTGTTCACCGCCTCACACAGGGAGGATTGGCGTTCAATCTGTGCCTGTGGAGAGAAAAAAAAACACAACTCTTAACCAATTCTCACAGCTCTATGAGGGGAAATCCACAAGATCAAAATTGACATCCCGGCCAAATCGTGGCGCTACAAGACATGACTCCCTCCCAGGTTTGTACATCTGAGTGAGTCTTAGTGGGGGGGGGGTGAATTACGGTTAGACCAATACATCAGTTTGCTGTTTGTTTGATTACATATTTATTGTATAATGGTCATTGCTATACCGGTTGTACATGGGAAGCCCTAAACCTTATTCTTTATTGCGACAATTTGATTGGATTATTGTTATTATTTATGTTATTTATTATTATTTTTGTTTATTATTATTATTATTATTATTATTATTATTATTATTATTAGTAGTAGTAGTAGTAGTAGTAGTAGTAGTAGTAGTAGTATCATCCTGGGTTTCAATGGAGAATTGTAGTGTTTTAATGTAAATGCTGCTGGCTCTCCATAAGGGCTATAGTAAGGATGCAGGACCACGGACAGCGCCCAGGCAGGCAGGCAGCCTCTGGACAATGTACTGCACCACCAGTATAACCACACTCAATTACTGCAGGCCTGGAGAAATCAGCCTCCGCCTGCATGAAAGCAGCTCAGTTCTCCTCCACCCTGGAGAGGAAGGAGGCGGTGTTCGATCAGCCGACTCCACCTGATCGAAGCCCTCCTTCATCCTCACCGTTAGTTCAAATATACCTTTGTTTCTTTTCACCCTAGCCTCACACGTCTGGCGCTTTAATTTCAGAATAAAAGAGTGCCTCTCTGGTATATTTTTTACTTTTTTCTGGCATGAAAATGATCAAATTTAAAGATTGAATATCTGTGACTGTGGGCAGTTTCAAGCCAAAATACTGGCAGCAGCAGTATCAGCCATATCGCTCAATCTCTAAGTCTAGCCTACATGGATAGTTTTTCTGCCTGAGCCTGCAATTACTGAGATGGCCTCCATAACAATGAACAAATAAAGATGAGAAGACAATAACTGGACACAGAGAATGGCAAGAAATGTTTTTCTCGTCCACTAACCACTTCCTCCAGCTAACCTGGGGACAAACATCTGCTCTGTACCTCAGTACAGGTAGACAGAGCTCAATGAAAAAGAGAGACACATGATCAGATTTGATTGTGTAACAGTAATGACTGAAAAATCCTCTGATTTGTTAAAAAATAAGATTTGTATATGGAACTATCTGACGCTCTAGAGATGTTCTAGTGATGTTGTAAAGATGTTGTAGAGATGTTCTAGAGATGTTCTAGTGATGTTGTAGAGATGTTGTAGAGATGTTCTAGTGATGTTGTAGAGATGTTGTAGAGATGTTCTAGAGATGTTCTAGTGATGTTGTAGAGATGTTGTAGAGATGTTCTACAGATATTGTAGAGATGTTCTAGAGATGTTCTAGAGATGTTGTAGAGATGTTCTAGAGATGTTCTAGTGATGTTGTAGAGATATTGTAGAGATGTTCTAGAGATGTTCTAGAGATGTTCTAGAGATGTTCTAGTGATGTTGTAGAGATATTGTAGAGATGTTCTAGAGATGTTCTAGAGATGTTGTAGAGATGTTCTAGAGATGTTCTAGAGATGTTCTAGTGATGTTCTAGAGATGTTGTAGAGATGTTCTAGTGATGTTGTAGAGATGTTGTAGAGATGTTCTAGTGATGTTGTAGAGATGTTCTAGTGATGTTCTAGAGATGTTGTAGAGATGTTCTAGTGATGTTGTAGAGATGTTCTAGAGATGTTCTAGTGATGTTGTAGAGATGTTCTAGAGATGTTCTAGTGATGTTGTAGAGATGTTCTAGAGATATTGTAGAGATGTTCTAGTGATGTTCTAGAGATGTTCTAGAGATGTTCTAGTGATGTTCTAGAGATGTTGTAGAGATGTTCTAGTGATGTTGTAGAGATGTTCTAGAGATATTGTAGAGATGTTCTAGAGATGTTCTAGAGATGTTGTAGAGATGTTCTAGAGATGTTCTAGTGATGTTGTAGAGATGTTGTAGAGATGTTCTAGAGATGTTCTTCATGCTACTAAAAAGGGTTCTGCTATGACACTGGTGTTATATGCAACTTGTTTTTGTTGAGATAGAAATAAATTCTCAGCTCCCATCTAAAATGTTAGACAGCTTCAACCTTGAGTGGAATAAATGTTTATTCCCAATGTCCTTTCAACTGTTTACTTTAATCCAGCTCTCCAATTTACTATTCCTCTCCCTCCCTACTTCCCTTCGCCCACACATTCTCTCTCTTCAGTTGGCCACATTTAACCAGGGTTCTGTATAGTATTGTTCCTAGCGCTGTAAAACAGAGGTTCCCAAACTAATTTGTATCAAGGACCTCAAATAAATATGAATTAAACCCCCATTTCATACGAGACCAATCTGAGGAGATATGTGTTGTTATATATGGTTAGGTACTGTCTGTACTGTAGCTGGGGAGGTAATAGTGGGTCCATTCTTATATTTTCTCATTGCGGTGACCTCTAAAATAATATAGAAATCAACCCATTCTTCATTTTGCTGAGGACCCCCCTAATGAAAACCCCTTATGACCCCTCAGCGGGCCACAGACCTCAATTTGAGAACCTCGACACCTTGAATATGGTCCAAAATGAGCAGCAGTAAAAGGACTTTTTAAACTCCACAATTCTGATTTGCTGGAACTATTCTCTGGCACTATAGACCCCTTTTCAGTTAGTAAACATGATGATGTTTTTTGTGGGCGGAGCTTAGGTGGAGGCAGAATCTGGCCGGAACACGTTCGTTTTGTTGGCTTGTTTTTAACATGGCTGAAGAAAATAATGCTATATCTGAATATTTACGGTCGCAAATCTTTAGACACATATCCAAACCTAAAACAGACAATACTTTATTGAACCTATGAAGTGTGCGCTGCAAACACGAGCATTTTTGATGATCGCCTCAGTCCAATCCTTTCGTTTTATCGCGTTAAACCATAGTTGTCTTCAATTTTTTTTACTGGCAGTGGCAGCTGGTATACGATAACATTTCAAGTTGGAGCCTCTCCTTCGATTCTGGCATCCAACAACACAGCGAGATGACATTTCCGGTGAACGGTAGCCTCTTACTCTGCTGCTCTGAGGTGAGGTGATGCCTCCAATTTTGCTTTGTTTTGCCTCCAGCTAACACCGTGACGTAATGGTGACGTAGGCGCTAAAAGGGTCTATACAGAACCCCACCGAGGCAAGAGCCAGACCCCCCCCCATAGCGGCCACTATTCACCCAATACAAAAAGGACTAGAATTCTCCACGCAGCATGTGGCCCAACGTAATCCACTATGTGACACACACACACACACACACACAGTCGGACTGCACACTCTCACATGACTTGCTGAGAAAGCAAAGGGATAGGGTGACGAGAAACGAGAGAATCAGGAGTGTGACGGTCAAAAAAAAAAAACACAGTTGAGAGAAAACGGTAGTGGTAGAGGAGGTTTAGAAGTAGAAGCGACAGAACGACGGAGAGGAGAAACGAGGAGATGAAACAAAATAGAGATAGGAAGGGTGAGCGAGAGAGACAGAGAGAGATAGGCGATGAAATCAGTTTATAGTTTAATGGAGTAGGACGAGAAGAGAGCGGTGTATCACATAACTTCAAATGGCTCCAATACAGCGGGCGCTATAACGCTCAGTTCTTATCGGAACATGAAATATTCTGCTCAAGGAGAAGTGCAGCTGTATCAGTTCATTTTTTTTTTTTAACTCAAGCCAGGGTTCAAATATGTGTCAACACAGTTACTGGAGCAAAAAGTACAAAAAAAAGAAAAGAAGAAATACTCAAGCGCTTAGCTACTTAGAAAATGGAGTTGCTACTAAACTCATGACATGAAAGGTGCTACATGTAGCCTTTAAAAAACAAACCATGGTGGAGACGATTGGTAGCCTCCATCTCTCGCCAGTGGTATTGTTAGTGCTAGTGTTTCTCCAAATTAAGACTACATTTCCCATAAACCCTATTGCTTCCTATTGTAAAGAGGACAGTCTTTACAATAGGACGTTTTCTCTTTGTCTGTACTGAAGAGGATCAACATGTTGGAAGTGATTTTTCCATCTTCCTTTCTCTCCTTCCACCATCTGCCGGTGTCAGAAACTCTGAAAGCTTTAGCTCCATTAGCGCTGGAAGAACAGCGCCCTCTTCCTGTTTTGTGCCGTAAAGCAACCCAGCAGATTTCCCTCCAAAACCGACCCGGTGGCCACACAATGTAAAATGCAGAATCGACATTGTGGTAGAGGAAGCCAATCTGCTTGGGGATGGTCTTGTTTAGCACTAAATTAATGTGCTAATGATTTATTGATGTTAAAATTCCACACATAGCACCTTTAAGGCTGGATATAAACTGAACCCTTGGTGAGAAAAGTTCGGTCAGACAACATTTTGTTTGTCAGGGAGACAGTTTCCCCAGAAAACCTCATTAATCAAACTTGCGGGATTTTCTGTAGTACACAGGAAGTTGGAAAATTCAAATAAGTAAAAATAAAATGACAATTTCTACTACATTTTATTTAAATACGAGCTACTTGCTGGATCATCTGTATTGTGAATTTCCCAGTGGAACCTAATGATTCAGCAAAGGTCTTGAGTAACGTATGGAGTTAATGGTGGAGTTAATGGTGGAGTTAATGGTGGAGTTAATGGCGATACTCTCATTGGGGCAGGAAGAATTCATTGCATCAAAGACTACATTTACACTGGTCATGACATTGCAACTTTTTTCACGCAGCACACCAGATTTTTGCTAGCACTGCTACTGGATCTATAAAACCAGATATGAAAGTCAGCGGTCGGGCTTGCTTTAAAAAGTCCACAGAGTCTGGGTGCGATCCAGCCACAAGGAGCATGAAAGCAATACAAAAAGCTGGAGAGGGAGCACTGGAAAAAAGTGATGCAGGCACTGATATAAATACATCCAGCCACAGGAAATGCAGAACGGACATTTTCAGGCCAAGCGTGCACATGCAGTGATGGGATCTTTTACATATATACATACAGCACAGGACAGAAAATAGTGAGAAAAAAAATTATAACAGGATGTAGCAAAGTGTCAAAATAGGTGCGAAAAAGAGAAGATTCAAGATTCAAGAACTTTATTCAAGATTCAAGAACTAAGGAGAAAATAAGGGCAAAGAATTAGTTCCCCTTAAGTTGTTTGCACATAACTTTCCCATGCAGACAGGACTGCTTCTGCGTTAAAGTTGCAAGACCTTTCTCAAGCCATATCAAAAACATGAAATCTCTTGTCATGCTGTCATCTCTTCAGACTCGAAATGTTGTTGCTAGCAGACTGAAACTCTTCGGTCGTCCCTGCAGGTCAGTCTGAGCCTGTCCACCCCCCCAGCGCCCACCTATCTGTTTTGTCTCGGTCCGTCTAATAGGAAGCCGGTGTCCAGAAACACAGCCAGAGATAACAGTAATGAAATGAAGGAGCATCCCAGGAGAAGGCTGCCCCCGGGACCTGATTTAGGATCCCGCTTCACTGCCTGCTAGTAGTAAAAAACCTTCATTCCCGAGGTTAGTGAAACCTGAGAGAGAAAAAAAAAGGCTAGGTAATGTTCAAATAGAAAATCAAGGGTTGGTTTTTCCTTCGTCGGGCAAAGAAAGGGCAAAAAAAGGCAGCCGGCATTGTCTTCAAATGATGACTAATTGTCACGCTCGGCTTCACCGCCGTTCAGGGCAAGACAGGAAAATGGGTTTTCGTTTTAAGGGTTTGTTCAAGAGGCTCTCAAGAGTTGAGGCTGAGATGATGGTGCGTACCACCGCGGTGCTGCAGAGCGCTAGAAAGGTGTTGAGCCAGCTCTGAGTATTATTGCCACATATTACCATATATACCCTTCCCTTGGTATTAAACTGGCTAAAGGAATCTTCAGGTAGGCAATAGGTTACTCAGTAGAGCTCAACAGTGAGGTTCAGGAAGTGAAAATCTCATTCATATTCTGCATAAGGATTTTGATTATTAGCCATAATGTCGTAACCATCCAATGTAGCCTCACCACAAGCTAGTAGGTTGTGAAACGATAGTGTATGCTCCTGTAGAAGACACAAGTCTGTATGATATCAACCTTGTTTTGAGAAAAACATGGAGAAGTACTACACTACCCACAATCCTAAAGTGTAACAGCGACGTCTCTGATTGGTGGAGCTCGCTGTTACCATGGAAATGTTTACCGCACCCGCGAACGTCTTGTCAGCTAACGTTAGCGTTAGCTACTAACGTAACCTAGCTAGCTGCTTATCCTATGCAGCTGGAACGAATCACTGTACCAT